>OZ010796.1:456501874-457122588 GCA_963932465.1 Maratus speciosus | reverse complement strand
CATTCTCTTTTCTCTGCACATATTAAAGCACAGCAATGAATGAGGTATTTTTCGAAAAGTTATGCAAGCGACTTTTGACGTAGTATACTTATCTGTAGTTAAAACACGTTGTTTGATTAAATATATATATACACAAAGTTACATTTAATCAAAAATCAATAAAAAAATGTATCAGTAAATAATCTCAAATATTGCGGCTAGAAAGCCTCGCACTGTTCTACTGTTGTTTTTATATAAATTGATTACTCTAATAGATTTTTATATTTAATATGTTACTTTAGCATGCCCACTAACAATACTAAAAATCATAAATATATGTAAAACATCTATAATGTTTTCAAATAAAGTTTTGAAACCTATAAAAACAATTTTTTCATATTGGCCTAGCGTCAGCAGTTAACAGTCAAAGAAATAGCCAACGATCTCTATTTAGAATCAGCGTTTTTGATTATGTTCATTTCAGTGGTTTAAGCGCTAAGTTTGATTACATGTGTTAAATTTTTGTTTTATTTATATTTTATTGTTTTATTTATTAATTGATGAGTGTTTCAATTTCATTATGGAATATAAGCTTTAAACAAAGTATGAGCTATTTATATTAAATTAAGTGCAAACTGATTTATCTTTCGTGATCGTCTGCACGCGATAGAGATAGATTTGAAAAAAAAAATATTCTTGAAAATTATTTAAAAAGCAATAAAAATTGAGAAAATCGCGATACAGATTTCGATATTGTTTTCAAAAAATTGCATTTGAAAGTACATTTTCCCCCATATCTGATGGTGTAAAAATTGAAAATGTGCGGGATTTAGAAATTTAAATCTGCAATAAAAGTTATATTTAATTGCCTGCTGTTGCCACCGTCAAAATGACGCCAGCGTTACGGACAGACACGTTTGTCTTTTATAGTATAGATAGGCAGCAAATAAAGCAGCAGCCTCTAAGAACAGAAAATAAAACATACTGCAATATATTTATATCTGTAAAAGATGAAGGGTTTTAAAATCATCTTTAATCTTATTACATTATTTTTTCATATTGTATTAACAGAATTATCTATTACATTGATAAAAGCATTTTCGTTTAAAAAATCTTTTATAAAGGACATAATAAACGCCATATAACATATAAACGCCCAAAAGTCGTATTGTAAAATACTTAAATTGCAAAGATTGTTAAAAGGGTAGTGAGTAATCTTAAAAGAAAACTTTAACCTAAAATATACAATATGAACTTTAAAAAGTTCCCTGCTTTACTTAAAAGGTGACTAAAATAATAAAAGAGATGTTACAAGTTAAAAATATACATTTTATTTAAAACTTTTTAGTAGTTTCGGACTGTAAATGGAACTTTAAGTTTGGAAAAATACTTTAAATTTTACTTTTTAGGAGGAGTTAATGTTTAAAAAGTTTTAAAAGCTGGATTTTCCGTCGTAAGGACATTTGATTAAAAAAAGAGATACGCCTTTATTTAAACTTAGTTAAATCTTTTCTAAACGTTTTACTTTAAATAGGAAAAAGCGGTTTACATAAAACTTTAAGCAGAACTTGTTTCTCTTTAAAAATCCTCTCTATATAATATTAAATCCCAGCTTTCGTATATTTTCAGATTTTATGTGTTACAAGTTTAAAACCTTTTTTAATCTCATTTTTGCCTTTACCACCCTTCTTTTGAGTCTTTAAAATAGAATAGTGAATTTGCAAATAGAATACCACTTTTTATAGAGCTTTTTCATCAAAGCTTTATTCTAATTCACTGGAAGTACAGGGTGATTATAATTAAAGTTGCACTTTCAAAAGGCAGTAAAAAAAGAACCACTGGTCAAAATGACCAGATATTTCATCTGAGTATACGTGAAGTAACTGAAATTGCTTTGCGAAAAAAATAAAAGTTCAAAATTTGACCGATAGATGTACCCTCAATAAGATAGTGATTAAAAGACGTGACATTCTGTTGTGGCACCCTTTGTTTACAGCCTATCCACCACCACAAGGTGGTGCCATAGCGCATTGATAAAAAACGGTTTTTAATTGTCCCTAGGCAAAATACCGTAGAAAAAGCAAAAACGAAATCGGTTTTTACTGTCCCTAAGCCAAAAACCATAGAAAAAGCAAAAACGAAATAGATTTTTAATTGTCCCTAGACTAAAAACCGTATAAAAAGCAAAAAGCGGTGGAACCATCAAGAAAAGGAAGTCGGCTACCACTTGCTTAAGAAATGTTCAATATGCTGTCCAACGTTTTCTCCTACGAGCTGAAAGCTCAAAACAGCATGTTCCACATCAGATCGGAGTGTTTCAAGGGTGGTGTTGTGAATGTGATACGTAATGCATGTTTTCATTTCACCTAAGTTCGCAATTGGACCCCGTACACAACATGTTTTAGGTATAGCCCCACAGCCAGAAGTCGCAAGGGTTCAGGTCAGGTGATCGTAGTGGCCAGGCTGTTAGGAAATGGCGAGGGATAATTCTGTCATTTCCAAAATGCAGATTCAACAGCTGCTTCACTGGTGTTGCAATGTACGGAGGAGCGCTATCTTACATAAAAATTGTACTATCCACACATCTGTGCTGTTGCAGTGCTGGATTGAGCTGGTTGCGCAAAATAGATTCATAACGTGTCCAATTGACTGTACAGGTGACAGGACCGGAAGGACCAATCTCCTCGAAAGAAAAAAAAGGGGCCAACGATAAATGCTGCCGTACACCCGAATCACACAATGACCTTTGCGTAATGAAGAGGCAATTGTTGCATTTGGAACGGATTCTCATTTAACCAATATTTTGCAATTTTGAGTATTTATAAATACTTGGAGATGGAAATGGGCTTCGTCTGTCCACAAAAAGTTCCATTGCCATGCATTGAAAACTTCCATTCGAGCAAGAAATTGCAGGACGAAAGCTTTTCGTTTTGACAGGTCAGCAGAAGCAACTCCTGAACATGTGTAATTTTGTACAGATAGCATTTCAGGATCTTTTGTAAAGTTTTACGAACCTTGCTGTCAGGCATGTCTAAAGTTCGGGAAATCACCCATGCACTTAACGTTCCCAAAGCACTGCTTGAAACTTCCTGCAATGCTGTAGCCACATCCTCCACTGACGTCGAAGCAATTGCTTTCCACCCTCTGCCACATTTCACGTCAAATGCACCCGTCTCTTCGAATTTATCAATTATCTTCTTCAGATCGAATGCAGTCATCGGGCTAGAGCTGCTTCTTAAACCATTTAATGTCCGTATTTGTTTCAGTGTAATTGCTGCATAGTCACTGTTCCTGTAAAAAAGCTTCACAAGCAGAGCCCGATCCTTAGATGATTCCCCGTGATAGAGTCATGACTACCTTCTCAGAACCAGAATAACAGGAACTGCATCTTCCCCGCCTTTTTATCATTACAATTCCCATTGCTTCACGTATACTCAGATGAAATATCAGGTCATTCTGACCAGTAGTTCTTTTTTTACAGCCTTTTGAAAGCGCAACTTTAATTATAATCATCCTGTATATTACCTTGGTTGTAACACCTAAAAGATGAAGCAACAGTTATAAAAGGAAAATTTAATATATTGTACTTCAATCATAGCTGCTAACTACTATAATTTTTATCACCACTATTTTTTATGAGTAAGCTTCTCTTTACTTAATCGCAGAAATCTGCGATTAAATAAGACAAATATAACTATTTCGAAATTATGGTACCAAAAAATCACAGCAGTTGGCCACTATGTTCATTAAACATAGATAGAGATAAACATAGATGAATACGATATTATTCTCAAACAATATCGGTTCGTTGCAATGGATAATCTACCGATGTACCTACTGCCGACGTTTTTCCCAACTGAAATGTTTAATTTTAATTTAATTTTAACTAGTACATGATTTTAGCTCTTAATTGCACAGTCAGTCACTATGACGCCACAACGACTGGTGTCACAGTCATAACGATGACCATGGTTGTCAGGTGACCGTCACACTGTGGGTGATTTTCCGATTCTAGCAGGCCAAAATTATTTTTGGCGTCAATATTGTCGCATCGCCATGAAATTGAAAAATGTTACTGATATTCACTATTGAATGTTAGGTGTTGCAAAATGTAGTGTGTAGCAGTCATAATTTCATTACAGGGACATTCAAAAGAATTTAATTACATTATGGCCTATGGGGAAAAATCGTTTGCGGTGGCTTTTAATAATGTTTCATAATTTCAAACAATTTGAAATTTATATACATGTCTATGAAGCGCACTACAAGATGACTGCTATAGAATATGGTATGGATAGCATTTATCAATCACTTACAGGGACTCTAAAAAAAATTATGTTACATTACGGTCTATGGAGAAAAATTGTTTGTGGTGTATTTTGTTCATGTTACACTATTTCAAAAGTATTTAAATTGATATATATCTCCGAGGTGCTCTATAAGATGTTTACTATTGAATATGATGTGTATAGCATTCACTTTTCATATACAGGGGCACACAAAATAAATCAGTTATATTTCTCTTTCTATGGGCAACATTAATAGATGAGAGTTCGTTTTCAGTTGTGGAACACTTTTTTAAATTATAAAAATTGCATACTATTTAGTGTGCATAAATTCCATAAATCATATACAGGGCTGCACAAAACATCTTAAGTACATTTCCGTTTATTGAGGGAAATTGCTGACGGGGAATTTTCAACAGTGCTATGCGTTCACTAACTCTTCTAAATTTTAGTATATTGTGAATTATGTGATAAATCTATAGTTCATATACAAAGATGCACAAAATTTTCAGTTATTTTTTTTTACTTTGGTTGAAATTGTGTTTTCAAACGTGTTATATGTTTTACAAACAATTACTTATATACATCGTTTTTTACGTTATTAAGCTATGAAGTTTTATTAAAGTAGTTCGAATGGGTTGAAAAATGTTTCATAATCTGAATGACGCTTTACGTTCTTCTTGATAATTTTAATGATATTTTCTTAACGGTGTGGAAGCCAAAGTGATAAAACTATTTTTGTATTATTAAAACAAATCCTAAAATTTCTTTTTCTAAAATTTAAGATACGGGGCAAACGTTCGACAGCTTTAATAAAATTGCTGTGTTATATATTCTGTTGTATATTTATATTTAGCTTTGCACAGAGGAACCTTATGAAAAGAATGGGAGTCATAAGATGTCATGGGAAAATATCTACATTATGTTTTGCATTGTATCAAACCTGAATTTGTCTGGATCAATTTTGTAACCACTCGAAATTTGCAACCAAGTAATATATTTTACATCATTTTGTCCTGAGATATCTACATACAACTGGCAACTTTTGTCGAAATTTGGTCATAAATTTAAACATTTCGCATTTACAAAACTTCATGTGCTCTTCATTGTAATTTTCCTCAATAAACAAAACGTTTTCAACCAAATTCACATTCTCGTTATATTTTAAATCTTGTTGCCGTTGCATAATGTTGCAAAAGTTTTTTTATGTGACTAACTTAAATTCTGCTGTCTCTGATAAAAAGAAAATGGTACTTGAACTAAAATTTCAAATTTTTTTATTTAGACTGAATAAGCTAAAAACAATTCTAAAAACTAGGGCAGACAAATTAAATTGGAACTAAAAGGTACGCTATTTAATCATTATATTAAATATTATTATTAAATTACATATATTAAATATACGCTACTTAATCATATCAAAAATTGATCTTAATCCTTCTTTATCATATAACTCTTTCTAAATTAAAACTGAAATTTTTTTAAAAAAAAATACAGAGTTTTTTGCGACATTAAATATGAAATAAGAGCTGCTATGTGCAAAATTTATGCACATAAATCCGACAAAATAAAGTCCATATTTTGTTTGGAAACGTCCATAATCAAGCAGTATATTTTATTCCGTTTCAAGTAACAGATTAAAGAACTATACTCAAATTGGTTGATTCATTCCCGGCTAAGAAGCACCTACTTTGCACTAGTCTATGGACCATACAATTATATTTATATCAAAACCAATAGCAGGGTACAACGCCCTAACTATTGAGCTATAACAGACAAAAAATAAATTACGCTAGGATAAACTTTTAAAAATTGACTTTTGGCCAGCTAAAATCGGTAAATCACCCTCCGTGCGCCATTTCTTGACAGCACTGTGAAATCCTTGTCATCGATTATTTAATCATTTGTAACTCATCACAAAATGGACATATTGCTGCCATAGGGATTCGGATACCACTCATTTTCCACATCAGGATAGATAACAGTAGTTGCATTTACTCACGGTAGACAGTGGCGAATTTCCACGAAAACGTGGCCAAAACTCGAATCTTTTCCTGATTTTCAAAGTCTTCTTCGAAAATAAGCTTTACTAAATAAATGGGGTTCTGTGATTTATAAAACGTATAGTGGACGTTTATCATATAGTGTAGTTTTGTGAACTGCAGTGCAAAATTCAAAATACTTCGAACATTTATTGAGTGAAATAATTAAATAATAAAACAGAATTTTTTCTAAGAAAAAGCACTCGAGAGCAATTAAAACTCTTCATGCTGTAAAAGAAAAGTTAAAATTTGTTTCTCATATTCATTTATTTTTCTGGAATATGATAGAATATCAAGCTTTTTTTTTTTTTTTTAAATAACGAGATATATATACAAATGTGAGATTATTCACTATATGGACTTTGAGGACTGTGGAGATATGGGGAATTTTATTGCAATACGTATATAGTTACATTCAAAATTGACCTCTGCATCCTCCCAGAAACACAATTAATCATAAAACTCCAAAAATTATCACTAAAAGGAATACATTTTTAGTGTAATGGTGGATATTATCAATTTTCTAAATATTCAGCACCACGAAAGTACCGGGTGTCCCAAAATAGACTGATGAATTTTTAAATTCAATAACTTGCAAACGGTGACAGATATTTAAAAAAATTCTTGCAAGAGGGTTATGTATGATGTCAAGAGTTTTTTTTACTGTGATTCTTGATTTTAGTTCGAATTTCAAGCAATAGATGGCGCTGAGAGCAATAGGCGCTCAACCTAGACCCGATTTTTGGTACTTCGGGATCCATTCAATACAATTTAATCTCCTTTTTTCGCATGGAAGAAGCGAGAGGCCGAAAAATCGAGCCTGGATTTAGCGGTTATTGCTTGCAACGCCATCTATCGATGCTATTTGCACTAAAATTGAGAATCGCAGCATAAGAACTCCTGACACCTTACATAACACTCCTGCAGGAATTTTTTTAATATCTGTCACCGTTTGCAATTTATTGAATTTTAAAATCCATTAGTCATTTTTGGGACACCCGGTATGAGCGGGAATAAGCCATTTTGCATGTACCCTACTCAATTGGAAGGAGCTATCTATATTCTAAGGACAGTAATCTACAATTATGTGCAGTTATGCTGCACTGTTAAAAATTTGCAGCATTCTGGCAGGTCATTTGACCGTTTTTTCCGAAAACGGTTACACAACCGTAATTTAAACACTATTCTGACCATATTATTGGCCATTTTATGGTTGGAATATAGTTAAATTATGGTTATGAAACCGTTTTTTCAAAAAACGGTCGAATGACATGCCAGAATGTTGCAAAATTTTTAACATTGTGGGTGTGAAGAATGAACCTATTATTTCTGTGTTTTTGTCAGGAAAAATTTGTCAGTGCACGACGTATTTATAGTTAAGTCGTATACTTATGTGGTCACGGTTCTATGGAGATTTTACGCTTCCAGGAGCTCATTTTGTATCTAATGTCATACGAAAATCTTTAGTCTAAACAATTTACAGCTACTACACTATAAAAAAAAGATGTATTTTAATCTAGCTCTTATCTTTCTTAAGGTTTGCGAAAATAACCACTTCATAGTTATCCGCGATTCCGAAAAACGTTACTTAATCTTTAGAAACATCAGAAACCAATAGATTTCCAAGATTTAAAAAACATTTCTCAAACAATGGTTTATTTTGCTGCCCGTGTTTTTTCAAAACGTTTCCAAGTAATTTTAACAGTTTATTAATCAGTTTACTTTAACCCGGAATATCGGTTTTCGAATGCTGTTAACAGTAGAACTACCGGAAATTTGAGTCAAGTTTTATAAAACAGAATTTTGATTGAACACTAGAATTTTGATTTAAAACAGTTTAACTTTATTATTTTATCTTTTTCTTCTTTGTATCTTTTAAATTTATTTCATAATCAAATTTCTGGTTTGAACCGAAACATATTCATATGGTAGCCGTCGAAATGATGGCTCACGGTAGTCCTAGTGTTAATTCTGAAGTAAACATTTTCATGTTCAAGAAACAGAATTTAACAACATTAGCATTAACATTCAAATTAATAGCTTTAGTGTTAGCATTAATAATATTAAAATTAAAATTATTTTTTTACTCATGCATGCATAAATTCTTATTAGGCAGCTTAAACTGTTTTACTTAAAAATTGATAGCATTCAAAAAACCGATACTCCTGGTAGAAAAAAAAATTATTAATACACTGTTAAATCTACCCGGAAACGTTTCTAAAAATTACGGGCAACAAAGGAAACTTTTGTTTCAGAAATGCTTCTTTAAATCTCGGAAATCTTTTTGCTTCTGGTGTTTCTAAAGTTTAAGGAACACTTTTCGTAATCAATGGTAACTCGGAAAAAATTATATTAAATTTGCGAAACATTGGGAAAGAACAGTTCGCTAATAAACAATCGTCTTTTGTTACCGTGTATACTTTGGAATGTTGTTCTTTCCAATGCTTTCTGGTTCAGTTTGGGTCATTTTTGAATAATGTCAATAGTTCCTTTTTTTATTTATGTAATTTTTTATTCCAACTGCAATTGAATTCATGTGTTCGTATTTGGAAAATGACAAAGACTTCAATCAACCACAAAACAATTTGTCAAAACGAAAAAATAGATAAAATTTGATTTTAATATATTTGAACACTACTATTCACTGTCTTTTGTTGTTATATAAGGAACTTCTGTATTCACTGGAAATTTAATTTACTTTTCGATGTAATTTTTTAAACAAACAAATAAGTACACACACAATTTTTCTTCTTTTATTGTGAAATATTACTTCAATTACAATTTAATTCAATATCACTCTATGAAAAAGGTAACATCCTATTTTAACTGCCACAAAAGTAATTTTCTAAACACATACAAAAATCAAGCCGATATGAAAAATAAATTAAGAGCAACGAATTTATTTATTACTTTTTTTCTTTTTTCTTTTTTTTTTTTTTTTTTTTTTTTTTTTTTTTACTGTTTCAGTGTTTGAAAAACTTAATTAGTGTTTTTCATTGATTACTTCACATTTTCAAAGGATTAGCAAATTAACGATTTTTTTTCAATTAAAAAACTTGTTTAACAGCTTCTCACAGAAACACGGGTTCAATATATTTAAATAAATAACATAAAGGGGGGGGGGGGTAGGTTAAAAGTCAATACATAAATTAATTACAGTTAGTCTTTTAAGATTGTTTGTTTTCATATAACGGTTTTTAAAATAAGGAAGTCTACATCGTAAGAAATACGCACAATGTTTCGATGAATTCGGATTATTATTAGCTGAACATTTTTTTAGAATGAGGTTAATAAGTTTTTCTTTAAAAAGCACGAAATTTCAAAATAGAGCCAATCTTAAAGTAAAACTTCTTCAACCAAAATGCCTGATTTTGATAGTTTTAGATTTAGACGTCTTTGAAAAAATGAATTTTTGTAATCAGACCGAATTCGAAAAAATCAGAATTTTTCACCCAGTAGTGGGCTCGTAAATTTTCCAGTACCGGAATGTTTGTTTTTGTATTATAGCAGGCTGCAAAATTATGGTCCACAAACAAGAGATAAATAAGTAATAATATCATTTTTAAAAAATAATAATAATTGTGGACAGTTAATTAAAAAATAAAACCTAAGCCAAACGTTAAAATTAAATCAAATTTTATATGGAAAGATAAACAAATTCTATACGAAAATACATTTATTTAATTTCTCCAAAAAGCAGTACCGGAACAACGTTCCGACACCAGTGCACCCCTGAACGCTCTAACTGAAATAAAGCATCGCTGCCAAGTTTTATGTTTTTTTCCTACCACTATTTTTTGACAAAGAAATTTGTCTTATTTCATCATCGAAAGCAAAGGATTAAGTAAGGAAAATTTTTCTAATCAAAGATAGTGGTAGGAAAAAAGCGTAACAGTTGGCAGCTATAATAAAGATTTACTCGCAAGATATCCTTGATATGAATAGCAACATTATTAATTTCTGTATACTGTCTCGATACACACAGAAAACAAAGAAAGCAATTTAAATTCTTACATTTGACACGCTTACATCTGGCATACATACAGCTTATACACAGGGTTTTTCCAGAAAAAATGCCCGACACTTAAATTTCAATAATTCATTTACTATAATATAAAATTTAAGTAAGTAACATGTATTTAAGGTATCTCATAAATTTTGTGTACAATAATTTTAAAATAATTTCACATTTTCATCAATAAATGTTGCAGCGCTGTCTAAATTTGCCAGAAAGTTCAAACGATGACGAATAACGGATCAAAGATTATTCAGTTTTAAATTCTCATTCTGTTTAGCTGTTGAAACATGGAAGCGGGTATATGCATTTCTATCTTTTAAGGTTATTTTCAGCATTCTTAACCAGTTTCGACATTGTTAATTAAAATTAATTATTATTTTAATTACTAGCAATAATTTGTGAGCTTTTTTCTAAATATCTCCCTTATTTCATCTTTATACACTCTAAACTGAAATGTCTGAAATTCAGACATTTAAGTGTCTGAAACGCAGTGTTCAATTTTCAGACGTTTTAAAATGTCTTAAAATTTTCAGACACTTCTTGTATCTGAATTTCAGATACTTAAGTGTCTGAAACATGAGTGTTCAATTTTAAGACGTTTTAAAATGTCTTAAATTTTTCAGACACTTCTTACGTCTGAATTTCAGACATCTCAAATGTCTAAATTGTGGCCATCTTTGAGCCCCCCCTTTTTTTTGGCCAATATGAAGCCATCTTTGACCACTTTTCTTTCTAAGCCATATACGCAGCCATGTTTGACCACATTGAATCATTTTTTATAAATGGGAATAATTTGTTACCATAAAGCAGAGCAGATTGCAGCGCGGGAAAAATGGAATGCTTCTCTGCCCCTTGATTTTAGGATACCCCGAATTGGGTATGAAATTTTCATAAAGCTGATATTTTAAATCAGTTTTGATATTATGAGGATTGTAATCAGTATTTTGCAGTTTTAGAATAGGATAATATATGTATATATATATTCACCTAAATATGTATTCATGTGGTATCATATATGCCCTACGGCATCAAAAATATTTATTACTTTTAGTGAGAACTTCAAATTAATCTTGTCGAAAGACCTAGTATTCATTCGCTACCTCCCCCCACTGCCTTCATATACTGTTCCAAAAATAAATAAATAAATAAATAATCCTATTCGATGCCGTCAGATACATATTTGGATAAATATATAATTTTCTTTAGCCTAATCATGTTCTAAAAGTACAGAATATTTATAAAAATAAGTATAAGATCAAAACAAATTTAAAATATCAGCTTTATGGAAATTCCGTACCAAATTTAGGGGCCCGTAAAGCTAAAGGTCCATAGAAACAGCCCAATTTGTCCATGCTGCAATCAGCTCTGCTTTATGGTAACAAATTATTCCCATCTATAAAAAATGATTCACTCCTTCAGAAAGAATTCCATCACTGCTTTGTAGTGCAATTTCTTCCCATTTAAATAAGATATTCCCATTGAATCAGTTTAAGCATTTGTTGCATTTTTATTTCTGTGTTAAATAAAATCTAACACTAGATTCCGCACAATTTTCAGTATATGAGATCCCAATATTAAAAAAAAAAAAAAAATGAGTATGAAACTTTTCAATTAAAGAGTAAATTCGATTTTTTAAGAGGGGTTTATTTACCATAAGAAAAGTTGAAAAAATAATTATAAAATATTCAGAATTTCACGATAGCTTCATTCTAATGCTTCTGTGATTTGTTTTCATGTTCACACACACACACACATATATATATATATATATAATAACATATACGAAAAGTCACTTCTAGTTTCAAAACTTATTTTTCCTAAATATACATTTTTTTTGCCTTTTCTATATAAGGGGCCATCCCCAAATGATGTCACGCTTGAAGAGGGGGGGGGGGAGTTCGGGAAATTGTGGACTTTTGTGACAAGTGGGTGGGAGGGGGTAAGAAGAAATGTGACATCACACATTTTGGTTAAAATAAAAGCATTAAAAATCAGCAGATTAAATTTTGAAGTTATTTTGAAATTAAAGTATTTTTTATTGATAAAGTAAAGATAAGATTTAAAGCCAAATATATTAAATTCCATTTCAAATTCCAAAATACTACTGTTTTCAATTGCTCTTTCATATTAATATTTTATTACTACTGTTTATTAATTATGTTTTGTTGTAAACCTTAGTCTTTTTTCATACAAAATAAGTGCACAAATCATTTTTGTAGTTATGCTCACAAATATCATTAGAACACATAGTTAAAGTTTAAAAATAAAATTTGAAATATAATCTGAACTGCAAGTATATGCTCATGTAATATAGTGTGACAAGGGGGGGGGGGATGGTAAAGTATGACACTTTGTGACAAAGGGGGGGGGGAGGGGGGGTCAAAATTATTGAAAAAAAGCGTGACATCATTTATGGACCGCCCCTAAATGAACTTTGGGAAAAACCGCAATTTTATGTGGAAATGTAGTTATACATGGAAATATACAAAATTTTAGCTTTTTTCAAATTTCCATTTTAAACCTGTTAAAACCTTTTTACTTGAGGCTGTTCTCAACTGCTCTGCTCAACAAGCGCAAAACGTTTTGACACATTTACAAATTCATTTTTTAACAGAAAGATATAAAATTGGAAGAACTGACTATGGAAGCGATTTGGAATTGAACAGTGTTTTCCATTTTTTGATAAATAAAATACCTATTGAGTTACAAGAGATTTGGATCACGTGAGAAAGACGTTTTTCACCCTTACTTGAGTGGTTATTCTTCTTTCACGCGGAAATTCAGTTCAAAACGCCCACTTGGACACTATTTTCTGAAAGACCTATTGCGTTCGTAAAAAAAAAAAAAAAAGAAAGAAAAAGAAAAGAAAAGAAATGGAAAAAACAGTTCGATGACATAATTTCTGAACAACAACACCTGCTAGTTTCATGCATTTCCCAACAAAAATAAATTAAAACTTATGTCATAAAGTTGCCCTTTTGGATTTGAGAACAGCCTTAAAAATAAAATAAGCTTAGTTTTTAATTTCTCATGTTTTGAAAATCCAAAATTTAAAATTTTGAACAAAAAATCAAAATACGTATTTTTTTTTTTTTTTTTGAAGAAATGAAATTATAGTTGTAAATAATTTATCTTTTATACAATGTACTATTAAAAAATGAAAATTTCGAAAACTGATTTTACATATAATAATCACAAAATTGCAGTAATTTTTTTTTCTTTTAACTGTCATTTATGTAGTTTAGAGACGTGGCCGCCCGTCCGGGTGGTTCCGACCCGACCCCTTGAGTGGGGGAGGTGACCGGAAGCTCGGCAGAGTTCGTTGTGTACGAATGCGAGGGGGCCGGATGGGGACGATTCGCCACCTCCTCGAGAGGCTCATCTCCGACAGGCGTTGAGCACGGTGGCCACGGTTAACGGACGTTGTGCATGGGTTGCAGGACCTTCGGGTTCGAATTCTTTCGGCAGCCCCCGGCGCACAGGTTCTCTGGGTAATGCCGGATAGCGACGCTCCATAGGTCGATCCCGGTGCCGGTCTAAGGGCCGGACGGTGTCGCCGGGCAAAGACTAGCTAAGGCGATAGGACCCCATCCACCAATTGACTAAGAGGGAGCCTGAAGTATGAGTGAGGGCTTTGTAGTGGAAAGTCCTCGGTGCTCGCTAGTGACGACGGGGCTCGCGGGAACGCCATGCAGGGACTCCCGGAGCAACCGAAGGGCGAGGGTTTCGGACAACGCCCAGGTTACTTTATGACTTGGGTGGCTCATCCCTCCGAGGACCTCAGCTGGAGCAGTTGGGAGCCGACCCTAAGGGTGGTAGGGTTTGGCGGTGCCCCTGTTGACCAAGGAGCGGTCGCGTGGGGAGGCCAGTATGGTTCTGGTTGCTCCATGTCGTGCCGTGACCCATGGGAGGGGGTCGGCCGGCAGGTCCACCATCGAACACTATTCCCGCAGGGAAACGGGCCGGAGGCTCGCCGGTAACGCGGCGGCTCATCGTGCCTCAGG
Organism: Maratus speciosus; assembly: GCA_963932465.1. Classification (NCBI taxonomy): domain Eukaryota; kingdom Metazoa; phylum Arthropoda; class Arachnida; order Araneae; family Salticidae; genus Maratus; species Maratus speciosus. The sequence goes on along the minus strand of OZ010796.1, from coordinate 457,108,259 downwards.
TGAACTCTTGGTCCGATCCAGGTCCTCCGTGTCTATGCGGTATCGGAGATTTCCTCGCCTGGTGAAGAGGACCTAGAGGTGTCTCCACCTAACTTTCGAACGCACTAACAAAGGTAGCGGTCGGTCACTGCACGGGGTCAGGGGCCTTTGGGCCTGGGTACCCTCGACGGCCGTGAGGTAAGGTAGTGGCGGGCGGGCTTCTGTCGGTCTCCACTGGCTTCTCTGTCCTAGGATGGGGTCGAGTCGGTGGGGGCTGGCGGGACTCCGTTCCGTCCAACCCCCTAGCGAGGCGGAGTCTATTCCGTCTAGGTGGAGCTTTCCGTGCCCGCCTGGGGTCGCTAACGGCACCTAGTCTGGGCCAACTGGCTCCCGGCGTGATCCACGAGGGGTTCCGTCGGTTGAGCCGGGTGGCTTGGGCGAAAAGCCAGGAGCTGGGTCGCTTTACGGCCGGAGGGACTTTCCCCGTCCTCCCTGGTCTTCAAGTTAGGGGCTCTTCAATAACTTTCCTATCGGTTGGCCCACAAAAATGTCTCTGCCGGAAAATGGTATCTGATCTTGGGGGCCTTCCGTAAATTAAATTCGGGTCGGGAAGCCTCGGTTCAGTCCGTGGGCCCAGCGTCTTTATAGGCGTCTGGTTCCTGCGATGGCTTGCGGGGTCTACCGGCTCGAGTAACCAAGTTTAGGGACCACTTGGTTTTTCTAGCTGGGTGGTGAGGACTATCGTAGCGATTGTTCACCAAACTTGGGAATAGCCGGCGTGACGTGCGCTGGGCAGTGCGTCGGCTTGACCGGAGTTTGCGTGGGGTTCCGCTTTGTTGGAGCTTGTCTGGCGGCGACCTTCGGGACGCGCCGTGGGGCTCATTTCACGGGTGGTTCCTTGCGTGGACAAATGGGCCTTTCGAAGGCCTGGGACCGGAAAATGGTAACCCTGTCTTATGTAGTTTAGAGAATATACGGATGTGCAATGTAATTAAAAATTGCTTTGAAACCAAATAATATGCAGAATATATATATATTTAAGTTGACATAAAAAAGTTTTGACAACTCGGAATTCAAAACACAAATTAATTTTGCCAAAAAACAGATTTTTGGCTAAAAAGCTTTTCCTTGAAAATTATACATCTCTAATTATAAAATATAAAATATAAATCACAATAAATATTTGATAATTTTCAAATTTTTATCCAATATTAAACTTTGAGTGAATTGCATATCCTTCATAGCGAACAAACAATTAAATTAAAAGTTGAAAATACAATGTAGTTATAACTACGATAGAAAATGTTACAAGGAATTCAACATGTTCATCAAAACGCTAAATTCATTAACACACCAATTTTTTTATTTTTTTATTTATTTTTTTAAGTTCTTTTAAATCTAAACAAAGTATTTCTTCTTAAACAAAAGTTTTGACAATTTTACGTTTTTGCTTTTATTTTTATAAATATTTTAAATGAAGCAATTTTTTACATAATATTACTGATATTTTTACATAATCAAATTAGCTTACGCACAAAAAAAATATAATATATAATACTGGAATTGTCTTTTTCAAAAAATATAATGAAAAATATTGACATATTTTGGTGTGAATACATTAATAATGAAAACTTATGTACTGAATAAAACTATGCTCTTTTTTTTTTTTTTTTGCTTATTTATTAAAGCAATAATCAGATTCTTAGCATAAAAAAAACTTTCATTTATACACTGGGAGTTTAAAGAATTATTAAACAATTTATCTTGAAAATAATATAAATTTAGCAGCAAATCAAAAGACAATACACAAATCTCATAACAGTAAAAAATATTTATTGGATATAAAATGGTACAAATGTGATAAATAAACGTTAGTCTTAGAAAAGTATTTTAAATAATTAAAAAACAACATACATAAATATGCTGTTTAAGTTGAATCTGAAAATTATATTGTTGCAATATATACGCGCTAGGAAATACATACCTTTCATACATCCTTAAAAAGTAAATCCATATCCAAAATAAATGTGCACGCTATTCTTGACCTAAAATTATTTCCGTAAATTTTTTGATGAATATTGAGTACAAATTTCATAATAGCAATATCATCCTTATTTCACCGTGATGTATAAATATGATTCATTTAAATATCATAGAAATTCATAGAATTTCAGAACTTGAATTCAGATTCCATACACATGTTATTTCACAAGAACACTAATGTATAATAAACAATTGTATTACATAGATGACAGATGCACATGGAAGCGAATGCACATGGAGCTGAAATAATCACAATAATATTTTAAATAAATTTTCACCTAAAAAAACTGCGCCGAATTCGCCCAGAAAATTGTTCAAAGAACATCTACATTCGAATGTACCAACGGACGTAAAATGTCTCCTTAGACAAAGGGGAAAATAGATGAAGTAAGCGTCTTTCAATTTCGAATGTTCTGAGTCAGTCTACGGTGTGGTTGAGATATTGTGGTTGATAATGAGCTCGTGTTTTATGATGAGCGTTAAAACTTTTTATCAGCGGGGGGAAATAAAACATAGTACAAGCATAAATGAGAAACATTTTATTTTCCTTATTTGGTGTTTTTCGAAATGCGTTAAATTGATCAATTATCTAGATATTATTATTATTATTACAGTTTTTATACTTTCTGACAGAGTGAAAACGTAGAAAACGTAACTTATATAAAAATTTTGTCGTAACACTTGCAATTAATACATCTTATATTGATGAAGCATAATCACCGACAGAAGAGAGGTTGAAGGCCATTGCCCCTCCCTATATTTTGAAATTTAATTAGTTAAATTTTTTTTATGTATATAAAAAAAATATTCTTGTAAATGACTATATAACATAAAACGCTTAGAGAAAAAGGAACTATATATTCTTTAACAGTTACTGTTTTTAATTAATACTTAGATATTGCATTCATTATTCTGATATTTATGTAGTCATTATTTAGATAGTTATACATTGATTTTTAAATGCAGAAGGAAGGGAGGGGCTCAGAAGAGCAAAGCCCCCTAAAAGGAAAAAAAAAATCAATTCTGCATTTTGAAAAATTTTCTTATTATATATATGTGTGCACATATATTATATATATTCATAAATGAGTTTCTATTTCTTAATTAATAGACTTTTGAAATTCTTTTATGCGAAAATCCTCTTGAACGAGGCATTCCGAAAAAAGGTTCTTAGTTTAGCTTATTTCATGTTTAGATTCTGTGTTTTAGTTAAGCAGATTAGGCTGTGGACTCCAGGCATAGCTGTTTAACCTTTCCCCTCCATGCATTTTTTTTCCTGCCAGCACTTGTATTTCTTAGTATTTAGCAGAGCAGTCGTTCTTTGAACCCCTCCCCCCTCCCTGCCCTACGTACTCCCATTAGTACAAGTAATTTTTGGAAGATTTTATATTTTGTGAAAATCAAGTCGTTAGTTACTTTTTGCATCAAAAATAACTCTACTAAATTTTAATAAGCGGACTGTTACAGTTTTGATAGACGACGTGTAGTTTAATCAGATTGCTGGTTTTATAAAGTAATACTAAATTTATTGGAAGGAAAAGTATTTTAAACATCTGTCATCCATTTGAAAATCTTTTATGATTATGATGGCATATATATTGCAATATAATTGTGTATACAGTCATCACACAAATGATATAATTGTGCTACATTCAGACACTTAAGTGTCTGAATTTCTAAATGTCTTAATTTCAGACGTTTCGTCATTATTCAGACATTATTTTCAGTCCATTTATAACATGATCTTAGTAAGACACTTATGTGTCTTAAATTCAGACATCTATGACGTCTGAAATTTCATATTCAGACTCTTAAGTGTCTGAATTCTTTTTTCAGACACATATATGTCTGAATTTAAGACGCCTCTATTTGCAGTGTATCTGTTATAATTAATGAATTATTGAAGTTCGGCCGTTCTGTTTGAGATACCATGTTTACATCCGTCGTGCATATAGTCATATTTTCTGCTACGAATCCTGCCACTCAAACTATGCACGCTCTTTCAAACTGCCTTTTTTAGAAAAGTAATCTCCGCATTATTTAATCGGGAAAAAATACTAGAAAATGCAACAAAACTATTTGAAAACAGTGGTGAGAAACAGCGTGCTCAGTATATAAGCAGCAAGATTCGCTTCTGCATCTTAAATACATTTATTTTACTTCCATCCATCTTCAATATTTTCATCTTATCAAGCAGGACGGTCGTTCTGCCAAGCCAAGCTGAAAAAAAATGCTAACACCGCCAAACAAACAAACGCCAAGAATAACGGCAAGACACCGTAGCTGCTTATTATACTGAAGACAAATTCTCCATATTCAATCGACCAAACATGGCAGCGTAAAATTTCCCATATCAAAAGAACCAATCATCGTAGAAGAATAAAACCAAAACCAGAAGGGCCTAATCAAGAAGATCTTTAATTTGAGATCAAATGCATCCTGATAAATTAATTATAAACAGAGATATAGATTTTTTAAAATAATGTCGAGATACTGAAAATGACAGATTTCTTTTCTTCGTCACACCTTATGTTTCAATCGAGGTAGAGACTTAAATAATGGACGGAAAAAAGTAAGGATTGAATTTTTGGACAGATATTTACTCAATCTACGTGCTTTTATAAAATTCAGCTTTAAAAACATAAATTTTCTATTCATAATTAGCGAAAAACTGTTTATTAATTCTAAAGTTTACAAATTATGCCAAATAGCAATAAACCCGCCAAAACATTTTAGAAATCTTATACTTTTCTTTTATATTATCCTTTTGCATTTATTTCATCGAAGAAAACTATGGCTGAGATTCAGATAGATTTTTCGCTGTTAGCGAAATGAGTTTGACCAATCAGAAGCCTACATGTTTGAGAATATTTGCTGTTTCTGGATCCCGGCCTATGTAATGAAAGTTTTGAGTCATTTTTTAGTGCCATGGATGAAGTGCAATGTTTGTAGAAATGTAGGTTAGGATCCAGATAGATTTTTTGCTGTTAGCGAAACGAGATTCACCAATCAATAGCCTGCCTTTCTGCAAACAGCGAAAAGTTCACAAAAGTGCAGGCTTCTGATTGATAATCTCGTTTCTCTAACAGCCAAAAATCTATCTAGATTGCGCTCAATGGAGGATATTCCAAATATGGGTTGGAGGCTGAAAAAAGTCACGTGATACCGGTAATTTACCCAAGGAACTTCTAACTGATAAGAAGGGAAGGTACTACTACTTTTCGAACTTCCAATCTTAACAATGAACTTGTGTGCTTAGAAATTTGTGTAAAATATGGAAAGATGGCCGCCAAGCCCATCATGCATAATTTAAAAAAAATTTAATTTTCAAAAACACATTATTATGTATTTAGTAAAGGAGAAAAGGCTTTCTATCAACGCATACTTAGGTACTCGACTTAAATATGGTAAATTTTTAATGGAAAATGTTAAATAAGTACCATAATATAAGCTTGGAAATTTGATATCACACTATTTTTTAGCCACAACTTTCCCCTTTTTTTCTTTTCTTTTTTTTTGCTTGGCTTTTTTTTTACTTTTGAAAAGTTGCTTTTTAGTAGATATTACATACGTTACATCTTACGTTCAGTGGGCCAAAATAAGAGGACATCACAAAGGTTTTAATCTTCAAAGTGTCACAGAAGAAAACACAAACAGCCATTCGACTGGAAACTCTTTTCCTATTTTCTGCTAAAATAATAAACTTAGGGTAATCTTCTTACGGAAATTGTACCAAACTCTGAAATTTTCAATACAAACACCTAATTTTGACATCATATTTGGAATTTTCGGTAAGTTTTACCATAAAATACTAAAACGGAAAGTCATTCCGTCAAGTAGTTTAGCAATTAATACATACTTCTTCATACATATTGATGCTGAAATTGTACCAAACTTTGAAATTTTCAATAACGAACACTTAATTTTGACATCATATTTGGCATTTTCGGTATATTACCATAAGATACCAAAACGGAAAGTCATTCCGTCAAGTTGTTCAGCAATTACGATTTTTGAAAGTTCTTACGTTAAATTCATGTGTAATCATTGCAAAACAAATTGCAATGCGGGTAGTTTTTTAAAAATAACAAGAAATTACTTGGCGAAATGACTTATAATTTTGGATTCGCATATTTAAAGCTTCTAAAAATAGATTCTGTTAAAAAACCCATAGGTTGCAATTCGTATTTTTTTTAAATTAATTTTTTAAAAAATTACAGTTGGACTAACAGGTTATAACTTATATAGAAATTTGGATATTTTATTTTATTATCGCATGTATTTCATTTGAGATGTACACATATAAAAATAACTATAACGTGTCAGGCCGCCTCATTTTCCCTCCCCACAAATATGTGTATATATATATTTAAAAAAAATAAATAAAAAAGTAGGAAGCAGGAATTCTGCTTTTTCAGAATTTAGTGTCGCCCCCGGTGAAGAAATATATATATATATATATATTACTATTACAAGGTGAAACCCGTCGAATTTCGGCGAAAGAAAATGTGAAGGAACTGTTTCATTAATTTATAATAAACCTACAGAATTAGTTTCTATCAAAAAAAGCATCTTATATTGGTTAGTCTAACTCTTAAACAAATGTTATTTTAACCTAAAGGTCACTTCTCTTCTATAAAGATACTCTAAATTTTTGTAAAACTTTGCATTTTATCAACGTGTGATTTCAATTGCGTTATTTTCAAAAGTGAAGCATTTCCACCTGTGAAAATTTTCAATTCTGAAAATGATGCACTTCTACAAATTCTAAAAAAATTACCGTTTTAAAACCGGTGATAAAAGATTAAAAATTCTTTAAAAGTCACTCGTCCCGAAGGGGTTAAGACTTAAAATACTAAAATACTAAAAACACGCTTTTTTATTATAAAATGATGTCATATTGCATCCACTTAAGAATTCTACATTTACGATCCAGTCTTAAACAACATCTATAGAAAAGTGTGCATAGGACGTCACTATCACGGAATAATACAGAAATCCAGCAAAAAGCGATGTCATAAACTCGACAAAAAAAGGGGGGCCATGTAATGATTCATATGCCTTCATTTGTTTATAGCATCAATATGAATACTTAAAATTAAATATAGTTTATAATAGCTCCGTGTTTTATTAGAAATGATTCTTTTTTTTTTTTTTTTTTTTTTTTCAAATTAGCACGTATTTTAATTACAATTTTTTTCTCAGTTTTATTAGAAAATGGCAACAAAAAGATATAGTAATCTACTATTTCCTGAATATTTTCCCTTTACTTTCTACAGAAATGGAGTGCTCTCCATTCAGAAATGATACCATTTCAGAATGAGCAGATACCGCTCTTAATCCGCGACTTTATTCTTTTGATAAACACCTTTTTAGCTCACAGGCTATCAAAGCCTGAGAGCTAATGTGCCCGCCCTTCTGTATGTATGTATGTATGTATGTATGTATGTATGTATGTATGTATGTACGTACGTACGTATGTACGTAACGCGACAACTCTTGATAGAAACATCCGATTTGCTTCAAAATTTTTTCCTAGGTTCACTGTGATAAGGCGCTTCCCTCATTAGTTTTGGGAGTTCATTGGTTAAGGATAAAGGGGGAAAAACGGGGTTAGTCCACCCCCCCCCCCCTTAATTCAGATAAATGGGTTTTTCATGCAGAATGATTCGAATTGCTCCGAATTTGGTATACCGGTTTATTATGTTAAGGAACTTCCCTGATTAGTTTTGGGAGTTCATTGGTTAAGGATAAAGGGGGAAAAACGGGGTTAGTCCACCCCCCCCCCCCCCTTAATTCAGATAAATGGGTTTTTCATGGAGAATGATTCGATTTGCTCCGAATTTGGTATAGCGGTTTATTATGTTAAGGAACTTCCCTGATTAGTTTTGGGGGTTCATTGGTTAAGGATAAAGGGGGGAAAACGGGGTTAATCCACCCCCCCCTTAATTCAGATAAATGGGTTTTTCATGGAGAATGATTCGATTTGCTCCGAATTTCGTATAGCGGTTTATTATGTTAAGGAACTTCCCTGATTAGTTTTGGGGGTTCATTGGTTAAGGGTAAAGGGGGAAAGACGGGGTTAGTCCACCCCCCTTAATTCAGATAAATGGGTTTTTCATGCAGAATCATTCAATTTGCTTTGAATTTGGTATACCGGTTTATTATGTTAAGGAACTTCCCTGATTAGTTTTGGGGGTTCATTGGTTAAGGATAAAGGGGGAAAAGGGGGCTTAGTCCACCCCTTAATTCAGATAAATGGGTTTTTCATGCAGAATGATTCGATTTGCTCCGAATTCGGTATATCGGTTTATTATGTTAAGGAACTTCCCTGATTAGTTTTGGGGGTCCATTGGTTAAGGATAAAGGGGAAAAACGGGGTAGTCCACCCCCCTTAATTCAGATAAATGTGTTTTTCATGCAAAATGATTCGATTTGCTCCGAATTCGGTATACCGGTTTATTATGTTAAGGAACTTCCCTGATTAGTTTTGGGGGTTCATTGGTTAAGGATAAAGGGGAAAAACGGGGTTAGTCCACTCCCCTTAATTCAGATAAATGTGTTTTTCATGCAGAATGACTCGATTTGCTCCGAATTCGGTATACCGGTTTATTATGTTAAGGAACTTCCCTGATTAGTTTTGGGAGTTCATTGGTTAAGGATAAAGGGGGAGAAACGGGGTTAGTCCACCCCCCTTAATTCAGATAAATGTGTTTTTCATGCAGAATGATTCGATTTGCTCCGAATTCGGTATATCGGTTTATTATGTTAAGGAACTTCCCTGATTAGTTTTGGGGGTCCATTGGTTAAGGATAAAGGGGAAAAACGGGGTAGTCCACCCCCCTTAATTCAGATAAATGTGTTTTTCATGCAAAATGATTCGATTTGCTCCGAATTCGGTATACCGGTTTATTATGTTAAGGAACTTCCCTGATTAGTTTTGGGGGTTCATTGGTTAAGGATAAAGGGGAAAAACGGGGTTAGTCCACTCCCCTTAATTCAGATAAATGTGTTTTTCATGCAGAATGACTGGATTTGCTCCGAATTTGGTATACCGGTTTATTATGTTAAGGAACTTCCCTGATTAGTTTTGGGGTTCATTGGTTAAGGGTAAAGGGGGAAAAAGGGAGGTTAGCCCGCCCCTCTTAATTTAGATAAATGGGTTATTCATGCAGAATGATTCGATTTGCTCCGAAGTTGGTATACCGGTTTATTATGTTAAGGAGCTTCCATGATTCGTTTTGGCGATTCATTGGTTAAGGATAAAGGGGGTTAGTCCACCCCCTTAATTTAGATAAATGTTTTTTTTTTTTTTTGCAAGATTATTCGATTTGCTCCAAATTTGGTATACCGGTTTATTATGATAAGGAGCTTCCCTGATTAGATTTGGAGGTTCACTGGTTAAGTATAAAGGGGGAAACGGGGGCTAATTCCCCTTCACTTATTTTTTTGAGTGGCATTATTCTTTAAAATAAGAGTATAATATACAATTAGTGTGAATAGTCTGTGAGCTCAATGCCATCAGTTTAGCTGGGCACTTTTCTTTTTTATTTTTTATTCAGTGCATGCGCTTTATTGTAATTTGACTATTATAATTTTAACAACGTCATATTAAAACCTTTAGTTTAAACTTAACTCTTAACTGCTGTGGCAAAAATTGACGCAAAGATATGGTAAGCCGTCTCTCAGACCGCTTGATCGAAAAATGAGTAAAAGGTTCGATTAAATTATAGGATACTGATTATGTACTCAACTTTATATACAGTTTTAACTATTACTAGCAAAAGCCATGCTTTGTTTGGATTCGCGAAGCATTATTTAATAAGATAAATATTTGAAAGTAACAATATTTTTTTATATTATTTTTGCATCTTTATTAAGCAAAAACGTTATTTTATGTTTTGGCGCATTTTAATTTTAGAAATGTAAATTCAGGCAAATACCTAAGAATTTCCTCGGAATTTTTTATTTATGACATGACGAATTTAACAATTAATTTTATTTGTTTACAATTCTTTTGTTGCCACTTTACAAAAAAAAAATAAATAAAATAATACAATTCTTTTAAAGTGCGTAAGTATCGTCTGCGTAAATGATTTCACATAATAAGAATAACTTGTGTATTTGAAATCTTAACACTGAAGAATAATTTTATAATTGATTGTAAATAATTTAATTTTCACAACTTTTAATTCATTGATAATATGCTATAATTTTCATGAAAAGGGGTATTTTAAAATTTTCATAAAAGAAATCGTGAAACAATTTAACTAATCATGATTCTATCCGTAATTACAAACTCCATGATTTATTTTTTCTTCTGAAAATATACGTGTTTAATTTTGCATTTGCAAAATACGACCGTAATGGAAAAACATGTAAAATAAATTAATTAAAAAATAAATTTTTTAAGGTTATTCTGTAAAAAATAATACTGTGTAAATCTACAGATCGTAATTTATTTTTATGTTTAATTTCAAGTCAAAATATTGAATAGTTTTTTTTTTTTTTTTTTTTTTTTTTTTTTTGTAAAGTGTACGACAATATGTAAGTTGTGTAGCCTAGTAGAGGATTCGCTTCGCTCATCCTAATAACTAAGGTTCACCTTCATCCCGTCCCGTTAGACGAAGGCACTCGCGCGTCGCGAGCTAATGTTAAAGCGAGCTAGGGTCTTTTCCAATATTTCGTTAGCATTTTGATTTTTATATTATTATTATTATTATTTGCGTTGCGATCTCTACATTCGCCTTTTTTTACTTTTTCGATTTTGGTTACAGATTTTTTTTTTTTTTTTTTTTTTTTGGGGGGGGGGGGGCTCCGAAAATGAACGTGCCATCATTACAAAAAAAAAAAAAAAAAAAAAAAAACTGCTAACAAAATCGAAAGATAACAAAGGGTGAACGTACAGATTGACCTCAGCTATCCAAAGCAATAAAATAAAATAAAATGAAAATATCGAAATGCAGACGCAATATTTGAAAAGAACCTTCTAATAGGACACATTGCCATATGTTTAACATTAGTTAGCGAGTGCCTTTGCCTGACGAGACGGGAGCCTTAAGAATTCTCTAGCAATAGTACTAGGTCACCAAACCAAACAAAATTTCACTAATGTCTACAGAGGACGTTGTCGAATTCGACCAACAAATTCACAGGGGTGATTGTGGGCATCAAGAGGTTGAAGAATTACTATATAGAACATGGGGTCGCGAACCACTTATTTAGTCACAAATACGGGGTGTTTCACCTAACTGAAGAAATAATTAACCCTAAAGAATAAAAAATTAATAACACTCAGATAAGGAAATGAAAAGACTGCTTTTGACTACTTGATAGGGAAAGACTACTTTTTGTATATTATTTGCGATTATCTTTATTCTAAATATATTTTCTCTTTGGAATGTATTCACCAAGGCGATTTTCATGAATTAGAAAAAAAAAAAAATAAAAGCTAATTCTCAAGATTTCTCCTCTTCTTATTTTAACATTTTTTACGTTATGAGATCAATTTCCTTAAAATAGCAAGAAATCTCAAAATAAAGCCGCTGGTACAGAAAAAGTTAATCTACAGAAAGTCTGCTTTTGAGCGCTTTAGATATCTGAAAAATGTATTATTGCAACTACGGCGATTTTCTTAAATTAGAAACCTTAAAATAAAAGCTAACAACTAACACGATTTCTGATTTTTTTTGAAAAGTGTATTGTTGTAACCATAGTGATCTTCTTTAATTAGAATTTTTAAAAAGCTAATTGACAAGATTTCTCATTTTCTTTAGTTTAACATTTTTTTTTCTTTGTGAAATCAATGCACTTTTTCGTTAATATAGCGAGAAATCTCAAAATAGAGCCACTTGTAGAGAATAAGTTAATCTACAGAAAGTCTGCCTTTGAGCACTTTAGATCTTTGAAAAATGTATTATTGCAACTAAGGCAATTAGAATACCCTACTAAAAATAACAAGTTGGAAATTGTACGTCAAACGTAGCAAATGAGGTGCACTGGTAGTATAACTAGTTTTATAAATATTCAGATAATGGTGCAATAGCTGTTGCACTCTTATGCAAAAATGAATGAATACAAAATTTATTACGATTATATATATAAAATTCAGTAATACGGAAATAAAATGACACCATCTTAAATAGGACGTAATCACCATGGCAACCTAGAATCATCATTACCTTTTATGGGATATCCTTTAATTAATTATGCATGATAGGATTTAATGTAATGAAGAAAACTTTTATTAATATGTTTTTAAGTTCTGATTCGATTTTCATAAAATTTGTAATGACTCGGCAAAATTCTGCACCATTAAATTGCAAACCGTTCTGTTAGGTAGTTTTTGAGCTGTTATATGCAGACAGACGGATCAGATGACGACTATAGGTGCTACGTATTTACATAATTACGGCATTTCCCCATATACCATATTGTAATGGATCACTTTCGAGTGTCTCTGTAAATAAACTATGAACGCTATATAATTTATTTTTAATACCGAACATGGCATGGTAAACTCAATAACATATATCAATTACAGAGTAATCCAACCATATTAACGCAAGTTAGAGTTCGGAGAGACAGATGGTCAGACAAACCGAATTCATAAACACTTTCAACTATGTTCGAAAGTGTTAAAAACGCATAATAGGCTGAAATTTGACGTTCAGAAATTTTTACCGATAAATAGAAGCATACTTGAATTACTTTTGTGCAACCCTGTATCTTACTTACTATCTTTATATACATGCCACTATTTAGCCAAAATTTAATTAAAACTAAAACATGCTTAAAACTAGTGAAATCACGCTTCCAGAGATTATCATCTATAGATGGTCATGTATCTAATTCTTTGCGTGGCCCTGTATGTCATTTTATCTATATTTTACAAACATATCTTAGTATACTAAATGTAGTTCAGCGTAAAAATGCATAACTCTTTTAAAAACCATCTTTAAGCTGTTTTCATTCAAACTCAGTAACCTTACGAATTATTTTGTATAGCCCTGTATATGATCTACAGCCATTATACCCGCAACGTAATATGCAAAAATTTAGTTAAACTTAAAAACTCATCATAACTAAAAATGCACTTCCAGCAATCATCGCTAATATACCGTATTTCGGGTACAGTATAGAATCCGAAATCTTTTGTGTGTCCCTGTAAATACTATGCACTTTCTATTGTATAGGAAGTAACTTGTAGTAAACCTCAACAACTTATATCAATTTCATTATATGTGAAATAGTTTATCATAATTAAAATGCGCCGCAAACTATGTTTCCTCCTACATCATTATGTAACAGAATAATTTTATGTGCCCCTGTCAATGAATAATAAATATTCTTTTCACCGCATATTCTACAGAATGTACAGTAGCTCTCAAAAGTATTTTGACAACTTTATATTCTCTTTTATTTTATTTAATATAAAAATGTAAAAGAAAATATAGCCCCTATAAATGAGAACACTATGACTGCAGTTATTTAAATGTATCAAGTTTCAACTTGTTTGTTTACATTCGGCGCCACCGAAGAAATATGACTCCTCCTTAGCTCAAAAGTATTTTGACAATTAGTTTGCATTTAATTGTTGATTGTGTCAGTGGCACTATAGCTTCGATTAGTGTTTATATAGACTTATTATGATTAATTTTAAGGATCAGGAGTACCGAAATGTAAAAAAAAATATTGAAGTTATTCTAGAAAAGCCGCTGTAAATGCACTTAAGAAAGATAGACTGCAAGCAGAATTAGCTGGTTCTTTTAACGTGTCTCGGCAGCTTGTTATTACATAGAATAAAGTTTTTAATAAACAGAAATACATCGAAAATAAGCCTCAAAGTGGCCGTCCGAAAAAAACAACTTGCAATGTTCACTGTATGCAATGTTATAAAAATGATATCTACAAGTGATTGTCGTAAGTCCGCTGTAATAATAAAAAATGAATTGAAAGAAAATTATGGTTTGAGCTCTATGGTTTTAAGCTCTATGGTTTGCATGGCCGAAGACCAGCAAAAACACGTTTCTAGTATACTAAGAATAGGAAGGCTCGAGTTACATTTGTAAAACGGTATAACCCTTTCAGGGGCAAAGCAATTCCATTGCTGAAGTGTTGAAATTAATGATTGACACCAGAATTTTGGTTAAAAAAAATTTGGTTTATTATGTGTGTAAAATATAGCTTTTTCTTATTTACAAATAAATTTGTTTTCAAATTCCGGTGTCAATCATTAATTTCAACACTTTAGCAGTGGAATTGCTTTGTCCCTGAAAGGGTTATGACGTTTTACAAATGCAACTCTAGCCTTCCTATTCTTAGCAGATAACAAACGTGTTTTTGCTGGTCTTTGCCATGTAAACCATAGAGGTTTAGGCATCGTTTGACTGATGAAACGTGTATGTCTATGTCGTAATTTTCTTTCAATTCCTTTTTTATTATTACAGCGGACTTACGACAATCACTTGTAGATATCATTTTTTATAATACAGTCAACATTGCAAGTTTTTTTTTTTTTTTCGGATGGCCACTTTGAGGCTTATCTTCGATGTATTTCTGTTTATTAAAAACTTAATTCCATGTAATAAAAATTGCCAAGACACGTTAAAAAAAACGAGCTAGTTCTGCTTGCAGTCTACCTTTCTTAAGTGCATTTAAAGCGGCTTTTCTAGAATCACTTCAATATTTTTGACATTTCGGCATTCCTTATCCTTAAAAATAATCACAACAAGTCAATATAAACACTAATTGAAGCTATGGCGCCACTGACACCTTCAACAATTAAATGCAAACTAATTGTCAAAATACTTTTGAACTAAGTAGGAGTAATATTTCTTCGGTGGCGCCGAATATAAACAATCAAGTTGAAACTTGATACATTTGAATAACTGCAGTCATAGTGTTCTCAATTATAGGGAATATATTTTCTTTTACATTTTTATATTAACTAAAATAAGAGAGAATATAAGGTTGTCAAAATACTTTTGAGCGCTACTGTATATTTTAGCGCACTTCATAAATGCATATCAATTTCATTATGTTCGAAAGGGTGTAACGTCATTAAAATGCGCTTGAAACTATTTTTTTCCATTGGCCATAATGCAACGGAATACTTTTGACTGTCCCTGTAATTGAATTATACATCCGATTTTCATGAAATTTGAAATGACTCGACAAAGTTCTGCAACGGTTACATATTTAAAATTTCAAACCATTCAGTTGGGTATTTTTTGCGCTAATATATGCGGACAGACAGACAGACGTGCGGACCAGACGACGACTCTAGGTGCTACCTATTTATATAATTAAGAACGCATCTAATAACTAACTCACAAGATTTCAGATTTTCTCTGGCTGAACACTTTTTTCATCAAGGAGATTTTTTACTCAGCTAGAAACGCCCAAACAGAGCTGATGGTAGAAAAAGTTAATGTTCAAAATGTCTGCTTTGAAGTGCTTTAGATTTACGTGTCTCTGAAAAATATATTATTGTAACCAGAGTGATTCTCTAGAATTAGAATAACCTACTGAAAATAAAAATTAACTCACAAATTTTCTGATTTTCTTTGGCTGAACATTTGTTGCGTTATGTGATCAATGCGCCTTTTCTTAAAATAGCGAAAGAACTCAAAATAGAGTGGCTGGTAAAGAAACAGTTTAATCTGTAAAAAGTCTGCTTTTGAGCGACTTAGATTTATGTGTCTCTGAAAAATGTATTATTGTAACCAGAGAGATATCCCGGAATAAGAGGAGAGAGATTTTCTACGTTAGCGAAAATGAAATTTAATTCACTTGATTTCAGATTTTCTTTGGATGAATATTGTATGAGATCAATGCTCTTTTCTCTTAAAATAGAGCCTTTTGAGAAATGAACCCTTTCAACATCAGATTATTGTATCCTAAGAATTTAAATTTAGTCATTTAATCTAAATTTAGTAGATACTAAGAAATTTAAAGA
The DNA here is from genome assembly GCA_963932465.1 of Maratus speciosus. NCBI lineage: Eukaryota > Metazoa > Arthropoda > Arachnida > Araneae > Salticidae > Maratus > Maratus speciosus. Next base: position 457,092,277 of record OZ010796.1, on the reverse strand, counting down.
GAGGACAGCTTTTAACTGCAACATAAAAAAATGCCACACACTTCAGTATTATACATGACGTAGGGGTAGTACGTCTGGTAGGGTAATACGATGAAATCATGACGTACGTCTGGTGCTGAAAGGATTAAAGTTAATACAGTAGAGCTTATACCGAGATGGAATCATTAGAAATCGGAGGTTTTCTCTTAACAGGTAGATGGTATAACCTTTTGCCTGGCGAATGAAAATTTTCAATTTAAGGCAGAATTCCGTTATAGATAGGTTTAATTTTCACAGCTTTTACTGTATGTAGAAAATCTGCTTTTGAGTGTTTTTAATTTATGTGTCTTTCAGAAATGTCTTTGAAAATTCAGTAATTATTTTCATTTTGTTTATCGTTGAGGATGTATAATCAAGTATGTAATAAATTTACAAATTTTGATTTTGAAAAATTATTACAGATTTGTGAGTATCTTCAGACTCTTGAATTATTTTTTGTTGAACTTTAAAATTTCAATAGTAACACTTAATTTTGACATTATACTATTTGGATTCATCGGTGAATTTTACCTTCCGATACACAACGGGAAGTCATTCTATACAATTTTAAAGCGACAGGTGAGTAGTTTAATCCTATTTCTTTAAATATGCAAGCGGGGAAAATTTTACTGTCATTGTTTGAGGTTTACAGTTTTTTTTTCTGTAGTAGTGCTTACTAACTACGAAAGAAAAATTGATGTGAATCGAATGCATCGATCAGTATTTTTCATTTTTTAGCTCACAAGCTATCAAAGCCTGAGAGCTAATGTTCCCGCAGGTTCTGTATGCACGTACGTACGTATGTCGTACGTAACGCAATAACCCTTGATAGAAATATCTGATTTGCTTCACATTTTTTTCTAGGTTCATTCTCATAAGGCGCTTCCCTGATTAGTTTTGGGGGTTCATTGGTTAAGTATAAAGGGGGTTCGGGTTATGGGGGCTAATCCCCCCCCCCCTTAAATTAGGTAAATGGGTTTTTCATGCAGAATTATCAGATTTACTTTAACTTTTGGTATACCGGCTAATTCTGATAAGGTGCTTCCCGATTAGATTTGACGGATCATTGTTTAAGTATAAAGGGGGGATCGGGGGTATGCCCCCTTAATTTAGATAAATGGGTTTTCTTATCTGATTTGCTTCCGATTTGGTATACCGGTTTATTATGATAAGGCGCTTCTCTGATTAGATTTGGAGGTTCATTGGTTAAGTATAAAGGGGGAAACGGGAGGCAAATACCCACTTAATTTAGATAAATGGGTTTTTCTATCCGATTTGTTTCAAAATTTGTATACCGGTTTATTCTGATAAGGCGCTTCCCTGATGAGATTTAGAGGCTCATTGGTTAAGTATAAAGATGGAAGAAAGGGGTGTGTTTAATAACCCCTTCATTTATTTTTCGAAAGGCATTGTTCTTTGAAGTAAGAGTATAATATACAATTAGTGTGAATAGACTGTGAGCTCAATGCCATCAGTTTAACTGCTTATTTTCTTTTTTATAATTCATTTATCACTAGTTTTAATTCAAAATCTTTATTTACATTATTAATGATTAATATTAATTACTATTTAAATATATTGTGAGCTTTCTTTTTATTTTGATAATCAAAAGTATTGGTGGCTTACAATTGGGTTGCCATTATTGGTGCGCCTTTCGCTTCCCATAACTGAAGCACAAACAAGATTACTTTTGAATTTATTTTCCATAAACTAATATGTTTTGTGTAAAATTGTTCATAGCATATGACAGAGATAAATTTCACACTTTATTCTTTTGACAGAGTTTTCATAGCCTTTTGTTATAAATGACTAAATGTCCTGAAGTAGTAGCATTACAGATACATTTTCTTTAGTTGGGGATTTATGCAGGTTTAAAGTTTGGAACGCCTAATGTTAACCTTTAACTGCTGGGAGAAATATTGTCACACAACTACTGTAAAGCGGTCTGTGAGACCGCTTCACAGTGGGACGTTTTGACGATCTTGGTGGACAAAATTATTTCTTTGAAGTTTAATTAGTTTTTGCTGTTTTTTAAATGCATCACTAATAAAATACTCAAACAGTAATAAATATTTGGTTATTTAACTACAATGTCTTAAAAAGAAATACAGGGTGCCCACTAAAGTCCGTTCCCACCCTCTTAACTGCCGAACGACTGCATCTATATTCATAAACGTGGTGTCTAGGTATTCGCGTTTCAAATCTCCCTCAGGTGGCGTTGAAATCAATAGTAATGGCGAATATTTCCAGTTATTTACTTTATTGTGATTCGTTGAATAGTTTGTTTACCCTCGCTCGATGTACTGTGATTCGCTCAACGTAACTGAAAAAAATATTAAGAACATCTTGCACCAGGTAGCTTATTAGAGCGCTGGAATCGCGCAAAGAGGCTATGCACTACTAGGTGAGACCGCTTACAGCGCCACTTTGTGCCAAAATGGCGGCATTAGCGTTCCTATCGCTAAATCGGTTCGAAATATGGGATAAAAGTGAATGACAAATTCGTAGAGCATCATCGATTTAGTTCGGAAGGACACCTTATGAACATGAATGCTAAATGAATCTCGTTCTGTGCATGAATTCCGTTTTCGAGATAAGAATACTAACTCAGCTGTTTTGCACCAGGTGACGCTGGAAGCGGTGTCATCTGGTAGAGCATAGCCACTTTACTATACCCAGACACCAATTTTATGAGTATAGCTGCAACCGTTCGGCGCTTAAGAGCGTGGGGAGGACTTTAGTGGACACCCTGTATATTGCATTACAAATAATGCGTTAAACATACTTATTTTGCAATTAAGTAAGAAACAATTTAATACACACAAGTAAGTTAACATTCATTTCTTTTTTGTATTTTTGTCTATTCAGAATTTCTCGAGAAATTTGTGTAGTCATCCTGAAAAATAAAATTTTTAAAATGAAATCATATTAAAAAAAACTTTAATGTTTTGTGGTACACTGTAAAACATATAAATGCTACCAAAATTATTTTCGGTTGAAAAAATGCTGTTGTGTGAATAAATAACCTATATAAATTTTATTCCATTTGAAATAAAATTTCTGCATATAAACGGTAATGTATCCGAATTTTTTATGTGTCCCTGTAGAAGAAATACAACTGCTACGCACCTCGTTTTCAATTTTAAAAATGCTATTGTGTGTCTCAATAACCTATAGCAATTTTGTTGAAATTTAATTAAAATTTCTGCTTTTTAGCAACAATTTTTCCGCAGTCTTTTGTGTGACCCTATTAAAAATGCATAATTTCTACGTTCGTCAAATTATAAGTTAATAGAATTGTCATCAGAAAACCACATGTAGGCAAAGTTTCAGCTCAATCAGATAATTGAAAGCGTTTTCAAATTGTCGTGCAAGATTTGAACTAATATTTTATGTAACCCTGTAAAAAAAGCATGAATTTCAATAATATTTCATTGTCATAAGAACTACGTAATCCTGAGCAAAGTTTCAGCTCAATTAGATTATTGAAATTTGTTTAAAATTGACTTGCAAGTTTTAATCAAAATTTTTGTGGAGCCCTGTAGAAACAGTATTCTAAACAAACTTCTACGTTCTTTAAATTATAGTAATATTGTATTGTCATTCAAATTACACATGTATTCATTGTTTCGGCTCAATAGGATAATTAAAAATGATTTAAATTTGACTTGCAAGGTTTGAACTAAACATTACATACATGCACTGCAAGTTAATATGATGCTTGTTTATTAATAAAAACTTACTGATCTGCAGCTATCTGCAAGAGTTTGTTTAATTTTTCAATACTTTAGGAATGGCACTTTGATTTTTAAAAAATGATTATTCCTGAATAATGCTGAATAATTTGTTAAAAGTCAAGATGAAATTTGTAAACAACATCAAGGATCATCCAGAATTACAACCTTTGAAAAAAGCCGTTAAGCAGGGATGTAGTGGAGGATATACGGTGGTATACGCCATGTACCTTCTGGATTTTTTTAAGAAGCTCCGTATTCCCTCTTTTTCTCAAATAAAGCATTAACGTATACCCTAGATATGAAAATTCATGACGCCTGCGTATACTCTCTGCCTATACTGCATACTCTCTGCTTTTTTTACGACTTACAACACTGCAGTTAAGCGGGTGTAATATCGCTGATTTTCAAACAAAAATCGGTTAAATCTGACCTTGACAAACCTGTGACATATGTTCAGCAAATTCGTGCTTTCAAATAAAACAGAATAGTCATGACGTGCTTTCAAATAAAACAGAATAGTCACGACGTGCTTTCAAACTTCGAATAAGCTAGTGCAACTTTTGAAACTCCCTCAAACCAACTGCGCAAATGGCTTCTTTACGCTCATAATTAAACGACACTTCTGATTTTTTTCACAAAACTAGTACGGATCTCGAAAATACGGACATTCAGCTACCAGTATACGCGGTTTTGTCAAATTCCGAGATAATTGGAAAAATGAATTTTGTCCAACTAAGATCATCAAAGCGCCCCACTGTGCGCTCTATCGAAATATGAATAAATGGCGCGATTAACTCATAGGATGGTGTTTCTGTACTAAACTTTTTTTACAGGGCTATTATAATTAAAATTACCTATTCAAAAGTCTCTGGCGATAGTACTAGAGTTCAAAACGAAACAAATTTTCAGTAGTGTTTGTAGTTAAACTGAAAGTTACAGGTTAAACTATGAAAATTAAAAAAGCAGTGGTTTGTGTGACTATTGAGTCCTATTTTCGTTTTTTTACGGGAATTTTTAACCATAAATTACAGAAAAAATTCCGTTTTTAATCAGAAAAACGGAAAACTTTCTGTAATTTATGGGTAAAAATTCCCGTAAAAAAACGGAAATAGTACTGGCGTCTAGATTGACAGTAGTATTTCCGTTTTTTAGTCCGTTTTTTTTTACAGTGTAGATATATTCCTCGAGGGGATCGGGACCTTAGCACCCGAGATAGTTAGGTGCCCCTGGCGGTAAAAAATGGAACTAAAATATGTAAGGCTATGTTGCATAATGCGAAAGAGTGGTCAAAGGGGTGTAGCTATAAAAGTGTTCAACGGTGAAAAGGGTGGAGGTTAGAAAAATTTCTTAAAATATACAAGTTAGAGACCGAAGGGGTAAATATAAGGCTTTTTGAAATTTTTATGATTTGTCGTGTGATCGCAAGTATTCAGCTATAAGTATTCAAAATTTCAAGTCTTCAACTTAATTAGAGGCTCAGTCAGAAAAAAAGCTTAAAATACGCAAGTTAGAACCCAGACGGGTAAATATTAGACTTTTTCAAAATTTTATGATTTGTCGTTTGATGTGAGGTGTTCAGCTATAAGTATCCAAAATTTCAAATCTCCAACATATATAGTTTCTGAGAACGGGCTCTGTGACAGACAGACAGAGGAGTGAGACGAATAGGGTTTCGTCAGATGAATGAAACCCTAAAACAAGCATCCTATAAACTTTAACCCTTTGCACTTTTTTGTCAAGTGTTACTTTATAACGCTCGTCGCTTTAGCTACTACTAATTTAAAAAAATAATTTTCGTAGCATATATCTACAACATTTGTTATAGGAATCTACCACAAAGATTATAGTATAGAAAATACTGGTAGCAAAATGGGGATCGCTATTTCGAAACAATAATGCTTAAAGAGTTGAAATGGTTAAAGCTTATTTTATTAAATTCACTAAATTGTCACTTAACATGTTCATCCATTAAACTCTTCAATTATGCGTATTAGGTTCCTCTAAAGATGAAAAAAGATGGCCTCTAAAGATGAAGAAAGATGGCCTCTAAACAGGAAGAAAAATGGCCTTTAAAGATGAATAAAGATGGCCTCTAAAGAAGAAAAATCTACGTGATTAAGTGGAAATATTTATCATCTGTGAGCTCAAATTAATTATTAGGTTTTTTTTTTTTTTTTTTAAGAATAAAATCCTAATGTGATAAACGTAAAATATGTTTAACACTTTTTGTAAAATATCTCATTTTCTATAAATAATTTATATTTCGTACATTGGTCAATTTCAAGCATTTTATAATTTGTATTCCTCACTTATTCATTTAATTATGTAAACCCCAGAGATGTATCTAATTACTAAATAATCTCGTTCCCGTGCTTTATAAGTACTTTAAAATTTCTGAAAGTTGCTCTTCCGTGCAATACTATTTCTAACTATTAAATAGTTAGCAGTAGAATTTATGTTATTTTTTTAAATCTAAAAGCACACATACAGTGATATTTACTTTGAATCTTAAAATATGGCTGTTGATATTTTTTCCTTCGTAGATAAACATATGTTAATGACATAGATTGCTTTGATTGTCACTTTTTGACTATCATTGCTCAAATTTTCACACGATTTTATGAAATGTTCTTTTAACATAGAAGTAATTTCTTAAGCGATCTCTTTTTAAAAATGTAAATATTTTGAATATCAAAGATTATATAAAAAATTCATTTAGTGCACCATAAACAGAAAAAACAAGCTCTACTTTGGTGATGTGGTGAGAGTTTGACCTATTATTACCAGAAAAATACCCCCCCCCCCCCAATTTTCTTTATTTAGTGTTAATTCTTTATTTAAGACTTTCGTTGTGTTTTACGTTGTGTGTTATTGTGTTAATTACATTGACTGGAAAAATATAGGAGCAACCGTAAAAAGGTGCTTCATATTAATTATATTAAGTAAATTCCAATGAAAGGTACTAGGTTTGTAGCTCCATTATCACGTAGTCCAATGGCAAGTTTCCCCTTCATTACACAGAAATATAAATTCTATAAAATTTGCGCCTGTGAGATGTTACATGCCGTCCCACACGTCACAATATGGCATCTGACAAATTGTGAGAAATAGCGTTTAACTGAGAGAATGGAAGAAGAACTATGAGCTTGTAAAGCTTTAAAACTTTTGGCCAGGGATGTCCACACACCTTATTAATTTTTTCTACATATCTCTAAACAGTTATAATGAGTAAGATAAAATTTTATCTACCCCAATATGCAATATTTTTTATATTTTTAATCATTTTTATTTATGTATTTGTTTATTTTTTCAGATAGCCTGCATTTTAAAGATATGGTGTACAAGTTCCATGATTTTAACTGCAAATCATTCAAGTTACATGAGTTTTCATACTTATTCTTTCAATTTTTCCCAACAGTGAACTTTTTCAAGATTTTCCTACATATTTGATGTAAAAGTGAACTCTTGAAGCTGAAATTTATATTTACGAATATTACATCCGAAATGGTCTTCTTATATCAGAATTTTTACATTAAACTCAAAATTTTATTAATAATGACATATTTTTGTTTATTCTCTTTTATAAATGTGTCTGGACAAAAACTATGAAAGATTTATTCTCTCGTTATAGTTGCATCTGGGAAATAAAAAAAATATGTATTTCAACGATTTATTTTCCTCATTAACAACAGAAATAATTTAAAGAATTGAAACCTAAGAATTTTTTAACAGAAATTAATTTCTAAAAGCTTCAAACATAGAAATCGAAAATTACAGCTTATTCAACCAAGTAATTTTTGAGTTATGATTAAAAGAAATATCCGCATTGCAATATGTTTTGCAACGATTAAAAGTAAATTTAACATTAGGATTTCGAAATTCTAAACCTGCATAATTCTTAAACTACTTGACTGAAAAATAACTGAATTTAAAATTTACCAAGGCATCCAAATATGGTGTCAAAATTTAGTGTTAGTACTGAAAGTTTTAAATTATGGTTCAATTTTCATATGTAGATGAACTGCTAAGCAAAATTAAAGTATAGCATTAATCAGTAGGCGTATCTACTAATATTAGTATTAGTAGTATTAGTCGCATTAGTAGTATTACTAATGGATTGGTACCAGCCACATTTTTATACTATGATTTTCGGCATTGTTAGATTGGATTGTTAAAGAAAGAAGAAAGAGAGAGAACAATCTATACTAACACTGCCGAAAACCATCGTATAAAAATGTGACGATTACGATCGATTTTGACGATTTTACGTTGGAATCTAATAATAGAAGCTGTTTATTTCTATTTCGCTGCATTTTTGTTATTTTCCGAATATGTTTAAACAAGCTTATAAAATACAGAAAATCACCCGTATATAAATTTGAAACTGTATCATAATCTTTGAAAATTATGCACTTTTTTTTCTTTCTTTTCATAATCATCATTATAATCAAATAACGATTTCTGTTTCTATATTTGCGTTGAAATTTCCATTCGCCGATTAAAATAAATAACGTGCTTTGAAACAAATATGCATAAATATTTTCTATACGCTTTTTATTCGACAGGAAATTTTACTCATTTTGTTATTTTCTTTTTCACAGTGCTTAGAAAATGCCTGACTGCAATCTTCACTATATTCAGTGGGAAAAAAAGTAATAGCATCTTTATGTATTTACGAGGATATTCTTTTCTTCTACGAGGATAGTCTTTTATTCTTTTCCGATCGATAGTAAAGTTTTCAAAGCTTTCTGCGCTTATCTTTTAGGTTCACTATTTGAAATGACATTCGTTCACTTCGAAATAGGTTTTGGAAAAGATTCGAACAAATACGAAAAAGTTTCTTTAGCTTTGGTATTGCTAGAGAGGATGTCGTGGAAGTTAATAGAAAAATAGTACAGATAATTTATTTGGCATGTTTGTTAAATTAAACACATAGAAGAAGTATTCGTAAAAACTTGTGTGGGTAAGTGGAAATTACAGACAATTTATATATATGTACGGATATGTTCAGATAACAAAAAAGAAATGAATAATAAACAAAAAAATGGAAATAGGAATAACTAATAATAGAGAATAGGATAAATAATAGTAGAATAGCAGGAATAAATATTGTTATCAAGTAAAATTGAACGAAGCTGAATTTTTAAATGTAAAGTTAACCAATGTATAATAGACTGGGAGCCGGCAGCACAGACAATCACCTCATCGAGTTCACCGGTGAAATTCTAGGATTAGTTAAATTTCGATTTGCATATTAAAACGCAATCGGTCTGTCAAGTCATATCTTGGTGGAAAACACCGGAAAACCTGATTTTAGCGGATGATTCGTAGGTTTACCATTGTGTTTTCCTGCACCAAAAGGTATCCAAACATAGAGGACTGGGAGCAGAAAAACACAATGATAAACCTACAAGTCAGCTTCTAAAATCGGGTTTCAGGTGTTTTCCACCAAGATATGACTTGGAAGGCCGATTGCGTTTTAATATACGAATCAAGATTTAACTAATCCTAGAATTTCATCCGTGAACTCGATGAGGTGATTGTCTCTGCTGCCGGCTCCCGGTCTATAATAATTATTATTCTCTTCTATCTTTACAAGAAGAAAGTATCGGATTCGTGAAAAATTCCGATTTCCGGTTTTCTATGGATTTATACGTTTTAGAAGGTCCTAAATACAATTTGATGGTTTTAGAAAATGTCTGTCTGTGACTAATGCACGGAATGTCACAAAACTTTAGAATCAGTTAGACCTTGATATAAACTGGGGCTGATTAGTTTTTGGTGTATATAGCCCAAAAGGTGGCGCTGCTATGTTGCATTTTTCACGATTTCCGCAATAGCTCTATCTCAAGAACTAATGCACGGATTTTCAAAAAACTTCAGTTTCAGTTAGGCCTTGATATGAGTTGATGCTGATTAAATTTTGGTGTAAACCGCTCAACAGGTGGCGCTGCTATGGTGCATTTTTTTACGATATTCGCAATAGTTCTATCGCAAGAACTTTAGTTCTATCGCATCAATATTTAGTTTCAGTTCTATCGCATGAATTATAATCAAACTTCAGATTCAGGTATACCTGGATAAATATTGATGCTGATTATGTTTTGTTTTAACTCGCCCAACTGCGAGTTGTACCAAATGCGGTGCTATGCTGCATTTTTAACGATTTCCGCAATAGCTCTATCTCAAGAACTAATGCACGGATTTTGATCAAACTTCGGATTCCGTTAGACGTTGACATAAGTTATTGCTGATTAGATTTTGGTGTAAACCACCAACAGGTGACTCTGCTATGCTGCATTTTACACGATTTTAGTGATCTGAAGAACTAATGCACGGAATTTCATATCTTTAGAATCCTCATGATGGGCATAGATTGGAATAGTGTAAAAATTGGAATAGTGGTTTTTTTTTTCTATAAAGTCAAAATATTTCTCAGAAAACACTGCCAAAGTTGAAGATTTGAATAGATTTTACGAATGCGACAGTCCGAAAAAGGTGATCATCATGAGACAGTATTCAGTTATATCTCAAGATGTAATACATTTATCGAAAAATGAAGAACTCCATTCAATTCGAAATAACTTCAGTAGTTCAATCTCTGTTATTTTCCTGCTCTTTTGTTTAAAAATGAGCCCATGAATGTGTCAACAAGTTTCGCGTTGTTGAACATCCTCCGTAATATATTTTCTTTTTTCTTCTTTTACCCCTCTTTGTTTTTCTTCTATGTTTACTATCAACAGAAGGGAAACAATTCTTTTTTTCTATAGATACTAGACGACACTGCTAAACGAATTAGGCCAAATGCGGGAGACAGCTAAAATCGTATTACCACTGTAAAAAAAAAAAAAAAAAAAAAAAAAAAAGAATTTTCTCGTTATCCTATTTAATTTAAACTTCGCTTATACATGTTTTATTGTAAAAACTGGACCCATTAACATTATTCATAACATAAAAACACGCTCGTTTGTTGCGTTCGCGAAATAATTTTCAGATGCGCGAGCATATGAAAGTGTTAGATAATCTAATTTAGTTCCCAAGAAACTTAATTTCCGTCTACTTAATCTATAAAAATAATGTACATTTCTAAACACGGTGTCAAATTTGACTACTGAAACTACATTTCTAAACACAAAATTCACGAATTGTTAATAAAAATCTAGAAATCCAATATTACCAAAGATTTATAATATTTATAGGAACAAGTTAATAAAAAAATGTTTGTTTATTTGGAAGTTAAATTTAGATGCTTAACAATTTTTGCACATAAGCATGAAAATTATGGGTAAGTATAGCTCAAAGTTTTCCAAAATACATGTTTTTGTGTGATACAAAAGAATTGAGTAAAGTCTTGTCTAATAGAATATAACATATTATTAATGAATTTCCCGTGCATATGCATTTTTCGAAGCAACAACAACTATTATTATATTCACTTATTATGTCTGTTAATTATTATTGATAATTATTATTATCAGTTACTATTCACTTACTATATCACTTTTTATTATTCCCTATATTATATAAAAGATATACTTAAAATTATCTACGGACTTTCATATATTTCCATTATATCGCTATAATCCTTTTTGCATAGTGGGATTTAAAAATGAGTATATAAATTTGTTTTCAAAGGTTCAGTATTTAATGTAAAAATATTGTAATTTAAGTAAATGATGTAAAGTAATATAAAAATATAAGTAATGTATATATTTTAGATTTTGCGCAAAAAAAAAAAAAAAAAAAAAAAAAAAAAAAAAAAAAAAAAAATGTTTTTTAAATCCATGATTGTATAATTTTTCTTAATTGATCATATCTGGAAAAATAAGAAAGTACAGTAAAGGATATATTACTCAATTTGAGGCATCCAGGTACCGTTGTTAGCTTTTTCATCTGAATGTACATTAATAATCCCCATAAATAATCTCCCCCAACTTCAAAATAAAAACAGTTGGACCCAAGTCCATAGAATGTCTTAATATAACCCTGGGAATAACATTATGTGCGTTGAGATGAAAAAGCTAACAACAGTACCTGAGTGCCTCAAATTGAGTAATATATTCTTTATTTAGCTCTTAAGATGATGAACTATGGCAGGCGTTCTGTTGTTATTGCAACAACTGGAGGTGTACAGGTAAAAAGAGGGCAACCTAAATATTTTGCGTAATGTTTGGCATTTGTTCAGAGAGAAAAATCAGTGGAAATGAAAAAGGTGACAAATTAATTAACTGGGTTATGTTCTTTTAAAACAATAATCTAGCTACTGTTCTTACAATGCGTCAGAGAAAAATTCGATTTATCTCTGGAGTAATTATATTGTGTTAGTTTTCACTATATTTATTTATATTTTTAATGTATGAATTTCATCAGCATTCTAAAGGTTATATTTTAATTAGCAAAAGGTCATTAATATATGTATATTTTTATGAAGATTCTTTATTTTCAAGAATTTAGTCATAATGCAAACTTGTAAAATAAAACTTTATAGAAATGTAACTAGCTATACTAACAGTTTTGGAATTTGAATTGAAAATTTACATCTTCAAATTTCAATCAATATTGTTTTGATTTTAATTATGTATTTTCTTGCTTCCTTGGAATAATAAACATTAAAAAATGTGGCACAACACAAAATCAATTTTAAAATGCGTTTCAGTCCAAGAAAATCCACATTTACCTAATTAAATCATCGACGTAATTAATGACCTTTAACTTTTCACGTTCAATCTGACAATCTACGGAGGCTTGACATTTAAAGGCCTATTTTTATAACTAAATTATAAGAAAAGTTTCTTATTTCTACATCTTAAAACTGCATATATTTTTTGTTATAGATTTCTTTATAGGTTTGAAAATTAAAGAAGACTCTTTGTAATAAAAAAAATAATTACAACATTTTTCTCCTCTAAATCGAAACTGAGTACCACTAATTTTTCGCAAATGTGAATTTTTTTTTAAATTGTTGCTAAAACTTTCTATAAGGCGACTGAAACATAATAATAAATATCAAGTATATAAGCAGAAATTAAAAAAACAAACAAAACACGCAGTTACGTGTAATTCTTTCAAAGTACTCCCTCAATTTCAAATTGACTGTTTTGGCATCTTTAATTCTACGTCATCAGTTGCATGCGGTTCTTCCAAGATACATATTTAGATCACAAATTAACTCTATTTTAACAGGTTTAGCCGTACCCCACACAATGGTTCCGCACGAAAAAAATTAAATTTCCGAATAACTTTTTTTAAAACTTAGAATTTGTGTTTTTCATTAAAAAAATAGTCTTAGAATCATAATATAATATTGTTATGAGGAATTTTTATTATCATTATATTATTATTATTATTATTATTATTATTATTATTATCATCATCATTAGTATGATATATATATTTTTTAATAATTTTTCAATTAATTATCAGCAGTGAAATTACGCTTGAAATTATTGAATATTTAATACGTGATTTATCACATTGCTAACTAAGCTTAGACGCAGGATTGTGTGCTCATGAAGACTGCTCCATCTTATGCTGCAGTTGCAGCCTTACCAAAATATATAAGTGAGAAATGCTAAGCTGGGTATCGTCCTCGTAGCTTAAATGGTAGAGCACTTGGATCGCTATTCCAAGGGTTCCGCGTTCGATTCCCGGCTTGGACATTTTCCATTCTTTTGGTTCTACGCTTAGTTTGCAAAGTGATGAATCACGCATTAAATATTCATTAGTATTATTATTATTATTGCTGTTGTTGTTGTTATTAAAGTATCATTTCATCGTCATTATTATTATGAGAAAAAAAGTGTATAGCACATTTTTTCTCATAATAATAATGTGGGTAAGCAATGCCTGATATTGTCATATGTGTTTTCTGTTGGTAATTTAAATATGTTCATTGTGGGGTTTTTTCCCGCAATTAATATTAAATAAATATTTTGTTCAGGTGAGTTGTTTATTAAAATAACTTCAAAAATAATTTTTTTTATTATTATTAAATTGGTAAGTAAATTTTTTATAGTATCATTTGTCGGATTATCTTAGGAATTGTAAATTTGTTCATTTACATGGACATACAAAAAATTGAATGCATTGATATTTATAAGGATTAACATGATTGCAAGATTACGGGATTCATACATACGCATTGGAATTTATAAATGTTATTCTTTAGAGTATAAAGAATTCAATTTCGATTTCTGAATTGCGTGGCATTTCTACCTGGAAAATAAAGGAATTTAAAAAAAAGGGGTTTTAGTGAAAGAATGTTCGATTCCCTTGATTCTCGATGTAATCAAAATCAATGAATTTTGCAAGGTAAATCAAAAGGGATTCATCGGAAGAAGATTATATTCATTTATATGGAATAAAAAAAAATAATGAATGTCAAAACATTAAATAAATATTTTTTATGATGTATTTTTCTGATAAATTTATATAAAATCATGAAATTTCATAGAAAAAGCATTTAAAAAATATTATTGCATTTAATAAATTTTTCCAAGTAATATTGTTTTACGATTATTTCCCATTATGAACGCAATCAAGACGATTGCATGCCAGTAACATGCTTGCTTCTAACTTTCTTCTTCAGATGTTGAAGTAACTATTTTGGCATTTTTAGCTCTACGTCACTACACCTTTAACAGAGTGTTACCGTGTTTACCATATATTTTTGCAAAATGTTGCTATATTTTCAATGTATCGAAGCAGGCTGTGATTTCTTCTTGTGAAGTCCTACTATTATTAGTTCATCTCTCCTGCCTTTCCCGGATACACTGGAATATTATAGAATTTACGAGGAAAAAAAACTTAGTAAAAGTGTTCTTAAAGTAAACGGAGAGGAATAACCCAATCATTTACTCTAAACACATAAATTTCACAACTTTTCAACACACTGGTTTTTTACTTGTTTATAGAAAGCGTGCATTTTAAACAAATAAATCGATTAAAAATAACTGCTTTGAATGACGGGAACTGCATTTTTCTTTTCAACGTTTTTTCACATCTGTGGCACGTATTTTTTTATTCTTAATACTGAGAGCTTTATGTTAAAATGAAAAATGAACTTTTTGGTTTTCTTTAAAGGCAGTTGTAAAAATATGTGAGAGTGCTTCTGTTATAATGCAGTTATATGAAACAAAGAAGAAGACATCAGATATGGGTTTTGAACAGAACACTGTAAAAAAAAATGGTAACTTTCCATGTAAAATCCAGGAACGTTTCGCCTTTTATCAGGTTTTCAGAATAATTTAGCTCTTTCCTGTGAAATTCTGGTTTTCTTATCTGAAACGTTCCTGAACAAAAGTTGGAAACAGCAAAACGCTGCGGCCGCCATTTTTTTTTTTTTTTTTCCTATAATCCGTTGCTCGCGCGCGAGTGTCGAAAACGAATTCCTTAAATGAATGTAAAAATATCAATATGGAATGCAAATAAATCAATAGACGACATAATCCTTTACGTCTTATTGTCAAGATAATTCAGATGAAAATACAATACCTCTGTGACATCACTAAGAGATTATCTCTCGTACTTGTCTGTGAAATCTTTAACGAGCAGACTGTGTAAAAAAAAATACACCTATTATTTGGATCTGCATTAACCAGGGGACAATCAAATATGATTCTCACCTATTTTGATTAATTTAAAGTATGTTTTAGAGTTCTTATCTCTAATTATTCTTGTGAAAGGATTTCTTCAAATGGGCCTTAGATTTTCAGAAATTAGATGCCGAGTTTTAGCATACGTTTCAAATACCCATTAGTTTGCAGCTCTCAACGTGTCTTTCGTAGTGTGGACGCAGAAAGCTTGCACGCCACCCGTACGGCCCGGGTTCGATGCTACCTCTTGACTTTTTTTTTCTTTTTTAATTAATTTTATATTTTAACACTTTATTACAATTTGATTTAAATTTGACATATATTTGACACTTTGAATTGCTGCAAATTTGAATTTTTTTTTTTTATTTTCGGAAAAAATATACAATTACGTTTAGGTTTTTTTTTCATGAAAATTTATATGTATTTTATCTAACTTGTAAACTAACATAATCACTGACGAAAATCCAAAATATTTTATGTCTAGATTTTTTTTCTAATTATTATTTACATTTATATATTTTTATATTTTAAGCAAAGTTCAGAAACAATATATCACATATATATTTACTTTATTGAATTTTAACTGAAAATTTATTTTTTCGTGTAAATTATAAATAATAATTTTGATGTCAATTTCAAAATATTTTTTCATTCTAACAAATAATGATAATAAAGCGAAAATTGTCAACTGGAAATGTAAAAATCGTCTGCGGATCCCGCATGCTGTGAAATGTCAGTAATGTCATAATGAAGGGAACGAACATCCAGGGTGAATTATGTCAGCCAGGTATCGGTCCGGATAGCCTAACAGGTAAGGCATTGGCACGGCACGCCAAGTATCCAGGTTCGATCCCTGGTCTGGACATTTTTCGCTCTTGTGCTACTCCAGCCTTGAATATGTCAGTAATGTTTTGCTGTCAACAGAAATATTCCTGGTATTTCGTAGGAAACTTACTGGCATTTCTGTAGAAAGTTTTTAACATATACAGTAAAGTACCAGTCATTTTCAAGAAATGTTTCTCGGAAATAATGGGCAACTCAGCTGCCCATTTTTTCCCAGGAACGTTGCGGAATTTTTTTTACAGTGAATTATTCTCGCAATTTAAATGAAGGAAAACGCTAAAATTCTGCTATTAAAACTTTCTCAGCGCCGCCCGTGAAGTGATATATCCGTTCACTAAGCTGTAGGTTTCACCGCAATAGAAGTATTATTTAAATTAATACAATCCAACAGATATAATGCAATTTTAAAATACTGAGTAAGGATTAATACTCTCAAGGATATGCGTAATTATTTTTTTTTTTAAATGTTAAAAAATTATCTATTTTCAGCATTTTTAAAAGGTGTAGAGAAAACAACAGTACTGTTTTGCTTTTTTCTGGACAGTTAGATGGTTTTAAACGAGGTGATTACTAATTTAAATATTAAATAGAAAATTTATGTTCTTAAATAGCGATACAAGACTC
The DNA here is from genome assembly GCA_963932465.1 of Maratus speciosus. Lineage (NCBI taxonomy): Eukaryota > Metazoa > Arthropoda > Arachnida > Araneae > Salticidae > Maratus > Maratus speciosus. The sequence goes on along the minus strand of OZ010796.1, from coordinate 457,075,461 downwards.
CTTAGAAATTCTAATGAGTGTACTTCTGAATAAAATATAAATTATAAAGTTATAGTTAATTTTAATTTAGGTACACTAATTGCACTAATATACTTATACACTATACTAATTCACCATAAATGTACAATAATACACTATATGGTTAAAAGTCACCAAGCACTTCAATTTTAGATGCTTTGTTGAATATTTGGAGAAATACATGACGAATTCTTCTTAGCCTTCGAGGATGTGACGAAGATGTTTCATCTGATATTTGTCTGCGAAAATTTAGTCATGAGGGCACTTAGTGGGCCAACAATAAATTTGATAAAAAATAATAGTTGCGATATCCCTGTAAAATAAAATCTTCGAAATGATCTGCAGCTGTAATAAATTATGATGTAGGCCATGTGCAGCGCTAGTATAGTTTTGCGTAAGAACAGCATTTATACTCTTAGAGAAATAAAAGTCCCCCCACCCTCCCCCAAAATATTCCTTATGTTTTTTGTTTATATAATGCTGGGTTTTCAACCAAATTTAGTGCCATTTTTGAAAACTTACGAAGTGCAATGAAAATAATATGCTGCAATTAGAATATGAATATATTAAATATTTGATGAAATATAAGCATTTGTGTGAAAAAAATTTCGATTGTGCATCCTCGAACAATAATTATTTTTTCATAATTTAATAAAGAATTATATAGAGAAATTCCTGTTAAAAATCGTAAAAATCCAAAAAGATATTGGCGTTATAGTGATTTGGATTTCAGTTGCTTTCTAAAAAGAGCTGGATGATAAGGAATTTACTACAAATTGTCCTCATAAATTATATTTTCTTAATGTTTGGGTAGTAGGTAATGTTTTGTTTCTTAGATTTCTTTTTCTAAAAAAAAAAAAAAAAATACAAAAAAAAAATACAAAAAAAATTTGGTATTTTTCTTGAAAAACTTCCCTGACCCGTACGAACCCCAATCGAGTTATTTTAACCCCTGCAAGGGTGGTGGTTCATTTTTGGACCACCTAAATGCTATATTGGTACCAGAATATTGGAATGGAAATTTTCCTTTTATTAAGTACGTGGGAAAAAACTTTTGCTTATTTTGAAATAAATTTGCTTGCAAATTTTGGTGTCATTCACTCATTTCAGGATTTTTCTAATAGAGGTACTTTGCCCCCGAAAAGGTTAATACAGCTAGCTTTCTACACCAAGCCAATTTATTACATGGAGCCTAGTTCATCACACACACACACACACATATATATTAGTTTAGTTACTTTTTCCATAAATTTCAAAGCTATTTATGCAATAAAGTGTAATTAACCCCTTCGGGACGAGCGTCTTTTAACAGAATTTTTTATCTTTTATCACCGTTTTTTCAAAACAGAAAATTTTGCCCAATTTAATAAGGCAAATTTAACGATTTATGATAAATAAGGCAAAATTTACAATAAAAAAATAGCTGTTGGGGATAATCAAGGATTCTGAGAAGCTTATGCAGCAAGTATACGTGACGGTCGTCCCCAAGGAATTAGAGTAAACGTTGAATTTTTATTGTCTTCCTTCATCCTATATTTAAAAATTTGAAAGAGAAATACTTCTTTATATAAATAACTGAAAAAAAGTCCAGTAATTCATCTAACAATTATTTCGTTATTATCAATAAAAAACTTAAATGGAAAAATTTTCTTTTAAAATGAAAAAGGATATTTTTAATTTCTTGAAATTGGTCGTGGTATTTTCAGTTTTTTTCAGTCAATTTAGAATTATTTTTATTATTTAATATTCATGTAAAAAAGTGTGATTATGATTAAATTACGTAAAGGTAATAAATTATAATTATGTAAAATGGTTCAATATTCATTAGCTTTTTTTTGTTCAAAAACAAATTATATATGAAGTAGTTTAGAATTTAGTAATTATAGTATTTCTTTTCAGAGTAATTTTTAGATTAAAAAATTAAATTACTTTCATTAAATTTATGTGCCAGTTTTTAATATTTTAATTTTCAACTTGTGTTTATAATAATAATAATAAAACACGTATAAATTTAAAAATGTTTTAAAATTTTATTTATTCTTAAACAAGAAAGGCACACCATTGCCATTAATACTCACAAATACGTAAATGTCGATATGTGACAGACTTCTTTTATATTAACCAGAATTTTTTTGTATTAAAAAAACTTCATTTTCTTTACAGATTAATGGATACATTGGATCTAGATCTACTCATTTTTTTAATTATTTTTTATAGAGCAGTACAAAGTATGTTAGAAGTCAATTGCATTCTATCAAATGGATATATATATAATATATCCATTGGGACATCATATCAAATGGATATATATATAGTTGTTAAAATGGGTGGATTGAACTTTGTGCCGATATATTAAGAAATAAATGGACAATGTGAAAATAGCACAAATTGTAAATATGTGCATACAAAAGGGTACACACGGCTGTTTCGGAGCTTCTAAAGTCCATCATTAGTGTAAATGTTAAAATTAGTATTTAAAATATAGAAATATGCGAGGGACACAGCTCACACCTTGCCACCATCGACAAAATGACTCCGCAGCTGTTTTTCAACACTCATCGCCATTTTGTCGGTGGCCACAAGCTGTGAGCTGCGTTGCTCGCATATTTCTATATTTTAAGCCCTAATTTTAATATTTGCACTGATGGTGGAGCTTTACAATCTCTCAAATAGCTGTCTGCACAATTTGTACTCACATATTTACAATTTGTGCTATTTTCACGCTATCCATTTATTTCTTAGGATACACCCTACACAGTTGTATTATACGGTATAGTATCTGTATGCCACGTTATATTTTAATTTATAGATCTAACTGGTCTAAAATGCAACGAGCTTGGAAGTTTCCTCTTCGGCATGATCTAATGATCTAGTTTCCTTACAATTTATAATTAAAATAACCAATTGCGTGGTAACCCGTTGTATTACTTTTGAGTTGCATCAGATCATTCGATTCTTTTGAAAAAAATGAAATCCAACTTTATTGTAAATTTAGAAAGCAATTATAGCATTAATTTTATTAAATACACTATTTCAAATAATAAGTTATATTTAAAATTTAAGTCAAAGGCTTTTCCAATAAAAATGCACATATTTTATAACTTTGTTTGCCAAAATCTTTCCCTTCTTCCAAGATTTGATTTCGAATTTCTGAGCTGGTAGAAATGACGTCATTTGGGCGAACTTATACAAAAAATACTTTGTTTTGGCAAATTTATTTAAAAGCATTTTATATTTATGAATTAAAATACATTCTTAGATAAATATAATTCTCCTCGCTAAAGCATTTTGTTTTTAACGTCCTTGTGAAAAGTTTTAATCGTCATACTAAGAATCTGTTTTTCTATTTTAAATTAAATTACAAAAGCTATGATGATTTTTTTTTTCCTTTTACGACAATGGAATTTATCTCTATGGTTCCAGTCGAAAGTCGATTTTTTGCTTTCTAAAATAGATTCCTGAATCTTGAATATGTGAAAATAAATTTGTACTTCTTGAAATTTTCTAGAAAAGTAAAATTCAGTCACAATATTATTTTCACTATCTATTCAAATAAAAGTTAAGTTCAATTTGAAAATGATGTCAAAGAAATCTAATAATCCCTATCAGTTTACCCTTTCTCCCCTTTATAAAAAAAAATGAACAATTTAATTGCCATCATTTCGAAAGTGTCATTAAAAATTACGAACAAATTAATCTATATATATATATATTTCTCTTACGTAGCGCTAAAAAAAGGCTGTATTTGTAGCTTGCTATTTGGCAACAGCCAAAGTGACGTTTCTCAGTGGTAGTTACGGTCACACGTCCCAAACCACTCAGCAAATCAAAATCCAGACAGGATCTCTCTTTTAACGCAAACCGTTTGAGCAATACATGAATGCTATTGGTCCGTTTTACGGTGACGTAGCTTTTTGATCCAAGGTTGTAGTTAGACCATAGATATAACACAGGCTAAAACGTTTTGTTTACATTTCGATAGCGTGATACATAGCATATAGTTTTAAATTAATTTAATCCGTGATTTTCAATACTATAGGCAAAATGAAAGGAGAAGGACCCCATCTGACACTAACATGCCATTTAAATTTAAACGGCGTCAATTTCCTGTTCGCTTAGCTTTCTCAAGGATAATCAACAAGTCAAAGCTCCAAACTTTTGATAAATGCATTTTTATTTATATTTTCAACAAAATTTTCAATCACTTTTTTATGAATTAAAATATTTGTAAATTTCATATGTTGCTTGCTCGGATCTCATAGCCTCCCAACTAAAAATATATTTTATTGTGTTTTCACTAAGGTTTTTAATTTATTCTGTTTCCAAGGTACGTTTTTATTTACATTTTCAACAGTTTTCCATTACTTTTTTATACAATAAAAATATTTGTAAATTTAATATGTTGTAATGGTTTATGATAGCACTCATTCTGGCTAGAGTTAACATAAATAGTGGCGAGCGAGCGAAGCGAGAAGGATCGCGTAGCGATCCCAATATGAATTGCGTAGCAATTCGTGGGGGTTGGCGAGCGTTAGCGAGCAGGGGGTTGAGCCCCCTAGTATATCGAAAACTAACTAAGACCATTTTGGACATCATCGATTTTTTTTTTATATGACGGTGTAAAAATTGAAAATATGCGATGTTTAGAAATGAAAAAAAATTGCAGTACCAAGAATTGCAAAGCCGAAATTTCATCGTCAAGTATTACCATTCGCAAAATGACGTCAGCGTTACTCACAGACACGTTTGTCTTATATATAATATAGATATGTTTAAATCAAATACAATTTACGAAAGCTATCTAAATAATCCACGAAATAATGATTTGATTTAACCTCGACATTATACTGCGAAAATGCGAAACTTCTACATATCATCCAGAAAGAGGCTAGTTCAAATTATTGAAATATGGTTTTCTGATAGAGAAAAATTTTTGTGAGTAAGAGATGATCTTGTTAATTTTCTGGATCTATATTACATAATATATATTTTATATGATGGTTTTGTGATGTCTCAGAAATTATCTAATATCGGTTTCCAATACTTAAGGCTAATATCAGATAGACTTATAATCTAGTGGCAGTGATTTACATTATTGGGCATGGGTTACATTCGTATATTTCAGACATTAATACTACTGTAATCTCTGTCATGTAATCAGTGGATCAAACAAACATGTTTAGACACAGAAGTTTCATTTTATAACTGAAATCAAATATACGAACGAAATGAACAAGAAATGTTCATTTCGTATGTGTTCATATAATGTCGAGGTTAAATCAAATCAATATTTCGTGGATTATTTAGATGTAAAGATTAGGTGTTTAGATGTAAAGATGTAAGATTACCTTTTGTAAATTGTATTTGATTTAAACATATCTATATTATATATAGGACAGATGTGTCTGTGAGTAACGCTGAGGTTATTTAGCGAATGGCAACACTTGACGATGATATTTCGGTTTTGCAATTCTTGGTACTGCAATTTTTTTAATTTCTAAACATCGCACATTTTCAATTTTTACACCGTCATATAAGAAAAAAATCGATGATGTCAAAAATGGTCTTAGTTAGTTTACAATTTTGACAAGTTTAACTACAGCAAAGAAAATATTAAACTACTGGATTAAACAAGCACCTACAAGATCAGATAATCAAATTTCTATTATTTTAGCATACGTATATATTCTATTTTTCCAGTGTCTATTTTACAGAATTAAAAAGTAGATTCAAATATACACATTTATTTTTTATGTTATTTTAGTAATATAGCTGCCAACTTTTACGCATTTTTCATACCAGTAAAATTTAACAGTAAAGTTTTTCTTATATAATAGCCGAAATTAATAATTAAATAAAGATAAAAATTCTATTAAATATTAGTGCTAATACAAAAGCGTACATATTGGAATCTATATAGTAGTGCCCACTAGATAGAGCTTCGCTCGGAACTATTGTCAAAAACTTCTTTGCAGAGTAATTAGGGAATTCTTTATTGGAAATTATAATAGGGATTTATTTTATCATAGAGTTCTGAAGAAATTTAAACTGCAATGAAAAATAATAGTTAAAAATAAATACCTTTATTCTTCTTATAAATTATAAAAAATATTATTTAATAAAAAACTAATAGGACGTCTTTATATATAAATGTAAACGTATAATAGATTCCAAGAAATTACTTCATTGAAAATGTATTGATTAGCCTATTACCGAGGAGCTATTGATTCCCTATATTCTGCCAAGCACTTTTCCCCAAGCCTTTAATTGATTCGTCTTTCGGAGCCAGTCTAATCAGTAAAAAGCGCCATCATACAATACTTTTGTAACAGATAAAGTATTGTAACTAACTCTAAAGTACAATAAGTGTTAAGTTTTTTGTTCACTTCAGTTTTTTATGATCAATATGAGAAACAAATTGAGTTGTATTCGTTTATTCGATTCTATTCTTGCAGAGCTAAATTCTATTGGATTATTTTGCTACGGGGCTAAATTACACGATTTTAACGGAAAGCATGTACTTTTATAATTATCAAAACGTATTTTTTTCCTATTTTTACTGAAAAAAAATTATACTCTTAACAAATATTTTACTCAATATTTTTTGTTTATTTATATATTTGTTTATTATTCGTTGAATTAATTACACAGATGACACGTTTTATTAAATATATTTTCCAGCTCAAAACAAGCTTATTAGACTTTGGGGAAAGAATGTTGAGAGATTTGCGTGTAATTTCATCACAAAGCATTCACTTTTATACAAATTTAGTAACAAGATTAATTAGGAACAAGACAATATTGATTACTTTGTTAAACATTTTTATTGATTTAAGAGGATTCGTTACACTTTGAATTTTTAGTTTATTTCAAAGTTTCATAATACTTTTTTAACAGATTATTAAATGGTTTTATGAAGAAAAACCATTTAATAAAGAAATAATGTCATTATTGTGTTAAAATTGGAAAAAAAAATATTTATTTGTTTTGAAAATTTTAAGAAAATTTTAAAATTTATTTTCTCTTACAATTTTGAACTTAAACTTTTTTGCAATATATTTTCCTACGTGTTCTATAACGGTAAGGATCAGATTTCCAAAAAGTTAATTAGTTTAAGAAAGAAATAAATAAATCGTTATGACACATAACAAAAATACAGTGAAAATTAGTATTTAGGTTCACTCAGTTGGAAAATTACAACTCATATGATTTATTTGCTAACAGGAATAATTGTGTTACAATTATTCAAGCGAAATTCCATCTAAGCTTGCGTTGCGCATCGGCCAACTTATCGTAGACTGATAATAATCCCTGTGGCAATTAAATGATACCATTTACTTTGAAAGCGTACGAATGTTACAAATCAGACCAAGTTGATGACTTTATGGCTAAGGATATAAGGGACTTCCTTTTAACTACCGTTCCAATAAAGGAATACTAAGCATAAAGTTAAGGTTATACAAAAAGATGGATTTAAATTCACACAGGTACATTGTAAAAATCATACATCGTGAGCAAATAACTTGCAGATAATTTCAAAGAGAATGTTTTAAAGTTACAAATACCACAACTACAGTGTCTTTAAACTTTCTCTAGGTCATAACTGCCTCAATTATGTGCAGGATGATTACTATGCAGCACACCTAAAACCATATCATAGCTGTGGCGAACTCAGTGGTGCAAGATAATCTTCATCGGGTGTGGAATGAATTACCGTCCAGATGTTATCCCTGTAGCTTGTGGGAGCGCATTATACAACAATAAAACTTAATGTGAGTATAAGGGGCATTCTCACAATCTTTTGACTTTTAAGTCCCTGAATAATAATTTTTATTTTAGTACATATTCTTGTGGGGGGGTTTTGTTGTTGTTGTTTTTTTTTTTTTTTTCATATACTGGGGAACATCCCATTGCATGACTGTATAACAATATTACCGAGATAAATAAGTTTTGGACGATGTTGGGGGTCCAAATATACCAGGAAATTCCTATACCGTCCCGTATCCCTGATGCTGATTTTAGGTAGCTTTCATTACAAAAAGCTACCTATTGCAGCCGTTCGGAGGAAAACGATTCCGAAAAATTTTGGTATATTCTCACCGATCATGACCCCCAGACCCCGAAACCACCCTCCGTTCAAAATTGATATATATATATATATCCATATATATATATATATATATATATATATCGTCGCTACCATGTCAAACTATCCAATGTGAAAAAATGCATTTTTCAAATTTTGTGCCATTTTATTGTACTGTGCGTCATACGTACTAAGCAAAATCGTCACGTCTCTAGCTTGCTTAGAAACTTAGATAATGACTGTTTCAAAGTATCCAATATGCACTTTTTTCTAAAATTTACAATGTCAAACTGCCCAGTGTGGCATATTCGATCCTTTGCCGCAAATGTTTGAATATTTTTCTTTTTCTAAGCATCTGTACCATATCAAGCTATCCAATATGAAAATAGTCTTATCAGGAAGACAAAAATTGTTTTATTTATGTATTGAAATTTCACGCAATTGACATATGTTTTTGACGTTTACTATAGCATATATTTTCTATTGTTAATGGAATGTAAGAATTTTTAATTCATTTAGAGGGTCACTCAAAAGAATACCACTACATTACACTCAATAGGTTAAAGAGCGATGTCTTTTAATGGTGTTACGATACTTAAAACATAATGAAATTAATATGGATTTATCAAGTGTATTAAAACATGTTTTATACAGAATATGGTGTGCAAGTGATTTATTATTATTTACAGGTTCATACAAAAGAATTTTGTTGTATAATGGTTTATAGTTAAAATATATATTTTTTTGAAGCATATGTTTGTAATGTTAAAATATTCCAAACCAAGTGAAACTGACATCCGTAAATGATTTACATTACAAGTTGCTTACTGTAGAGTATGACATTTTTGATAGTTATCGTTAATTTAAAGGGACAGACATAAAAATCGCTCACAGTGCTATCTGTTAGCGATAGTTGTTTGAAGTGCGTTTTCAATTATAGTATGAGTTTTTAACTATTTGAATATTAGGTGGTGCGTATAAATTATATAGATCATATACAGGGCCATGCAAAAGAATTTGTAAGCATTACTTTGCATGGGCGTGAATTTCTTAAAGGAGGTTTTTAATTGAGTAATGCAATTTCGGTCTTTTATTTCTTTTTACTATACTAAAATATGTTAGTAGAAATTCCTAATATGCAGGGTTACGCAAAGAACTGAAAACATTGCCGGTTATGACTGGTAATTTCTAGAAGTGTGTTTATAACAATTTTTTGCCTGAATTAAATTTTAAAATATTACGTAACATGTATAAAAATCTGTAGCTAATATAAAGGGCTATACAAGGAATTCGAGTATATTTCCGCTTAATGCGGGAATTGCTAAAGGTTGAAAGTGTAATTTGCATTACGCGTTTTCTAATTAAACTGAATTATCTCATACTGTCTAGATTATATAAAAATCTATAGATCATTTACATGGCTTCACAAACTGATTCGAGCACTTTTTCCGTCTAATGACGGTAATTGTTTTTTAGTGAATTCTTTTGTGCGTCCCTGTATACGAGATATAGAATTTTTATACAACATGCAAAAAAATAGTTGTATTTAAAAGCGCATACCAAAATTCAAAAACACACTTCTAGCAATTATTGCTCAAAGACAGTACTTTAACCCATTTCTTTCGTGTGTCCTTGTAAATGAACGACAAATGCTACGAATGAATGCCCTATTCTGTCGTAATCTTCTTGTAATGAAATTCAGTGATTTATGTCAGTTTTAATACATTTGAAATATCGTATTTGTATAATGCCATTAAAATACTCCCCAAATGATTTTCCCCCAATATACCATAATGTAATGGAAATCTTTTGAGTGCCCCTGTAAATGAACTATTAATGTTATACTCTTCATATGCAATACTGAACATGCCATTGTAAGCACCATTAACATTTTTTAATTGCATGAAAATCAGAGTATATTTACGTGAGTTAGAGCGTGGACGGACAAACTGAATTCATAAACACTTTTCAACCTTGTTGGAATGTGTTAAAAAGTGTAATAGGTTGAAAATTCACATTCAGTAATTTCTACCAATAGACGAGTATAACTGAATTGCTTTGTAAAATCCTGTATATTACCTAGAGATTTTTATACATGCCGCATAATAAACTAAAAATTTAATGCAAGCTAAAAGACGCTTAAAACTACTAAAATGATACTTCCAGAAATTATCATACATAATTGTCCATATTTCAATTTTTTTTTTATCCTGTATATATGATTTTGGCCCTGTATATGATTTAACTTATGTTCCACAAACATCTGATATACTAATAATAGTTCAGCTTTGAAATGCATAACACAATTAAAAAGTACGTTTAAGCAGTTCAGAATCATACTAATTAATGCTAACTAATTATTTAAGATAGTCCTGTATACAATCTACAGAATTTATACATACCACGTAGTATGCACATAGTTTTAAAACGCATACCATAATGTAAAACGCATTTCCAGCAGTTATTGCTAGTAGATTGCACTTTGACCGAAATCTTTTGTGTGTCACTGTAAATGAACGATAACTGTTGTACACGTCATATTCTAACAAAGGCATGTTGCTGTGCACCTCAATAATGTATATAAATTTCATTATGTTTGAAATAGTGTAACATAATTAAACTAAACCACAAACCGGAAAGGGTTAATGGGAGGTTAAACAAATCAAAGATTTCTATTCGAAAATAGTGGTACAAAGCGGCCATGAGTCTCTCAGAGTTAATAGCGCAAATATTAGTATTTATAATTACTGGCATGAAGAACCTGTTGTTGCCTACCCCATTATTTGAGATATTTTTGTTATCTTATGTTTTATAAAATTAACAGAATGTTAAAAATCAGCTTTTATCTTTATTAATTTACTGTATATTCGTTTTAAAGAAGCTTTCGTTAAAAATTATTAAATAAAAATCTTAAGAGAATGAATCTTAAGAATATTGAATATGTAAATGCCAAATTTTTTACAAATTAACACATTTGCTACTATAAAACGGCGAATCTGGGAAAAGCACAAAATTTTAGGTAGCTTTCATTACAAAAAGCTACCTATTGCAGCCGTTCGGAGGAAAGCAATTTCAAAAAATTTTGGTATATTTTCATCGATCATGACCCCCAGACCCCGAAACCACCCTCCGTTCAAAATTGATATATATATATATATATATATATATATATATATATATATATATATATATATATATATATATATATCCATATATATATATATATATATATATATATATATATCCATATATATATATATATATATATATATCTGACCTATGTCACACTGTAACTCTCGTATTTATGAACCGATTTCGATGTAATTCGGTGTGTACATAGTACATACCAATGTCTCGACCGAGTTCGTTGGCCAGCTTCATCCGCCGTTTTGTTTCAAAATGGCGGCCATTTAAAATTTTTAAAAAAATTTAAAATTTGAAAAGTGGTACCAAAAAATTGAAAATGGAAAAATATTTTTTTCTTACGTATTTGACCTTTATACAAAGAATCCGGAGCAGTTTTTGTTTCGTCTATATCTTAAAAAATGGCTGAGTTATAGCATTTTGAATTTCTAGTGTGGCTGACATTTTGAAACGTCCTGAATTTTGTCACGCGATAAAAGGCGTATTTATGAACCGATTTGGATGTAACTTCGTTTATACATAGTACATACCAATGTCTCGACCGAGTTCGTTGGCCAGCTTCATCCTCCATCTTCTTTAAAAATGGCGGCCATTTAAAATTTTAAGAAAAATTTAAATTTGAAATATGGTACCAAAAAATTGAAAATTGAAAACATATTTTTTCCTTATGTATTTGACCTTTATACAAAGATTTCGGAGCAGTTTTTGTTTCGTCTATATCTTAAAAATTGGCTGAGTTATAGCATTTTGAATTTCTAGCGTGGCTGACATTTTGAAACGTCCTGAATTTTGTTACGCAATAAAAGACGTATTTATCAACCGATTTGGATGTAACTTCGTTTATACATAGTACATACTAATGTCTCGACCGAGTTCGTTGGCCAGCTTCATCCGCCTTCTTGTTTCAAAATGGCAGCCATTTAAAAAAAAGTAAAAAAATTAACATTTAAAATGAGATACCAAAAAATTGGAAAATGAAAAAGATTTTTTCGTATGTGTTTGACCTTAATACAAAGATTCCGGAACAGTTTTTGTTTCGTCTATATCTAAAAAAATGGCTGAGTTATAGCATTTTGAATTTCTATTGTGGCTGACCTTTTAAAACGACCTGATATTTGTCACGCGATAACAGGCGTATTTATGAACCGATTTGGAGGTAACTTCGTCTGTACATAGTACATACCAATGTCTCGACCGAATTCGTTGGCCAGCTTCATTCGCCATCTTGTTTCAAAAGGGTTGCCATTAAAAAAATTAAATTTAAAATTTAAAATGAGGTATTAAAAAATTGGAAAATTAAAAAGATTTTTTTTATGTGTTTGGCCTTGATTCCGGAGCAGTTTTTGTTTCTGAAAATTTGTTCTTTTGTTTGTATCTTAAAAAATGGTTGAATTATAGCACTTTGAATTTCTAGCATGGCTAACATTTTGAAACGATCTTGTATTTGTCACGCGATAACACACGCATTCGCCTATTTCGATGTAAGAAGGCATGTGGATAGTATACATCAATACCTCGACCAAGTTCGCTGGCCAGATTCATCAGCCATCTTGTTTCAAAATGGCAGTCATTAAATTAAAAAAATTATATTTAAAGTGAGGTGCAAAAAAATTAGAAATTGAAAAAGGTTTCTTTCTTAAGCATTTGACCTTGATATAAGGATTCAGGAGCATTTTTGTTTGTCTTTATCTTAAAAAATGGCTCAGATATAGCAGTTTCAATTTCTAATGTGGGTGACATTTTGAAAAATCTGATTTTTTGCCTGCGACAGCACTTGTATATATCAACCGATTCCGATGTGAGTGAGCATGTGCACAGCAATTACTAAAGTCTCGGCCAAGTTCACTGGTTAGCCTCATCCACCATGTTGTCTTAAAATGGCGGGCACTTTAAGAAATCGCCGAATTTGGCAGCCAAATATAAATTACTTTAAACAAAAGCAGCTTGGATAAACTTACTAATTAAGCGCGAAATTAATAACTAATTTCGCGAAATTCTCATTCATAATGATTTAGTATTGATAAAAATTAGTATTGAATCTCCTATATTCGGTTTCCACTAAATTGAGCTTCGTGTGTTTGAATAATATAAGTTGGCTTTTTTAAAATAAGGCATATGAAAGCTACCTCTTCCTCCCGGCACTGGCCGGAAGGACTTTTTACAAGTCAAACTATCCAATATGGCATATTCGCTACTATGGAATGGCGAATCTGGGAAAAGCACAAAATTTTTACAAGTCAAACTATCCAATGTAGCATATTGGATAGTTTGAAGCTGAAAAAATTCAACAAAGCTGAAAAAGTACAAATAAGCATACCATATCAAACTATCCAATGTGATTTTTTGGCGAGTAAAATTATTCGAATGATTTATCTCAATAGCATGCGTAAATAGGATATAAAACAACATCCGAAAAATATAATAATTGTTTACTGCTGCTTGGCGCTGATTTTGAATCCACAATTAAAACAGTTTTTTCGCCCTCCTCAAAAGTGGCTATTTTCACATTGGATAGTTTGACATGGTACCGACGATATATCTGATCTTTGTCATACTGTAACTTTCATATTTATGAACCGATTTGGATAAAATTTCGTGTGTACATAGTACATACTAATGTCTCAACTGAGTTCGTTGGCCAGATTCATCCGCCATCTTGTTTCAAAATGCAGTCATTTAAAATTTTTAAAAAAATTTAAAATTTAAAATGAGACACAAAAAAATTAGACATTGAAAAAGATTCTTTTCTTATGTGTTTGGGCTTGATACAAAGATTCTGGAGTATTTTTAGTTTCGTCTATATCTTAAAAAATGGCTGAGTTATAGCACTTTGAATTTCTAGCATGGCTGACATTTTGAAACGATCTGATTTTTGTCACGCGATAATACAAGTATTTATGAACCGATTTGGATGTGACAAAGAATGTGCATAGTACATAGCAATGTCTCGACCGAGTTCGTTGGCCAGCCTCATCCGCCATCTTGTTTCAAAATGTCGGCCATTTAAAATTTAAAAAAAAAAAATAAAATTTAAAATGAGGCACAAAAAATTAGACATTGAAAAATATTTTTACTTATGTGTTTGGGCTTGATACAAAGATTCTGGAACATTTTTAGTTTCGTCTATATCTTAAAAAATGGCTGAGTTATAGCACTTTGAATTTCTAGAATAGCTGGCATTTTGAAACGATCTGATTTTTGTCACGCGATAATACACGTATTTATGAACCGATTTGGATGTGACAAGGAATGTGCATAGTACATAGCAATATGTCGACCAAGTTCGTTCGCCAGCCTCATACACCATCTTGTTATAAATAGCAGCCATTTAAACATTTAAAAAATTAAAATTTAAAAGTGAGGTACAAAATAATTAGAAATTGAAAAATATTTTTTCCTTATGTGTTTGAGCTTGATACAAAGATTCCGGAGCATTTTTTGTTTCGTCTATGTCTTAAAAAATGGCTGAGTTATAGCACTTTGAATTTCTACCATGGCTGAAATTTTGAAACGATCTGATTTTTGTCACGCGATAACACGCGTATTTATGAACCGATTAGGATGCGACAAGGCATGTGCATAGTAAATAGCAATCTCTCGGCCGAGTTTGTTTGCTAACTTCATCGGCCATCTTGTTTTAAAATGGCGGCCATTTAAAAATTAAAGAAAAAAATTAATTTAAAATGAAGTACTAAAAAAATTAGAAATTGAAAAAGATTTTTTTCTTATGTGTTTCAGCTTGCTACAAAGATTCCGGATTATTTTTTGTTTTGCCTTTATCTAAAAAAAAGCCGAGATATAGCAGTTTGAATTTCGAATGTATGTGACATTTTTAAAAATCTGATTTTTTGCCTGCAACAGCACTCGCATATATCAACCGATTTAGATATGAGTGAGCATGTGCACAGGAATTACTCAAGTCTCGACCAAGCTCATTGGTGAGCTTTGTTGCACCCATTATGTTGTTTAAAAATGGCGGGTTATCACCGATAATTCGGGTTAATATAATTATTAATATAATTCGGGATATCACCGAATTTGGCGACAAATATAAATCACTTTAATAAAACCAGCTTTGATAACACTGACTAATTTCGCGAAATTCTCATTCATATTCAATATTGACAAAAATTAGTATTTAATCTTCTATAATCGGGTTCCACTAATTTGAGCTCCGTGTGTTTGAATAATATAAGCTGGCTTTAAAAAAATAAGGAATATGAAAGCTACCTCTTCCTCCCGGCACTGGCCGGAAGGACTTTTTTGTAATTTGGAGCTGTCTGTATAAAATAGTTTCAATAAAAGTAATTCGACGTAATTTTTTTCCGAAACTGGGACTATTGTTTTATATAAATATGTAGCAAAAAATTAACCTGCACACGTTTTTACGGTTATTCTGATTTTTTTAAACTCTGTCCCTGGGTTTTAGTTTCTTTACCGTCCCTCTTGCTAAAATTATGCAGAAAATCACTTCAGATGGAGCCACAAAATTTTATTCAACTTTTTTTCATGCAGAAGTATGCTAGAGAAAGAATGGCTAAAATTCTTTGACAGGGAATTGGCTGCAGAATTTAAATCAGCATTTGAATATCAATTTCAAGCATAGTCTTTTTATTGGTAGTACTACCGTCCCCAAGGTTTATTCCTGCACTTTTCGAGGTAAATTAATTTCTTTTAATTTAATCCAATATAAATAACTGTTTTTAAAAATCAATGAACATTGTGGCTATCACTTAGTCTTTACATGATTTGCCTAAAAATAGGTGTTAATTTTCCTTACCGTCCCATCCTTAACATCCCTTTTTTTAGGGTTCCGTGCTTAAAAAGTAAAAACGGAACCATTATAAGATCACTCCTGTGTCTGTCTGTCTGTCTGTCACAGCCACTTTACTCGTAAACTATGGAACGTGGAAAGTTCATATTCGGGGAAGTAATAAGGACCATTGACCCACATATTTTCAGATTAATAAACATTCATAAATATATTTAGCAAAAATGTAGTGGGGCTAATTATGGTACTTGAAAAAAAAAATATTTTCTTTGTATATCGTGTGAAAGCTTCGTAACGCTGAACTCAAAAATACAATCCTTTTAATTTTAGGTATTATATTTTCAAAGATATCGTCGAAAATGTAGCGCAAAAATATGTCCCCCCCTCCCCCCATTTAATTCCGAATCTACTGAAACTAAAATTATGAAAAAATTAGAGGTAGTAGACGTTAATTTAAATCTTGCTGAAAATTATAGGGATCACCATAGGTCATATAGTTTTTGCGAAAATCGCGTTTTTCTGTTACACACAAATTTCTATTTACGGGCATTCAGAAAAATTGTTGAGCATCGCTAGATGTACCTATCGTAGCAGAAGTATAAAAACATTGTTGATAATGAATTTCGAAAAAAATCATCGGTAATTAGCCGAGATACTAACCCTTAAAGATACGGCCAGTTTGGACATACACAATGACAGGGGATGCGTACTCTATGCCTAGTTAATAAGTTTTAATGATATATATGTGTAATGTAATGTCCAGTAACAGTATAAAAGCAATAAATGTCAAATTGTTAAAAACATACTAATTTCAGGGGTCACAGGACACAAAAAATTGGGGAAAAAAAAGACCATTTTAACCTTTTAATGTCGTTAAATGTATATGACTTTAAAACACAGTTTTAATTGGGATGAAAGATATAATAAGTATGTTCTTTCATTTCATGTGTTTAAAAATTTTCAAGATGCATAATTAGTATTTATAGGGGGCTCGAAACTGTTAGACATTTGTCGAAAGTAGTAGAAAAAGGACAGTCCGGCTCCAGCAGGTGGAGGGTGGAGGGAGCTCCTCCTCCTCCTCCTCCACCACCTGCTCCTCCTCCACCTGCTCCTCCTCCACCTCCTCCTGCTCCTCCACCTCCTGCGGAGAATGTGTGCTCTAAGAGGAGGGGTTAGAAAGGAATGTTGATCTCTAAGAAGAGGGTGGAGTTTAAAAAATTTTTAGATTTTTTTTTTAAGAGTGAAATTTTTTTAGCGAACTATAGTACGAGGGGTCATTTTGGAGAATGAATTTTGAGAAGTGATGTTTGATGCTGCCCTCTAACGGTGAAAATTTGAAATAATTAAAAAATTATTTAAAAATAATTTTAAGTTGTGTTGAGGTTTGAACCCTCGCAAAATGTAAGGATGGCTTAGTGATTTTAGCTGTTATCTTAACCACTAAGCCATCCTTGCATGTCTTGGAAAGAGTATTTAAGGAAAGGGTGTGTGAATCTCCTCCTGCTCTCGTTGCGAGTACCATGCTCCTCCGCCTGCTCCTGCTCCTGGCACGAGTAAATGGCTCCTCCACCTGCGGAGAGCTTGTTGTTTAAGAGGAGGGTATAATTAAGGAATTTTTAGGGGCATGCTATAGGTTGAGGTGGAAATTATACATGAAAATTTAATTTAAAATATTTCATTTTAGGACTTAAGAAAAATTTTGAATAGGGATTTTTTTTTTTTTAATTTACTAATGGATACCGAATTGGAAAATTTTAGAATTTTCTCTAGTAAGTTTAGGCTTTGGTAATATTTCATCCCCACCTAACTTTAATTGTTTATTACTCATTAATAAATTATGTTAATTATTTTTTTTTCATTCAATGCGAATTGTTCTTGCGCATTTTTAAATTTAAATTAAATAAATAGTGTTTCGACAAAAATTGAATATTCGTGGTCACGTGCCCCCCCCCCTTTTTTTTTTCAACTTGTATAATAAACTATTGAAATTTCATTTTAAAACCTAGAATTAGATATACTGCAAATAATTATTCGAATTTTCAATAGGGTATGAATGTTACAAATATTTTTTAACTGATTAAATATTTATGAGAGGTTTATCGAAATTATATAGAAATACAGGGTTGTTCAAAGATAGGTTTTCTTTTAACATGTATGAGGTATTTTAACCCCCCCCCCCCCATAATGGGTGCTTGATACTTTTTTAAATGAATACCCGGTAAAATTAAAATATACACCCTTTTCTATTATGTTAATGAGTCAATTCGTGAATTTCGCTAATGATGTCATGGAGGTCTAATTTTTTTGACGAAATATATTTATTAATTATATATATATTTTTAATGTCGTTCGCAAAATATATGAACTCATTTAGATAATATTTTTAATATTGAATATATTTTTATCGTTATTCGTGAAAATTTTAATGTTATTACCGAAATACATTTATTGCACTGAATAAATTTGTAATGTTGTTGGTGAAATATATGAACTCAATTAGATAATTTTTAAAATATTGAATACATTTTTATTGTTATTCGTGAAAATTTTAACGTTATTGGCGAAAATAATTTTTTTTTTTTTTTTTTTTGCACTGAATAAATTTTTAATGTTGTTGGCGAAGTGTATTAGTAAATTTTGAATGCAGTTGACTAAATCTGTTACTAGTTTTCAACAATGCGAAAGATACGTTTGAATATGAGTCTTACGCAATAATTCCTGCATATACAGGACAGTGCAAAATAATTAGATGAATCTCGTTAATATGTACATTTTATTGAAAGTGTAAAACTATTTTCTTATAAAAATAATTTCGCATATAAGATTTTTTTTTCACTGCCTTTAGCAATCAGAATTTAAATAGCGATAGTGGGATAAGCGAGTTTTTTTTTTTTTTTTTCGCCTCCTAACCGACGAATAATATATAAATCACAATTCAAAGCCAGATTTAGATAAATTTTAATTAAAAATTGAATTTTTGTTTTAAAAGTTCGAGTGAACTGTATTAGAAAAATGCATATACGATTCATTTTTACACAGTATACAAATTATATCTAGAGAAATCATAAATTTTAAGAATGCGTATATAGTATTTATTTAGAAAATGCATATACGAGTAATTTTTAGACTGCTTGTATATTACTTATTTGGAAAATTCATTTCTAAACAACATACATTATTTTGCCTTTGAAAGCAATTTCAGTAAAAGATGTTCTGACATATTATTTATTTTGTGTGCGATTAGTTTTTTAAACCGCGACTATATTATTTTTGGATAATGTCTTTATGAATAATTTTTAGACTAATTTTTAACTAATTTTGGAGATTAAATATAGTTTTGATTCATTTTTTTCTTTAAGGTGTTGGTCCTTAGACTGCCTCATTGAAAACATGATATAGGCTACTGAATTTTTAAAACTATATGTTCATTGAAACAGTTATAATTTGAAAACAATCTAAGTAAATTATACTGTATGCTATTATAAGACCAATTGAAATGCTTTCTTCAGTGATTTTTGAACTAGGATTATTTTTAATAAAATTCAAATCTAAAAAAATTTTTGAGTTCGAAAAGAAAATAATTTAGACAAATCCTTTACCTAATAGAATATTATTTTGTAAAAATATTTCACATGATTTATTTTACTTTGCAAAAAAAAAAAATGCATGAGATTTTCATATCGCGAAAATTAATATTTCTAATATTATGTTGGAAAAATAAATATTAAAGAATAGATTTGAAATAGAGATAACATCTTCATAGATTAATATTAATGAATTTCGAACCTGCTATTCCCAAATTAAAACATATAGTATACGCAGTTTCAATTATACTCAAAAGGAAATTTAACGGAAAAAAATAAATACCTATTAATACCTAGTTTTAGATGTATATTTTTTAATATTAAATCGAAATATAAAATAAAAGCACAGTACCTGTTAATAAACCATAATGTCTTCTCAAATTTGGCCAGTCACCTCACACGTTAAAAATCTCGCTGCAACTATACTGTTTATCTACTTTCTGTCGGAACATGCATCTACAGGAATGTTATCTCAAAGATCAAAGGAGCCGCATTAAGCGGTCCCTTTCAATAGATAAAAGAGATTAGCCGATATTATTCGAATAACAATTAGTAAAGTCTGTCTCAATTACAATATATCTTAATTAAGGGATTCTTATAAATTTTTAAATATAGGATAGATTGAAGTTTTATACCTACATTTAGATTTTAATAACAGCATCAAATGTACTATACTGAAAATCTACGTATTCATTTTTTTTAACATAATGTTAGCCTTTTACCCAGTTTTTGAGATGAAATCACTATTAGGTATCATACTTTTTAAATAATTTACAGTTATGGAAATATTTAGACGAAACTTTCTGTACATGTTATATTCAAGGATAATTTTTCAAACATGCATCGACCTAAATTTATACTATGTTTTAGAAACAAATATTCTATGCGACTACCTATATCCATTTTAATACACGTGCATACTATTTAATATAGTTACACCATTCGAAATACATAAATTAACTACACACATCCCCATTGAATCAAAATTTCTATATTTATAATGCTAATAGATGATAAGCTATTTTCTAGGGTGATGTAAGAATAACGTTAAATGCTTCACGTATTCTTATATAAAATATACCTCAGTCATTATTTTCACTTCGTTAGAGACAATAATAATTAATCGTTTAAACTTTTTTCTATCGATATACCTAGAAGTATTTTTTTTTAAGTATTTTTTTTTTTTTTTACTTTAGCAAAGGAACCCAAAGAAGACAATTTAATTATTTTCACATTTTTTTTTTTTATTATTAGCGAAATGAAACTTTAACATTTGAAAAGCAATTTTATTATTATTTGTAAATTTTTATTATTATTAGCGACACAAATTTTAAACAACTTCAGAGACGGAAGAAAGTGACCCGAATTATCAATTTCATACAAGAACAACTTTTTTCAGTCACCTCGTCTGGTTCGAGAGGTTTCCAACTCACATGGCCTGACTTCACATTTCAGGTAGAGCCCGATTTAGATTGCAGTGGTACCCAAGGCCCAACAACTTTTTGCCTGCCCTTCCCTCATCCATAGACCCAAGGGCCTGGTTGGCCTGTGCGGGTATTAGGCCCCGATTTTAGGGAGCCTGGTTGGCCTATGCGGGAATTAGGCCCTAATTATAGGCTGCCTGGTTGACCTGTGCGGGAATTAGGCCTCGAATATAGGGAGCCTGGTTGGTCTGTGCGGGAATTAGGCCCTGATTTTAGGGAGCCTGGTTGGCCTGTGCGGGTATTAGGCCCCGATTTTAGGGAGCCTGGTTGGCCTATGCGGGAATTAGGCCCTAATTATAGGGCGCCTGGTTGACCTGTGCGGGAATTAGGCCTCGAATATAGGGAGCCTGGTTGGTCTGTGCGGGAATTAGGCCCTGATTTTAGAGAGCCTGGTTGGCCTGTGCGGGAATTAGGCCTCGAATATAGGGCCAATACACTAACCACAACGGTTAATTGTGTTTTTGATGGCCAATTATCATCACGAGGGATATAAGCCCTAAGGGGGGGTAGTGCCCTCCGTGGGGAGTCTTTCTAAGGGAACCTAACCCGTATTTACGCTTGGAAAACCAAGGTTAGAAGAAAACCACGAAAACTCCGAACGATTAGGTCGACGGGCGCGATTGGGATCGAACACAGCACCTCCCGTCTACCAGCTTCGAGGGCGGAACCACTCGGCCACTGGTGGGGCCTAAGCGCAGTATATTAGTCACGTGATTTTCATCTTTTAAGTTTTTGGGCTACATTTTCACACACACTAGACTATATTAGTTTTAGGAAAGTATTGTTATTTTTTTTTTCATTATTAAAAGTACCCTGTTTTAGTTTAGTGGATGTAAACATTCATATTAATTCAAATAACCTAGTTCAACTATTCAGATTTTATAATATACACTAGGTAAAAATCGATAACTTCCCTATTTAGTTTGAAACATTGGTCAGATCACTTGACATTAATGTTTTTTGAAATAATAGCAACTTTGATTGCAACTTTTAGTCAAAATTTAGTGAACTCTTTATAGGAAAATCTTGGTTAACCATGTTATTTATCGCATATCAAATTACCAATATACATTTCACCCTTCCCCTAAAACCCCCAGAAAATTAACTAGATATTTGAAACTCGCCACAGGAGGAAAACCCTATTTAAAATAATGAATCAGTAATGAACTATAAAAATTAAGCAATACACATAAAATTAACAAATGAATAACCAAGAGAATTTCAACTATCACATAAAAATTTCCTTGTTGTAAGAAAAAATATTTATTAGTTAGTAAAAGTAAATTATTCCTTTTTTACCTTCTAGTCTTTGAAAAATATCGTCTTAACATACTAGTGCACCTTATGCGCATATGCATACTTATAATATATATGCGTATGTATATGTTTGCCATTGAATGGTTTTGAAAAATATTCACGTTATGAAAAATGATTTGTAAACAGTAAAACTTAACTCAAAAATAAATTTTATAAATCACAACTAAATAAAAAATGTTTCTTTTTAAATATATAACAATAAAAAAGTTTTTAACAAATCACAACTTGATAAGAAAAAAAAAAAAAAAATCAGGAAGATAAAAAAAGTTAAAAAAAAAAAAATGCAAACGAAATAAAAAAAAGTTAAAAAATTTTTATGTTAATAAATAAAAGTTAAAAAAATTACAAGTCAATAAAATTTTTGAAAGAAAATAAAAATTTTCTAATGGTTATCAAAATGGTTTTTGAATTGTTTGTATACGACATGTATACGACAATTTATATGCACATTCATATATGTGTATTTATATCCTGGCATACTATTTACAAGTAATATCTGTGTAAATATACCTGCGTAAAATATTCATAAAAATTATTTTTTTTAAATCTACATGTTAGTCAAACTCTCTTTCAAAATGTACTAGACATACCTGTCTTAACTACAGAATAAATGCATCCTAATCGAAAGTTCATGAAAAGTTTTCGAATTATTTACAACTTTAGAAAAATATGTGTACATCCATGTTTGTGCGACTATATGTGCTTACACATGTAGGCAAAAATTCACCAAAAAGATTACGAATATCTACGGATGAGTCGAAGTATTTAAGAAATTGACATTATATGTTCATACATGTGTGTTTGTAAATTTTGAGTGTTTTGACTAACGACCGAATACATCCAACCAACCAACCAACCTGGTCTACGGATTCCTCTAACCAACCAACAGTTTACTTTAGCAATCAAATGTTTTACATCTGCACATGCGCAGAAACTTAATTGATGACGTAATAGAACAATCCGTAACATATTATTTGTTGAAGTTGACTATTATGTATGATTTGATAAATTAAGAAAACATTGAGCTAGGGTGCAAACTTTGTACATTCTCCATAATAATTCATTTATAAATTATCGGATATCTACAGAAATCAACATAGTGAAAAATTAATAATTAAATTCTCACATTCGTTTGTAATATCAGTAACTTGTAATATTGCTTTGTTAACTAGAGCTGCCACTTAAAAATTTCTTTTATGGATTTACTATGATAAGCAACTTATATGACTAACCTTTTATTATTTTCAGTTCATCTCACTTTCGTGAGCTAAACCTGCTCAGCTTACAATTCTACTTTTAAGTTAGTTTTCTATTTCAAATTATGGTTCTTTAGTTATTTTAATATTTGGAAAATAATTATATACTCTAGCATAATCATTTTAAGGCATTCAAATTCTAACATATAACAGAATCATATTTCACACTTACCTAATATACCAGCTTCTTGAAAACACGTCTATCTCATAGCACGATTTGGTGTGGAATGCCAGTTTCTTATCACAAAAACCGGAAATCACCTGGCCGAGGGTTGATCACGTGACACTTCCTGATATAGGATTGGCCGATAGCGATTCCTTCTAAGTGACGTCACACGACGATAAGAACATCTAGATAAGCAATATTCACGCCATTTTGATCACTGTTTTCGAATGAGTGGTCCTGTTCACTTGTCTAAACTTGTCTGACCTTGTCTGCTGCTTCTTTCTTAGCTAGTCTAACATGTGAGTTTATTCATGAAAATCGTTAGAGATGTATATTTTTAATTACTATATATAATTAGATAATTTAAACATCAATTGTTTATTGTATTCAAATCATGTGGACTAATTGAATTTTTATAATAATAATAATTGATTTATTATTTTATAAAACATAGTATCGACTTAAGAAATTATTTTCTTATAAGAGCGAAAAAGAATATTTTATCATAGGCTTTATATAATATATAATTCAGCTGTGTTTGTATATATGCTATTATTTAACATCATTTATATGAAATAACAGAATAACTGAACAATCATTTTATAATATATACATAAAAATAGTATACTTATCTATTGTTTATTGTAATCATATTATTTTCATTAATTGATTTTTATAATAATTCAAATAATAATTGATTTATCTATTTATTATTTTATAAAACATAGTATCGATTTAAGAAATAATTTTCTTATGAAAGCGGAAAATAGGTAGATTAATGAATGTCTGTTGTTTTAGCAGCAAATCGATTTCATATATGTCTATCCGTGTGTATGCATGTGTGTGTGTCTATACTTGCCTCTAAAATCGTGTATAGGTATTGTCTGTATGCATGTGTGTGTGTGTATGTATCTGTGGATAAGTGTCTATTTGCCTGGCTATGTATTTATGTATTCTTTTTTTTTTAACAAATAAAATTTTTAACAGATTAAAAAATTTTAACAAATTCAAACGTTTTAACAAATAAAAAAGTTTTAACAAGTTAAAAAAAAATTTAAAAAAATTAGAAATTTTTTATTACAAATAAAAAAAACCTTACTTAAAAAAACTTTTAGAAAATTTACCAGACTTTAAAAATTTGCACAAAATTTACACAGAAAAAAAATTAATAAATAATAAAAAAAAAACTTTTTTAAATTCATTAAAACTTTCATTTTAATCTGTTAAAAATTTTATTTGTTAAAAAAAAAAGAATACATAAATACATAGCCAGGCAAATAGACACTTATCCACAGATACATACACACACACACATGCATACAGACAATACCTATACACGATTTTAGAGGCAAGTATAGACACACACACATGCATACACACGGATAGACATATATGAAATCGATTTGCTGCTAAAACAACAAACATTCATTAATCTACCTATTTTCCGCTTTCATAAGAAAATTATTTCTTAAATCGATACTATGTTTTATAAAATAATAAATAGATAAATCAATTATTATTTGAATTATTATAAAAATCAATTAATGAAAATAATATGATTACAATAAACAATAGATAAGTATACTATTTTTATGTATATATTATAAAATGATTGTTCAGTTATTCTGTTATTTCATATAAATGATGTTAAATAATAGCATATATACAAACACAGCTGAATTATATATTATATAAAGCCTATGATAAAATATTCTTTTTCGCTCTTATAAGAAAATAATTTCTTAAGTCGATACTATGTTTTATAAAATAATAAATCAATTATTATTATTATAAAAATTCAATTAGTCCACATGATTTGAATACAATAAACAATTGATGTTTAAATTATCTAATTATATATAGTAATTAAAAATATACATCTCTAACGATTTTCATGAATAAACTCACATGTTAGACTAGCTAAGAAAGAAGCAGCAAACAAGGTCAGACAAGTTTAGACAAGTGAACAGGACCACTCATTCGAAAACAGTGATCAAAATGGCGTGAATATTGCTTATCTAGATGTTCTTATCGTCGTGTGACGTCACTTAGAAGGAATCGCTATCGGCCAATCCTATATCAGGAAGTGTCACGTGATCAACCCTCGGCCACGTGATTTCCGGTTTTTGTGATAAGAAACTGGCATTCCACACCAAATCGTGCTATGAGATAGACGTGTTTTCAAGAAGCTGGTATATTAGGTAAGTGTGAAATATGATTCTGTTATATGTTAGAATTTGAATGCCTTAAAATGATTATGCTAGAGTATATAATTATTTTCCAAATATTAAAATAACTAAAGAACCATAATTTGAAATAGAAAACTAACTTAAAAGTAGAATTGTAAGCTGAGCAGGTTTAGCTCACGAAAGTGAGATGAACTGAAAATAATAAAAGGTTAGTCATATAAGTTGCTTATCATAGTAAATCCATAAAAGAAATTTTTAAGTGGCAGCTCTAGTTAACAAAGCAATATTACAAGTTACTGATATTACAAACGAATGTGAGAATTTAATTATTAATTTTTCACTATGTTGATTTCTGTAGATATCCAATAATTTATAAATGAATTATTATGGAGAATGTACAAAGTTTGCACCCTAGCTCAATGTTTTCTTAATTTATCAAATCATACATAATAGTCAACTTCAACAAATAATATGTTACGGATTGTTCTATTACGTCATCAATTAAGTTTCTGCGCATGTGCAGATGTAAAACATTTGATTGCTAAAGTAAACTGTTGGTTGGTTAGAGGAATCCGTAGACCAGGTTGGTTGGTTGGTTGGATGTATTCGGTCGTTAGTCAAAACACTCAAAATTTACAAACACACATGTATGAACATATAATGTCAATTTCTTAAATACTTCGACTCATCCGTAGATATTCGTAATCTTTTTGGTGAATTTTTGCCTACATGTGTAAGCACATATAGTCGCACAAACATGGATGTACACATATTTTTCTAAAGTTGTAAATAATTCGAAAACTTTTCATGAACTTTCGATTAGGATGCATTTATTCTGTAGTTAAGACAGGTATGTCTAGTACATTTTGAAAGAGAGTTTGACTAACATGTAGATTTAAAAAAAATAATTTTTATGAATATTTTACGCAGGTATATTTACACAGATATTACTTGTAAATAGTATGCCAGGATATAAATACACATATATGAATGTGCATATAAATTGTCGTATATATGTCGTATACAAACAATTCAAAAACCATTTTGATAACCATTAGAAAATTTTTATTTTCTTTCAAAAATTTTATTGACTTGTAATTTTTTTAACTTTTATTTATTAACATAAAAATTTTTTAACTTTTTTTTATTTCGTTTGCATTTTTTTTTTTTAACTTTTTTTATCTTCCTGATTTTTTTTTTTTTTTTTTCTTATCAAGTTGTGATTTGTTAAAAACTTTTTTATTATTATATATTTAAAAAGAAACATTTTTTATTTAGTTGTGATTTATAAAATTTATTTTTGAGTTAAGTTTTACTGTTTACAAATCATTTTTCATAACGTGAATATTTTTCAAAACCATTCAATGGCAAACATATACATACGCATATATATTATAAGTATGCATATGCGCATAAGGTGCACTAGTATGTTAAGACGATATTTTTCAAAGACTAGAAGGTAAAAAAGGAATAATTTACTTTTACTAACTAATAAATATTTTTTCTTACAACAAGGAAATTTTTATGTGATAGTTGAAATTCTCTTGGTTATTCATTTGTTAATTTTATGTGTATTGCTTAATTTTTATAGTTCATTACTGATTCATTATTTTAAATAGGGTTTTCCTCCTGTGGCGAGTTTCAAATATCTAGTTAATTTTCTGGGGGTTTTAGGGGAAGGGTGAAATGTATATTGGTAATTTGATATGCGATAAATAACATGGTTAACCAAGATTTTCCTATAAAGAGTTCACTAAATTTTGACTAAAAGTTGCAATCAAAGTTGCTATTATTTCAAAAAACATTAATGTCAAGTGATCTGACCAATGTTTCAAACTAAATAGGGAAGTTATCGATTTTTACCTAGTGTATATTATAAAATCTGAATAGTTGAACTAGGTTATTTGAATTAATATGAATGTTTACATCCACTAAACTAAAACAGGGTACTTTTAATAATGAAAAAAAAATAACAATACTTTCCTAAAACTAATATAGTCTAGTGTGTGTGAAAATGTAGCCCAAAAACTTAAAAGATGAAAATCACGTGACTAATATACTGCGCTTAGGCCCCACCAGTGGCCGAGTGGTTCCGCCCTCGAAGCTGGTAGACGGGAGGTGCTGTGTTCGATCCCAATCGCGCCCGTCGACCTAATCGTTCGGAGTTTTCGTGGTTTTCTTCTAACCTTGGTTTTCCAAGCGTAAATACGGGTTAGGTTCCCTTAGAAAGACTCCCCACGGAGGGCACTACCCCCCCTTAGGGCTTATATCCCTCGTGATGATAATTGGCCATCAAAAACACAATTAACCGTTGTGGTTAGTGTATTGGCCCTATATTCGAGGCCTAATTCCCGCACAGGCCAACCAGGCTCTCTAAAATCAGGGCCTAATTCCCGCACAGACCAACCAGGCTCCCTATATTCGAGGCCTAATTCCCGCACAGGTCAACCAGGCGCCCTATAATTAGGGCCTAATTCCCGCATAGGCCAACCAGGCTCCCTAAAATCGGGGCCTAATACCCGCACAGGCCAACCAGGCTCCCTAAAATCAGGGCCTAATTCCCGCACAGACCAACCAGGCTCCCTATATTCGAGGCCTAATTCCCGCACAGGTCAACCAGGCAGCCTATAATTAGGGCCTAATTCCCGCATAGGCCAACCAGGCTCCCTAAAATCGGGGCCTAATACCCGCACAGGCCAACCAGGCCCTTGGGTCTATGGATGAGGGAAGGGCAGGCAAAAAGTTGTTGGGCCTTGGGTACCACTGCAATCTAAATCGGGCTCTACCTGAAATGTGAAGTCAGGCCATGTGAGTTGGAAACCTCTCGAACCAGACGAGGTGACTGAAAAAAGTTGTTCTTGTATGAAATTGATAATTCGGGTCACTTTCTTCCGTCTCTGAAGTTGTTTAAAATTTGTGTCGCTAATAATAATAAAAATTTACAAATAATAATAAAATTGCTTTTCAAATGTTAAAGTTTCATTTCGCTAATAATAAAAAAAAAAAAATGTGAAAATAATTAAATTGTCTTCTTTGGGTTCCTTTGCTAAAGTAAAAAAAAAAAAAAAATACTTAAAAAAAAATACTTCTAGGTATATCGATAGAAAAAAGTTTAAACGATTAATTATTATTGTCTCTAACGAAGTGAAAATAATGACTGAGGTATATTTTATATAAGAATACGTGAAGCATTTAACGTTATTCTTACATCACCCTAGAAAATAGCTTATCATCTATTAGCATTATAAATATAGAAATTTTGATTCAATGGGGATGTGTGTAGTTAATTTATGTATTTCGAATGGTGTAACTATATTAAATAGTATGCACGTGTATTAAAATGGATATAGGTAGTCGCATAGAATATTTGTTTCTAAAACATAGTATAAATTTAGGTCGATGCATGTTTGAAAAATTATCCTTGAATATAACATGTACAGAAAGTTTCGTCTAAATATTTCCATAACTGTAAATTATTTAAAAAGTATGATACCTAATAGTGATTTCATCTCAAAAACTGGGTAAAAGGCTAACATTATGTTAAAAAAAATGAATACGTAGATTTTCAGTATAGTACATTTGATGCTGTTATTAAAATCTAAATGTAGGTATAAAACTTCAATCTATCCTATATTTAAAAATTTATAAGAATCCCTTAATTAAGATATATTGTAATTGAGACAGACTTTACTAATTGTTATTCGAATAATATCGGCTAATCTCTTTTATCTATTGAAAGGGACCGCTTAATGCGGCTCCTTTGATCTTTGAGATAACATTCCTGTAGATGCATGTTCCGACAGAAAGTAGATAAACAGTATAGTTGCAGCGAGATTTTTAACGTGTGAGGTGACTGGCCAAATTTGAGAAGACATTATGGTTTATTAACAGGTACTGTGCTTTTATTTTATATTTCGATTTAATATTAAAAAATATACATCTAAAACTAGGTATTAATAGGTATTTATTTTTTTCCGTTAAATTTCCTTTTGAGTATAATTGAAACTGCGTATACTATATGTTTTAATTTGGGAATAGCAGGTTCGAAATTCATTAATATTAATCTATGAAGATGTTATCTCTATTTCAAATCTATTCTTTAATATTTATTTTTCCAACATAATATTAGAAATATTAATTTTCGCGATATGAAAATCTCATGCATTTTTTTTTTTTGCAAAGTAAAATAAATCATGTGAAATATTTTTACAAAATAATATTCTATTAGGTAAAGGATTTGTCTAAATTATTTTCTTTTCGAACTCAAAAATTTTTTTAGATTTGAATTTTATTAAAAATAATCCTAGTTCAAAAATCACTGAAGAAAGCATTTCAATTGGTCTTATAATAGCATACAGTATAATTTACTTAGATTGTTTTCAAATTATAACTGTTTCAATGAACATATAGTTTTAAAAATTCAGTAGCCTATATCATGTTTTCAATGAGGCAGTCTAAGGACCAACACCTTAAAGAAAAAAATGAATCAAAACTATATTTAATCTCCAAAATTAGTTAAAAATTAGTCTAAAAATTATTCATAAAGACATTATCCAAAAATAATATAGTCGCGGTTTAAAAAACTAATCGCACACAAAATAAATAATATGTCAGAACATCTTTTACTGAAATTGCTTTCAAAGGCAAAATAATGTATGTTGTTTAGAAATGAATTTTCCAAATAAGTAATATACAAGCAGTCTAAAAATTACTCGTATATGCATTTTCTAAATAAATACTATATACGCATTCTTAAAATTTATGATTTCTCTAGATATAATTTGTATACTGTGTAAAAATGTATCGTATATGCATTTTTCTAATACAGTTCACTCGAACTTTTAAAACAAAAATTCAATTTTTAATTAAAATTTATCTAAATCTGGCTTTGAATTGTGATTTATATATTATTCGTCGGTTAGGAGGCGAAAAAAAAAAAAAACTCGCTTATCCCACTATCGCTATTTAAATTCTGATTGCTAAAGGCAGTGAAAAAAAAATCTTATATGCGAAATTATTTTTATAAGAAAATAGTTTTACACTTTCAATAAAATGTACATATTAACGAGATTCATCTAATTATTTTGCACTGTCCTGTATATGCAGGAATTATTGCGTAAGACTCATATTCAAACGTATCTTTCGCATTGTTGAAAACTAGTAACAGATTTAGTCAACTGCATTCAAAATTTACTAATACACTTCGCCAACAACATTAAAAATTTATTCAGTGCAAAAAAAAAAAAAAATTATTTTCGCCAATAACGTTAAAATTTTCACGAATAACAATAAAAATGTATTCAATATTTTAAAAATTATCTAATTGAGTTCATATATTTCACCAACAACATTACAAATTTATTCAGTGCAATAAATGTATTTCGGTAATAACATTAAAATTTTCACGAATAACGATAAAAATATATTCAATATTAAAAATATTATCTAAATGAGTTCATATATTTTGCGAACGACATTAAAAATATATATATAATTAATAAATATATTTCGTCAAAAAAATTAGACCTCCATGACATCATTAGCGAAATTCACGAATTGACTCATTAACATAATAGAAAAGGGTGTATATTTTAATTTTACCGGGTATTCATTTAAAAAAGTATCAAGCACCCATTATGGGGGGGGGGGGTTAAAATACCTCATACATGTTAAAAGAAAACCTATCTTTGAACAACCCTGTATTTCTATATAATTTCGATAAACCTCTCATAAATATTTAATCAGTTAAAAAATATTTGTAACATTCATACCCTATTGAAAATTCGAATAATTATTTGCAGTATATCTAATTCTAGGTTTTAAAATGAAATTTCAATAGTTTATTATACAAGTTGAAAAAAAAAAGGGGGGGGGGGCACGTGACCACGAATATTCAATTTTTGTCGAAACACTATTTATTTAATTTAAATTTAAAAATGCGCAAGAACAATTCGCATTGAATGAAAAAAAAATAATTAACATAATTTATTAATGAGTAATAAACAATTAAAGTTAGGTGGGGATGAAATATTACCAAAGCCTAAACTTACTAGAGAAAATTCTAAAATTTTCCAATTCGGTATCCATTAGTAAATTAAAAAAAAAAAATCCCTATTCAAAATTTTTCTTAAGTCCTAAAATGAAATATTTTAAATTAAATTTTCATGTATAATTTCCACCTCAACCTATAGCATGCCCCTAAAAATTCCTTAATTATACCCTCCTCTTAAACAACAAGCTCTCCGCAGGTGGAGGAGCCATTTACTCGTGCCAGGAGCAGGAGCAGGCGGAGGAGCATGGTACTCGCAACGAGAGCAGGAGGAGATTCACACACCCTTTCCTTAAATACTCTTTCCAAGACATGCAAGGATGGCTTAGTGGTTAAGATAACAGCTAAAATCACTAAGCCATCCTTACATTTTGCGAGGGTTCAAACCTCAACACAACTTAAAATTATTTTTAAATAATTTTTTAATTATTTCAAATTTTCACCGTTAGAGGGCAGCATCAAACATCACTTCTCAAAATTCATTCTCCAAAATGACCCCTCGTACTATAGTTCGCTAAAAAAATTTCACTCTTAAAAAAAAAAATCTAAAAATTTTTTAAACTCCACCCTCTTCTTAGAGATCAACATTCCTTTCTAACCCCTCCTCTTAGAGCACACATTCTCCGCAGGAGGTGGAGGAGCAGGAGGAGGTGGAGGAGGAGCAGGTGGAGGAGGAGCAGGTGGTGGAGGAGGAGGAGGAGGAGCTCCCTCCACCCTCCACCTGCTGGAGCCGGACTGTCCTTTTTCTACTACTGTCGAATAGAAAATTGGCATAACAGTTTGCAGGATTACAAAATAAATATTGCAACTAGAATGAAAATTTTAGTGCTTACTTATACTTCAGATTGTAATAATTACCATGAACTTAAGTAAATTTGTATTTAAAGCATTTTTATATTTTTAATGCAATGTTGAATTTAGCTAATACAAAATTTTGAAAATTTCAACTGTATAATCACATAGAAAATATTTTTTTGAACAATAAAAAGGAAATTTTCGGTTCAGTTTATACAGACTAACATGAAATATGTGTTTTGAACATTTCATGAAAAAATATTCAGAAGTTTTTGAGGTTTTGAGAAGTTTTTCAGAAGTTATCCTGCGCATTATGCCCGAAAAATGACATTTGGAGAAAAATAACTTCAAAGTTTAGGAACTTCAGCTGTTGAGCGAGTACAATTCTAAAAAAGCCATAACTTCTGTTCTAATAGGAATTTCAAGGAAACAATTATATCAAAATGTTCAGAAAAGATAGGAGTCTAACATCTAAAAAATTAAAATTTCTAAACTTTTGAAGATTTACGAGTCCTGCGACCACTTAACCCTTTCCGACGCGCAGTAATTCTGTTTATACACTTATGAAATAATGGACTGACACCAGAATTTATAAACGAATTTATTAGAAAATATGAACTTGCTTATTTTCACGTACATGATAAAAGGAAAATTTTAATTGAATATTCTTGGTGCTGTTTGCCTGTTTTGGAATTAAAATTAGATGTGCTTTTTTAAGGACACTGCCCTCGAAAGGCTTAATTAGAATGAATCACATAAATACTGTCGGATTCGCGACTAGTTTGCATTGAGTGTATCTCTTAATACGCCTCTAGTGACTTTAAAAGTTAATTCAAATCCTATCTGGAAAAACGCGGTACTGACCAAGGCGGCGTTGCAACTTTGCGACTTAATTTCGAAGCGCGCTAACACAATGCCAAATTTAAACTTTGAACAAAGGTTTTGTTTTAGCTACACTGTAGAAATATAGGTTATTTCTAAGCTGAATATAGTTTTATGAAATGCCAAATGAAATTTAAATATGCACTGCTTTTATTGTCAGTACCGAATTAAGTTCATCATAAACAGATTAGGGTAATATTAAAAAAATGAGTTATATAGAATAGCTATATTTGATATTATTTAGGTTCCATATCTCTTTAAACTTTCATGATATATCCATTTACACTTTTCTAATATATACTGTTATACTCAACCCTACGTTGTATAGTTTTTACAAAGTCTTAGTATTATTTTAGCAACGGGTTTTTTTATAATACAATTACAAATTCATATATTTATTCTACGGAACCCTCTGTGCGCGAATAATACTTGCACTTGACCGTTTATTTTCCTTACCGTCCCTTCTTTAATACCCCTTTAAGACAATATTATACCAAAATTTTGTACTAAAAATACTACTTTGTTATTATTTCTTATTTGAATGTCCTGTGGGTAGGGTGTAAAAAAAATTATGATTTAAAAAAAAAAAACCCAAAAAATCGGATTTTTTTTTTTACTTTTTCCCCTGTGTTAAAATATTAAACATCTATCAAGAACTAAGCATTTCAAAAATGAATAACCCTCCAATTACTAACATAATCTATGTTTTTTTGCTTTAATTAATAAAATTTTAATTATGTAATTATAGAAATTACAAAAAACTGCAAATTAAAAATTTCTTTAGTATCATACAAAATTATGTGCATTATTATTTTGTAATAATTATGTAAACCAATATTAAATACTGTTTATATTTTAAAGTTATTGATAAATTGCATTTATTTTCAAATTGATGATACAGATTAAATTTTGTATTTATTAAACAATTAACTGTTTAATTAAGAACACATTCTACATTTTTGAAAAAGTGGTTGAAAAAAGGTGATAAATAATAGTTTGATAAATTCATAAAGCAGCCACTAATTTTACACAGGTTCTAAAGCGTATGTATATCAAATTGATCAAAAATTGTAGCAATGTATATAGCAAACTCACACCTAATTTATAAATAGATTACAAAAATTGTATTTTTGAAATTTTAATCAGATTATTTTCCCCACAACATTAAAATATTTGAATAGCTACTAAATATTTTAATGTTTTGAAGTTATTTAACATTTAGTTAGATGGTTTTTAAATGTGTAATACTTCTTTTTACACAGTTTAATGTTGTTATAATTAACAATAACAAATATTACATTTTTTACAAGTGATTTAGTGATAATTTCCATTACTGATTACAATGCTTTTTCACACTATTTTAAAAAATCAGAAAATATGTGATTTTATCATCTGATTTAAATCAATTGATTAAAATCATTGATACTCTATTGCTATGTTTATTGTATATAAAAGAATGAATAACTTGATTATTAAAAGGAAATGATGACATTGTAAGTTACATTAGATTTAAATATCGTTTAAAAATTAAATGCTTTTTATATTTGTTAGATAAAAAGCCATGCTTTTTACGAACTTACTGCACTTAAATTTTTCACAATACTCAGGAATTACGCTTCGAAACAATTATTTAAAGCTTTGTTTTGTGTATTCATAAGTCACAATACCTGTAGAAACTTTCCAAATTATGTTCATCTTAGATTTGAATACTTTTTTATGTCATTTTAAACATTTAAAAATTTTTTGATTTTAATCAATGATTTTTTTTAAATAACTTGATTTAAATCATGATTTAAATCGCTGATTTAAATCAACTGATTTTAATCGTTGACACCCTACCTGTGGGTACTATGCAAATTCATTATAAGTAAAAAATTAGAAGATGATAAAAAGTTATAGTGGAAAAATCGTAAGGAAAATTAAACTCGTAAGTTTAACTTAAACCTCAGTCAAATTAAACAATTTTCGCTGCTGACCATTTTTTCTTTATTTTGAATCATTAAGGCCTTTGTCTATAAGTTTAAAATGTTATGTTAGCAAGTTTAATTTCACCAGATTTTTATTCCTGAAAGTCAAAAGATTGTGAGAATACCTCATAAACAAATGAGATTTACATTATCCAAAAAACATAACTGTATGAAACTGAATCTATTATTTTAAATCGCTCTGTATGTGTTTATTACAAGCATTATGCATCTCTAATTAATTGCCAATAATTTATAGTATTTGTAACCACATTTGTAAAATGTGTGTTATAATAGCCCTGGGCATCATGTTTCTATAAAAAAAAAATATATACAGCAACGACCCTCAAAACGGAACCTGCCTATAATCATGTCTTAAATGAAAATTTTTCATGGTCCCGAAGTAAGGAATGTCATACTTCCTAAGACGATCTAACCTGTCTACGACAGAATTTTTTTTCTATCTCTAATGATTTATTTTTGACAAGTTTTTCTCTACGATAAAAATTTACGATACAACAACAACACATTTTATAATTTAATTTGAATTAATCTAACTCTAAAATTATTAAAAGGTTCATTCTGTGCTGTGGTTAACATGCTGGCCACAAAATGATAAGCTTGAGCCGTTGTTTGCGGGTTCCGTATTACCAACGTGGTCTGGGCAAGGTGACTGTGCAAGGTTTTTGGGGTTTTCCTTGTACGAGAACGGTATTTGGAGTCACTTTCCCTTTAAAAGTCCTCCTGAAGTTCTCCCTCCTAAAGAAATAGGGCAAATTCTAAAGGATGCTCAACAAAACACATCCCTCTCCCTAAAATTGTTAAAAAATTAAACTTATTACGAGCAGGTAAAAACTTATTTTACACAATCACGAAGTTTTTAAAAAAATTAAGATAAAATTCACTTCGAAATAGGTATGTTTGCTATGGGAACTTACTTTTCAATGTCAAACAAGTCCAAATAAATTTTCTATTTTATAACATAATAAAATATTTAAGCAAGAATGATGAAAACCTTTTAAAGCTGTGTTGTCAACAGATAAAAGGATAAAACATTTTTTTTTGTTAGATTTTACTTTTGAGTATAGAATGGATTTATCTAACACTATTTCTAGTAGAAAATTCCATTTCTATACCGCTGTATAGTTTTATGATATTTGATAGCTTCAAAGGATGTGAATCTATGGTATTATACAAATGAGTGAAAAAAAGGAGACTATAAAACCGTCACTATACAAAAGATGTCTCACGAAATCTCAACATTAAGATAATGTGTTTCCCTTCTAAATCAGAAAAATAGCATAGTAAAAAGGGAAATATACATTAGTTGTAAATAAGAAAAATAATTATGTGTCTTGCATGGATTATGGCAAATTTTCCAACATTACGGGAACACAGTTTAAACGTTTAACGTTGAAAGTAAAAGAGAATGAAATATGGGTATGAAATTTACATAAAAAAGGAAAAATCTGAAAATGACGTTTTAAAGAATTTTGTCAGTTTTTTTTTTTTTTTTTTTTTTTTTTTTTAGTTTGGCATTGTTCTATAAAAATAACACAAATCAAAATTTGAACATTAGATCATAATCAAAATTAGATCATACAAAATGTGAGATTAAAAGTTTTGTAATTTCTTATCAGAACACAATAGCATAGCAACTATTGGATTTTGAATTTAATAAAATGCATGAATGGAGTGTACAATGCTCTAAAATTTTATTTATCTTATTTCGATATGTATTTTTATCTTTTCCAATGTCCTTGTAATCTCATATCAGCAGTAGTGACTATGTACACTAACGCTGGCATTCACCATTTACCCGAAGCATGTCAAACTCGCTCTCTGGGAAAAGCAGATGAAATATAGAGATTGAACATACTTTCCAACATGCAATGTAAACAAATTAGTGTAGTGAAATCGCAAAATAGTACAAATAGATACAAAAAAATTTAAGCTTTAGTGTTAGGATTAGGAACTTTAGAATTTTTCTTTTAATTTAAAAAAAGATTTTCTGATTGAAAATCTTTAAAATACAAGTTTTCTTTCTTTACTTTAATTTTTTCGATTTAATACCAGATCCTATGCAAAATAACTGATATTCAGTGTAATTCAGATTTAAAGGGAACATACAATACAGTTAGTCTGCTTCAGTTTTACAAATACTCAAAACAACATATTGCCAGCTATGTTTGTAAATACTCGAAAATCAATTTGGAAAATTCTATCTGTGTTTGGAAGTACTTGTCGGTACGAGCAGTTATTTACATTTATAAAAGGAAATAAGTCTTCTTTCAGATCCAGAACTACGGCATTCACCTTGCAGCAATTTTAAAAGTAGTCATTTTGCACAAAATTTACCCTTGGAAAATTAGTATTAAAGAGTGTTAAAAAGAAAACATTAATTTTATTGTGGCTTTTTTTCTACACAGGTTGTTTTGAAATAAAACTAAACTTCTATGAAAATGACATTTATTTTGTGCCTCCATTTAAATAAAACATTCTTTTTTGGCCCCTGTCAGTCTCTGCATTTAACATGCATCAACTGCTTCAATGCTAGTTAAGCACAAAAACCTCGGTCGTGCGGTTGCATGGTATTTACTATTAACCAGATTGAACCTTATCGCGACCATAGTCCTATTAGGTTGATGAGGTATGCCACTTGAGCCTCGGACAGATGTTGTCGCGTTTTGCCGACATTTGAGTTACGTGGTGAATACGAACGTAAGTCATATACTATCTACCATTTAAATTTACTCTAGTTCTAATACAGAGAGATACAACGTTATTTATTTTGAAGCAATTAAAAAATGCATGTAAAATGTCAAACAATTAAAATCCTCGGGACGATTTTAACGAGACGATGAAATTTCTCTATGTTATTCTGTCGCGTGCTCTTCTTTTGACCAGAAATTACAATTACTTTTTCTATGTTTCTGTAGACTTTAAGATGCTAGTTAATTAAGAAATAATATATTTTCTAATTTTTGCTACGAATTTTTAAATTTTCCAGTATAAAAAAGAAACATAAAAAATTAATATTCTTCAAGAGAATTGTTCGTAATCTGGCTCCGTTACTCCCAATTAGAGAGATTAAATAATGCTTACACTGTAAAAAAAAAAAAAAAAAAAAAAAAAAAAAAAAAAAAAAAAAAGAAAAGAAAAGCAAGAAAAAAAAAAAGAAACCCTATAAAATGTTCTAGAGCAGGGTTGTCAAACTGTGTCCCGCCGGATACCACTGAAATTTTACAGAAATAACTGCCTTATCTAATCATCGAATATCTGCGATTAAAGAAGTCAACCATTTCTTTAAAAATTTAGTGGTATCCGTCGGGCCACAGTTTGACACCCCTGTTCTAGAGCTATGTTTTTATTATTTTTTTGCAAGTGTTTATATATATTGCGATATATATATATATATTGCGATATATATATATATATATATTGTTTTTTTTTTTTTTGTTTTTTTTTTTTTTTAAATAGATAACAATAATGGTCTGAACGATTTAATATTTTTTATGATACCTAATGAATGATGAACAAATTCAAGCAAAGATGATTTAAAAACAATTAAATGTTAACAGTGACTTTAATTAGCCTCAAATAAAAGAATTTGTTTCACTAAATAGAGGTATTATATTTTAAAAGTAAGTCTAATGCTTGATATTTTCTTTTTACTTTCAAGCTTGAATACAGAGTGCCCAAATTAATGTTTGCATTCCTTAGACATTAATAAAAACTTTATATACGTCGCAAATCGATATATTAGGAGAAATAAAAAACGAGTCAAATGTTATCGTGAGACATTCACGTATCGTACAGCACTAGCGATGCGTGGAAGGGAAATTTAGAAACCTCACGGAATTATTCGTATAGGAATGACATGTCAGATGTCGCGCGTAAGCAGAAGGAGGACATTCAACAGACAGTACACTTCTGTAGCCATTCTCCCAGGATCACTTCTTGTCGAATTCATGGAACGTGGAATTATGGTTAATGCACATGTTATAGTAGAAAAAATTGATATCATCTCGATGGACGATGAAGTCTGGACGACATGAAAAATTTTAAGGTGGCAAGGCCTACATGACAAGACTCGTCCACTCATAGCCACAACAAATGAACATTTTCTTTGAAAATTCAAGTGGCATCACTCCCAAAATCCTGAATAATCCACCTCCAGGCCTATGATCTAAACCTTTTACCTTATATTTTCTCAGTATTCATGAACTGAAGAAAGTTATGGAGAGAACAATACTTCCAACCGGACGAGGGCGGGAAGAAAAGGGTTCCCAGAACAACCACAGGAGTTTTATGAGAACCTCGATGAGAACGCTGTTGTCCGCATGGTATCCTACGGGAACAAATACGTCAATAATCACGGTAACTATTTTTGAGCTAAATTATTTTTTTTCTATTCCAGGACCATTTGTTCTTTATTTATTAAAACATCCCAAATAATTATATATGGCTAGTTCATGGGGGTTTTTAGTGTAAGTCATATAGCAGATTATAGTGTTTGACCACTGTTGTTTTCGAAAAGATTTCTTCGCCTTATTCAATTAATGAGGTATCTCCGTTAAAATAAGTCACATTTTGCTGTTTTACATGGTATACTGGTAGTTAAAAATCGTAGTAATTTGCACTCCTTACACTACAAGCACGCATGGAACTAGCCATATGTCCAAAATCATCCTCATTAGCAGCACTGTTTACAATGCTGTGAAGCAAGGTTATAAACGTAGCATCTTTTGAGGCGATCTTTGATTATAATCATGTTGATGGCGATTGCAAACTGAATTAAAAACAGCAAAAGGTCTAGCCACATCCCAAGTTATACTTGTAGCTTTAAATAAAGACAACCAGATTATCTTAAATTCCTTTCTTTCTCAAAGAGTGTAAACTTTAATTTAGAGCACCCTGTATATGTTTCTAAATAAATAAAAGATAGTCTTGTTATTATAAAGATTATTTTATGATTCATATTCTTTCGACTATTAATCGATGCTCGGAATTCGAAGTGCATTCAATCTTGTTACATTCAGACAACGATTTTTACGATAATACTGCTGGTATATAAGTCATTTTTATTTTTTAGAATTTATCCCAGTTTAGGTAAAAAAAAAAAAAAACGAAACAAAACAAAACAAAAAAATATGGCTTTTGTATTAAGGCTCATATTAGTAACAAATTATAAATGTAAGTCTACTTTAGATATTATATTGAAAAATTAGTTAAGAAAACACGAGAATGTGTTGATTTAGGAAATTATATAGAAATGCGCAATAAAAGAAAGAATGCAATTGACAAACTGAAATAAAATATGCTCTCATTTAGTTATCTTGAGGTTTAAAATTGACTCTAAATATAAATTACAAACTAGTAATATGTTACCCCATTATGAAGTTAATATCAAACAATTTTAATGCGAATTAATATTGTCTCATCATGAATCAAGATGATTTGAAATATGTCGTGTTTTAGAATAATCATGAAAGGTGAATTTCAGCGTAAAATTAATGAGAATATGATTACAAGAAACGTATTCCAACGTTATTATATTAGTTTCGTGCTTTAAAAGTAAGTTTTAGTATTAGAAGTATCTATTTTAGAGAAATGTATATGTGGTTGTTTTTCTTCACCATGACATTTGAATATGGAAATCGATGTCATCTTCGTTAGAGAATATTTCCAAATTAGATTACAAAAATGTTATCATGTAAGTTAGATATTATTTTAAAATAAAGTTTTATGCAAGAATGAAAACTTTGAGGATACACGTTCTTTTATTATGCGGCCAAATTATTCATAATCTTGATTGGAAAATTGTACGAATATTTGTTTTTTACCAAAATTGTATTTAAAAAATTCGAGGTGCATAAAATACGCAGGGGCGCAAATTGCGCGAGTAAATACGGCATATTCGAGAAAATTCATTATATATTGTGTTTGTTTTATTTATTACAGAACAAGATATAGATTTTAAACCTTTATTTTAAGTTATTTTAAATGTAATTATTTTTTTTGCTTCTGAATAAGCTTTAAGGTTTCATATAGTCTCAGACAAACATTCGACCAAAATAAATGTAAAGATAAATTGATTTTTAAAGATTTGTTTCAGAAAAATGAATGCGTGTAAATGCCTTGTTTATCCATGTCCATTATATTTACTTGTGCTGCTAATATTCCTTTGTGAGATTAATTTAATTCATCATGCAAATATTTTAATTTAATCACATTCTTCAGTAACTAAGTGCATCTTTTATCATGGTGCTGATGTATACCAGCGATCAAGCCTATTGTGGCAACATCGTATTATACACTCATGACTGTGAAAATTGCAAAACCATGAAGGAATTGTCAGAATTAAATGAAATTTAATACAGAAGCGACTGGTATTAGTACAAACAAATGATTAAATTTTCAAAGCAAAAAAACAATATTAGGTGTCCGAAATCAGTATTTGGTGTAGCTACCACGCGTTGCAATAAGTGTTGCTATACGACGTGGCATGGAGTCGATCAGATTTTGAATGTCTGCCTGGGGAAGAGCATTCCATATTGTTTGTATGCGTAACCAAAGTTCATCTGTTGAAACTATAGGGCGAAGACCATCAGCGAGACGCCGATCAACGAAATCCGACACATTTTCAATAGGCGACATATCTGGCGAACACGCAGGCCACGGAAGAAGCTGTACGTTTTCTGTTGACAAGAAGTCTTGGATATTCCTTGTAACATGTGGGTGTGCATTATCCTGTTGAAAGATAACTACACACTCTAAAAACGACAGTTTCAAAACTGAGTAAAAAATACTCAAATCTGAGTATGTCACATAGTCAAAACGGCTCCGAATCAAAATTACTCAAGTTAGAAACATGTATATACTCATTTCTGAAAACATGGACATGCTCAAATATGAGCACATAATGTTTAATTCATGATGTTTGTTCACGATTATACATGATGTTTGTATTTATGTATTGTTGATGGTTGTCAAATTCCACCTGCGAAATCCTTTCTTTACGAATTCATCCATTTTTCAGTTTCAAAGGCTGAAGGATAAAATTTACGCTTTCGCGATTATATTATGATGACTTTTAAATGTTCTTCTGCGAACACGATAAAAATGTAGTTCGTCATATTTCATGTTATAAATTATTATTGAAAGGAGCGTTTCATTCGAAATCATAACAAATGAAATAATATGAATAAATTCAATTACCCTTGTAAAATTTACTACGTTTTACGAATGATAAATAATTTTGTTTGAAACTGAGTATTTCTGGTATTTCAAAATTGAAAGCTTTGGGTCTTCATATTTGAAGCAAAAAGTTTCATAACAAAATGAAAAAAATGGATTTACTCAGATTTGAAAGTATCATTTTTCTCAGTGCATGATTACCTTGAAGGAAAGGAATGGCTTCGGGTTCCAGCCCTTCACTGATGTAGGGGAGATGGGGGCACATGTGAACAGTTCGCATAAATATAGCTTTTTCTCATAACTGGAATAATTTCTGTAAACAAAAACTACTCCATATAATAAACAGAACTTTCTTTTACACATGGTAATTATTTTAAATCACATGTATAGTTCTTCTTACATTTTTTAATAGTTTTATAAATTCAAAAAATTGTTCACATGTGCCCCATCAGCGGGGTAGTTGTGAACACACGTGGGGCACATGTGAACACAAGAAAAAAATGTCCTTTAACATGCTTTTTATTCTGTTATTCATTTGTCATCGTAATCACTAGTTATATTATCTTTTAAATTCACCATAAAGACATATATAAAACAGTGTTTTGGCTACAAACAAAATGTCATAGAGCTTCAAAAAAAATTTACCATATGTCTAGAGGTGCTATCATCTTTAGTAATTTTTTTCAAATAAAAAAAATTACAATAACTAACGAAAAACTGCGATGTTCACATCTGCCCCGTGTTCACATTCCCCTACCTGTTGCTGTTCAGAATACCCAAAATTCGTAGCAGTTGGGATTGTCCATGATATGCAATCGCACCCCAGGCCACAACTCTGGGTGTTCGTCCTCTATGACGTTCGATAATGCACTCTGGAAGGTGGTGTTCACCGGCTTAGCGTCTAACACAAATGCGGCCATTATGGCATCGCAAAATGAAGCAGGATTCGTCAGAAAAGACCACTTGTTGCCAACCTGCACGCCAATCTCTATGTTCATGAGTCCATTGCAGCCGCAGGTGTTGTTGGTTTTGAGTGAGAGGGATCCTGTATAAAGGAGTTCTTGCACGCAGTCCACGGGGCAGCAGACGTCAACGAATTAACGAAAGACAGTGATACACCTGTAGCAGTTTCACAATGTGCTACCAAGTGTCTAGATGTAAGGTTCGTTAGCGTCATGCGAACCATGTGTCTACCATCGTGCCGTTCGCTTCATCGTTCGGGGTCCACTCCAATATTTCCGTGTTGTCCAATCCTCATCGGTTCACTGCTTCTAAACTCGGATCACTCTGTTTCTGTTACGCTGTACACGAGCTGCTGTTGTACGATAGGGTAATCCTTCTTCACGAAGGCCGATGATTCTCCCCCGTTCAAACTCTGTCAGTTGTTGAAATGTCGCTCTCTTTCGTCGAAGAGGCATAGTTACGTCTCACCTAACGTTTATCACTAGCAGATAACCATAGACAGATTTCAACGTCCCGCTACAACCCTCTATTTATAGGGTTTCAGCAGAAGTCCAGAGGCCGCTGCTCAGTCCACGCATGCGCGGTGACTCTGAAAATGAAATCATTTGCATAACACACTATACTTTGAATTCTCTTAAATTTTCAGCTGAATAGCGTTGTT
Organism: Maratus speciosus; assembly: GCA_963932465.1. Lineage (NCBI taxonomy): Eukaryota > Metazoa > Arthropoda > Arachnida > Araneae > Salticidae > Maratus > Maratus speciosus. The sequence continues at coordinate 457,030,932 of OZ010796.1, read as the reverse complement.
CCTTCATGGTGTTATAATTTTCACAAACATAAGTGTATAAGAAATGGAAATTAAAGGCCAGCAAAGACGAATATATATAAATTTCTGACCAGAGATAACTTAATGCGATCAAATTTCCAGATTTGGATGCATTCGGTATATGAAATACTCACATGTGTTGAAAGGTGAAGATCCGCACCAATATATATAGCTGTCAAATCTCCTTTTTATAATGCCACTAATTCCGAATAGTAACCTTCGTCTTTTTATCGCAAATTCCTGTGATCAAATAAGAAGAATACTTTAATCAGTTACTAAACAAATGAATAGCCATGTATTCATATTGATTACTTCAAAGCTTTAACTAATGTTTTATTCTATCATTAATATATTTTTCAGAATAATGATATTTTTATTCAGAATGAAGGGATCACACAAGGGGATGCCACATCTAGCATGCTATCTGACTTAAAGCTTTATTTATATGAAAGAAATTTCTTTTAACAATAATATATTACTCTACATATAATGCATTCGTATTTTCTACGAAAAATGAAAATCAATCTTCGGCTCTCTCCGTCGCTTATTCTCATAATCTAAAATTTAGTATTACCAATTTAAATAATGCTATTATTAATTTATTGGATGATAATATTTCTATTCAACCTAATAGAACTTTAACATTCGATCTGTATGATAAAATACATTATTTTTCATTTAATGTAATTAATTTTACTAACTTTAATTCCTGTCTACATATTTCAGTTTACAGAAACATTCATCTAAATCACTGTAATCGCCTTAAACGTTTATGTTTTTCCAACATAAACGTGGAACAAAAAATAAACATTTTGAACAAAAAAATAGATGTTCTTATGGTGAAAAAAAGAAAAAATTAAGGTAAAATATTTAAATGAACAATAGACAATATATTGCTGTCAGCTATTATCGAACTCATACATTATTTACTTTATCTAATAATTATTTCTTTCTTTCATAGTAATTTTCAGACAATAATTATTTCTAATTTCATCCATATTGTATTTAACTTAAATATTAAACCGCATTAAATAACCAGTTTATTATTAATTAATAATAATAGTATTTTTTATTAATTTATATATGTAATTTATTTATATAATAATTAATATCTTACATATTTAACTTATATTTGTTTATCCAATTAGTTAAGCAAGTTATCCCTATTAAGATTAGAATTTAATTCCATAAATTTTGACTTGCATCTAATTTTCATAAATAGTTTTATTAAAAGAAAATTTAATATTATTTTATTTTTTAATCTTATTTTTGTTAGTATATAATTCCCATAATTATATAAATGATAGCTCATAAAAATAATCATTTTGATAACAAAAAAAAAATTATTGATGAATGTTTAATAAAAGAAAATAGCAAAGACCGCAAGGATTTTTATTATGATTAAATTGACCAGGTATATATAATAAGTACCATGAACCCAAGCTCCTCTAATCGTCATACATTTTTTGTATTTAAACAAATTTTAGATGAATTAATTTTTGAATTTTCCATTTAATTTGACTATCTAAATCATTTAATTTTATTACTGATATTTTTTATTCTTATCTGAGTATCATTATATTAAGTCAAAGCATTCATATTTATGCAAGCCTGAATTATATTGGATAAATATGTACTAATTAGGAAATATATTTTAATTTAAAAGCGATATAAGTGTTTAAAATGTGAGTCGTGAAACTTCTAATCTTTCTTTGTTTTGCTTCCCCACCTCCTCTCTTTTTTTTAGTAACTATTTAAAGTAAAATGAAAATTTTTTCATTGCAGAAATCTAAATGACATTTAAAAGATGTTGAAATGAACAACTGATGAAATCCACTTTCATCTGAATCACTTTCAATCACAATGTTTGTTTGTTTGTTTTTTCACAATATAAAGTTATTATAAGTGACAAATAATACTCTTCTGCGTTTATCTCTGAACCGTGGCAGACAAACAGTCTAGCCAAGATGATAATTATCTTTGGCAAGGGTAAATGATACTTATATATCAGATACTATTGACTAAACAAGGAACGTTGCACTCAATGATAACTAAGAAAATCTACTATAAGTCAAAATAGTAAAAAAAAAATAATCTTGTATTACGGTTTTTAAATCTGGATTTTAAGCCGTTAGCTTCAAATTCCATTATTTATTCATTAAATTATAACCTATGTAAAATTTAAGATAATACCCGGCAAGCAACGGCGCCCGTAAAACTATATGCGCGCAAACTGTGTTGAACAAATTTCCTTTTGCTCATGCTTACTGTATTTTTCGTACCTTTTTGCTTTTTTGTGCCAAAAATACTCGAGTTTTGTTTTAGAATATAAAAGTTTTCCAAAGGAAAACTTAAACTGAAAAAGGAAAGTACTATCTGTAACATGTATTTAACTACAGTAAAATCTCTTTATAGCGGAAACTTTGGGACCACGGCATTTGTCCACTTTTCAGGGGTAAAAATATGCAAATATATATTATCTGTTGTGAGTTGAAAAAGGTGTTCGCTAAATAGTGTGTCCGTTATTGGGGTATTACTTTATATAACATTCTAATGAATGAAATATTAAGATTGAAAAAATATATAATATTTTTAACAGTTCGTAAATATATTTTGAATAGGGGGAAATGAATCAGGAGCATTCTAGAATATATATATATTTATATAAGATATAACCCCTCAAGTTAGAAAACGAATGCTGATAGAATTTTTATAGGCTTGATTGAAACATTTAGCGCAACTGAATATTTTACTCTTTTAAGCATGAACATATTTTAGGACGCTTTATTTATATTTATCTGCTGTCTCAAAAATGGCGGGTCTATTTAAAAATATCAAGCGATATGAATTCACCCTTTGCTACACTGCACTTGGGAAAACAGCAACATTTCAGGAACAGAATGATATTTAAGTAATATGAATTAAATATAAAAAATAACAGGAATAAAACAATATAAATTTTGAAATAAACCCGTCAGTTTTGGGACACATGGTAAATGTATTTCCCGGATTCGGGACTCTAAAATGCTCATATCCATTTGTTTTGTGTAGCGCATATATCCTTTTGAGCTAATATAGAATAATAACTCCATTTATTCCGAATTATGTGTATGCTTATAAAGTTATTTTAAATAAGTAATATTTAAATATTAGGTTGAGCAAAAAGTTCTCGGAAATTTTTAATCTAATAGTTACCAGAATTTGTGTCGTATATATGAGTACTAGTTGTATATCGATAAGAGTTCAGGAATTTAAGATCACCGACACAACTGTTCGGACACTGGCCACCTTTCCACCCAGATTCGGGCCACGAAAACATACCGATTGCCAACCGCAGGAGCGGCCACTTCATTCCCCACAGGCTCACTAATCGTAAGGACTACTACACCCAGCAGCAGAACTTGGGCTTTCAAGGTAGGAGGTTTTAAACTTTTTATAACATGCACAACACAATGTCATCCTCAGCACCTTCTCCCACCCCACCCCTTCCTTTAGGCCGTCTAAATCTTCTCCAAGTAAACCTCAACCACTGCATAGCAGCTAGCGTAACAACAGTCAACCACATGGTAGAGAACGAGATTGACATCGCCCTGCTGCAGGATGCTTACTGTTCCAGCCTCGCAATCTTCAGCAAGGACTGGAGAAGATTCTCCTCTCGAAACGTCTCCGCCCACATCGTTGTCAGGAGCTCGAGTCTTGACCCATCTCTTTACCGGCGACAATAGCGTCTTCATCTCCATAACGGCGAGGGAGGGCGAGATTGTCGTCGGTTCCTGCTACGCAGCCCCCTCGGCAAACTTTGACCTTTGTCTTTCGAAATGGGAACGCACCATCACAAACAGGAAGGCTTTCATCTGTGGTGGCGACTTCAACGCGAACTCATCCCTCTGGGGATGTCCGCCTGAAGACTCCCGGGGTGACTCCCTGTCAGAACACATAATTATCCATAACTTGGCACTTGCAAACATGCACAAGTCTGAAGCCACTTTCGAAAGACGAGATGCAGACGACAGGGTCATAGCAGAAGGCTGGCCTGACCTAACCATTACAAATTCCTTCACCCTTCACGAATATCACACTGGCCCGTATCACACAAACACAGTGGCTCTGACCATAAATACATACACTTTTCTTACACGACCCCTCCACTCCACACACAACGTAGACGCTACAACAAAACTCGCGGAAACCTTCGCAAATTTAACAACGTCATCAAAAGTCATAAGTCATCCCTTTCAGCACAACCCGAAGGGTTGCACAACGAAGACACACTCAACTCCTTCACATCTAATTTCATCGAAACCCTGCAGACTCCGACGAAGGCTTCCTTTCGACTGAAAACAATCCAAAAATCACACACTTTCTCATTCTGGAACAAGGAACTTAGAAAGCGGAGGAACCAACTGAGGGCCCTCAGACGCAAGATTAAAACATTGCGCCTGCTCGATCCTATCCCCCCTGAAGTAAAGACCCTTGCAGCACGTCGTACGAGACTTAAAGCAGTTTACGAACGTGAGATTCTGGCAGCGAGACGGGCGGCTTGGAAGAAATTCTGCAGCAACAATGAGAACCCTTTTAACATCACTCAAAAATTTCTGACCGGCAAGTTTTTCACTCCGGATGAAATACGTTTAGAAAGACCAACTCACGAAACCTCACGACAAAATAACCAGGAATTCCTGACACATACTCTTTTTGGCCCTTCGGCTTATCCCCAATAAGACAACCGGGATATCCAGTTCACAGCACACGAAGACAAACGTTTCACAAAGGCAGAAGTAAAAACAGCACTATGCACACTGAATGACAAAAAGGCCCCAAGGCCGGACTCAATTGATTTCCGGATACTAAAACTTACTCAAAAACAACTTCCACACATATTCACGCATTGGGCTAACCTCTGCCTCGCCATGAGGTACTTTCCTTTAGTACTCAGGCAGGGAGAAGTGGTTTACTTTCTGAAGCAAGGCAAGTCTCCTTCTGAACCTAAGTCATACAGACCCATCTGCCTTCTTCCCACTCTAGGAAAGCTTCTGGAAAAACTTCTGGTTATCCGGTTGACGCACTTCTTGGAGTCAAACAACCTTCTCCACCCCAGACAATTCGAGTTCCGCGAGGGCCATTCATGCAAACTCGCACTTCATGCCATAATGACTGCCTGTACTTCAATCATAGCCCAGGGCAACGCAACATCACTCGTCTCACTAGAAATACAAGGTGCATTCGACAACATTGAATGGCGAGACATTCTCATACAACTACAAGCACTCAACGGTCCGGGGAACATAGCTGGTCTCATCGGCTCCTACCTCTCACAGAGGAGCGTCCTAATTAATTGGGGTGCTGGCACATCTACCCACCGATTGCAGAAGGGTTACCCCCAGGGCTCGTGTCTTGGCCCAATCCTCTGGCTGCTGGTAGAAAATGTGCTACTAACAGAACTAAATCGGCTGAAATTTATGCTATCTGCCTTACCGATGATTTCAGCTTCATTTTCTCTGCTCGTTACACAGGTCATCAGGAGGAACAGTTTGCCGAAGCTCTTCCTATTTTCTGCCGTCTCCTGGATTCACTTCACCTCACACTCTCACCACAAAAGTTTCAAGCACTAGTATTCACCAAAACACACAGATATGATCCTAAACGCCCTCCAGTAATGAGGATCAATAATGTCTCCATTCGACACGTACAGTCGTGGAAAAAAAAGTAAACACTCCCTACTAACTCCTCAACAAATTATCGTAGAAGAACGTTACTGGTACCGAACGAATGGAAATAAAGTCTACTTTTAAGTGATGTATATAAAATTTGCTTAGGGGGCCATCTACATATTAAAACGAACCATAACTTTGTTTTTTTTCAATAGCAGTACACAATTCTGACAGCATAAATGAGCTCTACACCCTTCAATTAGTCTAAAAACAATTTTTTATGCAATTCGTACCATAAGTTTCCGAGAAATTAGTTATTTTAAAACGAGCATATGTTAAGGGCTGTATCCAAATTGAAGTTCGGTACTCGATTGTTAACCGAGAGAGCTCCCTTCTTGATCAAGGCACCTTAAGCAGTGAATTAAGCCTGTTAGATTACAGGATAGCATAAGAAATTTAAAAATATTTAGTCACTTCTATCATAGACGGCCCCTTAAACCATCATTTTACCGTTTTTTAAGCATAATTTGAAAACTACTTGGAAAAAAAATGTGAAGTTTTGGATTTCCATAAAGCAGGACTTAATAAATCTGAATCCACCAAAAAAATTGTAGGTTGCAATTCATAATTTTTTTTTAATATTAATTTCGTAATTCATAATTCATATCAGAAAATTATAAAAATTGCAAATTCAACGTATTTATGTTTGGGTATATTAGTATTATTGCTACATAAAAAATTAAAACATTAGGATCATAATTTCAGAAGATATAAATAAAAATATGAAAATGTAATTTAACATTAGAAGCACTAAATTTTGAATGTTTATAATTCAAAAACTTATCATTCAAATGACTTGAAATTTGGTGTCTAGGCATAGATTGAACCAAAGATTTGAAATATCTCGTTAAAATTGGGTATTGCTATTGAAAAAAATGAAGTTTGGATTTGTTTTAATATGTAGATGGCCCCCTAAGCAAATTTTATATAAGTCATTTAAAAGTAGACTATATTTTCAACCGTTCGGTACCAGTAACTTTCGTCTACGATAACTTGTTGAGGAGTTAGTAGGGGTTTTTACTTCTTTTCCGCGACTGTACAAGTACATTCCATAAAACTCCTAGGCATAACCATTGACGCAAGGATCCCACACCTTAACGACCTAAAACTTAAATTTACAGCATATCATAACAATTCATTAAGACTAACTAGGGGTAGACAACAAAACACTAAAAATCTGGTACCTAACAATAATCGAAAGAATAATATTTTACGGGCCCTGTATCTGGGGGGGGGGGGATTATCATCCTTAGCAAAACCTAAACTAAGCTCAATACAACGCACTTTTCTCCTACAAATATCAAGGGGCTACCGCACAATCTCCGCAGATGCACTACATATACTCACAGGTATTCCACTCATCACACTTCAACTAGAATACGAATACGCCAAATCCTCAATCCTACAGCTAAAACGTGACACAGTAATAGATTCTTTTTTTCCGAACACAACATTACAATACAAAGTCAGGAGCTGGAAGCTTCACCCCACTGAGAAGACTTCACACTTTCAAGTAAACACAACACGCAACAGCTACACACCTGCCCTTAGCACCACACTCTTCACTGATGAATCAGGCACAGAGACCGGAGTGGGCGCAGCTTTCTGCGCCACGGAAGGCACGATGGTGGTCCATTAGTGGTCTTCCAGGCTAGATGATGAAAACTCCATATTCCAAGCGGAGCTGTTCGCAATACTAAACTCATTAGAGTGGGCGGATTCCCACCCTAGCAATAGTATTACCATCTACAGCGACTTCCTCTCTGGCCTGCAGGCAATACAGGCACACAGGACAAAACATACTCTAGTACTGCAAATAAAACTAAAACTAAAGAATCTCCTACATCGAATCTCGCTAGGTCAAGTCTCGGCTCACAAATGTACCTTTGGCAATGAAATAGCAGACGACCTAGCGAAAAAGGCCACACAGAAAGAAACAATAGACACACACCTCCCAGTGCCCCAGTCATACGTGAAAAGGGTCCTTAGAGCAAGGGTACTGACGCGATGGCAGGAACACTAGGATACCTCATTCAAGGGCAGGTACACATATAAATTAATTCCTAAAGTTTCTCTCACATTAAGGGTAGTTGGGGCAACTGGGACATGATTTTACAATGTGACTCTGGAGCTTCTGACAATTCAGCTTCAAAAAGCTAATGTTCATTTCAATTAAAGTCTGAATTTCTGTAAATGTGTTCAGTTAGGTTCCCTCTATCAGACAGAAATGCTCAAAATTACATTTTAATATTTAAAAGTATAAAAATATACATATTTCATCTTTCTTGCCTCATGGGTCCAGTTGCCCCCAAAAATGGGGTAACTGGACCAGGGGGGGGGGGTCTATGTTCCACACGCGTTTATATTTTTTCATATTGGATATCAGGTCCTGTTTGAAAAAGTGTAAACCACTTAAAAGATTTTAAACCAGGCAGATCATGTAAATTATATGTCAATAAACAGCGTTGTAAGGGAAACCTTTGCTGTCAGTGTGCCTAAAAAAAGCACTAAAAGTGAAAATATTAAATTTATTTATACCAAAAATATAAAACTTAAGTAAGTACTTATGTACTTTAGTATAGATAATAAGTATAAAAGTCACATGGGTATTTTAAGGAAAAAATAGCAAGGTAAATCTCTGAACAAAAGGCTACGTAAGTACTTTATCTTTATCCAGGGGTCGCATTATATAGGGAAAATTTTATTGTTCCTTAAAGAAAGGTGCGATGAAGATACTATTTTCAAAATAGTGGTAGGGACCATAAAAGATTCCCTATAGCATAGCTGCCAACTTTTACGCTTTCCTCGTACCACTAAAATATTATAGTAAATGTTGTCTTATTTAACCATCGAAATCTTATGATTAAACAAAACGAAAATCTCTATTAAATTTTAGTGGTAGCAAGAAAGCGTAAAAATTGGCAGCTATCTCTATAGAATGTGACTCCTGTGTATAGTACAATTTCAAGGTCTGGCTATCTGACTTTCAGGGGCAAGGTACTTGCATTCGTAAAATGTTGAAATAATTTAATGACACCAATATTTACAAGAGAATCTATCTGAAAACAAGTAAAAGTATTCTTTCGAGTACTTAATAAAGGTTAAATTTTAATTATAAAATTCAGGTGCCAATGTGGCAATTAGGAATTAAAATTAAGTGATGCCATAACTGCATCACCGCTTCTCAAGGTCAAGAAATTTGGTTTGATACCACTCAATATGCTTTTTTTTAAATTTCATTACGTTATTTTAATAAGATATTCTGTCATTTTCTTTATTGTGAGCAAAAACCAATGGAAAAATTTACTTCCCGTAGTAAGAGAAACACAAAAAAAAAATATTTATAACTATTGAGGTAACTGGATCCAGCATGGCCCAGTTACCCCATTCTAGAAACATTTATGGGGTAACTGGGACACCGGGCTTATATTTATTTTTAAATTTCATTACGTTATTTTAATAAGGTATTCTATCATTTTCTTTATTGTAAGCAAAAACCAATGGAGAAATTTACTTCCCGTAGTAAGAGAAACACAAAAAAATTATTTTTAACTATTGGAGTAACTGGATCCAGCATGTCCCAGTTACTCCGGATACATGTCCCAGTTACCCCATTCTTGAAACATTTATGGGGTAACTGGGACACCGGGCTTACATTTGAAACATGAAGTAAATATGTATAGATACCTAATAATATTAATGTAGTTATATGTCTAATCTTTAAAAAAAAGATTGTTTAATAAAAGTACTTGCAGCATTTTAATAAAAATCCGAGGAAGTTCAACCATATTGACGTTGTTTTTAAAAAAAGAAACGCAAATTTTTGACAACCTATCACAGCAAAGCGAGAGTTATTATTGAGTTGATACACGTTGTTTTAGGAAGTAGAGATAAAAGGGCATTGCTCACAAAAGCTAAAACTTAAAAAACACCAACAGTTTTTATAAAATAGCCTATGGCCCAGTTACCTCGTGGTTCCAGTTACCCCATCAAACCTTATATAACTTAACACCGCACACCACCAGCTTCTTAACAGGACATGGCCCTTTCAAGGCATATCTGGACCGTTTCAAGATAAGATCCACTGACACTTGCGAATGCGGTGAACTTGGCACTGTAAATCACTCGTATTGTAGTTGTAGTCTCACGCAACGCTGGCACTTGAGGCGTCCAGACATACTACCAGTCAATTGGCTCCAAAATATCCTTTCACGCACCCTCCTACTCAACAAATTAAAACACATTCACAATTTTCTTACTTACCTAACAAACTTAACGTAAGTCCTGGTTCTGCTTATCCAGTCTCACTGCCACCACATCAAGCTTCAAACAGCACCAGAATCCAGTCCTCTTTATAGCCTCCAGTAATTTCTCCTATCCATCAAGTATGTGGTCTCCTACGAACGCAAGAGCCTCTGCTCGTGCTTCCCACCATTCCATCAAAAGATACAACTCCAATGGGCGCTTGAGTATTTGCTCGTGCCATCTTACTTGTGCCACGCGAATCATTCTTTTCCCTTCCTGCCGCCCCTTGTCGCGAGAGGGGCTCGTCTCCTAGCGGCCAGGAGCAGTGATGTAATTTTTTTAAATTATTTTATTATTATTATTTTTTACCTTAGATGTTCTTATTATCCCGCCCTCTGTCGCGAGTAAGCGTTTCCTGGCGGGCAGGCATTCGCCTTTTTTGTAAACTCACTTCGTTGTTTCAAATAAATTCTGGGCTCTTAGTCGGTGGTGTGTGGCCGCCCTTGGCGGGTGTGCGTCGCCCCTTGCACCTCTTGTGTATGTCCGTCTGCATACGGCCAGACAGGGTTGGACTCACTAACGAGCCCCAACGTGTCGGGGAACATACTGGGAGAGATGTTAAGCTCTAAGGTGCAGGCCTCTTAGGCTGCCTAACCCTTAAAAACACGGACGGTTTGGGCATACATAATGACAGGGGCGGCCGCGGCGTACTCTATATACCATCGACTTTTAAAGCCTAGAAAACAACTTTTAATGATAATTTGTGTAATTCAATACCCAGCAGCATTACAAAAGCAATAAATGTGAAAATGTTAAAAACAGAATAATTTAATTAGAATTAATCACATAAATGCTATGGTATTCGCGACTAGATTGCATTGAGTGTATCTCTGAATACGCCTCCTGTGTCTTTAAAAATTAATTAAAACCCTATCTGAAAAAACGCGACACGACCAAGGCGGCATTGCAACTTTGCGACCTCCTTTCAAAGCGCTCTTAACACAATGACAAGTTTAAACTTTTGTTTTACCCGCACTGTGAAAAGGAAAGATTATTACTACGCTGAATTTAGTTTTATGAAATACCAAATGAAGTTTCACCCCACCAGTGGCCGAGAGGTTCTGCTCTCGAAGCTGGTAGACGGGAGGTGCTGGGTTCGAACCCAATCGTGCCCGTCGGCCTAATCGTTCGGTGTTTTCGTGGTTTTCTTAGAACCATGGATTTCCATGCGTAGATACGGGTTAGGCTCCCTTAGAAAGACCCCCACGAAGGGCACTCCCCCCTGGGCCTATATCCCTCGAGTAGATAATTGGCCGTCAAAAATCAACCCAACCCAAATGAAGTTTCAATATGCACTACTTTTATTGTCAGTACCGAATTAAGTTCATCATAAACATATAAGGATAAGATTGAAAAAAGAGTTATACAGAGTAGCAATATTTGATACTATTTAGTCTTCATATCTCTTTGAACTTTTAAGGCATACCCATTCAAACTTTTTTAGTATATACAGCTCTACCCAACCCTACGTTATATAGTTTTTTACAAAGTTTTATTACTTTTTTGGCAAAGATTTTTTTTAATAATTCAGTTAATAATTTATACAGTTATTGTGCGGAACCCTCTGAGCGCGAGTAATACTCGCACTTGACCGTTTATTTTATATGCTCACGCTCAGTCTACTCTTTTTAAAATTCAGGAGGCAAATACACATAAAACAACTTCACCACTCAGCAACCAGATAGACAGTGTTAGCGTGGCATCTCATTCTCTAGATGTTCGATGAGGATGACTAGGTGGCAGTAGTTACTAGACAGATTCTACCAATGAGATACCTTAGTGACTGCCATTTTCCGGTGACCATCATTACCTCAACCACCTTAATTTGTTTCATTTCGGTATCATTAATGTGTGAAAAAAAACCCTTCGGATAATTAATTAAAATATTGTAAAAATGTAAAGGGAATTAAGTCTTATTAGAGGGGAAAATACAAGAGAATAATTAGATATAAAATTATTTTTTAAAAACTACTGGTGCTTGAAGTTTTCATGATTAGTTTTTAAAAATAGTTCACATAAGGTAGTCTTCTGTTAATTAACATTTCAAAAATCCTTCGTATAAGGTATCCCTGTGTAAAGTAGATCTCTCTCGAACAAGTTTCTTTTATGAAAATGTTAAATCTATAGTTGCTGTTATGGATGATATGGATGATGATATAGATTTTAATCAATAAAATTCTTATTTTAGGATTTGTAAACGATTGGTATTTATAAATAGCGGTTATAAATAACTTATTTTTTGCAATTTAAGGGGACACAGACCTTATCTTTCAAAAAATCAGTTTTGTCTTTTTGTTTGATTCCGAACAACACGAAAAGAAAAAAAAAAAAGGCGTTTAAATGCCTGCATTATTTCTTTCGTTCTATTAATTTATAGACGACATTCATAATTGAAAGTAAGTGCATATTGAAACTTTGAGATGCGTTTACTCAGCTTAGTAAATTTGGAGTTTGCGAGAACTGATACTTTCAAATAATTCAAATTATATGTAAGCTGTAGTTTAAAATTTTAACCCGCATGTGCATTTCTTCATAGCCTACATGCTAAAACAAAATACAAATTGACATATTTTGCTTTTATTTTTTTTACAGTTGAAAAAAAATGTTTTTTTTTTTTTTTTTTTTTTTTTTTTGAGAGAGAGAGTTTTAAATATGTGTCAACATTAGATTTAACAACACTTTTTGTGTATAATTTGATTTTAAGTTAGACGTAAGTGTGATACGATTCTATTTGGTAGAAATTTTTTTTCCATGTGCATAATATCCAATTTTATTATGCGCGCAGTATTTAATGGATTTCATTTATGTGTTAGTGATCTGAATTTTTAAAATTAAATTAAAATATTTTTTCTGTATATACAACATTTATTTTTTTTTCAAATATATTTAATAATATATACTTTAGGCAGAAAGGGAAATAACAATTATATATTAAATTTAAAAAATCAAAAACCCAACTGCGTAAAAAGTGAACTAATTAATTATTTCTCATCAATGTGAAATTATTTTTTATATTACTTACCTATTTTTTTATTTACTTGTATTGATGACTTTTAAGTTGTGTTTAATTGTTAGTTCCTATCTATAAACACTGTTTTGATGAGGCCTATAGATATCTAAGGTTAGAGTAGCAGTAAAGCTAGAGATCCTACCTACACAACTTCCAGGTTGTGTAATATTTAAACCGAGCTTCTGATTGTAAAATAGTCAATAAAACATCGTCTTCATTTTGAAAGACCTATCCAATGATATGCCACTCAATAGGGTGCGTAAAACATTTTTTCGTCTCTACCGCCATTTTGTATTTCATGGCCGCCATTTTAAATTTATGAAAGCAAAACCTAGCTTATAACCATCGGACGGTTAAGACGAATCGATAGAGACTCCATTCATTAAAATCTTTTCAGCCGTTGGGATGTTTCGAGTGTATAAAGAAATCCACATACCCAGATACTCGTGAAACACATAACCCTTCTTGGCAGTCGGGTAAAAAATCTGAATTGTATATTATTTTGATTTTCGGTACTTTAAAATGGTGACGTTTTTGATCGTTTTGACAAACTCAAAGGTCCTGTGCCCCTTAAAAATAAATGTGTATATAAAATCTCAAATAATTTCCTTCTAAAACTTAAAATCCATTAAGAATATAAAGTTGCATCTTCTAAATACTCATGCAAAATTTTTATAAAAATTTCTTTGCTGTAAGTACAGATTAGCTATGCGGAAGTAGAATCTCACACCTGAGGGCCAGGGCTGTTCTTTCAACGACTATGCAAGATAACAAGCGCTATCAATATATTTGATGATTTTGTAAAAAGTTACCTAATTTGGCCATGACTTCGTTTAATCAGCGTGCTTCAAAGAAAAAAAATGTGACCTTGAAGGACTTAGAAATTCCTGATGCAGCTTTTATTCAATTACGTATAATTCGGGAAATTAATTTTTCTTCTAAGAAAAACCTTTTAAGAATATGACAATTATAGTACAGCATCAATTATTTGCGATATTTCCGCGCCATTTAACCTTTAAATAAAATTCTACGACCTGCGATTGAAAATGGCTTTAATGACTATTTGTAAATATTAGTATTCAAAATACTTAAACCGATGTTTTCGGAATTAAAATTTATTAAAATTTTATTAATGAATTTTTTCATTTTTAATTTTTGTTGACATACCTTTTGCGCACAGTAGTTATGCTATTACAAGTGCATGATATTTTGTGATGTTCCATGAGTTTTTGTAATGTAAGTCACATAGCTGATAACTGCTATGCTTCTTGGTCACCGTTATTTTTCGAAAAGTTTTCTTCGCGTTATTCAATTAATTAGATATAAGTATATTCCGATATTCCGATTATATATTCCGATAAAATAAGGGGCCCCACCAGCGGCTGAGAGGTTCTGCTCTCGAAGCTGGTAGACAGGAGGTGCTGGGTTCGAACCCAATCGCGCCCGTCGGCCTAACCGCTTCGGAGTTTTCGTGGTTTTCTTCGAAACCTTGGATTTCCATGCGTAAATATGGGTTAGGTTCCCTTAGAAAGGCCCCCACGGAGGGCACTCCCCCTAGGGCCTATATCCTTCGAGTTGATAATCGGCCAACAAAAATCAACCCGATAAAATAAGTCACAATTTTTCGTTCTAAAATATTAGTAGTCAAAAATCGTAGCAATTTTCAATGCATTTGTTTGTAAATTCTGGTGTCATTCACTCATTATAGCATTTTGCAAACAGAAGTACCTTGCCCCTGAAAGGGTTAACTTAATTATTATTATTATTATTTTAAATTCATGCTGTATCACCTTTGGTATATTGGAGTACTGAATTCGCTTTTGTGTCCTTCACCGTCCCGCTCACAAAGCGTTTGAAAACCATACTGTGACAATCTAATTAAAAAATCCACTTTCTTAATTGCCTGTAATTTAAATAACCTGTTATTTTTATTGCGAATATATTTCCTGAAGCAACTTTAATTTTCTATAGTTTCGAAACAGATATTTGACTGCTTTATTTAGCTGTAATTTCTAAAATTTCTATATTTGATATTAATAGTAACCTTACATTGTCCTTTAACTTAATATAATTGCAATATATTCAGGTGTATAAAGCGCGGATCAAACAAACATATTTATAATCAGAAATTATATTTAATAAATGAAATGCAATAAGTACGACAACAAAAAGTAACATTTCCTTAAATAAAATTTCTGGTTATAAGTATCTTTTTTCGATCCACACGTTAAACGTTAGAATATACGATATTCAGTTTTTTCAGCTTATGCCAGTGCCGGATCCCTCGTGTCATATTGCAACATGTAAGACAAGACAACATTTGCGAAATTGCATGGGAAACAACTAACTGAGGAAACATACAGAAGCGATCTTAATAATTTTAAAAATAGTTTTGGCAGTGATCTTTTCGACAATAAAAATAAAAATAAAAAATACAAGTGTTACGCGATTTTGCAAACGAAAAAAATCACATGTAAAATTGTTGACATTGATGAACTATTTTCCCGGTAAGAAAGATATTTCAATATTTTTTTCAATAGTTTCGGAAATAGCTAAATTATAAAAAGATAGTTCGGCAAGAAATAATAATAATAAAAACAGCAAACGAAAAAAATCAAGGGTTTATTTATTTATTTATTAACATTATCATTGCATTTTTTTCCGGACGCTCAATTTATACTTAGCTACTTTCAAATCCATTAAAAATATATTGAAATCGCTTCAGTATTTCCCAAGAAAAACTTTATACCAATATCAGGTGTGTTACATGCGATTTCGTAACTGCTGCCGCTCCTTTAAGGCTTCTGTTCTTGCCGGTGAATACACTCCCTTTCAAAACCGGTTCTGAAAATGAAAGTGTCATTCTAAAATATATCTGCAACCAAAATCGAAAAAATAAAAAGAGATGCGATGTAGAGACTGATCTCGGCTATCCAATGCAAAAAAATTATTTAAAAATGTCGAAATGCAAACGAGATATTAGAAAAATCCCTCCCCATAGGATTAGCATTAGCTCGTGAGTGTCTTCGCCGGCAGGGACAGTAGCCTTAATGGTGTTGGTCAGTCCATAGTTGTTCCATGAGTCAGGCAGATCTCCAATGCCCCTCTCCAATGTTAAACTTATGGGTGGGTATAGAATGCATTAGTATTTTTCAATCTCCTCAGAAAACTATTATTATTAATATTTTTTTCCCGCGTAACCTTAACCTTTCCATAGCGGTATATACTAGCGAGCTGCTTTCCATAGCGAGCTGCCACTGACGATTATTTTATATTCTACTCCTATCACTATTTTCAAAAGGTAAAGTTTGTGTTAGGTTTCCCTTGCGCAAGTTGTCAAAAAATATGCTAAAATTTTTCATTTCTAGAAAGTGGTACGAATCGAGCAAAAAGAATAGTCACCAGTGGCAAAATGTTGCTGGTACATATGCTTACCGTTCGGGGCGAAAGGTTTAAAAGACGCCTCTTTCCTTTTTAATGAACAAAATAATTCTAAAATATAAGTTTAATTTACTATTTTACATGTTCAAATCTTAGCGAAGCTGGCGACCTGAAAAAAATATTTGAAATGAAATTATTCAAATATTTTGAAATATTTCCACTAAAAATGAAATAAACGTCTTTTAAGAAGTGCATACAGAAAAAAGAAGTTAAAAATATTGATTTCCTGTTGATATATTTTATAATAAGAGTGCATCCCACACCCATAAGTTTTGATTTGATATATTTGATACATCAACATGTGATACATCACTGACCAACACCTTTAACCCCTTCATGACGAGCGTCCTTTACAGGATTTTTAATATTTTATTACCCGTATTTTCAATAAAATTTTTTTGCTTACTTTAATTCCAGAAGTATTGTAATTAAATAAGGCGAAATTTACTATTAAAATTTACTGTTGGGAATAATCTGCGCACCGTTTACTTCATGTATACGTGACGCTCGTCACGAAGGGGTTAATCCGTTTGTGTCCTTCACTGTCGCTTTCAGAAAGCATTTGAAAAACATACTGTGACAATCTAATGAGAAAATTCATTTTCTTGATTGCCTGTTGTTTAAAGAGCCTCTTATTTTCATTGCAGGTTTCTTCCCTGCAGCAACTTCGCATTCACTTTTGTTTCGAAACGGACGTTTGACTGTTTTATTTAGCACAAAGAATGCGTCTGCATGCATCTATTCCCTCTTAATGACACTTTTACAACTTTTCTTGCTCCTCATTTTTTAGTTTCTAGTTATTCACTTTAATGTTTAGCTTCTGTCTGTTTTTGTTGGACTCAACTTCTAAGGCGTGAACTTCTGAATACGAAAGGCAGAGTTGATTTTATTCAACCTTCTTGCCAAGTTAGTACACTGTTCTCAGACATTAATTCTTTAAAGTATGTAAGAATTTTTTAACACTTTTTAGGCGGGCAGCATTTTCAGTGTTTTTGAACGTGTAGCGGACAAATGCAGCTCTGATTTTCGATTTCCGACCAGAAAGTTTGAATAGTTATTTTTACTTTATATGATGATAGATATTCTACGAATAAAATAAAATAAGATTACTATTTAAAAATTTTTGGTATAAACTAAAATTTTCCGAATGATTAATCCAGCAATCATTTTATTTTCATCACTATCGAATCAATTTTCAAAATAGGTAATATTACTATTAAAAATACAATAAAGTGAAACAAAAGCTTCCTGCAAACTCACACAATGTCGCATTTCACTACTGTTGATCACGCAACTGCGATTACAGTCTCCAGCTTTCAACGCTTGTTCCATTCAGGACAGTGACCACAGTTTCCCGTCTGCAAAGTGTTAACCCACTTCTTAATTTTAACACGTTCACGCCGGCGTGGTGGGTCACACTTGACTGTTTCAGAGTTGTCAAGTCTCCGACTTTTTGCACACCACTGTTATTTTAGAGAAAATGTTGTTCCTTTAAATCGCCCAATTGTTCTAATTAAATAAAACAACATTTTCTGTATTAAAATACTGGTATCCAAAAAGCTGGAGACTTGGCAGCTCTCAGACAGTCGAGTGTGACCCACCGCGCCGGCGTGAACGTGTTAAAGTTATTTATACCTGTATTGCGTTATGCATTCCTTTAAAAGCATGCCTATTCAAAAACAGTTACACATTTAAACTTTTATTAACCATTTGGAAAAATCATTATTGTCCTCGGTCTCGGTCAAGGTAGGAAATCAAAAACATATCTGAAGCGTTTTATTGGTTGAATCCGCATTTTATTCGTTTTCTGATTGGTCTATACAGTAATTTGTATTTTCCCTTTACTTTCAACAGAGATGGATATTTCTGTTGCCACTATAACAAAAAAGTAATAAAAACTACAAAGAAAAATTAATAACTCAGAAACAAATTGAGATACAGCTTTCAAACAAATTGCATTTAAAAGTACATTTTTTTTTCTATACGACGGTGTAAAAACTAATATTGTGGGATGTTTAGAAGTTTAAGAATGAAATTTCATTTAAAATTGGTCCAGGAATATTAATGTTTAATCCATGGCGTACGTAATGTATGACCAGCTCCACAGAAGTTTAAAAATTTACAGTACCGAAAAATGTAATCCATGGCGCACGTAATGTATGATCAACTCCGTGCGATTTTTTATGTCTTAAATTTTAGTCTTTGAAAAAATCATTTTCCAAATGGTCGTTGTAATTTGTCAAATTGCATTTTTTTTTTTTTTTTTTTTTTTGCGTTTGCATAGTAATATGTCTCTCTTCTTGGACACATACAGTGCATCGAACGGCATGCAAAAAAATACACGGTATCCTGAGAAAAAGTATACACCACAGCACTTGCTGGTCCGGACTATCTTCATTAAAAGCGTGGACTAATCTTGGAACTTGGAATGTAACTTTTCGCTTTAAAATGCGATTGTCCTACCTCGCGAGCAACTTACGAAGAGATAGCCTTGAATTTTTCCACGTAGTTTTCTACCTGGATACCGACCCTTGAATACTAGACCTGGACGCTGATGACACAAAAATAGTCGCTGTTGTAAGCTCCTGTAGCATGCGGATTCGCCCTACCTTGCGAAACCTGTGAGGATACATATACACTATATGGCCATTTATGACCGGACACTTTCAATTTTAGACATTTTGCCGAATATTTAAAGATATATTTGTCGGATTTTTCTGGAACTTCAGGATTATGAAGAATATGTTAGACTTCCTATTTATCAACGGCGGCGGCGATTTCATCAGAAGAACATTTAGGGGGCCAACAAAAAATCAAAGAAAAATAATAATGTTTGGGATAACCTTGTAAAATAAAATGCACGAAATGATCTATTGCTATAGTTTATGAATATATGTATTCATTTGTAAAATAATAGAACGTATATTCATGGAGATATATCGATTTTTTTTTTAAGTTCAAAAAATTTTTGCATATTTTTTGTTTATATCATGCAGGATTTTTTACCAAATTTAACGCCTTTTTCAGAACATTTGATAAAATATAGTAGAAATAATATGGTGCAATTGGAATGTAAATATGTTAAATATTTGATGAAATATGAGCAGTTGAAACAAATATTTTTTATCTGCGCATGCGCGCACGATAGAAAATATTTTTTTTTTTTTTTCATGATTTGATAGTCGTCTATGGAGCAACTTATAAAAAAAAACCAGCCAAATATCGTGAAAATTCAGAAAGATATCGGCAATATAGTGAACGAATTTTTAGTTGCTCTCTAAAAGCTGCTGAATGATAATAGTCCAGGCAACAGGGAATTTTACCTAGCAAAATTAATGGTAGTATTGGAAATCGGCTTTCTAGATGTTTTTTGGGTCGCTGAATCCGAATTTGTAACTTCCCACCAAAATTTCGCCCGACAACCTCCCCAAATTTTGGTAAAAAGCCCCCAAAAAAAGTTTTTATTAAAAAAATCAATTTTTTTATTGTTTTAGAGAAAAAGTATCTAGAAATTCAGAAAGTAGACAAAATTTCCAACAAATTAGATATATAAACATTATGACTTAGGATGAAGGGGAAGGGGGGATCTGCCTCGGAACATGCGCGCGGTGCTGCGTAAACTAAGTTGCCCAATTCCACTTAACCACTCACACGTTTACATTCGCCCTCCCATCTCCCCTCCGAACTTTCTCTATAAAGTTTACTTTAAGATTTTTGGGTCGCTGAATCCGAATTTTTAACTTTCCCCCAAACATTTCCCCTCGAAATAATTGTTTTTAACTTAAATTTCTTATTGTTTCAGGGGAAAAGCGTTACGAAATTCAGAAACTAGACAAAATTTGCAATAAATAGGATATATGACATTGTGAATTAGGATGAACGGGGTGGGTGAGGGCTGCCTCTGAACATGCACTGCGCCGCTACGTTCACTAAATTATGAAGTCCAGGCAATAGGGGATTTTATCTGGCAAAATTAATACTAGTTCTGGATTTCGACTCACTTTATGTTTTTTGGGTCGCTGAATCCGAATTTGTAACTTCCCACCAAAATTTCACCCGTCAACTCCCCAAAAAATTGATTTTTGAAAAAAATTGGTTTTTTAGAAAAGCATGCGGGGAATGTTCCGAGGCAGCCCCCCTTTCTCCCCATTTATCCTACGTCATAATGTCATATATTTTATTTGTTGCAAATTTTGTCTAGTTTCTGAATTTCGTAATGCTTTTCCCCTAAAACAATAAGAAATTTAAGTTAAAAACAACTATTTGGGTGGGGGGGGTTCGGGGGGGGGGGGGGGGAATTTTGGGGGTAAGTTAAAAATTCGGATTCAGCGACCCAAAAAACTTAAAGTAAACCTTATAGAGAAAGTTTGGAGGGAAGATGGGAGGGCTAATGTAAACGTGTGAGTGATTAAGTGGAATTGCGCAACTTAGTCCACGCAGCACTGCGGCGCATGTTCCGAGGCAGATCCCCCCTTCCCCTTCATCCTAAGTCATAATGTCATGTATCTAATTTGTTGCAAATTTTATCTACTTTCTGAATTTTGTAGCTACTTTTGCCCTAAAACAATAAAAAAAAAATGATTTCTTTAATAAAAACCTTTTTGGGGGCTTTTTACTAAAATTTGGGGGGGTTGCCGGGGGAAATTTTGGTGGGAAGTTACAAATTCGGATTCAGCGACCCAAAAAACATCTAGAAAGCCGATTTCCAGTACTACCATTAATTTTGCTAGGTAGAGTCCCTATACGGTCTCTATTGCCTGGACTAAAGGGATTTTCCACAAATTGTCCTTTTTACTTTCTTCTATCTTTACAAGAAGAAAGTATTGGATTCGTAAAAATTTTCGACTTCCGGTTTTCGACTGATTTACACGTTTTAGAGGTCAGAGATTCCAAAAAACATGTTTTTACAAAATGTCTGTCTGTGACTCTGTGAGTCTGTCTGTCTGTCTGTCTGTCTGTCTGTGTGTATGTGACACAAATTTTGTGGGCGCTCTACCTCAAGAACTAGTGCACGAAATTTAATAAAAATTTATATTCAAATAATCTCTAATATAAATTGGTGCTGATTAGTTTTTGGTGTAAATCGCCCAACAGGTGGCGCTGCTATGCTGCATTTTTCGCGATTTCTGCACTAGCTCTATCTCAAGAACTAGTGCACGGATTTTCATAAAACTTCAGATTCAATTAGTCCTTGATATGAGTTAGTGCTGGTAATGTTTTGGTGCAAATCGCCCAACAGATGGCGCTGCTATGCTGCATTTTGCAGCATTTACACGATTTTCGTAATAGCTCTATCTCAAGAAATAATGCACGAAGTTTCATCAAACTTCAGATTCTGTTAGTGCTTGACATGAGTTGACGTTTTGCACCTTTTGGTGTAAATCGCTCAACAGGTGGCGCTGCTATGCTGCATTTTTTGTGATTTCCGCAGTAGCTCTATCTCAAGAACTAATGCTTGGGTTTTCAACAAACTTCAGATTCAGGTATACCTGGATATGAATTACTGCTGTTTATGTTTTGCTGTAAATCGCTCAACAGGTGGCGCTGCTATGCAGCATTTTTCTCGATTTCCACAATAGCTCAATGTCCAGAACTAATGCACGGATTTTTATCAAACTTCAGATTCAGTTAGTCCTTGACATGAATTGATGTTTTGCTCCTTTTGGTATAAATCGCTCAACAGGTGGCGCTGCTGTGCTGCATTTTTGTGATTTCCACAGTAGCTCTAGCTCCAGAACTAATACACGGATTTGCATCAAACTTCAGATTCCGGTATACCTTAATATGAATTAGTGCTGTTTGGTGCAAATCGCTCAACAGATGGCGCTGCTATGCTGCATTTTTTAGAATTTCCCCTACAGCTCTATCTCAATAACTAATGCACGAATTTTCATCAAACTTCAAATTCAGGTATACTTTTATATGAATAAATTGATATAATTTCTTTTACTATTTAAATGATTTAATTGACGTGATTTATATAGAAGAAAGTTTTGTGATGGCCACAACATACTAGTTTATTATCTGGTTTTCAGCAAAGGAGTTTGTACTTAATGAATGTCAACGAGTAGATTTAGAAGAAATGCTTAGATTTATTATACTTCTTTTTTTTTATTGGAATAGGCTCGTTCTGGTGATTTTCCAAGAAGAACTGAAACATCCATAAAAAATGAAAATTAAAATATTAAAAATTAAAAACGACAGTTTATGTAAAAACCCTTATCATTTAGCTGTTTTTCGAGAACAACTAAAAATGAGCTCAGTCTATTACCGATATCTTTCTGAATTTTCACGACATTTGACAGGCTTTTATTTATGAGTTGCTCCATAGAGTTGACTATAAAAACATGAAAAAAAACAGTCAAGTGCGAGTATTACTCGCGCACAGAGGGTTCCGTACAATAAATATATGAATTAGTAATTGTATTATTAAAAAAAAAATCGTTGCTAAAAGAATACTAAGACATTATAAGAAAAACTATGCAGGGTTGTAACTAAACTAAAGTAGGGTTGGATATAACAGTATATACTAGAAAATTGTAAATGGATATACCAAGAAAGTTCAAAGAGATATGGAACCTAAATAATGTCAAATATAGCTATTCTGTATAACTCATTTTTATTTTCTTCTGTATTTATAAGAAGAAAGTATTAGATTCCTGAAAATTTTCGAATTCCGGTTTTCGACGGATTTATATGTTTTAGGGGGCAGAAATAATGAAAAACATGTTTTTTAAAAATGTTTATCCGTGAGTCTGTCTGCCTGCGTGTGACACAAATTTTGTGGGCGCTCTATCTTAAGAACTATTGAACAGAATTTAATAAAACTTTATAATCAGTTAGTCCTTGACATAAATTGGTGCTGATTACTTTTGGTGTAAATCGCCAGCAGCTGGCGCTGCTATGCTGCATTATTCATGATTTCCACAATAGCTATATCTCAAGAACTAAAACACAGATTTTCAGGAAACTTCAGACTCAGTTAGCCCTTGATATAATTCGGTGCTGATAGCCTTTTGGTGTAAATCGCCCAATAGGTGGCGCTGTTATGCTGCATTATTCATGATTATCGCAATCTCTATCTCAGGAACCAATGCACGAATTTTCATCAACCTTCAGATTCAGTTAGCCCCTGATATAAATTAGTGTTGTTTAGTTTTTGGTGTAAATCGCCCAACAGATGGCGTTACTATGCTGCAATTTTCACGATTTCCGCAATAGCTGTATCTCAAGAACTAATGCATGAATTTTCGTCAAACTTTAGATTCAGTTAGTCCCTGATATAAATTGATCCTGATAAGTTTTTGGTGCAAATTGCCCATGAGGTGCCACTGCTATGCAGAACTTTTCACGATTTCCGCCATAGCTCTATCTCAAAAACTAATGCACGGATTTTCATCAAACTTCAAATTCAATTAGAAGTTCACGTAAGTTGCCCCTGATTAGATTTTGGTATAATTCACCGAACCGTCGGCGCTGCTGTGGAGCATTTATCAGGAAGTATTAACGTGTATGAGATAGAAGAAAGTTTTGGGATTGACACATCCGACTAGTTTAATATTATCTTAATCTGTTTATAATGAACTTAATTCGGTACTGACAATAAAAGCCTATTTAAACTTCATTTCGCATTTCATAAAACTAAATTCAGCATAGTAATAATCTTTCTTTCTAGAGTGTAGCTAAAACAAAACATTCGTTCAAAGTTTACATTTGGCATTGTGCTAAGCGGGCTTCGAAAGGTGGTCACAAAATTGCAACGCCGCCTTGGTCCTTGCCACGTTTTTCCAGATAGGTTTTTAATTAACTTTTAAAGTCACTCATGGCGTATTGAAAGATCCATTCAATGCAAAATAGTCTCGAATCCCATAGTATTTATGTAATTGATTCTAATTAAGGGGTCTCAGGGTTCTTAAAATTGGAAAAAATGAAAAAAAGAGACCATTTTCAACATTTTATATCTTAAAATGTGTATGATTTTAAAGCACAATTTTTATTGAGATGAAAGATATAAGTACGTTTTTTCATTCCATGCATTTAAAAAATTGCAAGATGCAGAATTAGCATTTACAGGGTGCTCCAAACAGTCAGACATTTGACAAGTAGAAAATTGGTATAACAGCTTACGCGCACGATTAGAAAACACGTATTGCAACTAGAATAAAAATTTTCGTGAATACTTATACTTCAGATTGCAATAAATACCTTGAACCAAAATAAATTTGTGTTTAAAGCATTTTTGTATTTTTAACACAAAGTTGTATTTAGCTAATACAAAATTTTGAAAATTTCAACAACATAATCACTTAAAAAAATATTTTTTTGAACAATAAAAAAGAAATTTTAGGTTCACTTTATACAGATTGACATGAAACGTATGTTTTGAAAATTTCATGAAAAAATATTCAAAAGTTTTTGAGATATCGTGCGCGTTGTGCCCAAAAAATTCATTTGGAAAAAAATGACTTAAAAGGTTCGAAAATGCCGCTTCAGCTATTGAGCGGTTGTAACTCTAAAAGCCATAACTTCTGTTCTAATGAGAATTTGAAGGAAACAATTATATTAAAATGTTCAGAAAAAATAGAAGATTAACATCTAAAAAAATTAATTTTTTTTTTAAGCTTTAAGAGTCCTCAGACCCCTTGAATTAGTCTGTTTTTAACAATTTGACGTTTATTGTTTTTATACTGTTGCTGGCCATTGCATTACATATATATATATCATTAAAAGTTGTTAACTAGGCTTTAAAAGCCGATGGTACATAGAGTACGCCGCCCCTGTCATTATGTATGTCCAAACCGTCCATATCGTTTAGGGTTAATATCTCGGCTAATTATTGACGATTGTTTTAGAAAATCCTGATCAACAATGCTTTTATACTTCTGCTACGATAGGTACCTCCAGCGCTGCTCAAAACTTTTGCTGAATGCCCGTAAATAGAAATTTGTGTGTAACGGAAAAATGCGATTTTCTCAAAAACTATGTGACCTAGGGTAATCACTATAATTTTCCTGCAAGGTTTAAATTAACGTCTACTACCTCTAATTTTTTCATAATTTTAGTTTCAATAGATTCGGAATTAGATGGGTGGGGGGGGGACACATTTTTGAGCTTCATTTTTGACGATATCTTTGAAAGTGTAACCCCTAAAATTAAAAGATATGTATTTTTGAATTCAACGTTACGAAAGATTTCACACAATATACAAAGAATATATATTTTTTTTTTTAAGTAACTTAATTTGTCCCTCCACATTTTTTCTCAATATATTTATAAATGTTTAATAATCTGAAAATATGTGGGTCTTTAGTCTTTATTACTTCCTCCAATTTGAACTTTCCATATTCCATAGTAAAATGGCTGTGACAGACACACAGACAAGCACAGGAGTGATCTTATGATGGTTCCGTTTTTACTTTTTAAGTACGGAACCCTAAAAATACTTTTTATCGTGCGCACATGCGCAGATAATAAATATTTCATCAAATATTTAATATATTTACATTCCAACTACACCATATTATTTCTACTACATTTTGTCAAATTTCTTGAAACTGGCGTTAAATTTGGTAAAAAAAAAAAAAAAAAAACCCTGCATGATATAAACAAAAAACAGGCAAAAATATTTTGAACTTTAAAAAAATCGATATATCTCCATGAATATACCTTTTCTTCTTCCTCAAATGAATACATATATTGTACAATATCCATATATTCGTAAGCTATAGCAATAGATCATTTCGTGCATTTTATTTCACAGGGTGATCCCAAACATTATTCTTTTTCTTCGACTTTTTGTTGGCCCTTTAATTGTCCTTCTGACCAACTTTCTGATAAATATGAAGTAGAACATATTCTTCATAATCCTGAAGTTCCAGAATAATCCGACAAACATATCTTTAAATATTCGACAAAATGTGTAAAATTGAAAATGTCCGGTAATTAATGACCACATAGTATAATATTCTTGACACTTCTTGCTCCTCCCACCTTCCGAAAAGCTAAGAGTTTTGTTTATTTTGAAAGTTGTGTTTGTTGTCCGTGTTTCACCCTTATTTAATATTTTTAAATGTTGTTTTCTTCTTTTTGCACCTTCTTTTCATCGAGTTTTCATAAAATTTCACACTTTTTGGCTAAAAACTATGTATATATGTATATATATAAAAATGTCAGCTTTTAGCTTTTTTTTTCCTCACAGAAAACGACTGATTTTGCTTATATAATTGAATTCTGTACTCTTGATAACGTAATTCAATATATTTCAATATATTCAATGCTTTTCAATTATTTTTATCGAAATCCATATTTTTCTTTTTTTCTTTATTATTCATTCTTGTTATATAGTACAAGGGACTTTATTTTATACATAGTAGCTTGTTTATTATGTTTTTGGTATCCATTCAGTGTGTTTGGGGACACTGTATTGTTGTAAATTCATTCATACTATCACAATTATTGATGGTGGTCAGTAATGTTTAATTAATGGTTATATATATATATATATATATATATATATATATATGAAACATTTTTTAATTATTTATTTATGTTGAAATATTTCGCTTTTCTTGGTCTAAAATTTGTTTTAGGATGATTTTATTCTATAATAATAAAAGACGTAATTTTTTGTCAAGTCATACTGTTGTGATGACAGATTCTGGGAAGAACTGGGCAGCTAGCACAAACTAATTACTAGATTCTCACATTCCAAAAAAATCGACCTAAGGTCTAATTACTGCTAATTTTGATCGTACACTCTCTTGTCAGAGATTATAAAATGTAAGTTTAATTTAAACTTTAATAAAACTAACATTAAATGTCTTATTTTGTTGCAATCTCGTCATCAACAAGGATTTAAAATGGAAATTCAGGAATTGAATTTTCTGTTCAGCAAAAGGCGAAACTCTTTTGGATAATAAGTTAAAATGCAATATTGTTAATATTTCACAAGCTATGTTGTTAATATTTTAAATTCAATGCTATTATTCAGATATAAACTTGAACTGATCTATACATTTACTTTTAGTTTATTGCATATTTAGAATTGGGATTGCATTTTACTAAAATATAGCATTGTGGCATCAATTTCGCTCAATCATCATGTTTACCGTTAATTCAGGACGAAATCTGCAGGGCTCCCACTGGTCCGTTTTTTGAAAACCACTAATTTTTTAGAAAGAAATTCGTGGTAGGTTTCTGCAACAATTGCAAGAAAAACGTACTTCCCGGTAAGTTTCAACGAAAATTATAAAGAATATTTTTCTTCAAATAAAAGTGGTGTTCAAAAAACGGACCGAGTGGGAACCCTGAATCTGGCAAAAAGGTTCTTTCCAGTTATTCGTTTCAATGTTTCGCTTCCGTTTGTTTTTGTTGGACTGAACTCCTAAGGCATGAACTTCTGAATATGAATGTCAAAGGCAGAGTTGCTCTTATTCAACCTTCTCGCCAAGTTAGGACACAGCTTTCGGACTTTACTTATTTAAAATGTGTCGGAATTCTTTTAACTCACTTTTTTTTCATTTCAAGTGCATTGCTTCCCGTTTCTCGTGCAGTGCATTCAACAATTGAAAAAGGGGAAAAAAATTCATTCAAATGCAATTACATATTTCGAATTTCACTTTATGTTTTGTTTATGTTGAAATATTTCTCCCTTCTTTGTCCCATGCAGACCATTGAACTTTATAAAAAAAAATATTCATTGCAAAGCAATTTACCCATTTAAAACTTTTCTTTATTTTTCGATTAAGTTTATTTTGCTGTTCGTTATCTAGAATTTTTTTTTTTTAGAATTATTGTTTCTCAGAACAATAAGAGACGTAACTTCTTAAGTAAACTTTTGTGATGTAAGTCAAAGCTCTTTTGAATAAATATTTAAAATACCAAGTTGTTAATATTTGAACTGCACTAATTTGTTTCAGATCTAACTTTCCTTAATACATATATGGTATTTAGATATTAGCTACATGCCAAGGTTTAATCGACCAAAAATTGCCAAAGATTTCATGCCATGTACAGGGCTCCCACTCGGTCAGTTTTTTGAACACCACTTTAATTTAAAGAAAAATATTCTTTATAAATTTCGTAGAAACATTCCAAGAAAAGCGTTTTTCTTGCAACTGTTGCAGAAACCTAACGCGAATTTTTTTCTAAAAAATACTGGTTTTCAAAAAACGGACCAGTGGGAGCCCTGCATGTATATATGTATGTATATTTATATGTATTCATGCATATAAGTATGTATACTTTTGGATCTATGCATTCATATGTATGTTTGTTTGTAATAGTGTAACGGAAAGTTCCGTAATCGGGTTTGTAGCCAATTGGCGTATTTCAGCGAATACGACTTAACACCTTCAATATCAACCACCTTTGAATCAAACAAGATGTTAGTAGGCCGCATCAACATGTTTGACGACAATATTTTGCATGCAACACGATTACAGAATATTAACTTGCAATAATGTAACGCATTAAGCTTAACCTAATGCAAAAAAAATAATAAAATAAAATAAAAATAAAAAAAGAACAACCTACAATAATGTTAAACATTTTCCGCCATAAATAAAAAGTATTTGTTGATAGTAAATAGCTTTAACGGTTACATGCGGTTAATAACTACGAAAATACCCTATACATTTACCTTCAGTTTATAATGTAGTTAGAAATGTGATTGCATTTTACTGAAATATATCATTCAGGTATTAACTCTAGTAATTCCGATTATATTGAGTTAAGCAATTAGATTTGCGAAACCAAGTCAGAGGAGCTTTGATAAAAGGTATGAAAGTGATTTCATTTTTTTTCACCGAGAGAAAAAAAATTGCATCTAAAATTTATGAATTGTCAACTATTGATTCGAAGTTTTTAAATTTTTTTTAAATGAGGATTTTTTTACCCGATATATCAAAGCAACTTGCCAGTGCGAAAACTGAATAGGAAACTTTAAGTGTCGATCCCTTCAAGAACTATTTTACTATGAAAAATAGCTATCATTCATGCTTTTAGTGATTATTATTGGTTTTGATGAAATAAACAAATATATGATGTCGTTATACATAAAATAATAAAAATCGTATTATTTTGTCATCTCAGATCAATAAATTCCTATCGTGACATAAATTACAAGAAACGCGCTACTTTTAATGTTTACAGTTCAGAAATGATTGCACTACCTATTTTTATACATTTTGAAACATTTTCATTTGCATATTAATAAAAAATATTTTTGGAAAGGCTGTACTTTTAATTTTTCTGTGTGATGCAACTGGTTTAATTGCATTTTTAACCTTTTACACTCCTCACCAAAATTTCAATCACCTACCAGAAACTCCACGCCATTCTTACATATTTGGAACTCCCTAAAAGTATGTTTATTTATTGTATGTTCATTTGTTGTTTACCGTATGGGTATAGCGCCTAGAATATATAGTGTAGAAATCGGCTATCCCTGTAATACTTAAAAAAGGGCTAAAATATTGTATCCCTTAAATGTGCAATGATACTGCTGCAATATGCAGATCGCAGCGACATCTGCAGGATATTTTCTACAACTGCAAGAAATTGCTAGTCTATACAATGTAATACTAGTAATATGAAAATCCCGCAGATGTCGCTGCGATCGACACTTGAAATTTTAGCAGTATCGTCGCAAATCTAAGGCTGTTCTCAAATCCAAAAGGGCAACTTCCTGACATAAGTTTTAATTTATTTTTGTTCGAAAATGCATTAAACTAGCTGGTGTTGTTGTTCAGAAACTATGTCATCGAGCTGGTTTTTTTCCATTTTTTTGCAAACGTAATATATCTTTGAAAAAATAATGTCAAAGTGGACCTTTTGAATCGAATTTCAGCGCGAAAGTGAAAAATCACTAAAGAGCGGGCGATAAACGAGTTTGTCACGTGATCGATATCGCTTATAACTCAGTGGGTAATTGATTGATCAAAAAATGGAAGAAACAATTCAATTCCAAATCGCTTCCATGGCCAGGCTTTCCAATTTCATATCTTTCCGTTAAAAAATGAATTTGTAAATGTGTCAGAACGTTTTGCGCTTGTTCAGCGGAGCAGTTCAGAACAGCCTTAAGGGATACAAATTTTTAGCACTGTTTGGATAGCATATTTCCACACTAGGTATTCTAGGCGCTGTAGTATGGGTGTCAGTGAATTTGTAGTTAAACTTAGTATGTCACTGTATAGATGTCCGTGGATTTGTGGTTAATCTAGTATGTCAGCGTATAGGTGTCAGTAGAGTGCAAAAGATTCAAATCTATATATCATATGCATAGGTGCCAAGGATTATGGAAATTGGACACTACTTTTTCGAGATAGTAATATTCGCCTTACTTAAACCTTACCGGCGCGGAGTAATTCTTTTTATAAACTGATAGAATAATGGACTGACACCGCAATTTATAAACGAATTTATTAGAAAATACGAACTTGCATTTTTTCATGTACATTATAATAGGAAAATTCTAGTTAAATATTCTTGGTGCCGTTTGTCAGTTTTGGAATTAAAATTATGTGCCCTTTTTTAAGGACACCGCGCCGGTAAGGGTTAATGATAGAAATTAGCAATTTAAAAAGGCTTGCTGACACACCTCAAGGTAGCTGATGACGAGCTGTTATGTTTTTAGCTCGAAACGCGTCCTGTGTATTGTTTTATTTTATGGTGAATTTTACAAAGTTTTATTATTTTAATTACGTTTAAACACAAATAAATTTTCAAAAGTCATTTTCTTTGAAAAACCAATGATGAGGTGGTACGTGTATTAAAAAAAACTAAGAATACATTTTTGTATTATTAAGTGTTATTGTTATTCCCAATTTTTCAAAAATCTCCACATTTCCTGAAACATTTTGTAACACGAAAAAGTAGATGTAAAGTTGAAATGAAAGTGAAATGAGCCAAAGTGGAGTTTTCCTGTTTTAATCTACTTCATTTGATGCTAAAAAACAATTTGTAATTCTATTGTTCACCCACAAATGTGATTTATTCGTTTTGACGCATTAATAAGCGTTAACGTCAATAATTTCTATAAAAATTTAGAAAAAAAAAAAAAAAACTTGGCCACAACTAACAAATACACAGCCGGATGCATACGTCAGCAATTTTTAATAAACGATACACTTCAAACGATATTAACAAAAAAAATTGTTAATATCGTTTGAAGTGTATCGTTTATTATTCCTTTATTTGATGCAATTTAATGATAAGAGTTTGTGTTTTATTTTAAAAAATGATTATTTTGTTTTTGGGGAAAATATAACCCAGATAATCAGATTTCAAAATATTTATTTCAGTGATACATTTATATTTGAATCGCATGAAATATAGCATATAAGTTTTAAAATATAGAAGAGAGTTTATGCAGAAATAAACATCTAGTTTGGATTAAAGAGGACACATTACCGCTTAAACACGAGCTTAATTACAAATTCATTTTAATTTTCAACAAGATTCATGTCACACACGTTTTCATTGTATAAAATTTTATTATGTTTAAATGTATAAAACGAGACTTCGAGTCATTTTCTCTCAAGAAATAAATCTTTCTTCAAGCATTGAAACCATATGAAATATGAACAAAAAATTGGCTTGCTTAACCCATATTTCGAGAATTGTGTCTTAAAGTTCTTTGCATTTTAAATATACAACGCTTTTTTTTTCACCTATTATTAATGTCTGAGGATATATTTGGCATTCATTGTTGAATTTTTGGTAGTTTTTCCTGGTTGGGAACCATACCAGTGGTAAACAGCACAATCAAATGAAGTGGAAATTCACAAGATAACATCAAACCCAGGGGTGTAAAAATCTAGGCGATAGCGGACAGTTTCTCACCACTAAATTTTATTCGTTATTTTTCGTCTAATATTTCGTCTAAATTTTTTGCTAGAATGCTAATAAAATTTAAGTGAAGAAAACTAATAAAATTTAGTGGTGAAAGACTGCCCGCTGACGCCTAGATTTTTATACCCCTCATCAAACCTAATAATTAGACTTTATGCAGAAAATAAAAATCAAGTGTAATGGTAGACAGTTAAAAATATGCAGGAGGATGAATTGCTGTTGTTTTTAGACTTTTATGTATCTGAAATAGGCGAAAAAATCGGATTCATATACGGTTTAAGCTTTGCAGTACCACTATTTTCAAATAGCAATATTTGTCTTATTTCATCGCGAATAGTAAATTTCTATCAATAAATATTCATTTTTCATTCAGTAGTGGTACGAACACTGAAAACATACAGGATGTCTCAAACATGGCGGGTACATTTCAAAAATGAAATAAAGAATAACGAAAGCTGTAGAAATGCACCGTTCGCTGATGAATTCTATCGACTTGGGGAACCAGTAAATTTTCCGTCGCACAGAATTTCAAATTTAATTACGAAGTTCGCAACAGATGGTGATGCATGAGACCTGCAAGTACAGATCCAACATGAGAGAGAGATTTGATATTGACGTAATGTCCGCCATATAAAGTACAAAGTAGCTCTCATGTAGGATCTCTATCTGCGAGTAGAGACAACACCGAAGCGTTGAATTGGCGAAGCGTCGGTGTTGGTAGAGAGAGCTAACGTCAATTCTCCATTCTGTATTTCGTAGAGCTGCTGCTCAGAGATTGCAAGTTGCTGTGAAGAAATGGTTTATTCGTTAGAACAGCGGATATTTCTTGCCTTGGAATTTCACCGCCTGGACCGCAATATTGTAGACACAAGGTGCAGTTTTCACAGGAAGTTTAATGTTATAAATGTACCAAAAGGGATACAATAAAGGCCCTGTTTGAAACATTTCAATGGACTGAGAACGCGAAGTTTTTACTCGTTTAGCAGCGTCATCTGTTGGTAAACTTCGTAACTAAATTTGAAATTCTGTGTTACTGAAAAGTTGCTGGTTTCCCAAATAGAATGCAACAAACGGTGCATTTCTATCGCTGTTTTTTTTTTTTTTTAATCTTAAATTCATTTCTAAAATGTACCAATCATTTTTGGGACACCATTTATGTTGGCAGGAAATCCTCACAAATGGATTAAATGGGTTAAATAAATCACCCCAACATTTTATCCTTTTACATTGTTGGGATGATTCATTATTGTTATTTTCTCGATATATATTGCTCAGTTTTTTACTTGCCTGCTATAAAACACCTTGTCTTTGAAAACAATCCTAATATTTTATTGCAACGGAATGATGTTCTTATACTTTTGAGACATTGAAGAAATGAAATGCATATAGCACAGAATCGTAAAATATAGGAAGAAATAAATATGAGAAAAATTAGTGTACACGCAAATTTTGTTATAAATTATAGGTAAAATAAATTTTGTAGATTCAAAACGAACCTCCACTGTATTTATTTCACCCCAAAAGACAATATGTACATTTTTACACCTTCATGCGAGCATCATAATTCATTTCTTCTTTTTTTTTCATGAAAACAACAACTTTCAATGCTCTTCATTCATAACTACCAGCATAAGAAAATAAAATCTGTGTCGCCTTACAGATGTTCCAGAACCACTGTAATTCATTTTTTTGGGCGTTTCTTTTTTTTTCTTGTATAATGAAGACCCAAGAAGAAAATCTCAGTTTCTTAGAAGTAAGCACGAACTAAATAGAGTCTTTCAACCCCCTGGCTGAATATAATCAACATTTTGAACATTGCTGTCAAATCTTGGCTCGCTTCTTTCTTTATATGATTGAAACGCTCTATTTCTGACCATTTTAAAAAGTATCTTAAAATAGATAGTAGAACGCACTTGAACATCAATTCATCATTATCGGATCATTTGAACCTTTTTTTTTCTTAACGAAAACTTCATTCAAAGTTGAGCCGAAAAAGAAAAAGAAAATTTAAGTAAGAGTTTTGTAAAATGAAGAATTGCGGTTTTCCAGCAATTAGCAGTATTGAAATCATGGTCGCATTGCATAAGTGCCAAGGTTACGGATTTTCTATATCCCTACTTCCAAATAGTAATCTGCCTTATTTAATAGCAGATGCATATGATTATGTATGGAAAAGATTACTATTAGAAAATAGTGGGATTCAGAATCCGTAATCCTTGGCATCTATGGAATTGCTTTCAAATTAATTGATTGAGATCTATTTAAAAGACATAAATATTTAAATGTCTCGAAAAGAGTTAAATGTTTCGTTTTGATCTATTTTTAACAGAAATTTTGTTAGTTTCAAAATAATATATATAGCAAGAGTTCAGATTTGAATGCCACAAAGTTGCCACGGAACTCACATTGTTACTTGAAATAAATAGTACGTATTTACTCTCGTAATTTCATCCCCCGCGTATTTTTCGTACCCCCTATTTTTGAAAGAAAATTTCGGTAAAAAACAAAGTTTCGCGTATTTTTCTCATGAAGAATATAAGAATTTTTGAATCTATAAAGAAGATTTTATGTTAATGTAACCACATCTGATAATTATCATTTTTCAATATTTCAGTTTGATTCTAAGAAATTAATCCTGTTTGCTTCCGAAGATTTGTTTTCTTTTCAGCTTCTCAGCAATTAGTACAATAATGATAATAATTGCGATTTCTGAAATTCAGTGACACATTGCTACTCATTTGCTTGTATTCTAATGTTTGAGAAATATAACAAACTAAGATCGGACATTTTATATTCATAGTATATTGCTTTGAAGAAGAAAAATTTGTAATAGGACTGCAGGAAATTAATTCGAAGTGGATGAAGTGTTTATTCAATATTACTTTAAACAGAAATGTGCATTAGGAAAAGTAATTAAATATATGCGAGCCTTTTTAGGTCTAAAATCTGAGAAAAGCAAATAAAAGATGTTAAAATGTATGTATGATTAATAAATAAATAAAAAGATTTAGCTACACTGAATTTTTCTTCAAAAGCCTTGTAAATTACATCCTGTATATGCTCGCTAACGTAAAGCTTTTTCTTTTTCATATTTTAATATAGAATGTTACGGAATTTTTTTCTCTATGTTCGAAAATTATTTACGAATTGTGGAAACGGTTACATTTTGTTTAATCTTAACACATTGCCGACGGGCAATTGTTATCAAATCTGAATTTTAAAACAGTAGAAGCTCCTCCCTGTTCTGAAAGTCTTTCGTAAATTGGTGTTCTAGATGGGTTTCCCAAGTTTATGCATCGGTAAATATCTTTCAATGTACGAATTTAATATAGAATGTCTTACAATCTAAAAAATATGAACAACATGATATAAATGCATTTTCTGTAAGGTAGATCTCCCTTAGTCAATGATGTTTTTGAATGAAAACGAGAATTCTCGTTTCCGTCGTGAATGTATTAATTAAATTTTAACATTACATATTCCTATGGAGAGTAATTTCCATTAGAAGTAAAATTTTCCTTTATGAAAATTGAAGTCTGTATAACGATGACTCGCTTTATTTTTGCACCCGTAATTTCGGCACCGAAGAGATTTGAAAAAAAAAAATAAGTCCTCAATATACAAGAATAAATGCGGTATATTCAGTTAGAGAGGAATAATTTACAAATAGAAAAATGAAACTGATAAATTTCAGTTGGGTTCGAAAATTAAAGGGGCACTAAAGGATCTTAAAGTATGAGTTGTGTCTTCCTTAATTAAAAGCGAATTATATTTTCGTTTGTAGTGTGTATTTATCAGTGTTGTAAACTTAGTCCTTTCGGGTGTAAATCTAGCCCCGTTTTGTTTCTTCTAGGCCCCCAAAATATTGTTTCAGCTCTCAGCTTCGAACATGGCCCTAATTAATATTTCGTTTTATCACATTTTCAATCAAAACAATGCTAAACAACGGGTTAAGAAGGAGCTAAATCATCCCCCTCTTAAACCCTTTTTGAGCCCCTTTTAACCATTTTTTTTCTTGATAAGTTGGCAACACTGGTATTTATTAGTCATTTTAATTTGTGACTTAAAATTCATTGATTAATATAATCTCTGTATAAAAATCAATATTTATTATCAGTATTATTTATTGAACATAATTTCAGTATTGTTTTTTGAGCTTATACAGGGTGCCCACTCTCAATGGTGTCAAATGGCTAATTCCTAAACCGTTAGCCATAGACATATACACCCAATTACAAAAATGTTTCAAAAGAGGTAAAGAAATATTTTAAAATCAATTTGGGTCACTAAAAACATCTCTTAAAAAAATACGAAATTTAAATGTTTATACGGTCCCCTGGTCCTATAAGTTATATTTAGTAAAATTTTTCTGTTACACTGACATGTAAGACAAAAAATGTCCCGTTACTCTACGATTAAAATTGACCGAGTAATAACTGTTTAAAGTTGGAGCATATTTTTTTATGCAAATTAGGGGTCATTCACAAATTTAGCTGAAATATAATTTCGTCAGTATTAAAAAATGCTTTAGAGTAAAATTACCATTGCAATATAAATCTTAAATCTTTGATCATTCTGGCATATTAATCCAAAATATACAATTTGTAATAAACATATAAGAAGAAGAAAAAAGGAGAATTTTTGTTAAATAAAATGATGAAAATCAAAAGTTTTAGTTTTTGATAATTGATTATTATGTATTCTATACCACTGAATCTGAAATTGACCTTCATTTTTTATCATCACGTAAAGATTTTTTGCAAATCGTAAATTTTAAAGTTAAAAAGAGAAAAAAAAGCGAAAATTTGATACTATAAAATTGATGTCATTGTTGTGCTTTTAACTTTTGATAATTGATTTATATGTATTTTTTACCACTGAATCCGTAAATGACCTTCATTTTTAACCATCACGTGAGGATTTTTCTCGAATTGTAAATTTCAAAGTTAAAAAATTCAAAGTTAAAATTGAACCTCCTCCCCCTCCTCATCGGACCCCTCAGCTGTTTATGTGTAAGAATCTCAGTATAAGCCAAAAAATGATAAATTATGGAATTAAAAAAAATAATAAAATGTTTTATATCTGTTTTATAAAACTAGATATTCGCTAAATTTTAACTTTGACACTTACAATTTGCAAAAAAATTCTAACGTGATGGTTATAAATGAAGGTCATTTTCAGATTCAGTGATAAAAAGTGCACAACAATCAATTATCAAAAGTTAAAAAATACAGTCATCTCCTCTATTTTATAGTATACGATAATTGTTATTTTTTAACTTTGACAATTTATGATTTGCGAAAATTCCTGACATGATGGTTAAAAATTAAGGTAATTTTCGGATTCAGTGCTAAAAAATACATAAAAGTTAAAAAAAACAACCATCACAGTCTTGTGTTATCTAATCTAAAACTTTTCTTAAACTTCTTGGCGGTAATCTATCCGAAATTTTTTGAGTTATCCTGTAAAATAAGTATAAATGGTAACCACCGAAAATCATAATATTAGATTGTCATCGGATTTACTTCAGTATGTAAAATTTAATCTCGATCGGATATTTGAAAGTGAGTTAAAGTTCGAGTACAAATTTTGAACTGTAAAAACATACATACGATCGCTGAAGTTAAATACTTATAAAAATAACATATTTTTTGTTAAAAGAAATCATGAAAAGAAACAGTCTCAAATCCTTACAAAAATCAAACATATGTTAAAATACAATTATTTTAGTCAATCTGAAACTTAATAAATCTTAACTCAATCGTAATGCTTTACGATTTTTTTCAAAGCGCAGATACACATGAAATACGTTCTTCGAATACTTTAAACACTTTGTATATGACCCCTCAAAGCATGGCAGAACTCATCTGTGTTCAGAGTAGAAAAGTGGTGTAAGTCATGCATTTTTAAAGTTTCATAACTAGGTCAATTTTAGTATTATATGAACGGGACTTTTTTTGTCTTACTTGTCAGTGTAATAGGAAAATTTTACTAAATATAACTTATAGGTCCGGGAGACCGTATAAAAATTTAAATTTCTTATTTTTTTTTTTAAGAATTGTTTTTATTGACCCAAATCACTTTTAAAATATTTCTTTACCTGATTTAAAACATTTTTGTAATTGGAACTATGTGTCTATGATTAACGTTTTAAGAATTAGCCATTGGACACCGTTGAGAGGGCTCACCCTGTATATCGTTCAAAAGGAAGGTTTTCTGTTGTAATTGAAGTATGAGCAGCAATCTTTTGTTTTCTTGATCTAAGAATTAAGAAAGAAGTTGCTTTCACGCAAAAGAAATTGGGATGTATTGTGTCGGGGCTCACGACCGTTGTTTTAACGTGTAACATTTGAGACAGCGGGTCGCTTTTAGCGCGATGCATTGAAATAAAAACGAAACGTTGACTGCGTACCAAAGTTTATTTTAACATAAAACAGACACTGGACGGTACAGGATATTTATTTCGCCTAGTATTCGACGACAATTTTGTTTAACATTGGCCTGTTATATGAGAAGTAAGAGGCATAAGGCATAATATCAACATCGATGTGTCTGGTGAAGGCACAGTCAATCGTGGTATTACACAGGGCTGTTGGTTCTATAAGCACGTACACTGTTAAAAATTTTGGAAATTTTGTGGTAGGTGGAAACAAATTTTAGAGTTGCTATAGCTCAGTGATGGAACAGTGGCGCGGCAATTGTCACCACTAAATTTTAATAGCATTCTTCGCGTTTAAAGATTTGAGAAATTCTGCGTTGAAATTAATGGAAGAATACTAATTAAATTTTGCGGTGTCAATTAATTCTCTGCAGCTACACTGTTCCATCTCTGTTTAGCTGCAACCATTAGACGGTGAAATATTGTTCAAACATTTGGAGGTATGGATAAACCGGAACTCCAATACAATATTTCACCATCTTATGGTCGCAAGCTACTGCAGCACCAAAATTTGGTGTAAACCATCACAAAATTTTTAGCAGTGTTGTTCAGGCTGAACCTTTTTGAAACGCTCTTCTGATGCACGCTAGAGGTCCTACATCGCATCGATTCGACTGATGTTGATATCCATCAGCTCTGTAATTTGAGCAAAAACTTATAATCTGGGCATGTGCGCTGAACGCATGCCACCACTCTCTTACAAAGACACACTAAATTATTGTAAAACGTTTCACTTTTCTAAGTTAATATGTGTTAGTTAATAATGTCATTTTGGAAGGTAGTTTATCATTTGTCAAAAGTATTTTGTCCTTTGACAATTTTTACAAGCTGTTTACAGCTTTTAAAAATTAAAATGACGTCATTTTCAAGTACTTATACACAATTATTTCTGTTTTAAGAATTAAAATGCATTTTAAATTTGTCATTTTCATCTACTAATACATCCGGGTATCTACAGAATCTGGAAATCAGGGAACTTTGTAAAATTACTCGAAAATCAGGGAAATTTGTCTGTATGCGAACATTTTTGCATTTTCACCTTGCCCACGAGGCTGATTCATCTATTTTATATACCATATTTTTTTCACATGCTAATTAGTCTTTCCCAATGTTTTAAAAAAGATGCACATGGTATGAGTTTTTGATATTTAACGCAAATTAAAGTGATCAGATGTGTAGATAGTACTTATATTGAAGGCAATTTACCCATTTTTAAAAATTTTAAATGATATATTAGCATACCCAGGTGGCTAGCTTAATCCAATCAGCTATCCCGTCAGATGTAGATAAGTCTTAGAATTGAATATTTTTCAGAAAATGAGGAAAGTTTCTGGTCACCATATATCCATTGTCCATTAAATGAAGTTGTTGGACTAAATTTTGAGTTCGAGTTTAAAAAACTGTCAATCAATACTTTATTAATATTAGGCAATGTTAATGTTCTTCCTTCCAAATGAGATATTAGTACGCTGGATAAGTGTGTTATACGAGGAATCGGCATACTTGAAAAAAAATACCGTACGTGTATTGTTAATAATGGAAAACAGGAAAGTCTGATAAAGATAGTCCGGGAAATCATGGAAGAATCGGGAATACTTTTTTACGATTTCTTGAGACACCCTGTACATTCCACTTTTAGGATCTTTGAGAATAGTCTTCAACAATATTTATAGGTAGTATGCATATAACGTCACATCTACCGAATTGGTGTACAAGCTCTAGCGCAAACTAGTATCTTTATTGAAGAAACTCGGTATACAATTCTTGCATCTAATGTTTTACATGCCCTCATTTCTTTAAAGAGAAGTTTTTTAATGAGAATATAAATGGATAATTTTTAATAGATTTATCTAAACTAAACCAAGCCAAATATATATTTGTTCGCCAGTTCAGATAGCAGACAAAAATCGCAGCCTTTAATAATGTGAGAACAGGCCATCTATTCAAATAGTCCTACTCTGTACACACGGGAGTAGGATACTTTCCAAGTACCACTCACTGTTAAAAATCTGCAGCAAACTGTCCAGTAATTCGACCGTTTTTATAGAAAACTGTTACATAACCATAGTTTTACTGTATTCTGACCATAATATTGACAATAATATGGTCAGTTGCACTTACTATTATGACCAAGTAACCGCTATCTTTAAAAACGGCCGAATTACTGGACAGTTTGCTGCAGGTGTTTAACAGCTGCAAATACCTGTTAAAGTACACTGTAAACAAAGATTGTAAACGCAGAGGTACGTTAACATGCATTTCTACAGAAACTTTAGCGGAAATGCCACCTTTTCAAGCTAAGCGGTCAAATGTCGTAAATTTCATATTTTCACGGGCAAAAACCGTTTATCTAAGGCCAAGGCCCGTTTATCAAGATGCAAAGTCTGTTTTTTATGGGACTTTGCTTGGAATCTTTGCTTCAGAATTTTACTGCTGCAATTTTTTTAGAGTACCTATAAATATATCTATGAGACCTTCTATTCAAAATATCAAACGATATAATTCAAAATATTAATTATTAAACGTGTCATCTGTGAAAAATTACGGGCTTAATATATTAAGCTCCTTCGATAATAAATTGAAACATATAATATTAACAAGGACCTTAAGAGAGCCAGAGAGTGTGCTGATAATTAGAATATTACCCTTGTTCAGAGTCTTTATGAGATTTAATTTATTCCCCAATTATTCGTTTTGATGCCACTTCTTTCTCGAGTACCTTTTGTGTCTTTATAAAAGCGTTATTCACAAGGTTCGAGATTCTTTAGAAGCAATTTGCTTTAAATTTATAAAAGTATCTTCCATTTAATGTATCTTCATTCTGTTTTTTTAAGAAATTATACTCGAGCTAAAAATAGTAAATTATTTTAAAATCTTCATTTTTTGTATTATTATAACTTTTTTTACATTAAACACTCTTAATTTTAGGCATTCCATCCTTAAAGGAAATATTCTGAAAAATTTAGAAGTGGCTAATTAAATGTGAAATTTTGAATTAATTAAATTAAAATTAATGTATATGTTGGCATATAAAATGTTTCTTTCTCCTTGAAATAAAAGTCATGATTCTGTTAGTTATTTACTCGCGCGTAGTTATTTTCATAATGGAATAATTTAATTACATTATTATTAAAATATTATTAAATTCTCATAGAAAAATGTAGAGCTCATTTCGAATGTTTTCTTATAACTCAAGTTTAGGCAATTATTTAAGCTTTTAATACTTTATTCGTCATGTAATTCACAACAAAAATATTTCGTAAAATATAAAGTTTTTTCTGAGCACTGATTTTTGAGTATGCTTAAAAAAATAAACCCCGTATTGCAAACAGTTTTGCAAAGATTACAAATGAATTTAACATTAGGGGTTTAGGAGTTTCAAACTTTAACCCTTAAATGCATGATTTTTTACTTTGTTTAAAAAATATATAGCTTATTCTAAGAATGGTTTATTACACAGGAAAAATAATGAAAAAAATCATAGATATATTTTTAGTACAATACGTCAACTCTTTTTTATGTTACACATCTGCAACACAAGCAAAAACTAATGTCAAAAGTAAAATAGTGAAAAATTAGTAGTTATTTTAACAAGTATGAATCTGGACACCATATTTTATGTAAATGTTTATTTTGTAAAACTTAACTCTAAGTACGAATTAAATTACGCAAATTATAAGCTAATTCTGAATATCTGATGGCCATTGTTACTTCCCACTAAATTGACTAATTATCAGCCCTACTGCCATCTATTGAAGGAAATGTGCAATGATCCTTTTGAAAACACAATGTAGCAGATATGAAACATAGATTAGTTAAAGGAAACTCCGCCAGAGGTCTTAAAAACGCATTTTTTCATGCTGCAGATATGATTCACAATGCATTTAAGGTTAAACCTTCATCATTCCTAAACTACTTGATCGAATGAATTCCCGTTTGATATCTTAAATTAAAATTTACCGATAAAGCTAAGTAAGATGTCAAAATTAGTTGTTACAATTAAAATTTTCAGAGTTTGGTGCAATTTTAGTATGAAGACGACCTTCTAAGCTCATTTTTTAAAACATACATGAAAAGAAAACATAATTTCCAGTGGAATGGCCATCTCCACTCTCTTCTGGGACACTTTGGAGATTAAAATGTATGGAGTGTTCTCTACCTTTTTTGATCGGCTTTATTATGACATTTTTTTTCTCGTAAATTAGTTATTGGATAATATGATCGTTAAAGTTATAGACAACACTTCTAAGAGCAGCATAAGAAAAATACTGTAAAATACATTATAACCTCGAAAATCGTCGGGACAGAGACGAAACCGGAATTTTGAAAATTCCGAATTTCTGAAAGAATATCAAAAGTACTTCCGATATTCTTAATGGTGCCTTTATTCATAATTTAATTCGTAACCATAAGTGATATTTATGTAAGAAAAAAGAGAAAATTAAATATTTTAAAAAACTGACTTTAATTGATATTTTCTAATTTACAAAAAACTTTCTAATAAACAATGAAATCATTTCTTCGAGAAAAATTTTTGAAACATCGAAGTCAGTTTTATTTGCTCCAATTTTTTCGGCCGTTCTGTAAGAAGTTTTTTATTATTTTATGCAAATGAAGAATATCGATTTCGGAAATACAGTTGGGTCTTGATTCTATAAAGCTGATATTAATTTTCCAGTCAAATTTATGCATTTTTCCAGTGACACCTTTTCTTCTACCGGCTCCTCGCCCTCGTTCCTCTGAGCTGCTACCAGCGTTATCGATGCGGGGATTCTATTTAGCACAGAGTAAGCGATTGTTTTGTCCACTAATCCATCGCTTCACCATCTGGTAGTTTTTAATTC
Organism: Maratus speciosus; assembly: GCA_963932465.1. Classification (NCBI taxonomy): domain Eukaryota; kingdom Metazoa; phylum Arthropoda; class Arachnida; order Araneae; family Salticidae; genus Maratus; species Maratus speciosus. The sequence goes on along the minus strand of OZ010796.1, from coordinate 456,987,312 downwards.
ATAAACAATTACTATTTTTCTTTCTCCCGTAAATTGGAACTATTAGAAATGAAAGAAGGGGATAACTTTCATGCCGCATTTTTAAGTTACCGGATTTCCGAATGCCGGATTTTCGACGTCACAGTGTATTTATATCCATAGAGAAAGAAGGGTTTTAAAAATTTATTTAATTATATTTAAATAACTAAATTTTTCATACTGTATAAACAGAGTTGTTTATTCTGTTTATAAAATAATTTTCCTTCATTAAATTCATGGTCAACAACACTGGTCAACAAATTTGAACTTTTGCTCTGTTCTAAAACAGAAATTAGTTGTTTTTTATGCGGTTTTTTATGCTGATTCCGAATCTAGTTTTAGATTTACTCCAGCGCGTCAAGTTTGAGAGATATTTGCATATTTCAATTTATGCAAATTTAGTATATTTTATACAATTATCTGTAAATTTAAGGTATAAAGCATTATTAGACAGGGTTTTTTGTTTTATGTTATGATTACTACCTAATTTACTTCACAAAAACGTTGTTTCTGAGATTATACTGACATGTGACTGTGAAATATTGTACCTAATTTGCATATTTTTTATGTTTTTCTAATAATGTTTCTTGACGTTCAAATATTTCTGCCGCACAAGTACGCTAATATGTTTCTAAACCAGTTTTTTGAGCTGATTTCAAATCTTGTGGACGGAAAAAAAGAATAACGCCAGTTTACCGGTAGGAATCGGAAAAATAGTTGCCCTTATTGTTCCGGAATAATTTCCAACTCAGCTCGGAATAAAAACCGTAAAGTACCGTTTTACTGGACTATTTCCTTATTTTTACGGATTTTATTCCGAGCTGAGTCAGAAATTATTCCGGTACGATAAGGGCAACTATTCTTCCGATTCCTACCGGAAAACTGGCAGTATTTTTTTTACAGCGTATCTGTTTTCTTCTATCACGTCTAGTTTTTGAAAAAAAGTGAAATTTTAGTTTTTGGTCAAAAAAGCCAGAAATAGCTTTTTATGATACTTTGTATGATAAACTTCAACTAGTTAGGATTAGATTCTACTACTTTTTTTTTTCGATTATATAAATTTTTGTTTATGTCTCTGATATGAATCTGACCCTGTTCAGATTCTTGTCAATGGTTACACAACCCTAAAAAGCATCTTATATCAAACCTATATTAATGCCGTGCAAAAGTAGAAATTCATCTTACTCAAAAACTAGACATGACATAAGAAAACAAACTGCAGATTTGAAATCAGCATAAAAATCTAGTCTAGAAAAACATTAAGTCAATTCTGTGGCAACTATTTTAAAGTTGATAGTGATGTAAACATTACACCATTGAAAAATATGCAAATTAGGCTTAATAACTGATAAATAAATGTTAAGAATATGCAAATCGTGACATTTATCTGAAGCAAATAGTCAAGTAGTCATTATCTAGAAAACGTAACTAGATGTGACATATATTGTATCTAAAATTTGCATAAAATAGCACAAGAAAGCTTAAATTTGCATAAATTTAAATATGCAAATTTCTCAAAACCTGGACCACCTAGAAATAAACGGAAAGCATATTCGGAATCAGCGCCAAAAACTGATCTAAAATCAGCTAATTTTAGTTCTAGGACAAAACCACTGTTGTACAGTATAGTTTGCCAAAGCCGTGTCGTAAAATACTTAAATTACAAAGACTAGTGGATACGACCCGCACTTTTCAGATAACAGAATATAGGTGAAAATCATTTTTTTTATTGAAACCTCTTAATAGATTTTTTCATTTAGTATATATATATAGATATTTATGTATTTTTTTTATTGGCTATTAACGAAACGCATTTTTATGTGAAATATTTCAATAATAAATTAAAATAAAGTTTTTAAATTTATTAAAAGCATACTTTGGTATTAGTTGCATGCCAAGGGTAAAGAGACGAAACAAATCGCCAAATATCGCTATTTATTTAAGCTTTTTTCTGATAATTTCAATGGTTTAAGCGCCTAGTTATATGTCTATTAAATTTGTGTTTTATTTACATTACTTTATTTATTTATCGATGAAATTTTAATTTCATTATGGAATATTAGCCGGAAACAAACATTGAATTATTTGTGTTGTTTTAAGTGCAAACTGATTAATCTTTCGTAATCGAGCTGCGGGCAATAGACATAGATTTTTAAAAAATACATGCTTGAAAATTATTTTTAAAACAATAAAAAATCAGTAAACTGAGATACAGTTTTTAAAAAAATTACAATTGAAAGATCATTTTGTTTACCTGTTCGATGGTGTAAAAATTGAGTTTGTTAAAAGGGTAGCGAGCCCGCTTAAGGAATTCATATAACAACACTGTAAAAAAATCCGAACAGTATTCCTGTAGGAATCGGAAAAATAGTTGCCCTTATCGTACCGGAAAATTTTCCGACCCAGTTCGGAATAAAATCCGTAAAAAAAGGAAACCTTCATTACAACGGTACTTTACGGATTTTATTCCAATTTTACGGATTTTATTCCGATTTTACTGATTTTATTCCGAGCTGGGTCGGAAATTTTTCCGGTACAATAAGGGCAACTATTTTTTCCGATTCCTACAGGAAATCTGGTCCTAATTTTTTTTTTTTTTTTTTTTTTTTTTTTTTTTTTTTTTACAGTGAAATATAAATTTAGTAAGCGGGACACATAACTGAAGATGACAAATAGAAAAGATGTAGATATTTTCCTTACAGATGGTGATTAATAATACTGGAAAACAATGGTTTTTTCACGGAACCAAAGTTAGTTGATTCTAGTTGATTCACTGTAAAAAAAAATACGACCAGTTTTCCTGTAGGAATCGCAAAAATAGTTGCCCTTATCGTACCGGAAAATTTTCCGACCCAGCTCGGAATAAAATCCGTAAAATAGAGTTTTATTGACTATTTCCCCTTTTTTTACGGATTTTGTTCTAAGCTGGGTTGGAAATTTTTCCGGTACGATAAGGGCAACTATTTTTCCGATTCCAACAGGAAAACTGGTCGGATTTTTTTTACAGTTCAGTTTCTTAAGCTGATTCCTAATATGCTTTCCGTTTTTCTCTAGGTGGTCCAGTTTTTGAGAAATTTTCACTTTTAAGTTTATGAAAATTTAAGCTTTTTTATGCAAATTTTAGGTAAAATAAATGCCAGACTGAATTAAATTTTCTAGATAATGATTACTGGTCTATTTACTTCAGATAAATGTCGCAATGTGCATATTCTTAACATTTATCTGCCAGTAATTAAGCCTAATATGAATATTTTTTCAACGATGCAATGTTTACATTACATTCACTTTAAAGTTATTGCCACTGAATTGGCGTAATATTTTTCTAGACCTGATTTTTATACTGATTTCAAATTTGCAATCCATTTTAGTATATCACGTCTAGTTTTTGAGTCAAATGAATTTCTACTTTTGTATGGTTTTGACACAAATTTGATATAAAATGCTGTTTAGGGATATATACCTCATCGTCAAAAGGGTGAACAGTGTCAGAATCTTATCAGGAACATAATAAACAATAGGTGTAATAAAAAAAATTAAAAAAGAGTTGAATGTATCCTAACTAGCGGAAATACATCTCAAAGTAGGATAAAATACATTTTCTGGCCTTTTTTTATGGTGAAATAAAATTTCAATTTTTTCAAAAACTAGACGTGGTAGAAAAAAACTTATATTAGATTTGCAATCAACGCAAAAAACTGGTTTAGAAACATATTAGCGTACTCATGTGGCAAAAATATTTGTACGTCAAGAAACGTTATTAGAAAACTATGCAAATTAGGCACAACACTGTAAAAAAAACGGACGGAAAAACGGAGATTCCACTGGCAATCGAGACGCCAGTACTATTTCCGTATTTTAACGGAAATCGCCCCCACCATAAATTCCAGAAATCCGTATTTTTACGGAAATTTTCCCTCATAAATTACAGAAAATTTTCCGTTTTTCTGGAATTTATGGGGGGGGGGGGATTTCCGTTAAAATACGGAAATAGTACTGGCGTCTAGATTGCCAGTAGAATCTCCGTTTTTTAGTCCGGTAGTCCGGTTTTTTTTTTTTTTTTTTTTTTTTTTTTACAGTGAATATTTCCCGGTCACATGTCACTATAATCCCAGAAACAACATTTTTGTAAAGTAATCTAGACAGTAAACATAACAAAACACAAAAATCCACTCTGATAACGCCTTATGCCTTAAATTTGCATATAAATGTACAAAAATTAACAAAATTTGCATAAATCGAAATATGCAAATATCTCACAAACTAGACCTGATGGAGAAAATTTATAACAAGATTCGGAATCCGCACAAAAAAATTGAATAAGACACAACTATTTTTCGTTTTGTGAAAGAGGAAAAGTTCAATTATGTTGACCAGTGTAACACGCGATTATAATTTCGAGATTCACACGAAAAAGATATTATATAAAGCGCTACTTTAGATATACTATTTTATCTAAATAGGCCGTATCCAATACTAACACTTAGTGTAATTGTGTTTTCTAAACCAACCTCGGGAAATTGTGTAATCGGAAATGTATGCTGTGCATAAAAATAATATTCAGCTGCTTGCTGTGAATAATGACTTTTGAGACTGTCATGAAGGGCTCTTCAGTGGAAAAGGAAGGCAAGTGTGGAATGTGAACTTTTTTATCACTTAATCTTATGAATCAAACCGACTTTGATGTTTGCAATGTCATTAAAATGTTCTTAGTCGAATTTTTTTCCTTCATTTTCTCTTCCGTGTTTAAAAGAAAAGTCTGTGATATTGAGTTACTATAAAGTACAATGTGATATTATATATTTTTTTAATTTTAGTCTGAAAATTGTATTTACTTAATCGTATTAGTTATTTTTTTATTAGATTTTGTAAGTTTGAGTACTACGGCTAAGCGCTAAACGCAAATATGAATAACTAAAAAAAAATTAGGCAGTCACATCCAATACCTATGATATCAGTATGAAATAAGTGTGCAAAATTTTCAGTTTTACCTGCACAAAAACCAAAATTTCCGTTTAAAAGGTCTCCTCTTACGCACTTCATGTCCCAGCAGAATGCATCCATTCAACAGCTATTTAACCAAAATATGTCTGGCCGAGAGGTTCTGCCCTCGAAGCTGGTAGACGGGAGGCGCTGGGCTTGATCCCAATCGCGCCCGTCGGCCTAATCGCTCGGAGTTTTCGTGGTTATCTTCGAGCCATGGATTTCCATGCGTAAATACGGGTTAGGTTCCCTTAGAAAGACCCCCACGAAGGGCACTCCCCCCGGGCCTATATCCCTAGTGTAGATAATCGGCCGTCAAAAATCAACCAACCAAAATATGTCTATGTAAAATTCCTTTTATTCCCTTCCCTAAAGAAGCGAGGTCGTTATTTTATTTCAAAAATCCTTTAACGATGCATGTTATTAACCTAATCACATCTTAAGTCTTTTTTTTTTTAATCTGTAAGTTTTAGCTTCTCAATGTGTACTGTTATCTGTGATCGTCTCATCTTAATATAGAAATAAGATTATTCAGCTTTGGTTAGTGTATTAGCGTAAACAGGGTGCCTCAAAATTTTGAAACGCGCTTTAATATTTTACCTGTTGGAGATATCGTCGCCTCAGAGCAACAGTATAGGACATCAAGTAATAATCGAAAATGAGATGTCTGACTTGCTGCTATGAAAAACTGTGTCTCTTTCTAGTGGAACAGTAGGGAATTTTTATAAAACACATCTGAGACATAGTATTAAACATAACTTTGTGTTTCAGAAGTTGTTCCACTAGATGCAAACACAGTTTCTCATAGCAGTAAGTCAGACATCTCATTTTTTATTATTACTAGATGTCCTACTGTTACTCTGAGGCGACGATATGTAGACAATATAAAATTCAAAAATGTTCAAAATACGATAAGAATTAAGGTTATGTTACTGAAACCTTCCTCACATTAATTTTCAAAGTTACACTTTTAAAATTTTTATACGATCCGTAATTCCCTTAAGAATATTTAGAAAAAAATTTTCATGCTCTGACAAAGTAAAATAGTAAAAATTCTCTTCTTCTAGGACCAAAACTGTAGTTTCTCTACTTGTAGCACGGTACTTCCGAGCCCTGTATATATATTATATTTGCCAATATTCAAAAATAGAATTTTGCTTGTCTTCAGTGGGTTATCCGAACTTTAAAATTCACTAAATATAAAAAATACTAAGTTGAAATTAATGACATGTTTATCAGTTAACTCATCAATTCTGTATACAGTAATTTAAAAAATAATTCAACTTTTCGTAAATAGATGGCGTTGTGCTCGCTTAAATTGCAAGAGTAATCAAACTAACGTGTAAAACGGCATTAAAAGGTCTATCAATTATTAATCTTTATCCTATTTAGATATTTAATCCTAAAAAAGAAAAGTTTGCATTTTGGAATTAATTTATGGACGAGTATAAAAGATATATTTACTATGAAGATATCACAATATAACAGTATGGATGTCTTCATGTCAGGGGCGCCATTTTAGAATTTTCTTGGGGGGGGGGGGGGGGGCAAGGCTGTCTTTGAGGACAGTGGCATAACCAAGGGTGGGGTGGGGGTGGGAGCCTGTACTCTCTCCCATCGAAACGAAAACCTATGAAAAATTCCGTTTTAAGGAGGCTTTTTTTATCTTAGCAGGTATAATTTCAAGATAGTGACTAACATTTTTTCCGTTTAAGACAGTATTCTATTATAGACAGTTTCCCTTTTACAAGTATTCTTAAAGGCATTTAAAACATCCTTTCTATAGTATACCACTGAAGAGTATAGGTATATTACATTTATTGTAAAACTTGCGAATACGAAACCTGTCAAAAAAAGAATTGTTTCGTAAACGGAAAAAAAATTAAGTTTCTATGAAGAAATCACTATATAATTATACTTGCTAAGAAGGGTACCTGTCTAAAACGGAGGATTTTTTTTTTTTTTTTTTTTTTTTTTACTTTGCAGGCTTTACGGACAGGACAGAAAGCCATTTAATAAGTTTCTTAGAGTGGGGAGAGGAGGCAAGATTTTGTTTGAGGGAAGGGTTTGAAATAGCATGCCATTCTTAACATTTTCATAAGCATGGGATTCTTCAAGAAATATTTGTAACACTTTCCAACGCAGTTGAAAAGTGAATTGGGTTTGTCTGCCCGTCTGGTCATGCTCTAACTCACGTAAATATACTCGGATTAACGCGTAATTGATATATGTTATTAATGTTTACAATAAAATGTTCGATATTCAAAATGAAGTGTGTATCATTCATAGTTCATTTACAGGAGGACTCAAAAGTATTCCGTTAGATTATGGTCTATCGGGTAAAATCATTTGCGGTATATTTTAATATTGTTGTATTACAGTATTTAAACATAATAACATTTATATACATTATTGGGGTGTACTAAAAGATGACTACTACATGTAATGTTATGTTTAGCACTTACAGTTCGCGTCCGGGAGAACTCACAAGTATTCCGTTATATTATAGTCTATGAAGAAAGAATATTTGTGACGTATTTTAATAATGTTACTCCGTTACAAACATAATGAAATTGATAAACATTTCTGAGATGTGCTAATTAGAGATGAGTTCGGGCTCATTTTTCAGAGCCCGGGGCCAACAATTTTAAATCCGAATCCGAAAAAGTTTGTGCCATCAGAGCCCGATTCCGATACCGAAAGTATGCACGGAAAAATATGTTTAACAAAAATGCATATTTAAAAGCTGTTCTAAATGTAATAGATCTCATTTTTTAACAACTGTTAATCTCTAGCACATAATTAATTTTATGAAATTTACATTAAATCTTATCAAAAGAGACGTTTAGTGTCAAATAGAAATATACTTCCCTAAAAAGATTTTTTAAATTTTTCTCCCGCAACAAGTAGGTATCTCTGATGGACACAATAACTAAGAGTATTTTATGTATAAATTAATGAAATTTGCAGAAATTATGATTTATATGACGAAGAATCGAACAGCGTTTTCTGTTTCCTATAAAAGGTGTACATCTTTCGCATTTATCATGGCTTTGAAAATAAGTTTAAATTATAAATTTGACACCGTTACCGAAAAGATCCGATGCTTTTATGGAAAAAGAGGAAACGCTGCTTGATTGCCTTCCATCGGGAATAACAACACATGCCAATTTTATCTACTTACGTATGAATATGAAGAACAGAGCCACAGAATGAGCAGACTTCAAGAAGAAGCATGAATAAAATCACCAACATTATTTTCATATAAAGAGCAGAGCGATTACAATCGCAGACAATAGGAGACTAAAAATTTGCAAATCTTAGGCTAATGCTGATTGACGTAAAAGAAAATATTTATTTCGCGTTAGATCTCTGAATAAAGTAATAATAAATAAACATTCCAATTAAACAGTATCCTAATGGCGCCATATTCTGATTGCCGCCAACATCAACAGGTCATTACTCGCGTTAAACTACAGACATAAATCATCAAATATCACAAGTTTTCTTTCAAAATAATGTTCGACAAATACTAAAAAAAAAAAAAAAATCTATTTCTCTTTCCTCCTGATCAAAATAGCATTAAAAAGACTTGCAATGGGATAATTAATTTTTAAGGGGTAAAAAAGTTATTTTTTGTTTCAACACGAGCACGAGAATAAATAAAATTGCCAATTTGAGAAAGAATGGGCACGAGCCCGAAGGCTGGTATAAAAATCCAACCCGTGTCAGGTCCGGGTTGAGTCCGTCTCATCTCTAGTGCTAATACATACTTTCTGTAGAATATGGGGTGCGAAGCATTCATCACTCATTTACAAGGTTATGCAAAAGAGTTCGATTATATGATGGTCTACGGGTAAAAACAGTTCGCAGCGTATTTCAATTATGTTGCACTATTTCAAACATGATGAAACTGATATATATTACTGAAGCTAACAACAAAATGCTTCCAGTAAAATAGGATGGGGATTGCATTTATCATTCATTTACAAGGACACATAAAAGATTTCGGGAGCAAATCTGTATGCGAAATTTGGCTATTAGGAATGATTGCTGCAAGTCCGTTTTCACTTATGGTATGGTTTTTTAGTTTAACTAAATTTTTGAATACTACATGGTGTGCAATTTTTAAATTCGTAAGACACACAGAAAAATTCGTAAGCATTATTGAGAAAGAGCAGGAATTGCTTAAAGATGTTAATTTTAATTTGAGTTATGCAGCTTCAAGTTGTCTTTCAAGCTCAACTACATTTAGTATAATATACTAAGGTAAGTTTGCTGCAAATAAATAAAATCATATACAGGACTATGCAAAGAACTGGATATATAATCGAATATGGATATTAACTCATGGAAGTGTAAATTAAGTAGCTTAAGCATTGCTTGAATTAAATTTCAGCATTAATATGTGGCGTGTATTAAAATCTGTATGTCATATACAGGGCTGTACAAAAGAATTTAAGTACGTTTCCCTCTATCGGTAGAAACTGCTAAAGGGGAATTTTTTACTATGTTATAGATTTTCTTACTAAACATAATTTAAGCACACTGTGCATCATATGTACAAATTTATAGATCATATACAGAGCTTCACAAAAGAACTGGATTACTTTTACGGTTATGGGCGGTAATTATTGAAATGTGGTTTTTAAATGTGGTATAAGGACTATTTCCTAGAAATCTGCACAAACTTTTCTTGACTTGAAAGTTATTAAAAAACGAGATAAAGAACTCAAATGGGCACTGTAAGGTGACTTCAATAACCACATTCCTCTGTAAAACTGTTATCGGATTTCAATTAAACCGTTTCGTTTGACATTATCGATTTTACTTTTGGTGGTACTTGCTAGATATTGTACAAAATTTAAGTTCATAATTTTGAAACAATACTTGATTCGATTGATCAATTTCTGGATGTTACCTGCTTTCTAGCCTTTGGCATACACTTTTGACTTCAGATACTTTCAGAACCGCTCAATTGGTCAAATTTGGGGAATGCTAACCAGGTTGTCAGACTTCTTTATGAAAGTGAAGTTTTGCTGGCGGAAATGGCTGAGAACGATTTTGCAGAGATGACTGCTATCCAAGTCTGGCCAGATACCGTAATCACCGTCATTGTAGTTGCTACAGATGTAGGGGATAAGAAGACGGGGAATGCCCTTGTTCAAATGTCATTGGTCGTTGCCCATTGACAGCGAACCCAGACTTTCGGATGAACGGACGACTCAAACCTTTCGAACCCGTTGCAATCCATACGAGGATATTGTCTTGGAATTTCGCTTTAGTAGAAAATTTAATGATATCTTGGGTTGTGGAGACGTCAGATGTATAATAGCCACCGTTATAGTTAAACGTGGAACGCTTGAGCTTAAAATATGAGCCGTCACCGTCATCGAAGATGAATACTCTATCAGAGAATTTTCTGAACAAGTGACCACACTTCATTTTCATGACAACTATTTGTTTTTCTGTTCGTTCTGTTATGACCATTTCTTGTAATATTTGATGTTCAGGTTCTTAGTGATTGTCTTTTGTTGGTGGTTAGGTGAAACACTGTATTTCGAAGGCATGGGATGGATTAATACTCGGTCGTTTTCGGCAAACAGTTCTTTCAACTGCTCTAACTCTGGCTTGGAGATTTTTTTTTTTGCCTTCCTACCCGATCCCAGTTCTTTTTTGGCCGAGAGTCCCTCCTAGTAACATTCTAGAACATCGTATGTAGTTCGTTTGGTGATATTTTCGGAAAATAAATAGTTCACGATGGACTTGCTCCTTGATGAATATTGCTTTCGTAAAACTTGTACACAATAATACATAGACACTCCTCTTGTGGCTCTATTCTCGGAAAACACAGATTATTTAATGATCTCTTGGCTAATGGCCATGCTCTTATATACCATAGCACAACACTTCACGCGCAAGTTTCACCTGATTAGGTTTCCTTTGCTATTTTACATAATTGCAAAGTTTGTGCGGATTTCTAGGAAAAAGTCCTTATGTTTTCTAAAATGTTAATTAGATATATTATTTACCTTATTGAAAGGCTAAGTTTTGCTAAAGCATTCTTGATGTGTTGGAAAGTGTTTCATAATCTATGCTTGACGTATGATTTTTCTCTCTTGTTTAATTTTCAAGGGAAGACCATGCTATTTTATTTATTTATTTGCTTATTTTTCTTGCAGAGCGACGCAAAATCAATTCGTCAATTGACAGCAGAAAAAAAATGCGAAATTTGCAAATTAGACTTGGAAAAAATAGATAAATTGGCAAATTAGAATTTTTTTTTTTATAATTATTAGTTTATATACCTAAAGTGTTTACTTATACGTGTTTTTATTGTAATAAAATTTGACAAGCTATTTTAGGTTTTGAGTAATTTTTTTAAATTCTTTTGCGTCTGACCTGCGATGACAGATAAATTTTCTAAAATATCAAATTACTTGGGGGGGGGGGCTATGCCCCCCCCCTCAGCCCCCCTCAAATGGCACCCCTGCTTCATGTGTAGGTCTTTAGCCACTTCGTCTATGATTCATGCTTTATAATAATACTAAGCTCAATCCGGGTCGTAATTCTTAATTAGTTTTGTTGATTTGACACTGCACAGCCTGGAGAATTATATCGTAGTACTGGTTTAACAAATATTGGATGTTTTGATGGTGTCGAACGTGCGGTGCACACTTAGCTTGAGAAATGATTTGAAAGAAGGAGAGGAAAACAGAAGGCTACCACAAATAGATAAGACGAACCAGAGAATGAAGAAAATTTTGGGTAGAAATGCAAGGCAGACTTTATCCATGACGCCCTGTAAACTTAAATGGAATCTTTGTGTAAATATTTTTTAAAATAAAACTTTTGTCATTGGGTATCCGTATCATTTTCCTGACCTGGAGACTTAGCTTTCCCTTATAGCAATAGCTGGTGCTAATGAACAGCAAAAACTCTCACTAGAACAATTTAAATCACAACTATTGAAAACACAGTTTCAAAAAGCAACGTTTAGAAACTATTTAAATTACTATCTACATCGATCAAAACTTAAAGATGTGTAGGCTTTTATAATGTTATTTTTCTGGCTTTATGTAATTGAGGATAACATTTAATATTAGGAAAAGTGTTTCTTTATGCAGTGTTAAAAATGCTAAACCTAAAAGAAAGTTAAAAAATATATTTATTAAAACGTCATTTTCCTGGCAGTCATTTTCGTAGCATATGCGTGACAGGATATTTGCTCAGCTGTCATGGTAATGATAATTTAAAAAGAATAATTTTAATTTTGATAATAAATATTCATTAAACAATTAGAAATAAATGAAAGCAAATGTAAAAGTGTTTTAAAAATTTTAAAGCATTTTCAGTTTAAAAAGTTCTTAATTGTGAAAATGACAGGTTTTAAGAGAATCTTCCTTTTATAACGACGCAAATATATAATCAACATAAAATATATACTTATTCTTTCTAGGAAAGATAATCTTAAATATATCAGATACTCAACTCAACTTTTTAATATATTTGTATTCTTAAACATGCAAATAAGTTTAAAGAAAGTTCAAGAAAAATTAGTGTTGATGTTTTCGCGAAAATGTCTTTTATGAATCTTAATGTTTCGAAAAAAAAAACTTGTAATGTATCTGATTTTTCATTGTACTGAAAATAGTTCTGCGGAACTTTAAAATCTTTCCCAGTTGCACAGATTTACGTTTTACATAGAGTCCGCTTTATACAGAGTTTGTTGGAAATGCGTAAAGATTTATTTTAAATATCCTTCACAAATAAACAATACAAGAAAAGAAAAAATCACTTCTTTTAAATTTTCTAGGTTTCATTCTCATAGCGGCCAACCTTCCAGTTTTGTTTTTAATCAAATGAACATATTTCTAACCAGGAAGTTTATTTAATAAAATATGCCTCTTTTTATGTGGTACTTGATTTAATTTATTAATTAAAAATTCTGGTTTAAACGATATTTATTAAGTATGGGAAATAAAGGAAGCTATTCAAAATACAGGTAAAATAAAAATTAAAAATGAAGAAACTTATAAAATAACACGCTAAAACCCGTTATTATAGAGTTCAATGCACTCTGCGTTTTATTTAGTTTACAGGAAAATCGAGGAAAATATGTAACTCATTGTTTATACAAGTACTTTAAAAACCTAAAAAATATATACATTTGTTTAAAATGATTGCAGAGGAATTTAATCTATTGATTACCTGTCTTGATCTTATATGAAATAGAAACGTATTATTATGTTGAAATATGTTTGTGTTTATTTTTAATAGTGATATTAAAGAACTTTATCTATTATTTAGCTACCAAGGTGTACTAAGAACATCGACCTGGCGAACAGTAGAGCATATGCTTATATTTTGAAAGAAAAACTTGTTATTCATAGAGAATAATTCTAACTCTCATATCTTTTTTCCGAAAAATATTTTTATGCAATGGGAAGAACGTCTTTATCATTTACTGTTTTTAAAGGGTTTTATTAAAAAAAAAAATCATTTCCGTGAATTTCTATATTATCATTTTCCTCCGCTTTTCCTTAAAGATATTGTAAGGGTTTTTTTTTTTTTTTTTTTTTTTTTTCGGGAGGAGATATTCTAAATTACTGTAAATGATTACATTTATTCAACAGAAATTGAAGTACATTCATTTAAAGCAGCACTTAAAGTAATCTAAAATTTAATTGTTTTCACTACAAAAGATCTTTTTCATCTTATGTATTTTATTTTAATGAAAAGATGTTCACCAAGTTGCTTATGCTTAGGCTGTATTCTTTATCTTGAAGTAAGACACATGCGCAAGAGCAAATTTATATAATGAAATGTAGAAAAATGACTTAGAACCCGCACATTTTTGCTTGTTATTTTTAATATTTACATAGTAAAGCTTTTAGAGGTTTCCAACTGTTTAAGTGACAGTTTACCTTTTCAACAATTTTTTTTAACTTTACGAAATATGGTTAAAATAGTGAACTCACTGCATTTCAATGTTCAACTAAAGGTACATTTAATTGGTAAAATTAATTGCATATTCAATTAAAATTTTTTAAAAGCTAAAAAATATTGAACTTTTTAAAATCTTTACCACATTTTTAAATATTGATATTTTGGCCCAATTTTTTTTTTTTTTTTTTTTTTTTTTTTTTTTTTTTTTAGATATTCAAATGTGTATTACACAAGTCTGAGCATGGATTTTAGATACATCTAATATTACATTTAATATAATTTTTTTTACTGATATATATAGTGTAAAACGATGAAATCTAACACTTTATGTACTTTTATTTTTTTTTAAATAACAAAAAACCTGAAGGCTAATTCCATGCGCAGATTTATCACATACGTAATAAAGAACATGTACAAAAAAGTTTACATCTCTATCTCAAATACAAAAAAGCCTTAGCATTTTTAAAACCTGAAAGTTAAGAAAATATGAACATGGAGAAAAAGACATTTAAAGGTTTAATTTGTGTGGGTAATTTCGCTGGGTGTATTAAAAAAATTTACAATATCTCGCGATATAATTGCCGTATGGGTAAAAAATATTCACAATTAAACAGGCTTTCATTTAATATTAAAAATAAATTTTGAGGTAAACTGTACCTTTTAGTTTCTTCTTAATTAAGGGGACCAGAAAGGTTTGAATCGACAAAATTCGACTGAAATTTTGGCGTGGATTAGGAAGCCTGCAGTTAATTTACACTGTTACTTCTTTTTTAATTTATTTATGTATGTTTTCTAGCAATAAAAAATATTTGTTAAATTGTGAAAAACAATAACAAAAAAATTTAATATTTTATGAGAAAATTAATTTTGCAAAATTTGCCAAGATTTTGAAGTCCCGGTTCCATATTTTTTAAATCTTCATTTCTCTTTTATGCTGCTTATTACGTTGTCTCTTAATTATACCTGAAAAACAGACAAGAATTTCTAAAAAAGAATTGAAAATTATAATGAAAAATTCAAAATCAATTTAAACCATAAAACTTTATCATATTTTGTTGTTGTAATTCGAAAAAAAAAAATTGTTTGTTTTTCAGGCATAGGTTGTAGATAATTTAATTTCCTTTATTAACAAGAAATAACATGTAAATACATTAACCCCTTCAAAATTTATCGCGGTAAAAGCTTTGAAAAATAGCATTTCCAGATACACATAAGTTTCAAGTTTTGCCTTCGCAGGTATCGCCGGTCTGCGCGCCTCAATGTTTACAGCTCGCCTGGCCATAATTTTAGGAATTTTCCTAAAGGACCGCCGGGTTTCCTCTAAGTCCACACAACTTTGAAGAAATCCTTGACTTTTTATATGCTGCCACCACCGATATGATTACGTGATATCGGTCACGCTATGAGAGGATTGTTGAAAGGAAAACCAACTCTTTCAATTAAACTGTACTGACAATTTATTTACACATTATTTACAGATAACAAGACACTATTTACAATTAAGAACTCGGATATAGGTGATCCGGTCCAACCTTAAATTGAATACAGTAAATACTCGCTGTGTACTGTTAAACTACTCTGTATTCCTCTCACTCTACGCTAGTTAAATTAGATTTACCAGAGATAACTATTAATCTCCCAACACATTAGCTCTATTCTCCAAGAGCTTCACCGTATAATCATGCTCTGTCCACGAGCTACTCAGGAACTACTCACACCTTCAGCTCCAGGCATCCACTGTACCCTGCGAGAAAGCAACCACCCACTTTCAGCTATACGCCTTAACTGATCTCCCTCGGCTATATCACTCCTCTCCCAAAAACATAAACGAGGTTTTCCTTCTGTCATCAGGGTCTCCTTCCCTTCCTCCAATCCATCGAACCTCCCCCTGTCACCTTCCGTGACGTCCGTTATTTTGTTATCTGGTGAAATCCTTTTGTCTGCTTTATCTCAGGTATACATTTGAACACCAGGGACCCCACTCTATTCATAAACTACATTCCTTCACCTACTCTGTATAACTCACTAGCTCGGATTAAATTTCAGAAAAGGCAAATTCCATGCGAACTTGTCATGCCTGTCACACAGCTGAAAATTGCTATGTTTGTTTGCCACCTTTATTTTCGAAAAGTTGGCTTCGCCTTATTCAATTGATGAGATATCTCCGATAAAATAAGTCACATTTTTCCGTTATAAAATACTGGTAGCCAAAAATCGTAGTATGTGACAGACATGACAAGTTCGCATGGAATTAGCCATAAGAAAAGAGTGTTACTTTAAAATTCCCAGTACACAGATAATATACAAGCAAGAAAATAATATATAACCATAGTTCTAATAGTATATGTTCCTCAGAACCTGACACGGACCAATCAGTGTTGGTCAATAACGAGAGATTTATATCAATTTCCTCGATTGTGTGAACATCTCGATAGTCGATTGTGTCAAGTGTTTCTCGATGACTCCAGTCAATCAATTGCTATTCTTATCCTGAATATGTACATAGGGTAATATTTTTTTTCTGGCCTAGTGGTGTATGTCAGCCGGGAAAATGTATATCGTCTTATAGTGGCTCCCTTCCCCCACAAGAATCGAATTAGTCATTTTTCCGTATTTCTGCTTGTTTTCCAGTTCGCCCCTCACCCTTCCCCCTAGTTATCCTCTAGAAATTCATTATTGCTCCCCCTCTCAGCAATTTGGCTCCTTTCGGCAAGGGACATCGGCCTTATTCATTTATCAATCGCCCCCGTTTCCTTATGTACATGTTACGGGTTAAAACCAGAATTAAGGGTAAACCTAGGTTTAACCGATTAAAGTGATTACCCAGGCCTTGCAGATAAAGCCCGAAGAGTTCCCAAGGCTTCCATCTTCAGCCTAACCAATCTTGGTCGGTTAAAGCCAGAAATTATTATAAAACATCTTTGTAGAAACATATTAAAACCTTGTAATCAGAAAAATTTTGTTTGTACCTTTGTTGCAGAAACTGAATGGAAAAAAATGAGTAATTTAAGAATTTGAATGCAGAAACTGAAAAGAAAAGAAAAAATCAGTACTTTAAGAGCAGAATTTACACAAAAGTTTACACAAGAATTTAAAAATTAGTCCATGAATAACGTTTAAAGAGTGATTTAATTTTCACATTTAATTTGTATTTTACATAACATTATCGTTTTTTTTTTTTTTTCAATATTACCACAAATACAACCATGCATTTTAAACAACTGATGCACCTTAACAAATCTTATCAAACAGTATTTACTGCTTTAAATTGGATATTATTACTACTTATTTTAATAATAATCTTATCAAATGGTTTAATCTTATAAACGAATAATAAGATATGTAGTAGATGTGCCTTTAATGGATACTCTTAAGGAATTTCTTTAAATTTGTTTTTTAATTAATACTTTTAATTAATATATTCTTTATTTTTCAATATTATATTATTCTATAAACAATACTTAATCATTCTCATAGTCTCATTTCTCAATATGGATCAAAATTTAATAGTAAATAACAGAAATACATCAAAACGCCCAAAATTCCAGAAATGGACAGTCTCTGTTCCAGTAATGGACATCCTACAAAAAATAACAGAGTTTCCCCCAGGTTTAAAAAGGGGCAGGGTGCTGCTTGTGAGAAAAGGGCACTTTTGGATTCCGAAGGGCATGTTTTGGATTTTTAAGGGCCTTTCTTGAAATTTTGAAAGGCATTCTTTTGATTTTTAAAACTACTTTTTAATATTTAATTGACAGAACACTATTTTAAAGACAGCAATGAGTCATTTTTTACTATGAAAGTAATTTTCTTAATATACAAAGGAGTAAAGGCACTTTTTTTAGGTGGGGGCAACAAGGGAGCTATTTTTTTTTTAATGAGGTGCAAGAGGGGTGCTATTTTGTAAACCTAAGGGCAGGCAGGGTGCAGCGCCCTCCTGAAACTGTCTGGGGGAAACTCTGAAATAATATATATAGTTGTTTTCATAACTGTATTTGACATCAGAATTTATTAATTTCGGGCTTTAACCGACTAAGATTTC
The DNA here is from genome assembly GCA_963932465.1 of Maratus speciosus. Classification (NCBI taxonomy): domain Eukaryota; kingdom Metazoa; phylum Arthropoda; class Arachnida; order Araneae; family Salticidae; genus Maratus; species Maratus speciosus. The sequence goes on along the minus strand of OZ010796.1, from coordinate 456,969,326 downwards.
TTAGACCTAGCTTTAATCGGTTAAAGATGGAAGCGTTGGGAACTCTTCGGGCTTTATCCGCAGGCCTGGGTAATCCGCACTTTAACCGGCTAAACCTAGGTTTACCCTTCATTCCTGCTTTAGCCGTAACATATATATTATAAACAAAATGAGCCTTTAATGGACCACAGTTGTAGGTATCTTAATATAGGACAGTTGGGTCTTCGTCCTAAAACCTGCCTTTAGTTTTCCACTAGGGGGCATAGCTTTTAGGTAGATTTCGTATGAAATACTACCAATTGGCGTCGTTCCTATGTTGGAATTTCTGAAAAATTTTTGCAGAGCTACACCGATCATGACCCCTAGAGCCCAAAACCACCCTCAGTTAAAAACTTCATATATATATATATAAATATATATATGTATGTATCTATATATGTGGATGTGGCTTGCGGTTCCCAAAACAATCTAAACCACATCCTGACCGCAGTAAGAGGTGCAGCTAAAATCCCATGAGAACTGACAGAGTGGACAAATTCTAAAAGACAAAACCTTATGAGTTAATAATTCTGAACCGCAGCCTGATATCTAAGATTCGATGTAACGTCAGAGTTATTCTGCGGACTGACCTGGTAAGACGTACCCGGTCAGGCTTCCGAAATATATTGAATGCCGGTAAACTGCCGTAAGAAATTCCCCCTCATCCCCCTAAGCCCTGTATATAGTTAATGTGCTCTGTAAATATAATCTATGCTTTAATCAAGACATTAAAACGTGATTATTTCTATACTACGAGTGTTCAATCAGAAGCCTTTATCACCAAAGTTTGACCACAGTCAATCCCACCTATTCCACATGAGGGCTCGACCGCGTCGAATCCACCTATTTTTAAAGCCTCTAGACACCACTGAAATCGTGCGGTGATCCAACTTCTGAAATATTTAAGATCTGCGAAGATTCTGTTCGAAGTTCTATCCGATAAGGAAAGAGCGAGAGAAAGAAGATCTACTGACCTACTTATCTGTTATCGACTCACCCGTTGTTCTGTGTGTGTGTGAAAGAAGACATCGGTGATATTTTTTCGTTCTCAATGGATATAATCAAGCCATTCGGCGTTCTCTTTTAAAAAAGGATACCAATTTGGAAGTAAGCTACCTTTCAACTATTTCTTATTTAGCCATGTTATTGCAAGATATACGGCCGGTGTTAGCTCAAATTAATTCGGCACGAGTTGAACGAATCAAAATCCTACATACCTTAGTCTTTGGCTCTGACGAAAATAGAAACAATCGTAAAAATTTACGGAAGTTTCAGGGATTCAAATTTAAAATTGGGGATCCTGAATTTGACGATAAAATCACTGAAACGGCTAAAAACTTCCCCTTAGCCCAACTCATTTCCATGGCAAATTTACTTTGTCTAGACATTGCCGATAATGAGGCGGACATTTCACGACGTATGATTGAAGCCCTTGCAGACCTAACAAAATTCCAGTCCTCCATTTCACCACAAACCGATTCCGAGCCTGATGATGACGATTCTCGCAATACTTTGCAATCCAAATCATTAACGAATTTTTCTGGTACCACTTTGCAATATAATGCTGCTATTTCTCCCCATTCGGCACCGCGTCAGTCCATTTCTTTTACCGATTTCGAAAATTTAATTACACCTTTTTCCGGCAAGTCAGTCGAAAACATTCTACAATGGTTAGAAAGATTTGAAGGCTTGGCCACAACATTTCAACTGAATGAGTTGCAAAAATTTCTTTTCGTCGAAAGAGCTCTCAAGGGTACTGCATTGTCATTTGTCCGCAGTGAGCCAGAATTAACATCGTACGCAGCATTAAAGCAAGCGTTAATACAAGAATTCGCGCATATTTCCTCTTCTGCCCAAATACACGTACTTGTAAGCCCTACGAAAAAATGAGTGAATATTTTTTAATAATGAAAGAGATTGCCCAACGAGCGAAAATAGACGACGCATCACTCATGCATTATGTTATCACCGGTATTAGAGATAACCTAATAATAAAGCAATTCTTTTTGGCTGTGAAACTCTCACCGAATTTAAAAGTAAGCTTCAAATTTATCAGCAAATTTGCGATCAAAGTCCCCACCATCGCCAGTCGCAGCCGCGGCCTACACCTGTTAGTAATAAATCCCTACACACCGAAAAAGCCCCGAAAACAATTTGTTTTTCTTGCGGAGAACATGAACACCATGCAAAAGATTGTGTACATAAAGACAAAGGAATTAAATGTTTTTCGTGTAATAATTTTGGACACAAGAGTTATCACTGCGCTCAGACCACCCGCCCTAAAGTTTCAAACTCAGACACCTCTCCCCCTGCAATTCGAGTATTAGAATTAGATAAACCGCGTCAAAATATGACGAAATTAGTGAAAATTGCAGATTTAGCGATACATGGGTTGATGGATACCGGTTCGCACATTACGTGTGTAAGAAAAGGTTTGTACCGCTTACTGGGTTCCCCCACCCTCAACGACGCAAGCTTACAAATCGCAGGCTTCGGTAGCAGCAGTGTCATACCAATCGGGTCGTTCAGCACAACCATCTCTATAGACGACAATGCGTATACCACCACAGCTTATGTCATAGAATTTTCTCGCATGAACATTCCTCTCATCATCGGAAGAGACATAATTTCCCAGGGAATACTCACTTGTGATCAGAACGGCATCTCACTCCAAAAACCACCTCCACCCGAAATATCTGTCAATTGCATCACCGTTTGTAAAGGTGTACACAACGTAGACGTAGACCACAAACAAGAGAATGTCGTATTACAGAGCTTAGTTTCAAGTATCCCAGAACTTTGCGAGGACGTGCCTTCTCAGATCCTACCATCTCCTAATTGCCCTCGTCACCACGCACCTGTGCAAAAGACGTTCGTTGCTCCAAATTTCCTTGTGTACGTACTATGCTTCTTACTCGTCATATTACATTCCGCAAGTGCATCGCGTACCTGTGTTTCTGATATGGGAACTTTCATCCATTTTCTCGAGGCATATTTTTTACTGTGTATGGCGGAATATTTTTACAGCTCACTAGTGCCAGCTCTTCCCAATACTAGGAAGGTAAAAACACGTCACCGAAAATGGAAACGAAACAAAATTCGTTCACGCACAATATAGCTACAAAAAAGACAGAGAAGAAAAGTGTTTTTTTTAAACTGTGCTTCTCTTAGTGTTGTTTTCACGGTACTCTTCTGTACTTCAAATAAATTCCCGCGTTGCGAAATGTGTGTTTTTTTTTATTTCGCCATAGGAAGTGTTCATTTTTTTTCTGTGTATGACGTCCACCAACCAAGTAACACAACTGTGCCTCCTAAACCTGTGTTAATTCCTTTTTGTGTGTTATTACTACCATCGTTGTGCATTTCTCTTATCTGACGAAAAATACACGTATTTATAGATACGTTATCCAGACTACAGTTCCTGTAAGTACATTTTTACTTTATTTATCTGGATTTATGATTCAGACTGTCTGATCGGTGCGGACCGTTATCAACATACCCTATTAGCATTTGCAGTGAACTCGTATTTGCTTTTTTTATTTACTTTTTCAAATGTGCACAACGATTAGAATCAATATTTTTTCCCCTTCTTTTTATCAGTGTCAAGAAATTACTGGTGATAAACAGCTGATTATCACCGAACTTTTCAGATAAGACAGTTTTATCAAGACTTTTCTTTTTCTTCTTTTTTTATATACACAGCAATGGAAGAACGTGTTTTTTTTTTTATTATTACATGTGACATAAGCAAGATTTTGTTCATCTTTCTTTTCTGTTTACTGATTACTGCATTATTTTTATTATTACTCCTATTATTTTACAAGTTGCCATCAATATTATTGTTTTTCGTATTATTATGTATGTCTTTATATATTTGATAATTTTTGATATATTTTGAAATGTTTAATTCAAATAATTGTTTAAATTATTAGTATGTATCCCTCCCCCCCCCCCCCTTCCCCAATACCAGCATTTATTTTTTTTTAGCTTAGTTATTTGTTTTTTCCTCTCTGTATAGCAACTGACTGCTTGCACTACTTAAAACGAATTTTTTTTTCTTTTCTTATGCTTAGATTTTTTAAGACAAATATTTTAAAGACGTGAAGTTCCGTAGGCGGATCTTCTTAAAGACGAAAGATCAAAAGACGAAAGATCTTAAATACGAAAGATCTTAAAGACGAAAGATCTTAAAGACGAAACGTCATGTTACACATGACACACAACGACTTTTTCTAACTTTCAATTTTTTTTCTTCGAAGACTTTTTTTTTCTTCTAGTGTAGTGCAGTTCAGCCTATACATTGCAATGGAAAGGCCTAAATTTAAATTAATTTTTTTCGTTTTGTTGTTTGTGCTTCGTCAGTTCTCTCCCTTTTGCCCTCTAAATTTTTTTTAAAGATAAGATTTTTTTTCTTTCTTTCTTCTTTTAACTTTAAAACTTTCGAAAAATTTTTGTTAGTGTTTTATTTAGATAAATTTTAATTTGCCCTTTTCTTGCTGCGGTTGCTCTCACGTGTGCAGGGCGCACACCTGTCAAGATGCCCGAGTGTGGATGTGGCTTGCGGTTCCCAAAACAATCTAAACCACATCCTGACCGCAGTAAGAGGTGCAGCTAAAATCCCATGAGAACTGACAGAGTGGACAAATTCTAAAAGACAAAACCTTATGAGTTAATAATTCTGAACCGCAGCCTGATATCTAAGATTCGATGTAACGTCGGAGTTGTTCTGCGGACTGACCTGGTAAGACGTACCCGGTCAGGCTTCCGAAATATATTGAATGCCGGTAAACTGCCGTAAGAAATTCCCCCTCATCCCCCTAAGCCCTGTATATAGTTAATGTGCTCTGTAAATATAATCTATGCTTTAATCAAGACATTAAAACGTGATTATTTCTATACTACGAGTGTTCAATCAGAAGCCTTTATCACCAAAGTTTGACCACAGTCAATCCCACCTATTCCACATATATATCACTTTCTTCTGGACACGATAACTTCCACAATTCTGCACCAATCTCTTCCAAACTGATACATAAAATCAAGGGGCATGAAATCTCGGTCAAGTTCGTTAATGGGCAAAATCGGACCAAGGGGATGGAAATAGAGAGGGGTTTTGTGAAAACCGAAAAAACCCCATAAATTCTTAAATTTTGTACATATCGAATCAGTTTAAAGTTTTTATTACTTCTAAAAATAGTGCCAAAAATTTATGTATCACAGATTTTTGATAAAGTTAAAAATGGGCTCAAGGGGCGCAAAAAATAGGGTTTTTGGGAGAAAAAAAATTCATAACTTCGTCAATTCTCAAGATATCAAATCCAATTAGTTTTATCATGAATCTCCTTAACATTATCTACAACTTTTATATTCACAAGTTTTTGATAGGAACAATTCGTACCGCAAAAAAAAAATAAAAACAAAAACAAAAAGGGCGTTTGAAGAAGAAAAAAATTCATAACTTCGTCATTTCTCAAGATATCAAATCCAATTAACTTTATCATGAATTTCCTTAACATTATCTACAACTTTTATATTCACAAGTTTTTGATAGGACCAATTCGTACCGCAAAAAAATTAAAAACGAAAACAAAAAGGGCGTTTGAAGAAGAAAAAAATCCATAACTCCGTCAATTCAAAAGATATAAAATCCCCATGAATTTATCATATATCTTCTTAATATTATCTACAACATCTATATAGACAAGTTTTGGATAGGACCAATTCTTACAGCAAAAACAAATTAAAAATACATAGCGGTTGAAGAAAAAAAAATCATCATAAGGGTGTATTCAAATCCAAACTGCTTATTTTCTGACTCATTTTACAATCCATTTTTACTCTCAAAGGCTTCCAATTGGTACCTTTTCTTACTCAGAAACTATATAATGTACTGTAATGGTCAATTTTTTGATAGAGGCAGAATATATTTTAAAACATGCTGTCAAAGTGGGCCTTTTGAACCGAATTTCCCGAAGCGGATTGTGTTGGAAAAATCATCGTATTAAGGGAGTATTCAAATCCAAACTGCTTATTTTCTGACTCATTTTTAAATTTATTTTTGCTCTCAAACGCATCCAATTGGTAGATTCGCTAGTTCAGAAACTATATAATGACCGTAATGATCGATTTTTTGACAGAGGCAGAATATATTTCAAAAAATGATGTCAAAGTGGGCATTTTGAACGGAATTTCCCGAAGCGATTGTGTTAGAAACGAAAAATATTGTCTTACTGAGAAAATAATTGTTTATATATCAAGTTTTAATTAATTGAACGAAAATTAAAAACACGGGTCGCTTATAAATCTCTTCAAAAATCACGTCAACAAGTTTCATGTTTTTCGTATTAAAAATGAATCTGGAGTTATGCCAGAAAATTTCGAGTTGTTGAGCATGGAAAAATATTTTTTTGTATACCGCCCTAACATGATTGTGATAAAACCAATTATTATATAAAAATGGAATAAAAACTCGTCAAAAGCGGCCAGATAAAATTGTTAAAGTGGGTTTATCTCTAATCATGATTTGGTTTTTGTTTGTGAAATTAGTATATTTAACTTCAAAATCTACCTCCGACTGTAGGCCGGGGCAGCAGGGATTTTTTTGAGATTCAGGGTGCTTTTGCCAGTAACTTTTCGTTTTTTTCTCTCACCTCCTTTTAATTTTCCCCACATTTGTGATTTTTCATCTTAAGCACCTTCGGCCTTAGCCCTTTCTCCCTCTATGTTTTTTTTTTTTTAATTCGGAGAGTAAATTCAAGCTAAAAAACATTTATCCATCTCATGTTTTTGCCCTTCTTTTTTCTCTATTTCTTAGCGCTTGAGGCGAATCGTCCTTATTTTGAAAATGTATTTCTTCTCTGAATTTATTCCTGCCCTCCTCTCTTTCCCCCCTCCCTAACTTGGCTCCATCCGGCAAGAGATTGTTTATTTTTAAGCCTTGTTTATTTTTCAATTGTCCCCACCATATTCCTTCGATATATTTTATAACTAAAATAAAACTTCAATAGTCTTCACTTGTAGGCTATCTTAATTTAGGACTAAAGCTTCAGATAGACCATCCATTTATGTTAGGTCGTCCTCTATTTCTCCCTAGGACCATAGTTTCTGGGATTTATGATGCTTTTACTCCCCACTTTTCGTTTCCCCCTTCCCCCTTGACCTTTATCTCACATTCATAATTTTTCCTTTTAAGCACATTAGACCTCACCCCTTCCTCCATTTATTTATTTTTTAATTCGGACAGTAAATTCTATTTAAAATACAGTTGAACCTCTGTCGTTTGCACGCCCCCCCCCCCCCTCTCATCCCTATCTCTTAGCGCTTCAGGCGAATCGTTCCCAAGTTGAATATTAATTTTTCTCGGTATTCATTCTTGCTCTGTTCTCTCTTTCCACCCTCGGCAACTTGGCTCCTTTGGACAAGAACATAGGCCCTGCACATTTCTAAAACTCCCCATTCTTTATATATATTTTACAACTAAAATAAATCTTTAATGGATCCCATTTGCAGGGTATCCTTACAGGGGCGGCGCCAGAACTTGCCCGACGGGAGGAGGGGGCACAGTATCCCCGACAGGTGGGGAGCGAATTCATAATATATATTAGAGGTCTCCACGAACATGGGCTTGTCCCGAAGCCCGAGCTCGGTAAAAGTCTCTTTTATTAAATTCGGGCCTGTCTTAATTTTATCTGAAAACTCGGTTCGGGCTAAATTTTAGCTTTTGAAAAGTTGGTCCGGCTATGAACTTCATTCTCCCCGGGACATGTCCGGGTCTTTCATTTTTTCTGTAGATTCGGGACGGACCGGGACTGTATTTATACTTCAGAATTTTTCTTTTTCCACGGTAATGTCGTGGTAACTTTTCTCCTTTATTAGTGGAGTAAATGAACAATAAAACATTTCTTTGTTTATTTTTTTTTCCCTTTTTTAAATAACAGGTGGAATATGTTAGCTAATCACGTGAAAAACATAAAATTTTCGCGTCCGGATTTGGCATATCCCAAAACGCGCAGATCTCTAACACTCACACTGCTATTTAAATTAGAGAATAATTGCAGAGAGCCAAACGATTTTTAGTCCTCACTAGTCACCTAATCTTTATAGGCGGACGAATCTACAACAGAAAAAGTTTCCACACTTTTGAGCATTACTCGAAAGGAAAAACTTTGCTTCGTACTCTTCTTCCACTCAGCAACCTCTCAATAAGAGGTCATTCAATATTACAGATTTTACGCGCACATATGTGGCACATACACAGCAGCGTGTGAGCGACAAAGTATGAAACAGTTCTCCGGTTATGAGTCGAAACACTGGGAACCACCCCGTCCTTAAAGTTGTTCTCAACTGCTTTCGTCAACTAGCGCAAAACGTTTTTACACATTCAGTAACTCATTTATAAATATAAAGTTACAAAATTGGCAAAGCTGACTAGGAAAGCGATTTGTAATCGAACTGTTTTTTCTATTTTTTGATCAATAGATTACCTATTGAGTTATAAACGAAATGGGTCGCGTGACCAAGGCGTTTTTTCTCCGTTCCTGACTCTTTTTCATCTCTCGTCTAGAAATTCTGTTCAAAACATCAAGTTTGGCAGCATTTTCTAAAAGATCTATTGCGTTTACAATAAAACGGAAAGAATAGCTCGATTACACAGTTTCTGAATAACAACACCTGCTAGATTTATGCGTTTCTGAACAAAAATTAATTTAAACTTATGTCAGAAAGTTGCCCCTTTGGATTTGAGAACAGCCTTAAGAAAATGCAAAGGCCTAGAAACAAGAGTCCCGCATCAGGTAAGAAGGGTAACCAATATTTTTCGAAACGCGGTTCATGTTCTGGCCGGGCTGACACTGTATTTTAATGTCGGAGGTAACTGAAAAAAATCAGTTGACAAATCCTATCGAAAACGCATGAAGTAACCAAAAATTATTTTAATTTAAAATTATTTAAATTTGTTAGTGAAAGTGTAGTCGTGAAAACTAGCAGTTAAACGTTACACCTAACTAGGGTCCTGACCGGCTGATAAATAAAATTTGCAGCTCTGCAAATTTTATTTAAAACCAAGCTGCAGCCCTAACCGATACCAGTCAAAAATATTCCGTCTACCAGCAACCCAATCAAACCCAAAATACTCAATTCCATAGTCCCAACCTGAAACCCGGAATCAGAGAAAATTGATCCAAAATATAGTATAATTATAGAAAAATAGTCTGAAATCATATGTCCAATATTAATGTTATCTTTTATGTAGAAAATAAACATGTAAGGAGTCATTCATTTTCAAATTACGTAGTTTTTCATCTGAAATAGATTTCTGCGCGAGTTGGATTATACCCGACCCAAACATTCAACTTAAAGTCAATCCGAAACCTACGAAAAATTTCCGTTGACCCAAAACCCGACAATTTTTTTCTATTGACCCCAAACCGAAACACTTCAATCCGAACCCGACTCGACAAAAAAAATGATCTATAATTTAATACAGTTATGAAAAAATAGTTTGCAATCATATCTCTAATATCAATTCTATCTTTTATGTAGGTAATAAACATGTAAAGTGATTCATTCAAATTTAAATATGTATTTCTTCATCTAAATCAATAGCTTAGCCTTTCTTTTTGTAAAATTGAGCTAATTCGAACTTGGCTCGTAAGTAGTGTTGTCAGGTCTAGTATCGCAAAAAGAGGGACAGGGAGAAAAAAAGCGGGGCAGGCGCTTGAAAATCCGGACATCCTTAAACACTGCAATAAAACCTGTTAAAACGGAACCAGTGTAACGGAATAACGCTTTAAACTGAAAATTTTCGCAATTTCGGCTAAAACAGGCTAAGATTACAACCTGTCTAAATTGGAAAGTTCTTCCGATTCTTTGTCGTTCCATCTTAACAGATAGCCCTATTAAATAGCTTCCTTTCTACGTATTGAATGCACGTGAATTATACTTTATCCATAAAGGAATGATGTGAAATTAATTGGTCGAACTAGAGTTTTTTAAATAATTAACAGTAATTTTATGATAATAATGCTCACTGTAGAAATACCGCGTTTTATTTTTTTCATTATTTTGCATTTCAGTCGTTTTTCTAAAAGCACAATTATTATTACATTCACTCTCAAGAAAATATTTCGTTAAACGTAAAAAGCGCAGGCAGAAAGTTGCCGGAACGCACCTGTGGTTGGAACAGATTTTTCTATTATTTGAAGAAATTTCCGTCTTTTAAAATTAAAAAAAATTATTAAATTAAAAAAAAAATTAAAAAAAAAAATGAGCTTCGGTTTGCGAACTTTTCGTGTTTTGGAGGAAAAGAAACATACGTAAAAAATCCGTTTCTGATACAAAAAAGTGGCATGGAGCACAGTTTCAGGAACACCTCTGTCATTTCAAAATGCAACTTCAGATCATTTTTATGTTAGATTAATAATTTTCTGGATTTTTGGGGGGGAAGGGGCAAATCAAAACAGGAATTTTCGTGTTTTAATAATAATACTAATAAAAGCAATTGAAGAAATTCCTTCAACTCACGTATTTTTTTTAGAGTGTATATAATGATCGAACCTAGACAGAATGGTCCTCTAACTTCTGATAAGATACAGAATTTAAATCTAAGACTAAAACTAAATACAAAATTCTGAAGAAAAATGTAAGTTAAAGAAAAACTTGTAAAATAGCTTAGAATGTAAAAGTTCATTATTTTAATATCAGCTCAATCATAAAACAAGTCTTGTTGATGTTAAAAAAAAAAAAAAAAAAAAAAAAAAAAAAAAAAAAAAAACCTTTAAATTCATCCTTATTTTGCAACAGCCAAAGTTTAAAGATCTGCACGGTCTGGGCTCGGGCCTATTTTCATTCATGGCACTCGTGCCGGGTCGGGCTTGGGCCTTACTTTTTTCGGAAGGATCGAGCCTGGCGTAACTTCTTTTCGTACCGAGACGGGACAGGTTTCATTCTTCCTAGGTCTTCATAAGCCGCTATTTTCAGCCCCGGTCTCGATCCAACCCGTAGGAAAATCATTGTCTCGGCGTGGCCGTGCAAAAATCAGTAAAATTTGGCCCGGCCCAAAAATGTTTGCAAAAGTGCATATATTTTTAAATCTACATTATTCTACAATTAAATATTAAAATTTATTCGTCTTAACCCTTAAATGCCGGATTTTTCAAAAATCATTGTAATAATGCTTTTCGGCTTTTATTTTTTAAATAAATCATGGGAAAAATACTTTAAAAAATCATATTTTGTTTTAAGTATGGTTTACGGCTAAAAAACAGTTTGTTACTAATCGGCAATACTGGTTTTTAATTGAAAAAATAATTTTCCTTGATAAAATTCTATAATATTAAACACACAATAATTTTAAAAACTATAATAAGAAATAAATTTTATTTGCTCACTGCAGAACAAAATAGGGTATTTCGCAAGCTTCCAAACAAAACAAAAAGAACAAGTAGCAACAATTGAAAAAAATAAATCTATCTTTATTCTTAAACAGCATAAGTGTGACCATATACATGTTGAAAATCGATTTAATAATATTTTCAGAATGTATTTTATTGGCAACAATAGGCGTTATAGCTTCAATATTATTCTAATAGTATTTTAGAGCCTAAATTGGGTATGTTGCCGAAAAGCAACACAGAGCATTTAAGGGTTAAAGAATAGTAGATTTCTAGGCAATAATATTGAAATACAGTATAACGTGTGAAAAAGAACTATCCTATGACGAAATCCTGTCTTATATGGAAAAATTTATTGATCCATGTAAAATGAAAATAATAATACGTGAGAAAAGAATGTAATACATTTACACCTGCTAAGAAGGGAGCTTGTTTATAACGCTTTTTTCCCCCATGCGATTCCGTCTTAGAAGATTTTACTATATAGAATCTCTCAGATTTTTAAGTCTCTAATACATAATTTTTTGATTAACGATATTAATTATAGCTGAAACATTTACATACAAATAGAGATTCATTAAAAAAATGTATATCGCAACCTAGGGCGCTTCTTTAAAAATGAAGATTATAAACAGGAAAAAAAAGCTAAAATAAGTATTTTTGGTCAGAACTCCTCCTTTTAATAAAATCGACGTAAAAATCCATGTTTTGTAGCAATTCCGTCGGGCTGGATCGTATTCGGGCCGAGATTTTAACTTTTTCCAGGCCGAGCTCGGACGGAACTTTTAATTTTTATACCGAGCCGGCCCATTAATGTTTTTTGTACGGACCAGGCCGGGCCGAACCCGGGCCGAAGTTTTGACTTTTATACCAAGCCAAGCCGAGCTTTTCTTTCCATGATTTGGGCCGGGCCCGGACCTGGAAATTTCGGCCCGTACAGACCTCTACAAAGCATAACTAAGTTATTAATTAAAATTGTTCAATCTAATAATACAATCAAGTTTAAATTATCAAGTAAGTCGGTGTTCTGTTTTACATGATTTTTTAAATTTCTAAATGCGAACCTACGACCCTAAACAAGAATTGTTAATTACAACCATGTACGGTTCGAGTTATGCCAGACCCGAAATTGACAAAACATTTTTTTTTTTCGAACCTGCAACTTGATCCTAAGCATGAAATGGAAAAAAAATGAATCCTAAATGTAAAACAATTCAGGAAAATAGTCTGCAATCATATCTTTAAAATCAGATTCATATTTCGAAAAATGAATGCATACGTTTACTCATTCATATAAGAGTTTTTTTTTTTTTTTTTTTTTTTTTTTTTTTTTTTTTTTATCATTTGAAACAATAATCTGGACTTTTCTTTGGAAAAATTTGGCGTACTCGAATCGAATCCCAAGACAGAAAATTCTAATCTGAGATGACCCGAAAACGGAAACACTAATCAACCTGATCCGCAGCAAAATTTTAGAGCCAATGGATAACACGTACGAGTAGAATCGAGTTAACTAACCCGATGCAAGATTTTAGTTGTTGCTAAGCCATATATACATATACCCGCAATTTACATATAATTATTTTCGGTACTTGTTAGTTATCCCGTCGATCAATTTCGCCAAATTATATAAATCGCCAAACCACCCGCCAAATTATACAAATTGACATAATTGTTAATTTAAATAACGAAAGAAGAAGTAAATTAGTATAACATTAATAAAAATACAAATAAAACGTCGAATTAATAGTTTTATTGGCCATTATTGGCATTTAATCTTACAATTAATTAAGCATTGAACAGAAGTGCACATGAATAAATTCTAAACAAAATGTAAAAGGTTTTCGGTAACATCCGGCCGTTGTGACGACAGACTTTAACCGACATGTGGTTAAATTCTTAAATTTTCTCGTCGCAGACTAAAGAATAATGTTTTAATTTAGATTAAACACGTAAAAATTTGACGTAATTTGGGATCGGGAATTTTGGAAAAATCGGGACATTCCACGTAAATCGGGACACCTGGCAACACTACTCGCAAGTATCAAAACTCAACCCCAATCCCATCCGAACCCAACCACAACGAAAAAAGTTATCCTCAATCAGAGCAATGGGTCGGGTCGGGTGTAGATAAAATCGGGCAACCTGAATCGATGCAGAACTCTAATTTGAGATATAATTCTGGGCACTTTTTTGAAAAATCAGCAACAAAACCGACGCGTAAGAATCAAAACTCATGTAAAACCTTCGACTAACATGTGGAAGTGGTAGCGTGGAACTTCAGTCAAGCGGAGGCCCAAGTAATAATTAAATCAAACAATTTATTTAAATGCATAAGATAAATGAATATTTCTTGATTAATTTCTTGTATTACAACTACATTATATTTATGGGTACTTTCAGCTGATGACAATGTTCATTAAAGACTTAATGTTCCGTGTATAAGATTAACCTTCAAATTCTATTAGCTTCGTTCTCGATACAAATCCAAAATCTTGTCACGATAGTCTGGTAAGAAACAGCTGCCTCTGTTTTCTTGTGTATATCAGTCCTTGTCAACTACACAATATCTCGCGGTTTACACTGGGGAAATCTTACCCAGCCCGAAACGGCAGGTTCTTCTATCCCTTCGGATCTATCCGAAAACTCAACTCCCAACTCAGAGAGCAGCTCTCTCCTTGGGATTCAAAAACGCATCTACCTCTTTTCTCTGTTCGTTCAAATTCACCTTCCTAAAACAAAGGCTATCTGTCGGCCCACTCAGAGCCTAGGTTGAATGATATCACTAACAAACTTCGATATCATTGGTCAAGAGAGACCCTCTCTGCTAGCGTGAGAAAATTTTGCATCTAGTTTCATTTTTAAATTGTCCTGGGAAAATATCGGCAAAGTTGCTACTTAAAAGGAATTCCATAACTCCTATTTTTTTCATGCCGTTCTACTTTTCCGTCAACCTTTAAGATTGGTTTAGATGGATTGATTCTTTTTATCATTTCCTGCAGAACCTTGAGACTTAGAAATATTTTGAGCTGGTATGTTTATACATTGCTCTTCCTATCTAGAGTTCTATTTGAAAATATTTGGGACTCTTTTTGTGAATCCCATTGGATTCTTCACAATACCCCCCGCCTTTAAATGATATTTCGGCTGCAAGACGTAATATCTGCAAAGAAAAGGTTAGCTCATATATTAGAGTGGCCCTCCTTTATATATCTCACTCACCTTTTTCACAAAAACTTTTCATACAATTTACATTTAACTTACTAATGCTGAGTACCTTTGATTATGAAATTTCACTTTAAAAAAAACAAAACACATTTAAAATTTTACACTAAGACATTTACACAAAATAAGATAAATTTAATATGTACACCTAGTTAAATCGAATTCGACTCACTTATGTACACTTAGTTAAATCGAATTCGACTCACTTGATCCAGCGCTAAATTTCTAACTGCTAGAGCCTGTCATGTGAAGGCCTATTTCTATATTTAGGATAGTGTCTCGGACGTGAATCTTCGCTTGTCAACCTATTTATTTTCTCCGCGTTTTTTTCTTGTGGTTTTTGTCTATTTACACGATAATTTTGCAACTTTTCGTGTCTACCTGTGGCGCTCGCCACACAATAAGCCGGGGACATTTTAGAGTCGCCCGTCCTCCGACTAATCTGTCTCATAACACTTTCGCGCTCTTTATTCCCGTCGAAATCCTTTACTAGATTTTCTGACCTGAGATACTTTTTGTTCTCGTTATTTCTAAACCAAAATTCTCTTTTGTTCCTTCTCAGTGTTATTTTCACCGACGTATCCCTTTGATTATCCGATCTATCTATACTTTGACACGCCCTATTTGCTTGTGTTAAATCCTCACACTCATGATGCGATTTTTCTAACCCCTTTTTCAGTTTGACTTCTCGTATGGGGCAACCCATCTCATGATCCCCTTTGACCTCTTTCTTTTTTCTTTTATTCGATCCTAAAACCTGATCTTCCTTTTTCGTGGGTGATACAGTATTATCCTTCCTTCCCTCCCATTTCTCATATCTCGTTTTTGACCGGGTACCTCCCATTTCCTTCCTTTCTCCCAAGTTCACGCTCGTCAATTTTGAGTAGTCCTCTCTTATCTTATTCTCTTCCCTTCGGGATGGATTCCCGTTTTCGTTTTTCGCTTTCGCTATGTTATGGATGACCACTGCATCTGAAATCTGCATTTTTTTCCTTTTAATATCATCAATTAATTTTTGAGTTTTGTTACCCAAAATATAGTAAGACAAATTCGTCTTTCTGTCCGTCACGATAGCTTTTGTTTTTAGTCTCCCGAGTCCTTCAATTTTTAAAACAACTTCGGCGGTCGGTAAGCGACGAGTATTGTTCATTAACGGCTGTCTAACTCGAATGGTGCCACCGTCTAATTGATTGCGTTTAATAAATCTCCTCGAAATTACATCATATTGACTTCCACTATCTCTTAATGTTGTGCATTCCCTTCCGTTGATTAGCGCGCGGTTTAGATAAGGCTTAAAACTTTCTTCAAAATTTGTACTTCCGCTAATATGATGAACGCTGGTAATTTGCTCTCCATTTCTTTTGTTTTCGGGACAATTAACCTTCAAATGGTTTGGGCTCGAGCAAATGAAACACCTAATAGCCCTTTTGCGCTCAAAGATTTTTTCCCTTTCTTTCTCTATATTTCGTTCTCTCCAGTTAGTTCTGGTTTCGGAATGCCCCCCTCTCGTTTCGTCTTCATTTTCCATTTTCTCATCCCGCGAATTTTCTTCGAATTTTAGCTTTTTGTTCCACGATTTTTTTGACGCCCCTTTTATAGTTTCGTATTCATCCAGATCCTTAGCTAGTGTTCCTGGATCTTTATATTTGGCCCACGAATCTATAAAGTGCTCCCTTAATTCTGCTGGAGCACGCCTCTTAATCTGTTCGGTGATTAGCAAATCTTTTAACTCTTTAAAATTAGTAACCTCAAGATCATTTAACCACCCTTCTAGAAAGCTATTTAGTTCAAAAATGAGGTCTTTCCACGGGCTATTCTGGTCTCGCAAATGCTTATTTAATTTTTGTCTATAAGCCTCGCCACTCAATCTAAAACGAGCTAACAGGATTGACTTCACATGCTGAAAGTTGTCAACTCGGTCTGTCGGTTCGCGCAAGATCAATTCAGCTATCTGTACGGGCAACAAAGCTAATAAATACGTGACCAGATCCTCATTTTCTATCCCTGACCTTAATGCCTGTCGTTCAAACAAGTTTAAAAATAGAGTTATGTCCGAACGCTCTGGATCAAAACGATGCATTATAGTTTTTAGCGCTAATTTAGGTCTTTCCGATCCGTTACTGGAAGTCGAGTTACGCCTCCCTGTATTTTGCGTTAATTTTAATTGCTCTAATTGAAAATTTCTCTCTTTTTCTTTCTCTTCTTTTTCTTTTTTCTCTCTTTCTAAAAGAAGTAGATCTTCCCTATCTTTCACTATATATCCCACTTGCGTTAATGCAAAGTCGGCTTCATAATCGTCCGCGCTCTCTATCTTTTGGATAATCGTCGCGATTATGTCACTTTCTTCTATCTGAACTCCTAATACCTCTGCTAAATTTTGCAGATCAGCCTTTCGGCAATATTTCAATGCCGTTATTTTCGCCATTATCTATCGATTTTATATTCCTACCGATACTACAAAGATAACCTAACGATTTCCCTCTTTATATATTTATTTATTTTTTTTTTTTTTCAACTACCTCAGAAGATGTGAATTTGACACTTCACCGAGAATATTCTAACCTTGTCTACCGTTATAAAATGTTTTCAAACGTATTCACAATATACATAAATAAATTAGCAATACTGTAATAAATTTCAGACATTCTACGTTTTAGTGTTAGTTTCGAAAAGAAAGTATAATTTTTCCACTTTTTACATTCCCTACACACACAAAATATAGAACATAAAAAAAAAATATTTCCAAATGCTATAGGTAAACAATTTTCCCTATTTTACTCAGAATTGAACACTCCTTGCAACATTTTCAATGCTTTTTCTATTTTGAATATAAGTATATATCTAGGAAAATCAATCATTAAATAATCCAAATTGATTCTAAAATATTTTTCAAGCAAACTTTCCTCACAATGGTACTTTTCTTACATGACATCTAATTTTTTTTTTTTTTTTTTTTTTTTTTTTTTTAAGAATCTAGTTCGATTTTAGTTTTCTGTATTCTTAATTTTAAAAAAAATTTCAAAATTTAAAGCCAATGACAAAGGGTATCAGCTTCCTTGTACTATAATTAATTAATAAGTTAATAATTTTCTATTTTAACTAACCAATTTTTCAATTTTAAAATTTTCATTTACCTCAAAACAAAAGTTTTCCTTTAAAATATTAATTTCTTATCAACATTTCAATTAATTAATAAATTAAGAGCCACTCAAAATAATGAGCTTACCTTTTGTTTTGCTGGGGCATTTTCTCTCGGGAACTGTACTGCACGGCACTGCACTGCACTGTAGTCTCCTTTCACTGCACACAGTCTTGCATCTGGATGTCGTCTAAAGCACCTTTTTGGGGAACTGTCCGGCACGATACTGGTGTCACTTTTCTCTACGCACAGTCTTGCGTCTGGAGCACTTTCTTAGGGGAACTGTCCGGCACTATACTGGTGTCGTTTTCCTATGCACACGGTCTTGCATCTGGAGCTCTTTCTTAGAGGAACTGTCCGGCATGATACTGGTGTCGCTTTTTTTTCTAGACACGGTCTTGTGTCTGGAGCTCTTTCTCTTAAGCTAGTCTTTTAATGTTCAGAGTCCTTGCTGTGCATACCACCTTCTGCCACCAAGTTGTAAAACCTTCGACTAACATGTGGAAGTGGTAGCGTGGAACTTCAGTCAAGCGGAGGCCCAAGTAATAATTAAATCAAACAATTTATTTAAATGCATAAGATAAATGAATATTTCTTGATTAATTTCTTGTATTACAACTACATTATATTTATGGGTACTTTCAGCTGATGACAATGTTCATTAAAGACTTAATGTTCCGTGTATAAGATTAACCTTCAAATTCTATTAGCTTCGTTCTCGATACAAATCCAAAATCTTGTCACGATAGTCTGGTAAGAAACAGCTGCCTCTGTTTTCTTGTGTATATCAGTCCTTGTCAACTACACAATATCTCGCGGTTTACACTGGGGAAATCTTACCCAGCCCGAAACGGCAGGTTCTTCTATCCCTTCGGATCTATCCGAAAACTCAACTCCCAACTCAGAGAGCAGCTCTCTCCTTGGGATTCAAAAACGCATCTACCTCTTTTCTCTGTTCGTTCAAATTCACCTTCCTAAAACAAAGGCTATCTGTCGGCCCACTCAGAGCCTAGGTTGAATGATATCACTAACAAACTTCGATATCATTGGTCAAGAGAGACCCTCTCTGCTAGCGTGAGAAAATTTTGCATCTAGTTTCATTTTTAAATTGTCCTGGGAAAATATCGGCAAAGTTGCTACTTAAAAGGAATTCCATAACTCCTATTTTTTTCATGCCGTTCTACTTTTCCGTCAACCTTTAAGATTGGTTTAGATGGATTGATTCTTTTTATCATTTCCTGCAGAACCTTGAGACTTAGAAATATTTTGAGCTGGTATGTTTATACATTGCTCTTCCTATCTAGAGTTCTATTTGAAAATATTTGGGACTCTTTTTGTGAATCCCATTGGATTCTTCACACTCATCCCGAAACCGAAAAAATTATAGCCAAGTCAATCAGACTTTCAAAGAATAAAAAATTAGCGGCAAGCTTATCCGTGGGTCGCGTTTTCTATAAACTAACCTGAGATCTTTTTTTAAATTAACCTGCCCCCGACACGACACGACTCGGGTCATGTGCAGGAAAAATCGAATTACCCGACCCGATGCAGGACTCTACACTCAAGTCAAAAAATTTTCCACAACGACGATTAAATTTGACCCCGGGGCAGGTATGCCCGGACCCCCCTCTGGCGCCGCCCTTGTATCCTTATATAAGAACATTGGTTCGTCGTCCTTAAATCTGCCTTTAGTTTTTCACTAGGGGACATAGTTTCCGAGATTTAGGGGGCTTTTACTCCCACCTTTAGTTTCCCCTTTTCCCCTTAATTTTTATCGCACAGTCATGATTTTTCAACCACCTTGGGTTTCAGTCCTTCTTCTCTCTAAATTTTTGTTTAATTCGGACATCAAATTCTAGCTAAAATGCTGTGAACCATATCTGTTTTTGCCCCACCTCTCTTCTCTATTTTTTAGCGCTTGGAGCGAGTTGTTCTTATTTTGAAAATCATTTTCTTCCCGGGAATTCTCGCCTCTCTCTCTCAAACCTCAATCAGGAGCAAATTGTTGCGATAGCAGAATTATCGAGCGATAGCAGAATTACTGACATCACTACGGTTAAATTTCCTGCAAGAATAATCGCCAAGTTTAGCAATTGCGATTTTAAGACGCTCGGTTGGACTATCGACTGTGGAACATTTCGATCATAGAATTTGGGAATTAATCGATGACTTTCTTTATTCTTATTTTCTTATTACTGGCGATTTTTTTCGATTGTGAAATTATCGAAATCGCTCATCACTAGGACCAACTGTGCGAAATTCTTAGAGATTCAAACATTGCGAAAATAATTTTAAAAATACATTTTTTCGTCATTTAAAGCCTTTCTGAGCCCCTTAAGGACAGATAGATTTTGAAAGAAAATTGCTTCTAATAGCTGGTAACTGATCATTTACGTTGCGATCCATAATTTTGCCTGCTTACACTGGGAGTGTTCACATGTTTTTGTAACGATTCTCACCTTTTCTGTGATTTAAATTTAAATGAAAAAAAAAAAAACCCTATCTGCCATCATTTCGGAATAAGGTTTAATTATCGTCTGCATCGTTAAAAATATTCTTTGCTTTAATATATCGTTGGAAAATAAACAATGGATCGAAAGTTATGTATTTGCGCTTTACGGAGAGAAATAGCCTTATTCGATTATTTCAAAAAAGTGTGAAAAGCATGGTTTTAATATTTCTAAACGTAAAATAAGTGTCATAATTAATAAAATATGAAAAAATATGTTAAAGTATATATTTGACTGGGAAAAAGGTGAAAAATGCATACCCAACAAAGTATACCACTTATTATAAAGTCGCCTGTCATGTATTTTCAAAAGAATCCAACCCTAGCAGAGAACTAATGAAAATCTTTAAATATCTATATAATATATCTATATAATATCTCTATATATATCTCTATAATATATATACCAGCTGGCCATTAAAATTGCAACAGCATGAAAGAAAGAAAATACAAAAAAAGATATTTATTGTACGTAAACAGCGCATGAAAACAAAATGATTAAATTTATAAGCAGTTTGGGGGTTTACAGGGGTGCAAAATTTATAGAAACAGCTGCCCTCGCTGGCAGCTAAATCGGTCCTTACCCGGTTAGGCAAGCAGTCCAACTAGGTTTGGATGCTTGGATTACAGAAACGTGCAACACTTTCCATGCTGCTTCAAGTCTATGCGATACTTCATCAACCGTATTAGCTGGAGAGGGGTGGCGCCCCAAGTCTCTCAGCAATCCATGACCAGATGTTTTCAATGGGTGACAGATCTGGAGACCGCACAGGCCAGGGCAGAAATCGAATACCCTGTGTATCGAGGAAGGTCAGAACACGACGTGCAACATGTGGTCTTGCGTTATCTTGTTGGAAGATGGCGTTTGGCAGGCATGGAAAACAGGGTACAACCACTGGACGTAAGATGTCAGAAATGCACCGAACTGCGTTCCAATTACCGTCGATCCGAACTATACAGGGTGATTCATAAAAGATGGGCAGAACTTTAAGGGGTTATAGTACACTTAAAGACAAATAATATTAAATAGGAGACTAAGGGTCCCAGACGTATTCCCAAGGAGATAGGGGGCATTAAAGTTTAGGGTCCGAAATTTCAAATGATTATAAAACATGGAAAAATTGGTCGATTCGTTTGCGGTTTTTGCAAAAAATTTTCTTTATGCCAGTATTTTCTTGAAATAAAATTTTAAAGTTCAATTTCAAAAAATGCCGATAGGGGGCGCTTTAGACTTTGGAGTAACAAACAACTATTTTTTAACGTTATTTTTTGTATTTCTTTAAATGATTTCGAAAGCTTAGACTTAAACTTAAATTTTGATCTAAAAATCTGAGTCCTAACGAGTAGTTAAGTAGCATAAACTGAAATTTGAAATTTGAAACCCTTCTCCCCCCAGAACAAAAATCAGTTATTCCCGATCTTTGTGTCGTAGATTAGGCTCTAACTACTGCCGCGTTTTGCTAAAATTATTCTTTATGTCAGTATTTTCTTGAAAATAAATTTTAAAGAAAATTTTCAAAAAATTCCGATAGAGGGCGCTTTAGACTTTGGAGTAACGAACAACTATTTTATACCGTTATTTTTTGTGTCTCATTAAATGCTTTCTAAAGCTTAGACTTAAACTTAAATTTTCAGCTCAAAATCTGAATCGCTGAGCGTGGTTCAGTAGCGAGGGGAGGGGGTTCAAATTTCAACTTCTGAACATAGTTCAGTTTGCACTACTTAACCATGCCCAACGATTCTGTGCTGTGATACGAGGCAAAAATACAACTTTCGTCAAGGACTGCATAGTCGGAATTCACTCATAAAGGCACTGGCACAGTTGGAAACGTCGCTCATGCAAACGTTAAAGCTCCATTCCTGACGCTAGTCACCGGGTGAAGAAGGAAACAGAAAGTATGCAAATGTCAAATGGGGAAGAAGAAGAACACGTATGCAAAATTTCGACACGATTCAGGCATAAAAACCACTGAACGGTGAGTCAAGTGTAAGTCGCTGTAGTAATGAATCGGAAGATGGTGCCCTTCACGAATAAGGAAAAGGCTGAGATGCATTTAATTTACGGAGCGGCAGATGGAAATGGTGCAGAGGCACAACGAATGTACGGAGAGCGATTTCCCAACAGGCGGTTGCCTAACCGCAAAACTTTCGAGCGCTTGCACAGACAGTTGTGTGAGACGGGATCATTTCTCGCTTCCCGGTCGAATGCAGGTCGTGCAAAAAAGGACGAATCAGTAGTTGTTGCAGAAGCCATTCTGGATGTAGTAGCGGCGCAGCCAAGTACAAGTACACGAACAGTGGCTAGGCAGGTGGATACCTCACAGTCCATGACTTGGAGGGTACTGAAGGATGAACATTTGCTCCCGTTTCATGTGCAACGAGTCCAGAAACTGTCTCCAGGGGATTATCCAAATTGTATTGAATTCGCCCGCTGGTTTCTGCAGCAGAACGCGCTAAATCCACGTTTTGGACGAACTGTGCTTTTCACCGATGAATGTACCTTCACACGTGAAGGTACATTTAACACACACAATGCACATGTATGGGCGGATGTCAATCTACATGCTACGTATCCACATGCTCATCAGAGACGCTTTTCCATCAATGTTTGGGCAGGAATCCTCGGAGACCACCTAATCGGACCGTACCTTCTTCCTGAACGCCTCAACGGTAAAACATACCTCACATTTCTGCAACATGTGCTGCCAGACCTGTTAAACGTTGTTCCTCCACGCATCCGGCGGGTCATGTGGTTCCAGCACGATGGAGCGCCAGCCTATTACGTACGAGACGTCCGCAACTATCTGGACATCACATTTCCGAACAGATGGATTGGTCGAGGTGGTCCTGTTGCTTGGCCTGCTCGCTCGCCAGATCTTTCACCCCTCGATTTCTTTTTTTGGGGACGATTGAAGGCTCTTATGTATGAGACACCCATTGAATCCCCCGAGGAACTGGTCGCCAGACTTTCCGCCGCTGTAGGGTGAAGTGCTCGAAAAGCCTGATGTTTTCGCGAATGTTCGCCGTTCCATTCTTCGCCGTTGTTCTGCGTGCATAACCTCTGGTGGTCACAATTTTGAACATTTATTGTAATTACATGTTAATAAATATGCTTTGGTAACATAATCCTAATTTGTGTCTTTTTACCTCGTATCACAGCACACAATGTGTGGACATGGTAAACTGAACTGTGCTCAGGAGTAGAAATTTCAAACCCCTCTCCCCAGAAACTTAACCACGTCTAACGATTCAGATTTTGGGCTTAAAATTTAAGTCTAAGCTTTAGAAAGCATTTAATGAGACACAAAAAATAACGGTATAAAATAGTTGTTCGTTACTCCAAAGTCTAAAGCGCCCTCTATCGGAATTTTTTGAAAATTTTCTTTAAAATTTATTTTCAAGAAAATACTGACATAAAGAATAATTTTAGCAAAACGCGGCAGTAGTTAGAGCCTAATCTACGACACAAAGATCGTGAATAACTGATTTTTGTTCTGGGGGGAGAAGGGTTTCAAATTTCAAATTTCAGTTTACGCTACTTAACTACTCGTTAGGACTCAGATTTTTAGATCAAAATTTAAGTTTAAGTCTAAGCTTTCGAAATCATTTAAAGAAATACAAAAAATAACGTTAAAAAATAGTTGTTTGTTACTCCAAAGTCTAAAGCGCCCCCTATCGGCATTTTTTGAAATTGAACTTTAAAATTTTATTTCAAGAAAATACTGGCATAAAGAAAATTTTTTGCAAAAACCGCAAACGAATCGACCAATTTTTCCATGTTTTATAATCATTTGAAATTTCGGACCCTAAACTTTAATGCCCCCTATCTCCTTGGGAATACGTCTGGGACCCTTAGTCTCCTATTTAATATTATTTGTCTTTAAGTGTACTATAACCCCTTAAAGTTCTGCCCATCTTTTATGAATCACCCTGTAGATGTGCGTGTTGTGTACCCAATTGCGACCCAAACCATCACACCAGGTGCAGGGCCCCTATGTCGATATCGTATGCAAGCAGGTGACGAACGTTCTCTTCGGAACCTCCAGACACGTATACGGCCATCAGAATAATGCACGCAGAACCGGAACTCGTCAGATAAGACGACATTGTGCCACTCCCGTATCCAGATTTGTCGTCCGGCGCACCAGAGGCACCATCTCTCTCTATGTTGCATTGTCTTGGGAAGCCGCAGTAATGGTCGCCGTGCTGACAGTCCATGCACCTGCAAACGTCGTCGCACAGTACGAACGGATACTGGGTGCGCTGCAAACATGCCTATTTCCTGACTAATAGTCCGTGATGTGATTGTACGGTTTTGCATGGTCGACATCACAACATTTCTGTCCTCTCGGGATTTAGTCATGGAAAGGCATTGAGATCCTGCATGCCTTTCAGTATGACCCTCAGTAACCCATTGATTCCATATTCGCATGGCAGTGGTTGGATTTCGACCAGTCCGACGGGTGATATCACGGAACGATAATCCACACTCTCGATAGGCAAAGATCCTGCCTCTATTGAATTCCGACACTTGCTGGTAAGCATTTCTTTTTATTATTCGAGTCATAACACGATATTCTGAGCAAACACCGACCTCACAAACCGTTTTCCGAATGAGAAATGCACAACGCAACTTTTCTTTTATGCAGCGCTTCAGATGTCGTTTCTTCCGCCTGCATCGTCTAAATGCACTGCAATACTAATTATTTGCAAATTCCAACCTCTTATTCCTATCATGTGATTTTGACGTTCGTCAGATCATTCCTTCCTGGTGTTGCAATTTTAATGGCCAGCAGTGTATATTATATATATATATATATATATATATATATATATATATCTGTGGGAGGAATTCCAGTCAAAACGGCAACAGGAACTAATGCTGTTAAACTCGCAAATATTTAATTAACTTCTGGATTATTACAAAAATACAAATATTCATCTTGGCTATAATACTACTAGGACACGACATTTAAATATTAATAGGTAAAGATTCAATTACGGGTCTGCTCACAGATCCCGTTAAATAAAATAATAATAGCGGGCAACGCGCTATCAAAAGATCGGCCAGAAGAGAGCACCTCTCTTCTCCAACGCAGAAGCGCATCTCTCTAAATTCCAGCGCTCAGCCTTTCGTTTCCGCTGAGTTCACCAACTTCTCATTCGGACTGGACTTTGAGTTTTCCCAGCATCTGGTCTGGGTATTGTTTCGCCTCTACATATCTTTGAAATCTCATTTAAAGCTATAAAAAAAAAAAAAAAAAAAAAAAAAAAAAAAAAAAACATGATGTTCACCGCCTAATGCAAAAACAAGTTTCTCGTCGTAAGACTATGTGCAGTTTGTTGTATAAAATTATTTGGCTGACGAAAAAAATGTAGTTACAATTAATGAGACTTGGATATATTTATCTGATTGCATTGGAAAAAGATCGACTTACTATCGTAAAAGAGGAGAAAAAGACCTTAAATTTTGGTTTCAGAGAAAACAAGGAACGTTTTGCTAACGGTTTTATGGTTATTGTTGGATTTTCTTATAACGGAAAACTTAAAATGAGGAAAGTAGGGAAAATGGTCAAAACTAACTCTCATTACTATGAGAAATATGTTTAACACCTGTTTTCAAATAAGACTTTCCATCAGTTTACCCAAGCAATCTTCATTGTGTTAAGTTCCATCAGGATAAGGCTACCAGCCATTACCTAAATCTACAGCTATATTTTTAGAAAAAATGATAAATGTAATTGGAATTGAGGCTATTTGATTTAAATGTAACCCACCCGAGTCCACCGATGTGTCTCCTATGGATTACTGTGCGTCTGGACTTTTAACCTTTTATGCCCTGAGGGTACTTTACCATTAAAATAACTTGTAATAAAATTCATTTAATACATCCTTTAGTAATAATACAGTTTAGAATGACTTATAGATACTTTACTTTATCTTGTTCCAAAAGCATTATTGGTCACAAAAAACAAAAATATTTTTAAAAGGATGATTTCTTTTGCCTTTGCATCTTTTTTAGCTTTCTTGACGTTGAAAGATTTAGGGGGAGAAGTTTCAGTTCGGAAGTATTTCTATCTTTCTGTTGTAAGAAAACTATATTTGTATATTTCCCAATTCTACAAAATACGAAAAATAAAAAAAAAAGATTTTAAATAAAAGATTTGAGTGGAGTTATAAATATTGCACAAAATCCCTATAAATTCAAATTTAATTAATTAATTTTAATGGGCAAAATCCTTCTAAAATTTATTAAATGATTGGGTAAATCTTCTAATGTAGTTTCAAAAATTCACGAAAAATGCTTTAGAAGCTGAAATTTTCATGAATTCATAATTTGGGACATAAAGGGTTAAAACAAGATCTTTGTGAGCGCCATCTCAAAACACTGTATAGACTCTGGAAGCTTGTGGTCGAGGCGAGGAACAAAATCAACCTTAATATTTTAAGAAAAGCTCTTTTACTTTGGAAATCAAGATGTAATTCGATAGTTCAACAAAAGAAAAATCAGACTGAACATATTAGAAAAATAAATTCTTATCATTATTAGCCCCCGGTACCGTATGCTATTTCCTTCTCCCAGCTTATTTTGTGTCGTATCCAAAAAATAACGTTACCTTACAGAAGTCAGCCGTAAAACAAAGCAGTACGATTAGATACTCTATAGCAATTTTTTTTAACTGCATCGCACATTTAAAATTTTTATACCGTCGTATTGGGAAAAAAAAGTACTTTTAAATGCAATTTGTTTGAAAACTGCATCTCCATTTATTTTTGAAATATTAATTTTTTTGTAGTTTTTGGAGCCATTTGCTTAATATTGGCAACGGAAGTACTCCATTTCTGTAGAAAGTAAAGGAAAAAGAGTTGTAAAATATTAATTATATATTTTTGGTGCCATTTTTTATAACAACCGAAAGAAAATGTAATTAAAATGCGTTCTATTTTGAAAAAAATATAAACGAATGATTTCTGTTAAAATATGAAAGTATTATAAACTATAATTAATTTAAGTATCTATATTAATGTTACAAACATAAGAAGACCTATGAATCATTAGACAGCCTTTTTTTGTCGAGTTTCTTTAATGACGGCATCTTTTTGCTGCATTTGTGTATTATTTCGCGATAGTGACGTCCTATATATACTTTACTGTAGATGTTTAAGAGTGGATCGTAAATGTGGAATTCTTAAGCGGATGCGAATGACGTCATTTTACATCAAATAAAAGCGTGTGCTGCAAGTCTTAAAATTGAAATATGTTTTGTACTATTTATATATACATATATTTTTTTTTTCATCGGGGCGACACTAAATTCTGAAAAAGCAGAATTCCTGTTTTCTATAGTTTATATATTTCTTTTTCCAGAATTGTTATAAAAATGTGTGAACACCTTCTGTATATATATAAGTGCTCTCAAAATCATTAGTTCAAACATTTAGAATCGACAGTACACGTCAAGAAAAACCATTTTTTGAGTTGGGAACCAGCATCGTAATTCCCATATTCAGTCAAAAATTTACGCTATTTCAGTCGAAGCCGAATTCGAATCTTCTGTCATACCTTTAAGAATAATGAGATGTTTTAGTGTGAAATCAGTTGAAGTGAAGGAAGTTAATTATAATTTGGTGCGTGATACTGCATTTATTACCAGCTACATTCTTAATTATGGAGCGTCTGACTCAGTGTTTTTGGACAAGAGAGAGATCCATTTCTAGGCTTCGTCGTGATGATATCACAGTTCCCTGAAACAAAAGAAGCCTGTTGAAAAATACCGTCGAAATATATTCAATATTGGTAAATTAATGAACAAAATCCTTATACAGACTGGAGTGAGACAGCCAATACTTTAATTGAATAAATGAATTGCTTACCCCTTATGAATTCCTACCACACTCACACACACGTATATATATATATATAGTAATTGGTTAATTTAATAATTGTTTTTCCAATTTTAAAATGTATAATATTTGTATTATCTCCTGATACACAAATAATAAATTATATTTGAAATAGATGATGATTTGTAATATTCTATAATGGTTATGTGTATATACAGGGTGTCTATAATTAAACGACACTACTTTAAAGTTATCTACAGACAAAACTATTCCTCATAAAGTTGTGAAATTTTGGGAAAGACATAATAAATGGATGGGAATTTGTTTAAGATAAAAAATACATAGATATAAATAGTTCAAAATTTCGCCACCAGTCGGCGATTTTTAATAAATTACATATTTAGCATTGGATAGCTTAGAAATTTTATTTATAGGATGTTCATAATTATTCGACCCTATTTTAAAGTTGTCTACAGACGAAACTATTGTTCAGAATGTTGTGAAATGTTTTGGAGGTCATAATAAAAGTATGGGAATTCGTTTGAGCGAAAAAAAGATAGGAGGCCTTTTTTTTAAAACAAATTACACATTTAGCATACATTTACGACAGTTTAACAAATCTTGTTATAACCAAACATTTTCTGCATGACTTTCATCTTTTTCAGATACCATCTGGAATCGTAAGATAGCATGTTCCACAGTTGACCGAAGTATGTTCTGGGAAATGCTAGGAACATGACGTGAAATGCTGTCTTTGGAATAAGGTTAAGTTAATAAATAAAATTTCTAATCTATCTTAATGCTAAATGTGTAATTTATTAAAAATAGCCCATTGGTGGTGAAATTTTGAACTATTTTTATTTATATTTTTTTAGCTTAAACAAATTCCTATCCCTTTATTTGTCTTTCACCAAATTTCACAACTTCATGAACAATAGTTTTGTCTGTTGACAGCTTTAAAGTAGGGTCGTTTAATTATGGACACCCTGTATATATATATATATATATAAAGTGTACAATTATTTTGAATTAAATTAAATTAATAATTTATTTTAATTAAAGCTTTCCTTTTCAATAAAAAAGCTCATAAAACCGTAATAGCCAAAAAATTGCGGGGGATTGTGTAATGTTTGTTAGAATAAGCGTCGCGGAAATCTTCTATTAGCTTTTACATAAGAAACATAGTGCAAGAAACGCCCGCACACTTGGCAAATACAGAAATTTCTACTACCGTGAGACTAAAATAACGTCGCCAAACGTTCTGAAAGAGACATGAAAATAAGAACATTGAAAAATAAAAGAAAAATACGTTGGAAGACAGCTTTTTGGGTCAACTCCAGTGACATTCACTTACTAATGAGCATCCGAGAGTGCAAACATCTATTTTTTGTTTGATAATTTTACTAATAGCCATTATGATATCGTTAGTAAATCCTGTACATTAAATCGACATTTTTGGTAACATTTGATTTAAATTTATAAATTTATGTTAAATCTTGAACATGAATCATCTTACCAGCAAAAAAAAAAACCAATCTCGAGAAATGTAAATCAGATTCAGTCAATGTAATACATTTGGGTGTCTAGTCTAACGATATAACTTTTAAATGCATAACTCATTAAAAGAGACTATTTTTTTTTAAATCCATCCTTCTTTAATTAAGAAATCTGAATTTCATTTTAAGGAGAACATATATCAAAAACTGACAGAATGAGCTGAACTTGTTTTAGATGTAACACTCATCAAAGCACCCGCTAGTGTGTAAATAAGGGCGTATAAGATTATAACGAGCAGTTTAAAACGGTGGCAAGGGAGACATTAGCGAACGGTATAGGGGAGATTCTTATGAAATATGATAACTACACGTCCTTGCTTCCTTTTTTTCTCTATTCAAAATGAAATCTTTGGATGAAACAGCTTTATGCATAAATATGTGCAAGATGTGCAATATATTCTTATACAAATTTTCCATTTAATATATTTTTTAAATTTTATACGAAAATTTTAGGGGAAGTCTTATACTCCAAGCGTTTGGGGGGGGGGGGGGTGAGGGTATACCAGGGTTATTCAAAATGAATGCGACAAAATACATTAGCAATCCCATTCATTTTGTGCCATTCATTTTTAATGTATTGTTATCAATAAAACGGGGCACCACACCGCAAGAATAGTTCATGAGTAGTGCAGTGACGATTTAGCTACTTTTTAAAACAAAGATCAGAGGTGCCAAGCTCCCACTAATCTTTCATAATATGTGGGTTAATTTAACCCAGGTTTAATAGGTTTCGCACCAGGTTTTTTAAAAAGAAATTCCTCCTGAAATTAAATAAATATACATTCATCAATTTTCTGGTTCAAAACGTTGTTAAACTGGGTCAAATTAATCCACATATTACGGAAGATTAGCGGGAGCTTAGCACATCTACAAAGATGAGTGCCTTAAAATATTATAAAAGATAAATATCCCGATTAAAAAACACTGATTAATTTGAACGGGTTATATGTTATCCGAACTAAACAAGTACAATGTCATTAATCTGACTTATTTTAAAATTGCCCTTCGGAAAATAAAGGACCCCGTGGATGCAGCCCGTGCTATGGATTTAAAAAAAGATTAAAATTGATTAAAAAAAGTTCAAATAATGAATAATCCCAAAGCGCATGATGTAAATATTTTTAATTGCTTTATGCTTATTTTCCAAGCAATAATTCTTCGCGTGCTTTATCATTTAGCTTTTAGTGCTATATATACATAATATTTAATGTTGTGTGAGAATAGTGTACTGCTTATGTCAGAAGAAACATATATCAGTGTAATATTGCATTTATTTAGAGAAAACATATGAAAATGTAATTTTAAAACGAAGAAAAGCCATTTCCCTGCCATTTCACAAATCAGACTTGGCATTGTAACAACTTGTAAAATGTCTTTCAATATACAAAGTACGTCTAAAAAGTTCGGGGAATGGATGGATATCTCATAAACAACGCGAGTTTAAAACGCGTCCCTGCGCGTGCGCAGGTAGAGACCAATGGAGAGACGGCACATAGCAAAAAAGCAAGAAACCAACGAAGAATAGTCTGCTATGGGCAGTCGAACGGTGCATGTTTGAAAACTCGCTTCATATTGAAATAGAGCAACGGATACATCAAGTTTTGCTACAAAGTGGGAAAACCGCCACAGAAACGCATGCAATGTTGGTCCAAGTGTACGGAACAGACGCAGTGAGCAAAAAATGCGTGTACGACCAACACCTACTTGAACTCTTACATGTCAAGTAGGTGTTGGTACGACTGATTTAAACGTTTTCGGGGGGGGGGGGGGAAAGGAAACCGTGAATGACGAAACACCCGTTCATGTCGACCCTCAACAAATGTGACAACAGACAACAGCGAGCGAGTGCGACAGATGCTGTTAAACAATCACCGACTGTCTTTACGATGGCTATCGGAGGAATTGGGAATCAACAAGGACGTGTATCCGACGACGTGTGACGTCTGTGCTTCGGTCGATCCCAAAAGAGGCCTTCGCCGACTCATTCCAATAGCTTTATAAACGATGTCATAAGTGTATTGAGGCCAACGGATGTTACTCTGAGTGTAATTAAAGGAATTTTGTTTCCATCTTTTGTTTTATTTTTTTATGCTTCCACTCACCGAACTTTTTAGACGCACCTTGTACATATTTTTCTTTTAGCAAATAGTATTAAAAAGTAAGCGAATAATACTGTACGAGGTATGTACTCGTATATGTCTGTATTAGAAAGGGAAATGGAACATTTCGTAGGGGAGACTAGGGAGTGTTGACCCACTTTTTACAAAATGATTTTTTATTTTTTAAATATTGAACGTAGAATAGAGTTTTATGTATCATTTTATTCGTTATACAATCAGTTATCAAAATAACATTGTTACATAAGTGTAATATATAAGAAATTTGAAAACTGATTGATTTTAATCATGAGAAAATAATGGGTTAATGATCCCCACATATGGGAGGGTTGGCTCACTATATGGAAGGCTTGACAAACTTTGTTTTATATTGAAATATTTGTGAAGAGAAATAAAATCAGTTATAAAAAAAAGCAAAATAACTTTATGCTACATGCTTTAATTATTAAAAAAATATTTTTGAAAATATGATGCTTAAACAAACCTGTTTAGTCGCAATCTCAAGTCAGAAGAGAAAATTCTTTGTTTTAAACAGGATTTTGTCTCAGCAGGTATAATTTTACAGCAGGGAAAATGAAATTTTAACATTTAAGACAGTATGCCGTTAGAGACAGGTTCCGTTTTCTTAGGGTTTCATGTATTATTATGTCCTGATTTAGGGGCCACTGTCCCGCTTTTTAATTGTCTCCTTGTCCTACTTTTTTGTGACACTCGACCTCACAACTCTAGTTGTCACATAGTTTGGCTTCATCTCACTGTAATCGTCCCGGTGAAATTTGTCTACATACCTTCCTAAAGTTTTTCGATGAATGCTATGTTCTTTTGAAGCCGCATGAGCACTTAATTTATCATTAACATCTTTTAACCCTTTCAGGGGCAAAGTACTTTCAGTACTAAAATGTTGAAATAAATGACTGGCACCGGAATTTACGAACAAATTTATTTGGAAATAACAAAAATGCTATATTTCACATACATATTAAATGGAAAAAAATGTTAGCAAAATTCTGGTACAATTGGGGAATTTGAGAATTAAAATTAAGTGGTTTCATAGACATACCACTGCCCCTGAAAGGGTTAAGACTGATGTGTTCTAGTCTTTACCACAGTTTCTATTTACGAATTGTAAGTAATATTTAAATGGAAAAAAGTTCCTATCAGATTTTCCATTTATATTTCATTAAATTTTTTCTTGCAGTGGATAATATAGCAATTTTTCACATCTTTCTTTAATCAGTTTTAAACATTTTCTTTTCCATCTCACCATTTTACTGCAGCTTTACAGAATAAATTTACATTCTTTTTTATATATAACAATTAACCTTTCACAGTGCATAATAAAAATATTTTTAAAACCACTTAATTAAGGGAGCCTTGAGCATCTGGTCAACCCTCCCTCACATTGACTGGGTGAAGCCTCCCCACATAGCCATTTTTTAAAGAATAGCACATTGTTCTGTTAAGCCTAATTTACTGTACAATCTTTATGCCTGGAATGAAAGCTCGATATTCCTGCATTACTTAAAACCTACTTACTTAAATTTTATACATTTTACCTGAAAAAAGCTTACAAAATGTTTCTAAAAAACACAAGTTTTAGGTTGATTTTTTTTTTTTTTTTTACTCATTTTTATTATCTGTATGAAACAAAGACTGTTGTTTGAGCATTCCAGTAGCTTTGGTTGACACCTATTGATAAAACTCTGAAATTCTTTTAAATATGAAAACTGATGGGTGGGTCAGGCCTCCCCTATGGTCAACCCTCCCTAGTCTCCCCTATATATTTTTATAAAAAAAAAAATTGTTTTGTGGAATCCATGTCGTTCTCCTGGCTTGGAGAGTTTAGTTATCTATTGTGGCAAAAAATGCGGTTAATGAATAACAAAAACTTTCAGTAGAAAAATTCAAAACTTGGTTTCAAATATGGTTTTAATTGCTAACTACATTGCTTGTATGGACTTTTACGGTTTCATTTTCCTGGATTTATTGTATTATTAATTATATAAACCCTTCCTTCTATGTCAAATATGCTAAACCTAGAAATGAAGAAAACACGAAACTTTATTTTTATTATTATTTTATTAAAACGTCATTTAACTGATAGTTATTGGCTTGGCATGTACATACCAGGATAATTACTCATATACCAAGGTAATAATCTTTTACAATGATAATTTTTATTTTGATAATAAACATGCACCAAACAGTTAAAAAAACACAAAACAAACTTTAAAATGTTGACCTCTTTGCAACGAACATACACGTGTAATTTGAATATCGGTAATCACCAAATTTCAGCGATTAAAGAAGACGAAAATTACTGTTCCAAATAAATAAATAAATAAATAAATAAATAAAAAGAAAGGAAGAAAGAAAGAAAGAAAAGAAAAATAGTATCTAAAACTTAAAAGAAGTATATGGGAGGCTTATCGCAAGGGGATTACATATTTTAAAGCATTTTAAATTTTAAAAGTTTCTCATTTAGAAAATATCATGTTTCATGAAAATTGCTCATATAAAACTTGGAAATATCATTTCTTGAGCGACTGAAAGTTTTGCTAGTAAAATTGTTAGTTAACCCATTTATGTCTAGCGTCCCATTTTTGGGACGCTTCGAATTTTAATAAATTTGTATATTTTTTTTCTTCTTTATAGCATGAAAATTTTATGAAATAATTATCTATAAATATCTTTATCTGTTACCAAAAGAAGACAGGATAAGATGGATATTTATTTGTTTAAATGGAGGCTATTTTCGGTGTTTATATATTTTTCGTTTTTCAAGATAGTGAAATGTAAAAAGTAAGTTTATTTGTATTTTTTCTATCAAAGATCGAAATAAATAAGTCATAATCTTAGCTTGTAGACTTCTTTGAAACACGCATTTTTTTTTAATTGTGAAATTATATGTTCAAGCCTATTTTTTATGCATATTTGTAGCGTCCAAAATATAGGGGGCTAGGCACGAATGGGTGCATAGTTTTATTAGCCATTTATGCAATAGTTATTTATGTAAACCTTTTTTCAAGATATTTATGAAATAAATTGTTTTTAGCCTCAAATACGATTATTCTTAGTTTATTATTAATAATACTTATAATGTAAATAGTCTTTGTAAAGAAATAAATATATTTTTTTAGTAGTTCATAAAAATACTAATTATGATTTGTTTGTATATAATATATAATATACAATTTAAAAGCTTATTTTATATAAATCTAGACAAGACCTATAATTATGCATTTTATACTATTATAAATGTTATGCATATTCCCATATTTAGCACGTTTACATTTTATCAAATAAATACAAAAACATTTCTGCGTAATTTTTTTTAGTATTTTTCCAGTTCATTTTCCAACATTTTAAAGTGAATTTACCAAAAAATTTGAGAAAACAAACATTCAGGCATAAATGGGTTAAGACGTTGGGAAGGCTTTTTCAAAAAATATGTACAATATTGAATAAATACACATACTTTATTTAGCAATATCTTCATAACCTTTAAATAATTGTTTATTTCTTTTTTTCAAAACTTCATGCTTACGCCAAACAGCGTACACTCAATTCAATTAAATATATTTCGACTTCCTTTGTACTACATTCTACTATTACACCTACCATTACATTATCACAATGAGCTTAGATTCTGGTTCAGAACATAGAAGTGATGCAGAAATCATTCTAGCAAAATTTCACTGAAATATGTTTAAAGAAAATTATGTAATGAAGTTTAACGTACATGGAAAATAACGAAAAAAATAATTTTCCAGAAATCGCATTTAAAGATTTCTTATCTATAAAATTAATGTAGAAGTATCAATTAAGATTTATTAGTGTTTTTATGTAAAACATAAGAAAATCATACATAGAAACATTGTTTACAATTTTTTCTTCCTGATCACTTCCGGTATTTGACTAATTACTTCTTGCCTATCAATTTAGCCATAATTCCGCTTCTAGTAATCGTGGGAGAAAAATTAAAACATATTTGGTATCATAAAGGATTGCTCTTTCAAATAAAACAATAAAAAAAATTCGAAAATTTTCACCAAAACGCCCATTTTACTGTAGACTAGTCCCCCTTAATGGGACTGGAAAGGTTTCAAATGAAGAAAAAAATGTTATTATTATTATTATAACTATTATTATTATCATTATGCTTGAACCTTTAAGAATATCGCACAGCTGGCCCGATAGGTAAAATCCTAAAATTATGGACGTACGCTGTTTGATTTTTTACGTATCAACAGTTATTTCTGCGAATTTTATGTATTCAAGATTTAAAAAAAAAAAAAAAAAAAAAAAAAAAAAAAAAAAAAAAAAACTTCGAGAATGTGTTTAGCTTTGCGTTGTTGAGCACTGAAAATATAAAAAATCGAGTAGACCATTAAGTATAGGACATAAAACAGGAACAAAAAGAATGAACCTTTCTCTACTAGAATGAAGTATGTGCAGTAGGGTGGTCACAAGAAATCAATTTTCGAATTTTTTCGGGGGGACCCCCCAAAAAGTTGCCAATTGGCTAGAAAATGAGATTGGAAAAGTTTCATCTCATTTGGATAATATTAATCCGTGCCTCATTGAGGTCAAAGTTCGGAAAAAAATGTGATTTTTCGCAAAAAATGCTGTTTTTTTCTTCATGAAATGAATACAATTAAACCTAGAAACATAATACTGATCTCATTTCATAAAAAATATTTTTGCTTTGAAAAACCACACTCTACATTTTTGTAAAAATGTATAGATTTAAACTTATGCGCGTTTTTCAGGACCAGACTTGGTCCGAATCCTAAAAATTTACTTTTTATGAAAATGCGAAAAAACAATGTAACATTCCCTTGTATCTGCTTTCAACATTTTGTTTTTCTTTGTTTGTTTGCTTTTTTCATTTTGTATATAATAAAGGTTTTAATTATGATAAAAATTGAAGTTTAAACTGAAAGATTTAAAAGAAAAAACGGGCAAAGAAAGTATAAAAATGAGAACAAAAATTTTAAAATGCATTTTATTATTAAAGTTGTGTTACAAGAAAGAAAGCATTATAGAGAAATGAAATTACTATCCCTTACATCATATATACCGTTGTCATGTTAAGGTGGTAATGGTTCAGATAAGGTCTGTCTTGAAATGTTTTTCTGCATTCAGATACAACTTTTAGTAGAAACGTTTTTGTTCTTCGTCATTTGTTAAACAGGAATTGAAATCATGGATTAATTTTATTCCCCTTTCAGATGTGTTACCTTAAAATCATTCAGTATTTTTCATGATTTTAAATAATGTTTATTTTCACACCATACATCGGGATCAGTATTTAGAAATTTCATATTAATATACAATCTAATAAAAAAAAATCAGCTTGATATTAAACAAAACCATCGACTTGTTCAATAAATAATCCACTTGGTTGAAACTTATTGTTGCTCTTACATTCCTATCATCAACATCATTTTCTTTTTCAAATAATATTAATTTTACAGCCATGCTTATTTTCACTTTTTTCCCCAAAGTATTATCAAAAAATGAAAATGCAACATGAACAGAGTTCAGATACCAAAGGTGGTTTATCATTTTAGTGAGTGCTTTGTCTGCAAGCTATTTATAAATTTTTCTGTACTTAACAAGTGATTTTAATAACTCCAGGTCTTGATTGGGGGGAAGTGGAAGCGTTGAACCATGCTTTTACATAAATATTGATTATAAATAATCAAATGTCTCTAACACATTCTTTTTCTAAATTTGTTAATGAGAACTGATCCCTGAAAAGATATATTTTGAGCGAATAAATGACTTGTGATACCCATCGTCGATGAATTGAAATTGGATGTCTTTTGGAGGAAGACGTCCTGTAAAAATTAAACATTGATAAATTTTTTATAATCACCCATGGGCTATTACTTTTCTAAATGTTTTAAAGAAAGCTTGAAATTTCTTCTGAATTAAGTATTTTATATATAATATTTTACCATCAATAGCATTTTCATACTTAATCTGGTCCAACTTGGGCCGTCCAATCTGAATCTTATTTTAAATAACTGGCTGAAAACAACTTTTATGTTAATTTTTAAATTATGGTAGCGACATGGTAAATACAGAAGATTTCACTTTAATAATTGATATAGATATATGCAAGTTCCTCTGAGGCGACCAGTGTTTACTGTAGTGGTATCAAAACACATTGCCTGGTTTTTACCAATTTCCACCCACTCTTCAACTGCTGAAAATACAGTTTTTGCCCGAATTATTCCGATACTATTTTTTAAGGTGAGGAACTCTTATTAAGTGTTCCTCATTTCCACAACTAATTAAAACTGCTATCCACAATCAACTGCTATCTCTTTTGAATAAATAAATTGTAGACTTTTCTTTATTCAAAAAATGGGGAAACAGTTTTCCATCGTAGCTAACAAAAGCTTCCTGTAAATCGGAATTGTAAAATCTGTTTTTGATGAACTCAGTTCTTTATTTTCGAAATAGTTGTTTTCGAAGTCCTATTACACTTCTACTTAAAATTAAAATTTGTGATTAACTGTTGGGTGTACTGTAAGTCTAACAGCTTCTCTGGTGTTCAGTTTAACTTGGAAATATTAGGAAACAAAATACATAAAATTTGACAATTACTTGATAACTTACTGCCGGTAATTTGATGAGCATGTACCTAAAATAAAAAAATCTCGCTTTGCTACCATGATACCGGTAGGGGGGGGGGGGGGGTCGGAATGTTTCGTCGATTTAAAAAATAAATAACGATAGCAGGTAATAAAAACAGCCTTGTAATAAAAAGAGAAATTCAGAGGTTCATTTTAAATGCGCTTCAACTGCAATACAAATTGGGAATTCTTTCTATGCACGGAACTAGATAACTAATAATTAACTATAATTCGTGAAATATTGTTAAAATTACAAAAATTGTCTAATTTTTTTGCCTTTTAATGCAAATAATAAAAATAATAATATCAAATTTAATAAAAATTATTCATTTCTCATTTTTCAAAAATGCAGAGTTTGAGGGTATGGTTCATAAGCTGACTTGAAAAACACTAAATGTCATTAAATATAAATTTCGATCAGAGTAAAAGTTCAAGGCAACAACATTTTCTATGAAATAAGATAAGAATCAGGTTTCTAAGACAAATAGTTTTCAATTAATGAAAGAAAAACTACGGTTTTTCGCCAAAAATTGCAATTTTTCAAGAATTCAACCTCGATGAGGCACGGGTTAATATTATTCAATTGAGCTGAAACTTTGCCAATTTCATTTTCTAACTGATTGGCAACTTTTAGAGGGGTCCCCCGTAAGAAAGTGTTAAAATTATTTTTTCCCATGTTGCTTGTGACCACCTTAATGTGTTCCCACTGCAATAGTAAAAGCAAGAGTGAATTCAGTTTGTGCTAACAGTCTTACTTCTTACTTTA
Source organism: Maratus speciosus (assembly GCA_963932465.1). NCBI lineage: Eukaryota > Metazoa > Arthropoda > Arachnida > Araneae > Salticidae > Maratus > Maratus speciosus. The sequence continues at coordinate 456,930,111 of OZ010796.1, read as the reverse complement.
ACCTGCATTAACTGATGAAGAAAGTCTGACTCATTCGAAACGCATTGCTTTTCTGAATATACATCACGTACAGGATGTTTCAGAAAGGACTCCCTAACTTTAAAATTTAGTAATTCATTAATAATAATAAAGATGAAATAAGTGAAATGAGTATCATAAGGTCATGTGTATAGTGCAATCTTAAATTTTGATTACTTGGACCCTTTGGTTCTACTTGGACTCAAAACAGAAAAATGTTGGAAATCACTCCCTGGAACTACTGTGTTGAGAGAGTATTGACGTGATTAAGGCTGTTCTTAACTGCTTTGCTCAACCAGCGTAAAACATTTTGACGCATTTACAAATTCATTTTTAATGTAAAGATATAAAAATGAAAAGCCTGACCATGGAAGCGATTTGGAAGCTGTGTTTTTCATTTTTTTATCAATAAATTACCTATTGAGTTATAAACGATTTTGATCACGTGACAAACGCGTTTTTCACCCATTCTTGAGCGCTTATTCGTCTTTCGCGCGGAAATTCGGTTCAAAACGCCCACTTTGACACTATTTTATGAAAGATCTATTGCGTTTGCAAAAAAACGGAAAAACAGCTCGATTACATAGTTTCTGGATAGCAACACCTGCTAGTTTCATGCATTTGTGGACAAAAATAAATTAAAACTTATGTCACAAAGCTGCCCTTTTGGATTTGAGAACAGCCTTAACCAATACACCAGCCTTAACACAGCACTAACTAGTAACACAGTACACCCGGGAATTATTTAAAACATTTTTTATTTTTGCCCAAGTAGCCCTCTCCTCGTTCCAAATAATCCTCTTCTGCGACCAAGTAACTTTAAGTTACAGTGCAGTAATTTAAAAAAATAGTTTAAGTTTTCGTAAATAGATGGCGTTAAAATGGTTTAAACTATAAGAATGCTCAAATTAACGTGTCAAACTTCATCAAAGATATCGCAGTATTTACTTCATATACTATTTAACTGTTGAAACATGAAATGACTGTAGTTTGGAACTTCGAATTTCATTAGTGCATTTTTACAGTTACATATAGCGTAGCGCCGTCTATTGACAAACATTGAAACTATATTTTATATTACTGTAAAGAAAATGTATGAGTTGCCAGCTAAGCACGTCACTTATTTCATACTTATATTTTAATGAATTATTCAGTTTTAAAGGTAGTCTTTATGACTTATTCTGTATTTAGAAAGATTGTACTTCATTTCAGGGTTGCCAATTTGGCCTCCATTTTTATTCAGAAATTCAGAATTAATGCCGAAAATTCTGAAAGCAGAATTTTTACTTTATGTAATCACGAAATGTCTGTCATAAAATAACCCAAAAATTATTATTCGTAATTTCCTGTATGAATCCGGAATATATATACTAATAAAAGAAAGTTGTCTCTCTGTGTGGAAGTACGCGCGCGTGTGAGGGCTATTGAAGTATAGGGTACGTAGAAGCCTAAAAATATGTATGAGGATAGTCCAAGGCAGATCCTGATGCACCTGAGGCTCAGATTTTTTATTATTAGCAGCTATATTAATTAATAACTCTTGAAAAAGCTAATCTTTTTTGCAAATCGGGGGAGGCGCGTGCACGCATGCCCAGTTTTTTTTTTTTTTTTTTTTTCGAAAAACATAAAAAAGAGGAACCAAATGCAGTTTTTTTTTTAAACTCCCATCATCCAAACCGGTCGAGATATGGAAAAAAGAAGGCATAATGTTAAAATTCGTACTTTTACGTCTTAACCCTCTCGGCACCGAATTTTTGTTCAAATCTTGGGAAAAATTACTTTTACTCTAACAAAATTAAAAGTAGCTATCGAAATCACAGAAGTTACAGCTTACTGAAATTTAACGAATGTGTTCTTTACAGGAACCTAATGAATGTAGTTATGTTGCACGTTTTTCATATAAAAATAGTCTAAGGAAGAATTTTTTAAGACGTTTGGAAAATGTCGTATTACAACCAAATTAAACAAACATAAAAAATTTAGTAGTATTTTTTTTTTTTTATCACAAATTACTAATTCGGAAAAGGAGTCCCTAACTTAAATTTAAAGAGTGAAACATATGTTTGAATTAAAAGAAGCGCCAACGGTTTACTAATAATTAATAAAACTTTTATTAATATTATTATTATTAAATGCTGAAACATAAGTAAAGTCATAATAGTAAATGTATCGACATATGCTATCACTATTAGGGGTGGAATTTAAAAAAAAAATATTTTTTTTCTTTCAAATATTTCAATTTGAAGTAGGAGCAGGATCAGGGTGACGAGAGGGTTAATGCTATAATCAGATCTAAAAAATATTGTTGTTAACCATTTGAAAAAAAATTCAAAAAGGACCGTTTTCGCAGTTGACTTTTTCTCCCTTTCAGCCACGCTTCCCTATAGATCGATTTCAGATTTACACAAAAAATACCTATTTATAGCTGATACCTTCTTCTTTTCGACGGTGTTATCTGTTTCAAAAAACACAATTTTTAACCTTTTTGAAAAAATTCGTGACTGCAGGTCACTGCGCGTGCCCGAAAACAATAAATTTTTCTGCGCTACACTGTAAAAAAAAAAAAAAAAAAAAAAAAAAAAAACTGCCAGTTTTCCGGTAGGAATCGGAAAAATAGTTGCCTTTATTGTACCGGAATAATTTCCGACCCAGCTCGGAATAAAATCCGTAAAAATAAGGAAATACTCAGTAAAACGGTATTTTACGGATTTTATTCCGAGCTGGGTTGGAAATTATTTAACTTAACATCGGTATTTCGGCACAATCTTTCTACAGCATCTCAGAAGACCAGATTTACATCACCTATAAAAATTTCGAAACATTCCTGCGAGTAGAAATATTAAAAAAAAAAAAAAAAGAAAGAAAAGAAAGAAAATCTGTGAAATTTTCGATGAAAACGCTGAAACGCGGACAGTTTTGGCGCAGCTTCTCTCAGCTTCGGCTCATGTTCTTACTACTGAATATGCATATTTATACACGAAAATTTAAAGAGGGCTTGGATATAGTTATATTTATAACCGATTTAAATTTCGGAGAGTTCGGACGATGAGAATTATTTATTTTTTATAATAAAAGATCCGACGCGAGGGGAAAAAAAGCGAGAAGAAAACATATTTCTTTTAGAACTAGATATCAATATTTTTTAGCGAAATTTTTATACGGGCTGCAAAAACCGTTATATTTATAATCGATAAAATTTTCAAAAAATTCGAATAAAACTATGAAACGAACCTACATGAAAAAACATGAGAATGTTTTCATGTGATCGCTTTTACCACTAAATATCATTATTTTTCGTGAATTTTTCATTAAAAAACATAAGTATATATATATACACAACAAAATTGGGTTAAATATATAAAATCATACAAATCTGAGGTTTATTTAAGATTATTTTCACATGCCCGGGCAACGCCGGGCAGCTCAACTAGTAGATGAATAAAAAAGCAGGCCAGATTTGCAACCTTGTTTAATATAACTGTATGTTGCATCAGTTTTTCATAATTTATTTGTTTTGACATTTTTACTTTTACTTTGTCATCCAATACAGATCAATCTAACAACAAAGTAATATGTTAGCATGTATTTATATGAGATACAGATACACTAACTTGCGAAACTGTACGAATATAATACAATTTACTGGATACAGTTTTATCAAACATTTATTCATACATATGCATGAACTTCTTTAAAATCGGAATGTTTGAAAGTGAAAAGAAAAAGAAATCTACGCGTCAGGGAAATTTCACATTTTCAATTTAAATAAATGGAAGTGCTAATGCTAAATATGCAAATGAAACTGAGCAAGGTGGAGAAAGAGAAGGTGACTATCTTTCGGAAAAGGAAAAATAAAATTTCTTTTGACAAAAAAGTAGAAAGTATTTTGTGTACAATGTTCTTCTTCCCCATTCAGTATTTCCTTTTATATTCAAAATACTTTTATAAATTTTCCCTTTTCGAATATATCTTTTTCCGTCTTCCAGAAAATTGTCGGAAATAAACTTTTAATGAGAAAAGATTAAAATTAAATGTATTCAATTCAAAAATTAATGTATGCATATCTCACTAATTGTTTTAAATGTGTTTCATTAAAAACATCTCTATCAGTAATCCCTGATATTATTGTTTATATATATATATATATATATATATATATATATAATTGAAAAGTTCTCATTTGATAATTTTTTTATTATTAATTTATAATTATCGCGTATGAAAAACTCTCTATATCTTCAGATTCTACAGTAGAGATTGTTAGCCTTATTATCATCACGGGCATATTTGATTTTTTAACTATCTTCATCGGGTGCAATTCAACTCCATTCCCCTCGAAATACAGGATGTCCGGGCTAAAAGTATCCAAAAGTTATGGCTTATTTTTATGGAACTGCCCATTAGAATTTTAGAAAAAATTATTTAAATAAAAATAGCATCTCACAAAGTTTTGATATCAATAGACTTCGATGTGTACACCTTTGGTAGCACGACAAATGTCTAAACCGTAATCCAGTTCTCCCCGAATGTTTCGTATAGCATATCAGGAGTTATTAGACAATTTGTTTCTATGATACGCTTTTTCCACTCATCCACAGTTTCAGTTTTTTGTTTCGTTCAATGTTTTAAAATCTCGGAGGGGTTTCCAATCCACGGAGGTAAAGTCTATTATATTCTAACGGGTAGTTCCGTAATAATAAACCTTAACTTTTGGATACTTATTGCCCGTATATGCATGTGCGTGTACCTAAAGTTTATATGCGTAAATAGAGACAGCCTAACTGGTGGTTAACCCTCTCGCTGTGTAATTGTTTTATCAAAACAGCTTCAAAAATTGCGTACTTAACTCCTTCGCGACGAGCGTCTTTTAAGAATTTTTATTCTTTTGCCACTGGTTTTTAAAAACAGAACTTTTCGTCTGATTCAATCGGGAAATTTCTCCGATTAGATAAGGCAAAACTTAGAATAAAAAAATAACTGTCGGGAATGATCAAGGAGAGTTAATTAGACGGTAAAAGGCATCCCCCGATGAAATCTTTGGTTGCGCAAATTTTGCTACTTTTACGTTGCCCGAGAAACTCTCGCGTTACGCAGCGAGAGGGTTAAAGATTTATGTTTACAATTGTATATATCACCAATTTAATTATGAAATATAATTTTCTTTAACAACAGTATAGTTATTCTTAAAATTAGTTTGGAAGAACAAAACTCGTTGTTATTGAATAAGCGCGGGAAAGGGAATGTTAAAAGAAATTTTTTAAACAAAAACAAAAAAATTAACAGACAGCACTTTAGTTTTACCTTATTTTAAAGAGGAGTTTTATTTAATATGAACGCTGGGAAACATCAACATTACTTTTCATAAATCTAACTTATAGTTTGATAATACCTATTTAATAAGGCTAAAAATTTCTTCACAAAATTTGTATCCATATTAATTTTTTAGGATGTTTTTGGCAGAGAAAACTGATTCTCTTAATGTGCGGAACCAAAATACAAATAAATAAGGATCGACGGAAACAGGTTTTTAAGGCCAAAATCGAAACCGAATTTCGGTGATCTTCCTATTTTCGGCAAAAAACGAAAACGAAAATGTTCAAAAAAAATTTTTAAGTAGTTAAATTGTATGTATTAAAGTAATTAATACATAATTATTAATTAATTATGCGTATTTATTAAATATGCATAATTATTAATTAATTATGCGTATTTATTAAATATGCATAATTATTAATTAATTATGCGTATTTATTAAATATGCATAATTATTAATTAATTATGCGTATTAGTTAAATATACATAATTATTAGTTAATTATACATGTGACCCAAATTGGCTCTCTGTACCTTAGACCCAAAACTTTTTATTTCCATATAAAATAAAGCGTAATTATTTCATCAACGACGCAGAAAGATTTCCTAATTTAACGAATTTCATTTATTTAAAAATATATTTTATTTTATGTATACACATCTCAATTTATCTTTTATAGTGATTTCTGTAAAGGATTATCTGTTATACTAGAACTTTCTCAAAGAGTATTCGAAACTATTTTGCGGTTTCATACTGAAAATTTTCTATTACTGTTATGTCTGCAGCTTTTAATGAGCACGTAAAAAAGTTTAGTTATATATGCATTGCTTGCTTTATAATTTACATTCACGTTTTGAGTCAGTCATGACTGATAATTATAAACAACGAAGTTCATAGCAATAAATAGTCTCATCTGAGCTGATAAAGCTCAAATCGATGTTGAAAATTTCCGCAGGAAGAAACGAGATTTTTGGAATACGGATTAGTTTCGGTCGAGTTTCGGTCTGGCCGAATTTTCAGCCGCATTTTCGCCGAAACTCAGATTTTGGGCCAAAAATGAAAACGAAACCGAATTTTCGATCGATCTCTACAAATAAGTTTTTTGTGCAGAGTTTCTTAAAAGAAGAAGTCTTAAAAGAGGAAAGAATCCAAAAACGAGAGGCAATTAATGAATGGACTAAGTATTTTGGCAATAAATTCCATATACAGGATTTTCCATAAGTCTATTAGAAATTTTAAAATAATACGTAAAAGTGGAAGGCATCGTTATAATTCATTGCGGTTTGGGGAAAAAAATATAATAAAATGGTTTTTTTTTTTTTTTTTGGTTATTTTCTTTTTAGTATGGTAAAAATTTTAATTCAAGTTTTTACCAAACGTGGGCGCTGTATGAATCAAAATCAGATAATTCTGCAATAACAAAGCTTATTTGAATTCAGCTAAAATTGCATAAGCATTTCGCAACATCAGCTGCCAACTGTGTCGCCACAATGAAGCTTTACAATTTACAGACGAGTGTGAATATCTTATAACTGCCGCATGCAGAATAGCTGCTTCCATCTAAATACTTAAGGCCAGAGAACACGAGTGTGACGTCATCGCTAATCGACCGACTTCTCACTAGTGTTGGAATTCACACCGGAAAATTTTGAATAGCAATTTTATTTTATTTTATTTGTGGAATATCTATCATCTTATAAAACAATAATAACTATTTAAACTTACTAGTGAGAATTTGGAATCCCCCAATAAAAATCAGCCAGATGCGGCAACACTGTGGCATTCCGCATCTGGCTGAATTTTTATTTAGGAATCCCGAATTCTCACCAGTAAGTTTAAATAGTTGTTATTGTTTTATAAGATGATAGACATTCCCCAAATAAAATAAAAAGAAAATTGGTATTCAAAATTTTCCGGTGTGAATTCCAACACCAGTGAGAAGTCGGTCGATTACGAGGCTAACGAAAAAGACAGGCTGCCGCGGCACATTTCGCATATATTTTTTTTTTACAGACCGCTAGAGTGGCGTGATGCTCTTTTTGTACACATGTATTGGTGCATTCGAGCATCACGTGACTCCAATGGTCTGTAAAAAAGGATACGCGTAAAGCACCGCGGTAGCTTTTCTTTTTCGTTAGCTCGGTCGGTTAGTAGCTACGTTACACGTGTCCTCTGGTCTTGAGTATTTCGATGGCAGCGGAATAGCTGGATGATGAAAGAGATTTCGTGGCGCTGGGGTCTTTAAATACCTTAATAACGCCAATGGCATAATACTTACCGATATTGTACATATTTAACATTTAGTACTGTAAAATGCTTGTAGAGTTATACGTGAATGCAAATAAATGTTGTTTATTAAAAATTACCTGATTTTAATTAGTACAGTAAATTCTATTGGTAAATATTTCAACTAAATATCATTATCGTACTAAAAAAGCCCCCCTTATTAGAATAAGTTTCGCGTCAATCGTATTTGATGATAATTATATATTTCCCTTTTATGAATTTTTGAAACGTTAACAAACTTATGGGATACATGGTATATAAAGCAAAATAAAATACCAGATTACAAAAACATTTTATTATCTACTAATTTCCACAACAGCGTGATATGATTATTTCTTGACTAGTATGATTACAGACTGACATTTTTTCGGGCTCAAAAATTTTCACTTATAACAGCTCAACATTTATTTCAAAAATATGTTTAAATAACATTTTTGAAAAATAAAAATGTTGCTAAAGGTACCTACAGATTTTGTATCTGAATAAATAAAAGAATTAAGAAAGTGCAATACTACAGCTTGAGTGAACTGAAATTATTCATCTGAGAAGGAAATCAACAATGCTATGTGCTTTTCATATCAGTTAAAATTATTTAAGTTAGTGACTTTCAGTATTTTAAGGAAATGGGTTAAACCTCTTTGTTAAATAAGCTTTATAACTCCAAAGTAGCTTAAAAAACATTTTAAGGCATTTATTTATACATCTTATACTATAATGCGAGCAAAAATTGTGTGTGTATGTGTGTATGCAAATTTTATCTTGAAAACGGCTCTAACAATTTTGATTAAATTTTGCACCTTACCATTTTCGGGCGCAAAAAGACCATTGGGATGGGTCTCGTGTTCCAGAAAATTTGATTAGTGGGTCATTTTGGGTCATAATGGGTCAGGGTCAAGCTAATTATATCTAAAGAACGGCTCAATCGATTTTGACCAAATTTTGTATCTAACCATTTTCGGGCACGAAAAGACCATTGGAATGGGTCACGTATTCGAGAAAATTAGATTAGTGGGTTATTTTTGGGTCACTGTGGGTCAAACTATTTTTATCTAAAAAACGGCTCAAACGATTTTCACTAAACTCTATATTCTACAGTTTTGGATTACGAGAAGACCATTGGGTTAGTTCACATGTTCGAGAAAATTCGATTAGTGGGTCATTTTTGGGTCACTGTGGGTCAAGCTAAGTTTATCTAGATAACGGCTCGAACGATTTTGACGAAATTTTGCACCCTACTGTTTTCGGGCACGAAAAGACCATTGAGATGGGTCTCGCGTTCGAGAACATTCGATTAGTGGGCCATTTTGGGTCATAATGGGTCATGGTCAAGCTAATTATATCTAGAGAACGGCTCAATCGGTTTAAACTAAATTTGGTATCTAACCATTTTAGGACACAAAAAGACCATTGGGAGGGGTCTCGTTTTCGAAAAAATTCGATTAGTGGGTCATTTTTGGTCATATTGGGTCAGGGTCAAGCTAATTATATCTAGAGAACGGCGCAATCGATTTTGACTAAATTTTGTATATAACCATTTTCGGGCACGAAAAGACCAATGGAATGGGTCTCGTGTTCGAGAAAATTCGATTAGTGGGTCATTTTTGGGTCACTGTGGGTCAAACTATTTTTATCTAAAAAACGGCTCTAACGATTTTCACTAAACTCTATATTCTACAGTTTTGGATTACGAGAAGACCATTGGGTTAGTTCACATGTTTGAGAAAATTCGATTAGTGGGTCATTTATTGGTTACTGTTGGTCAAGCTAAGTTTATCTAGATAACGCCTCTAACGATTTTGACGAAATTTTGCACCCTACTGTTTTCGGGCACGAAAAAACCATTAGGATGGTTCTCGTGTTCGAGAAAATTCAATTGGTGGGTTATTTTGGGTCATAATGAGTCAGGGTCAAGCTAATTATATCTAGAGAACGGCTCAATCGTTTTTGACCAAATTTTGTATCAAACCATTTTCGGGCACGAAAAGACCATGGGGATGGGTAACGTGTTCAAGAAAATTTGATTAGTGGGTCATTTTTGGGTCACCATGGGTCCAGCTATGTTTATCTAGATTACGGCTCTACAATTTTGACGAAATTCTGTAATCTATCATTTTCGGGCACGAAAAGACCTTTGGGATCGGTCCCGTGTTCGAGAAAATTCGATTAGTGGGTCATTATGGGTCATTATGGGTCAGGATCAAGCTAATTATATCTAAAAAACTGCTCAAGACATTTTCACATTTTTTTTAATATACGGCCGTTTCTGGTCATGAGATGACCATTGGTTAAATCACATGTTCGAGAAAATTCTATTAGTGTTTCATTGTGGGCCACAATGGGCTAGGGTCAAGCTAATTGAATCTAAAAACATGCTCAAAACATTTTGACAAAATTTTATATACTACCATTTTAGGGCAGTTTAAGACCATTGGGCAGGGTCGCATGTTCAAGAAAATTCAATCAATGGGTCATTTTGGGTCTTAATGGATCAGGATCAAGCTAACTGTATCTAAAAAACGGTTTAAAAGATTTTTACAAAACTTTGTATTACACCGTTTCTGGGCAAGATAAAACCATGCTCAAGAAAATTCTATTAGTGGGTCATTTTGGTTATAATGGGTCGGGGTCAAGCTAACGTCATGTCAAAGAGTTTCAAACAATTTTGACAATTTTTTTTTTTGTTATACTGTTTCACAGTACAAAAAGACGATTGAAATAGCCCACATGCTCGTTAAAATTTCGGTTAGTGGGTTTTTGAATCAACGTGGGTCAAGCTTATTTTATCTAGAAAACGATTAACAATTTTCACTAAATTTTGTATTCCATCGTTTTCAGGCAAGAGAAGAGCATAGGTAGAGAAGAGTGTTAGGTCGCATGTTCGAGAAAATTCGATTAGTAAGTCATTTTAGGTCACTAAGTCTCAGGGTCAAGTTAATTGCGTCTAAAACAACAAGAATGATTCAGTGGGAATAATATATCGAGATAAACGTAAAGCTAATTTTGACCGAGCTGAGCTCTGTCATTCCTGCTAGTGTTATTTAAACAGAGCAGTAATGGAACTGTGGCGCAGCAGTTTGTAGATTGTCACCACTCAATTTTAATAGTATTCTTCGCCTTCAAAAATCCCAGAAATTCTATCCTGAAAAAAGACGAAGAATACTACTAAAATTTAGCGGTGTCAATTGATTCTCTGCTGCTATGCTGTTCCGTCACTGATAGAGTTTGCAGGTAACAACGAATTCGGTTAGCGCAACTGCGCCCACAAACTCATAGTTTTGACAACTCCTGGTTTTTAAATCAGGAGTTTGGGGAGAATTTGGAGATCTCTGCTTTCTTAACCAGTGTCGTTTCGCACAGTTTTAAGATGTCTCACAGAAAACTTAATTAACATATTGGCATTTTAAACCTCCTCCCATTACAAAGAAGTTCTTAATGGAAATATTTCAAACATTTTAAGATTTTTTAAAAATATCTATCATTCAATACAAATAGTAACATACATTTAATACATAGGATGAAACTCCCAGTAACTGACATCTTAACCCCTTGAGGGGCAAATGATTGTGTTCCTGTAATGTTGAACTCACACCGGAATCTTTGAAAAATTCTATTTCAAAATAAGTAAAAGCAATTTTACGTCTTTTTTCCACCAAAGTTAGAAAAGTAAAATTTAATAACATTTTTCTGGTGTAAAACTTCATTAATCGTAGGTGGTATATAATATATACCGGTGCCCCTCAAGGGGTTAAGGGGTCTCAGGACTCTTAAAGCTTCAAAATAATCGAAATTTCAATCTTTTTAGATGTTAAACTCCTATATTTTCTGAACATTTTGATATAATTGTTTCCTCGAAATTCCCATTAGAACAGAAGTTATGGCTTTTTGAATTATACCCGCTTAATAGTTGAAGCAGCGTTTCCGAAATTTTGAAGTCATTTTTCTCCAAATGACGTTTTTGGGCATAGCGCGTAGGATATCTCAAAATCGTCTGAATATTTTTTCATGAAACTTTCAAAACATATGTTTCATAATTGCCTGTATAATCTGAACCTAAAATTTTCTTTTTATTGTTCAAAAAAATATATTTTTTAGCTGATTATACTGTTGAAATTTTCAAAATTTTGTATTAGCTAATTACAACTTTGTATTAAAAATACAAAAATGCTTTAAATACAAATTTATTTAGGTTCAGGGTAATTATTACAATCTGCAGTATAAGTAGGAAGGAAAATTTTCGTTCTAGTTCCCATATTTATTTTGCAATCCTACGCGTAAGCTGTTATACTGATTTTTTGCTAGTCAAATGTCTGACATTTTGAAAATCCCTATAAATGCTAATTCTGCATGTTGCAATTTTTTAAATACATGAAATGAAAGAACATACTTATATATTTCATTCCAATAAAAATTGTATTTGAAAATCATGTATATTTTAAGATATTAAATGTTGAAAATGGTCTCTTTTTTTTTCATTTTTTCAAATTTTACAAGTTTTGAGACCCCTTAATGATTCTTTCTTGTTTAAATTACTATTACAAAGTTTTAAATTTATTTTATACTTATATTTGTTTTTGAAATGATAGTAGAGATAAATTAAAATTTTATTGTTGACAAAATTTTGAAAATTTATGCTTTTTATTGCTAAAAATTATATTTTTTTCATAAATATGGTCAGTAACTACAGTAACTGACACCATCCCTATTTTGAAAAACTCTAACGGACATATAAGTTATAACAGTTAAGACACATAAATTGCTACTAGATGACATTATTTTGCAGAATTTTACAATAAAATGCTTATTTGAGTTAGATTTTTTCTGAAATGTTAGTTAATGAGGTTTCAGCCTATATATTAAACTTTAAAATAAACAATTGCTAAAGCGATACATTTACGTGCAGTTATTAGCCACTTAATGCCTGTTGTAGCTAAAATGTTTGCTTAAATAATTAATATCGTTGCTAGTGTGACTGTTGAAGAACGTATAAACAAAGATCACCTGTTCTGCAGATCGTTATATGTCACTACCTTCTTCGCTTCAAAAAACTCGTATAAAAAACGTAAAATTGATCTGATTGCAAAAACTCGACTTCGAGATGAAAGCTTACAATGAATCGACTTAGGTTGAAACCTTTTTTTATGAATTAGGGTAATTTTAGCTATTTTGAGAACTTTTTGTCGTTAAAAAATGTTGAGCTGAGTCATGGTATTGTTTTCTATTAAAAGACAATTACATGGAAAAAACTGTACCCTTTTTTGTGTGGATTTGTTGTCTTCTCTATATTTAAGTGGCCTGACTACCACTTATAACCATTTGTAACTCAACAACTTCGATTTGAAAAATATTTACTCAGATGTTAGAATGCATCATTTTAACCCCTTAAGGATCGCTTAATATTTGGAAAAACCGTCAAGAAAGTACCTATTTTTTTATTACAGAAATTGATTAATTATAAGGTTTCTAAATAAAATATGAAATTTCTTTTCTTTTTTAAGGCGAAAAACATAGATGTTATAGGACAAAATCACTTTTGTCGTATGCGAGAATTCTAAGTCTTAATGTTTGTTTTACACCATAAAAATTAATGCGAATAAGACCTTTATTTTTCACATCTTAGATCTTTGTTTATCATCATCATGCAAATTTTTACAAATAATATTTGAAATGATATATAGGGTAAAGTGGGGACAGATGCCGCAGAGATTGTGTGGGAGCCACTAGTGCTCCCTAGACCAATTTAAGAAGTTTGTAGTATTCCTCTGTGCTGAGTGCTGTGTTGTATGCGTTCCTACCACTTAATTGTCAGTATTTACATAATTATGCCAGTTTTTATGGTTCGAACCTATGTGGTGAGTTGCTAAAATTATTCTAATAAAGTTTCATTACATATTTTAAGCCAAATAAACAGAGATTTCATCCCAAAACCGATTGCAACTGTAGACTCGATCCTCGTGGAATGCAGACATCTTCTTGCATTTCTCTTGCGTCCGTCGCTCACATGACACAAAATGGCGGCGCGACATCTTACCCGCCACTATGGGACAGATGCCGCACCGAGGTTGAGGGACAAATGGCCGCAAAATATATTTTTGTTTTCGGTTCAATAAATTCACCACTGGATTTAAGTAGAACTTACATTTAAAAGAACGTATATTAGAGCATTCTGCTACTTATCAAAATATTCTCAGGAACAATGTTGGTTCATCATGGGTGAATAAGGAAAACGTAGGCCGTTTACAATTCTCACCATCTAAACTGTTAAACAAAATATCTCCTATCCCAATGGTCAAAAGACTTATACATCCAAGTAAGAGAAAGCAAAAGGATACAAATATTACAAGCACAGAGTTTATAAACAAGAAAAAAAGAAGAAGGAAATAAAAAGCGTTAAAGAACGACAGCTTGGCAGAAGTAAAATGTGTAAAAAAGGGAAGGAAAAGGTCAACTTCAAAACACCGTGCTTGAGGAAGAAACCAAAATATGAGTCATCTTCCGACAATGAGTAAATTGTTCCTCTTATGGATTCTGATGGCAGTATTGGATTGGAATTCGATGACTCTGAATATTCTGAGTGTCTGGAGTTTTATCAAGAAACAAACTCTAAAGTGGACAGGATTCAGTGCATCAAATTCAATCGATAGCTGCATGAAAAAGGCTCACTTTACTTTTGCAACGGAAAGTGTGGTGTGATTGTGGGCGAATGGAAATACAAAATCAAAGAAGGAGAAGAAAGGCCAAAAATAAACAGACTAGGGCCTAAATAGAATAGAACAAATACTTACATTAAGAGCAAACTGCAATATTCGCTTGAATGTAAACCAGTGATTTATATCTTTTTTGCAATTATGCTGTATATTGTTTCCAGTAATTATGCTATCCTTTCATGTAAATTCAAATGTTTTTCTTTTCAGTTTAATTTTTTTTTCTGAAGTTTTATTTATAAAGATTACACTTTTGCATTTTCGTTAAACTTTTCACAATTTAGTGATATATATAATTTTTGTAAGTTTACTGTTACTTATTTTCATTTTAACTAGTTTGAGAAAATAAAATTGTGATTTGCTTGAAAAAAAAATAAATAGCCTAGCTTTTTTCTCTATGCGGCATCTGTCCCACACCCCATGCGGCATCGTACCCAGCAAATAAAAAGTGATGTTAAAAAATGACTATTGGGAAATAATATATGTCTACTTTATTAAGAGGGTTTTAACTTGTTTAACATAGAAATTAGATGCTAAAGGTTTGATTAATGATTTTTGGAACTTAGTTTGTTGCTTTTTTATTTATTGTACATTTTACAAGAAGGAAAGTAAAACTGCGGCATCTGTCCCTACTTTACCCTATACATTAAAATTTGATTATTAATAATTTTTTCAGTCTGATTTATTTCGACACATGCAATACAAAGTCCAACATCACAATCAGCGCCAAAAACCAAACACAAACGGTAATATTCAAAGACTTCACACGGAAAATGCCTTAAATTTTTGTTATGTGTAAATGTTAAATTTTTCTGGTTTTAGAAGTTTTTTCCAGCAATTAAATCTCCAGCCCGGAAATATGACGGGCACGAGAAATAAGGAACGACACCTTAACTCGTGATATTGACGGGAGTGAGAATTAAGGGATTAAGCGTGTAATATATATATATATATATATATATATATATATATATATATAAAACCATTAATTAAACATTACCGACCATCATCAAAAACCGCAATATATACATATATATATAAATTATTGACCATAAGGTACTTTTTTTTCACTTCTGCAATAAACAGAGAATTGCATATTCACAAAATATTGTCAATTTTCTAATGCAAAATTGTAAAGTACAAGAAATTACTTTTGTAAAAAATCTATTTTTTGACGGTTCCAGCTTTTTTTAATTTGACAAAATTTACGAAATTCATTTTAGGGATAACGATGCGAAAGTGCTCAAATGATAAATAAAGCTTTCGCATGAAAAATGAACTCATTATCCCCGTCTGTTGAGAATTCTATTTATAATTTATATTAGCTGCTGTGCTGGGAGATAGCAGCAATAAATAAAATCGTTTTTTGAAGCCCATTGTATATAAGTAACATTGACTTTTGGGTCTGATGCAGATTATCAACGCGGTGATACAAAGATTAAACAAAATTAATATAATTAGATTAAATAGCCTAAAATTAATATATACAGTACTGTCTCGTTAGTCTAAAAGTCCGGATAATCCGAACCGAAATTTATTTAAAGTTTAATAAGAAAAATCACCAGGTCTTGTGAACAAAGATAAAAATATTAGTATTAAAAACTACAAGCATTTTTAGCGTCCACATTATAGTATTACTTTAAAAAAAAAAAAAAAAAAAAAAAAAAAAGATATAGAAAGAAAGAATGTTAACATATTGAAACATTTTAACGAACTTCTTCCCTGGGATAAAGAAATTTGTTATATTTCCATGGCAAAATTATGTTAATCTTGATGCTGAAGCAATATTACGCCCACGTGTCATGAATATGAAGTCAGTTGGCATTGCATCTGAATGCTGCTCTACGTAGCTATGTGCTATTTCTAGTGCAATTGTAACATCAGAATGTAATACACGAACTCTGTCTCTCTTCATTTTCTTCCTCACATCCTACAATACATTCCACAAGCGGAAGAATTTCGTTTTCATTTCTTTATTCTCGTTCAGTATTACGATGTGGTAAACTTGCCCATAATTTCTTCCACGATATCCCTAAAGAATGTAACATTTTTAATTAGTTGAAGTAGAGAAACAGGTGATAGCGATTTGAAGAAGATTTCGAAGAAGCATTTTCATGTAACAGCATTTTACTTTGTAGCATTCCTTTGTACCCTGAACATCTGAAAAATGTTTGGTTTCGGTTTATATGTCTGTCCGCGCTCTAACCTTCGTAAATAGCTTTGATTGTTACGTGATTGATTGTGTTATCGAGATATACTATGGCATGCTCCATACTGAAAATTGAGCGTATAGCAATTGTATATCGTTTACATGGGCACTCAGAAAAATTCAGATATAGTATGCGTATTGGCGATAATTATTTGAAATACGTTTTAATAATATTTCACTACGTCAATCATTACGAAATTTATATGCTTTATTGATACGCTCTATAACATATTCTTCATTAATTTAACACAAATAACTAGCAGTAAATATTTTTTAATTAGTGAAGTGTAACTGTTTCATTACTCGAGACTAATTCTGTTGAGCTGTTTTATGTAACAGACCATAGATGTTATTATCAAAAGGTTATTTTAGTGAATTGTCCCCGCAGATTGATCCAGGATAGCTCAGTTGGTAGATTGTTCGCAGATTAAGTCAAAGGTTCCTGGTTCAAATCCTGGCCTGGTCACCTTTTTCACTCAATTGGAAAATTATTACATATAACATATTCCCAGTAGAAAATGGTGTGTGTAGCATTTATCGTTCATTAACAGGGACACACAGAAGTACTAAATTACAATACTGTCTACAGACAATGATTGCTTGAAGGACGTTTTAACGATTTTATTCTATTACTAACAAATTAAATTGTTATGGTTATTGAGGTGCACGCAACATTTAATGTTCTTTTAACAAGGTCGAACTTTGATTCCGATACATCATCATCATTAACAAGCGTGCATTGCTGGAAGAGCCTTTTTTTCTTCTTTTTTGTATTACGCGTTTTCAAACTTAACTAAATTTTACTGTAATATGTTGTGTGTACAAATACTGCACAAAAGGTTTCAAATACATTACCGTCTACGGACATTAATTGCTGAAAAAAGTTTTCATAATGTGCTACGTATTTTCTAAATTATTTATTTAGATATTTTCTTTCACCGTGTGAAAGCAGGAAGTTCCTTGAAAATTTTATGAAAATGTGAGAGAAAAGTAGTGACAGAGAAAAGCACTTCAGGAAATATCATATATGTTAAACCATCAATGTCTGATCGTATAATAATCCCACATTAATCCCTTGAAGGGCGGTGGGATATACTATATCCCACCTAATTTTAACTCGGGAGAACTCGCTAGTGAGAATGCCCAATTGCTTTTCTTTTACTTTGCATTCATATAATATCAACTTTTTTTGGTTGGCTTAGTACTTCACAAAAGAGGTAAAATAATTGAAATAACATTTTGAAATTTTAATTAAAATGAAAAATGGTTTAAATAAGAGTCTTTAAAAAGTACGACTGTGAGAGAAAATCTCATGCAGCGAGTTCTCCCGGGTTAATGGAGATTTGCAGAAGAAAATTTTAATTAAATTTTACCTTTTAAACTTTAGTGGGGGAAAAAAGGTAAAAAAAATTGCTTTTCCTTTTTTTGAACTAATTTTATTTTAAAATTCCGGTGTGAATTCAACATTACACAAACACAATTGCTTGCCCCTCAAAGGGTTAACATTTTCTGGCCCGATTTTTTTTTTTTTTTTTTTTTTTTTTTTCAATTTCGCGAAAAAAATTACTTTTACGTTAATAAGGTCGACAGTAGGTACACAAAGAGATTTACTGCAGTTTAACGACTATGTAATTGTCTGAAATCTAACGAATGTAGTTGTTTTGAATACTGTTCAATTCATATGACAATAGGCTAAGAAAGAGTCTTTGGAGACTTTTGGAAAATATCGTATTACAACAGGATTTAACAGATATTACAACTTTCTAATATTTTTTTTTTTTTGTCTTATCACTCATGTGTCCTGATTCTGCCCTTAACGGAACTAGCCGAGTAGGAAACCTCCGATTCACGTAATCCATACCGATGTTCAACAATTTCCAATTCTGCCCCAAACGGAATAGGGGAGCAGCTTTTGACCTCTCAATTACAAGGTCAACGAGTTTCGACTAGAATTTCGACCAATCGCTTCCAAGGACACATGTGGTCTCTTTATCTGAAACACGAACATGTGTGTTTACGTGCTACCCCTTTAAAAAGAGACCTTTAATTGGCACTATGATTATATATTGATTTTTTATAGATTAATATAAAGTGAATTATATAATATCGCTATAAACAGTGTGTAAAGTTTTAATAGGTGGTAAGTTATAAATAATCTTTACGAAGTTTTGATACAATTATATAATTTTTAATATTACTTAGAGTAAAATTAAGGGATTATTTAAACAAAAGCTTTTTGCAATTACACTTTTAAATTAGTACAATTTTTAATCTTCTAAAAATTATAAAATTATATTTTAGCATGAAGTTTTTTTTTTTTTTTTCAATATAAGCTTTAAAATACAAGTTATATCAGCCAAATAATTGAAAATTTATGTTTCACGCATAATAATTATTTTACATTCACAATTACCTTATATACTCGTGTATAAGTCGAAGAATTTTAGACAAAATTTGGGCGTTGAAAATGGGGGATCGACTTATACACGAGAAAGTAAAAAAAAAAAAAAAAAAAAAAAATCACAGACTACTACGATTGTTTTTTTTTTTCAGTCTTTTAAGTAATTACATGAGAGATAAAAGCGGACAATGGTCATTTCCAAGTGACTGACAAACAAAGCTCAATGTCCCTGTAATTGTTTTCCACCCATTTTCTCGTGGGAGAAAAAACCCTTCAATATATTCCTTTCAGCATTTTAATCCCCTTTTTAAAAAGAATCCAACTTTAGAATGCTTCTAGATATCTTTCTTAACCTTTAACTGATGTCACTCGGTCTCCCAGACCCCGCGACTCCCAGCTGTAAACACTTTTACAGCTTTTTACTTTTCTGTACGGAAGTTAAATAATATGAATAAAATACTTTTTGAATGCAATTTAATTCACATGCTCCTAAGAGAAGTACAACGATATTGTTAGGACAAAATTTAATTAATTCAACCATTTGAGTTATTTTTTTTATTCATTTTATTCGAGGGGTCTGAGAGACCGGATCACATCAGTTGTGTGACAAATTTTAGTCCATCAGTTAAAGGTTAAAATTCCTATAATACAAAGAAGTACTATATTTTAGCAGTCTAAGAAGTTGTTTACTTGTAAATAATGCCTGAATGGATTTTTGAAAGAATTTTATCTTTTTAAGTATAATTGAATTGATGTGAATAGGTTTCAAAATAGTTTAAGCTTCTTCAGTTATATATAATTATACAGGTTTAAAACGTTGAATTAAAAAAAAAATCTGATTAGAAACGTAAAAAAATTACTAATTTAATGAAAATTTTTTTTAATTTTTCTATCCTCGATTACAAATTATTTTTCAACATGCTACCAGAAATGTGGTTCGACTTATACACGAAAATTCAATTTTTTTCAAAATTTTGCTTAAGAATTGGGAGGAGGGGGTCGACTTATGCGCGAGTATATACGGTATATAATTTTTTATTAATATTTAGATTAAAATCGAGGGATTATTTAAACAAAAACTATTTGTAATTACTCTTTTGTGAAGATTAAAACTTACTGTATTAATTCAAATATAAATTTATCATAAAGTCTTTTTTTTTATGTGAGTACGCTTTATTAAACTAATTTTTTCAATACAAGCTTTCTTTTTCTTTTTTTTTTTTTTTTTTTTTTTTTTTTTTTTTTACAAGTTTTAAAATACAAGCTGTATCAGCCAAATAATTGAAAAATAATGCATACTCATAATTATTTTACAATTACCGTATTTTATGGAAGAAACGCCGCGGCGTTTACGAGATTAAAAGTTAATTTTTTTCTAAGTGCTGCGTTTACGATGTTCTTTAAATACCAACTGAGTTTCCTTAATTTAAAAATTCATAAAAATACTTAAAATCGGATTGAAATATTTTAAATAAAACTATACACATCTTAAGATATTAAGAACGAGGCATCCTACACTGCTCAGAAAGCTTTTATTAAAATTAGGTCAATGTGAGGCTGTCGACAAAAGTTGCGTTCCGATGGATGCGGCGTTTACAACGGGTGCGGCGTTTACGATATTTTTAAGCGTATTCAGGCCAATTTGAGGAGTGCGGCGTTTACGACGGGTGCGGCGTTTCTTCCATAAAATACGGTACATAATTTTTTATTGCTATTTAAAGTAAAATCAAGGAATTATTTAAACAAAAACTATTTGTAAATACTCTCTTGAATTATTACAGCAAGTTTTAATCTTCTCAAAAATATATTTTACCATGAAGGTTTTTTTTTTTTTTTTTATGTAATTACAATTTATTGTACTAACTTTTTTAATACAAGCTTTTTTTTTATGTATACAAGTTTTAAAATACAAGCTATGGTAAATCTCTAGGCCAATTAATTGAAACTTTATGCTTTCTCATAATTATTTTACATTTATATTTTAATTTTTATTATTAGAATAAAATAAACGGATTTAAGCAAAACTATTTGTAATTATACTTTTGGATTACATCAAGTTTTAATCTTCTCAAAAATATATTTCAGCATGAAGGTTTTTTTTTTTTTTTAATACGAGCTTTAAAATACCAGCTATATCAGTCAAATATAATTCAAAAATTATGCTTCAGTCGTGATTATCTTACATTTACAATGATATAATATTTATTATTATTTAGAGTAAAATCAAGAAATTATTTATACAAAAAATATTTGTAATTACATTTTTGGATTAGTACAATAAGTTTTAATCTTCTCAAATGCATTATTTAGGATTATTATTATTATTATTATTTTGAATACAAGCTTTAAAAGACAAGCTCTATCAGCCAAATAATTGGAAAATTAAGTTTCACTCATAATTATGTTACATTATATATTATAACATTATATATTATACATTATGTATATATACATTATTATATATTTTTTATTGTTTAGATCAAAATCAAGGGATTATTTAAGCAAAAATTATTTGTAATTGCACTTTTGGATTAGTGCAATAAGTTTTAACCTCAAAAATATATTTTAGCATAAAGATTTTTTTTTTTTTAATATAAGTTTTAAAATACAAGCTGTATTAGGCAAATAATTGAAAAACTATGCTTCTCCCACAATTAATTTACATTTAATTTAAGGTAAAACTATTTCTAGTAATGAACCTAACAAAACTGAATATTAATAGTAACAATAGTACAATGTGAATATACATTCAACAAAAATTAGGTCTATCTATCCTCATTTACAAGAGATGCATGTCTCTTGATATACAGAGACGCCATCTTAAACCGACCCAAGTAATGCTTTCCGGCTGCTGATTGCAGTCGGGATGAATTACGACGAAGCAACCCCGGTGAATGGGGAATAATTCCAACACGTTAGGGGCAGAATTGGAAAATATCACTTCGTCGGCGCATTACGAGAAAGTAACCCGTTCCGAGAAGGGCAGAATCAGGACAATGATTCGATCAGAAAAGTAACCGATATTTTAAATTTAAAAAATGAAATATACGTTTAAAAAAAGAATCACCAGTGGTGCAAAGAAAATGAAGCAAACTTTTATTATTGTTGTTATTATTACTAAACGCTTACTAACATTTCTACTTGTAGATAGTAACAAAAGTAATTGCTAAGGCAGAATAATACTCAATGAAAGGACATGTACTATTAATAGTACCCCAGATCCGAACAGATTAATTTTAGAATTTTTTGAGTGCATCTTTTTTTTTTTTTTTTTTTTTTTTTTTTCTAAATATGAGAAAAGGGATCCTCTGTATAAATAGTAATACGACCCACAACAAACATGCAATCCTGAACTAGGCCTCAAACTAGATACTTCACCAGTAGTACCTAAGCGACCTAACTACTCAACAAGCAGCTGAGCTAGATCATGCATTAGATAAATTGGATTATGGCTGGGTTAGAGTATTTGCCATTTAGGGAATTTTTGTATCAAGAAATCTGTCTCTATTTTCAAATACTAGTAATATTTGCATGGTCTAATGACGGATAAAAAAAAGGCGAATATTACTATTCGTAGATAGTGGTAGACGTTTAACGCTTAAATGCATGATTTTTTTTTTTTTTTTTTTTTTTTTTTTGTTTCGAAAAAATTATATATGATTCTGAGAAAGGTTTATTACACAGGAAAAATAATGAAAAAAAAATCAGAGATACATTTTTCGCATATTACATCAACCTTTTCTTATATTGTACATATGCAATACAAGTAAAAACTGAAATATTGCAAATTAGTAAATATTTTAATAAGTATGAATCTAAATACTTTATTTTATATAATTTTTTATTTTGCAAAACTTAACACTTAAATGCACGAATTATTCTTTTAGAATTGTGTTTTTTATTCTTATATTAAAGATTAGACACCAGAAAATTTAAGATAGATTTTTAACTTTATTTAGTAGCATATTTTTGTACTTTTTGCAGGATTGATATTTCTATATAAATATAGTGGTTGCTAAGAGTTAAATAAAAAGTGTTGTAGATATTCACTATGCATTTAACCCCTTGAGGCGCAAGCAATTACGTTTGTGAAATGCTGAATTCCCACCGGAATCTTTGAAAAATTCTATTTCAAAATAAGTAAAAGCAATTTTACGGCTTTTTTCCACAAAAGTTAGAAAAGTAAAATCTAATAAAATTTTTCTGGTGTAAAACTTCATTAATCGTAGGTGGTATATAATATATACCGGTGCCCCTCAAGGGGTTAAGGGATAAATAAAAATAATCCGCTAAATTGGCAACAATTGGCCACTTGTGTATATATTGCGTTTGATTCATATGCACAAATAAATATTTATTTGCTGCCACTGCGTTACTTGCACAGGCAACATACATTTCATATCTTATATTTTAGATTTCATTGAGTCTCAGAGTTCTAAAGATAATTCTCAAGCAACCTGAATTTATTTTTTTTTTAATTGTGTGTCACAAATACAGGGTAACCTGGCTTTTTAAAAACTTTAATAACAAGTAAACCGTTTCAGCTATTGAAGATATTTTTTCAGGAGAATAATGTGTGAAGTCAGGAATTTCTTTACCACGCATCCATTTTTTAATTCCAAATATCATCGACAGATGACACTGCACTATCTCAAACTCTAATAATTCTCATTTGCAATTTCAGAACACAATTTTTTTTTTATTATTTTTATTTCAAGTTTCAACTGATAAACAGAATAAAAATTAAAAACTGAGTAAACTTTATTCCAAGTTTATTCGATAATATGAAGGTTCTAACAGTTCAGTTTAAGACATCGCAGTACCATCTATCCTGGATATTTGAAAATAAATCAAGGAAGCGTAATAAAGAAATATCCGGCTTCGCAAATTAATTTCCAGAAAAAATAACTTTAACAGATATCACCTTTTATTTGTTATTGAAATTTTAAAAGCATCAGAACTTTTGAGGATACCCTGCATAAGAAAAAAAAACACTTTTTTTCCATTTCATATCTTGAAGTTAATAATGTAGTCTTAAATTTTAATTAAAATATTTCATTTCGCCCTTGAAACAGCTTTTATAGCCGATGAGTCAACGGATTCGTCATCTAGGTTACTCTTTCATATTATTGTATATGAAAATTTTATTGTTTTTAATTTTTGTCAATGATTGTTCTAAGATAGATTGTTTTAAGTAATATGAGTTGCATTGGAAAAATTGGAATTCATTCAAAATATATACATTTGTGAATTGTTTATCTTTGTCCTATCGTTTTATTCTGAATAATAAAACCGATATATTCTTAAAACTTCTATCATTTTGGTGAAAGAATTTTTAATAACTGGAAACTATCATAAATTTAGAACAGTTTAGTTAATCTAATGTTACAGTTTGCTGTTTCTTTCCTACTACTGTATTAAATGTTAACTTTAAAATTTTTATAGTTTACTTAATTATTTTTGTAATCACCTTATATCGGGTGTCCCAAAAATGACTGATGGATTTTAAAATTTAATAACTTCCAAACGGTGACAGATATTAAAAGAATTCTTGCAGGAGGGTTATGTATGATGTCAGGAGTTTTTGTACTGCGATTCTTGATTTTAATTCGAATTTCAAACAATAGATGGCGCGGAAAGCGATTGGAGCTCAGTCCAGACCCGATTTTTGGTACTTTGGGATCCATTCAATACATTTTAATCGCATGGAAGAAGAGAGAGGCCGAAAAATCGAGCCTGGATTTAGCGGTTATTGCTTACAGCGCCATCTATCGATGCTATTTGTAACTAAAACTGAGAATCGCAGCATAGAAACTCCTGATATCTTACATAACATTCCTTCAAGAATTTTTTTTAATATCTGTCACCGTTTGCAAGTTATTGAATTTTAAAATCCATCAGTCATTTTTGGGACACCCGGTAAGTACATAAAATCATTCTAAATAATTAAAATTTTGAATTTTAAATTACGCCTGTGACTTCATGAATATTTGCTGATAAATTTGCCCCCGGTATATTTCATTATAGTATTTAACGCATTACGTGCCAACCGTCAAGGGGGAAATGAATAAGGTTTCAACTTAAACTAAATAATCTGAATTTTAATCAGCGAATGCTTTATAGATCAGATCAGCCAATAAAAATACAAATTGAATACTTAACCCTTAAATGCGTGAATTTTTATTTTGTTTCAAAAAAATTATATATGATTCTCTGACAGGTTTATTACACATAGAAAAAAAAAAAAAAAATCAGAGATACATTTTTCATATAATACGTCAATCTTTTCTTCGGTTGCACATCTGCAATATAAGTAAAAACTACTGTCGTGTAGCTGTTTTACGCTAAAATATTGCAAATTAGTAAATATTTTAATAAGTATGTCTTCAAATACCTTATTTTATAAAACTTAACCTTTAACCCTTTAATTCCCATGCAGGGGCGCCATTTCAGAATTTTCTTGGGAGGGGGGGGGGGGGCAAAGCTGTCTTTGAGGACAGTGGCATAGCCAAGGGTGGGGTGGGGTTCGGTGGTGGGAGGGGAGGGGGGGAGTCTGTACTCTCTCCCATCAAAACGAAAACCTATGAAAAATTCCGTTTTAAGGAGGGTTTTTTATCTTAGCAGGTATAATTTCAAGATAGTGACTAACATTTTTTCCGTTTAAGACAGTATTCTATTATAGCAGTTTCCCTTTTTACAAGTATTCTTAAAGGCATTTAAAACATCCTTTCTATAGTATATCTCTGAAGAGTATAGGTATATTACATTTATTGTAAAACTTGCGAATACGAAACCTGTCAAAGAAAGAATTGTTTCGTAAACGGAAAAAAAATTAAGTTTTATGAAGAAAGCACTATATAATTATTCTTGCTAAGAAGGGTACCTGTCTAAAACGGAGATTTTTTTTTTACTTTGCAGGCTTTACGGACAGGACAGGGAGCCATTTAATAAGTTTCTTAGAATGGGGAGAGGAGGCAAGATTTTGTTTGAGGGGAAGGGTTTGAAATAGCATGCCATTCTTAACATTTTCATAAGCATGGGATTCTTCAAGAAATATTTGTAACACTTTCCAACACAGTTGAAAAAGGAATTGAGTTTGTCTGCCCGTCTGGTCATGCTCTAACTCACGTAAATATACTCGGATTAACGCGTAATTGATATATGTTATTAATGTTTACAATGGAATGTTTGGTATTCAAAATGAAGTGTGTATCATTCATAGTTCATTTACAGGAGGACTCAAAAGTATTCCATTAGATTATGGTCTATCGGGTAAAATCATTTGCGGTATATTTTAATATTGTTGTATTACAGTATTTAAACATAATAACATTTATATACATTATTGGGGTGTACTAAAAGATGACTACTACATGTAATGTTATGTTTAGTACTTACAGTTTGCGTCCAGGAGAACTCACAAGTATTCCGTTATATTATAGTCTATGAAGAAAGAATATTTGTGAGGTATTTTAATAATGTTACTCCGTTACAAACATAATGAAATTGATAAAAATTTCTGAGATGTGCTAATTAGAGATGAGTTCGGGCTCATTTTTCAGAGCCCGGGGCCAACAATTTTAAATCCGAATCCGAAAAAGTTTGTGCCATCAGAGCCCGATTCCGATACCGAAAGTATGGACGGAAAAAAAAGGTTTAACAAAAATGCATATTTAAAAGCTGTTCTAAATGTAATACATCTCATTTTTTAACAACTGTTAATCTCTAGCACATAATGAATTTTATGAAATTTACATTAAATCTTATCAAAAGAGACGTTTAGTGTCAAATAGAAATATACTTCCCTAAAAAGATTTTTAAATTTTTCTCCTGCAACAAGTTAAGTAGGTATCTCTGATGGACACAATAACGAAGAGCATTTTATGTATAAATTAATGAAATTTGCAGAAATTATGATTTATATGACGAAGAATCGAACAGCGTTTTCTGTTTCCTATAAAATGTGTACATCTTTCGCATTTATCATGGCTTTGAAAATCAGTTTAAATTATAAATTTGACACCGTTACCGAAAAGATCCGATGCTTTTATAGAAAAAGAGGAAACGCTGCTTGATTGCTTTCAATCGGGAATAACAACACATGCCAATTTTATCTACTTACGTATGAAAGTGATTGCATGAATATGAAGAACAGAGCCACAGAAGAAGCAGACTTCAAGAAGAAGCATGATTAAAATCACCAACATTATTTTCATATAAAGAGCGATTACAATCGCAGACAATAGGAGACAAAAAATTTGCAAATCTTAGGCTAATGCTGATTCACGTAAAAGAAAATATTTATTTCGCGTTAGATGTCTGAAAAAAGTAATAATAAATAAACATTCCAATTAAACAGTATCCTAATGGCGCCATATTCTGATTGCCGCCAACATCAACAGGTCGTTACTCACGTTAAACTACAGACATAAATCATCAAATATCACAAGTTTTCTTTCAAAATAATGTTCGACAAATACTAAAAAAATAAAAAAATAAAAAAAAAATCTATTTCTCTTTCGTCCTGATCAAAATAGCATTAAAAAGACTTGCAATGGGATAATTAATTTTTAAGGGGTAAAAAAGTTATTTTTTGTTTCTACACCAGTACGAGAATAAATAAAATTGCCAGTTTGAGAAAGAATGGGCCCGAGCCCGAAGGCTGGTATAAAAATGAAACCCGTGTCAGGTCCGTCTCATCTCTAGTGCTAATACATACTTTCTGTAGAATATGGGGTGCGAAGCATTCATCACTCATTTACAAGGTTATGCAAAAGAGTTCGATTATATGATGGTCTACGGGTAAAAACTGTTCATAGCGTATTTCAATTATGTTGCACTATTTCAAACATGATGAAACTGATGTATATTATTGAAGCTAACAACAAAATGCTTGCAGTAAAATAGGATGGGGATTGCATTTATCATTCATTTACAGGGACACATAAAATATTTCAGGAACAAATCTGTATGCGAAGTTTGGCTATTAGGAATGATTGCTGCAAGTCCGTTTTCACTTATGGTATGGTTTTTTAGTTTAACTAAATTTTTTAATACTACATGGTGTGCATAAATTCTATAGAACATACACAGAGCGATTTTTAAATTCGTAAGACACACAGAAAAATTCGTAAGCATTATTGAGAAAGAGCAGGAATTGATTAAAGATGTTATTTTTAATTTGAGTTATGCAGCTTCAAGTTATCTTTCAAGCTCAACTACGTTTAGTATAATATACTAAGGTAAGTTTGCTGCATATAAATAAAATCATAGACAGGACTATGCAAAGAACTGGATATATAATCGCCTATGGATATTAACTCATGGAAGCGTAATTTAAGTAGCTTAAGCATTGCTTGAATTAAATTTCAGCATTAATATGTGGCATGTATTAAAATCTGTATGTCATATACAGGGCTGTACAAAAGAATTTAAGTACGTTTCCCCCTATCGGTAGAAACTGCTGAAGGGGAATTTCTCACTGTGTTATGCATTTTCTTACTAAACATAATTTAAGCACACTGTGTATCATATGTACAAATTTATAGATCATATACAGAGCTTCACAAAAGAACTGGATTACTTTTACGGTTATGGGCGGTAATTATTGAAATATGGTTTTTAAATGTGGTATAAGGACTGTTTCCTAGAAATCTGCACAAACTTTTCTTGACTTGAAAGTTATTAAAAAACGAGATAAAGAACTCAAATGGGCACTGTAAGGTGACTTCAATAACCACATTCCTCTGTAAAACTGTTATCGGATTTCAATTAAACCGTTTCGTTTGACATTATCGATTTTACTTTTGGTGGTACTTGCTAGACATTGTACAAAATTTAAGTTCATAATTTTGAAACAATACTTGATTCGATTGATCAATTTCTGGATGTTACCTGCTTTCTAGCCTTTGGCATACACTTTTGACTTCAGATACTTTCAGAACAGCTCAATTGGTCAAATTTGGGGAACGCTAACCAGGTTGTCAGACTTCTTTATGAAAGTGATGTTTTGCTGGCGGAAATGGCTGAGAACGATTTTGCAGAGATGACTGCTATCCAAGTCTGGCCAGATACCGTAATCACCGTCATTGTAGTTGCGACAGATGTAGGGGATAAGAAGACGGCAAATGCCCTTGTTCAAATGTCGTTGCCCATTGACAGTGAACCCAGACTTTCGGATGAACGGACAACTCAAACCTTTCGGACCCATTGCAATCCATACGAGGATCTTGTCTTGGAATTTCGCTTTAGTAGAAAATTTAATGATATCTTGGGTCGTGGAGACGTCATATGTATAATAGCCACCGTTATAGTTAAAGGCGGAGCGCTTGAGCTTAAAATATGAGCCGTCACCGTCATCGAAGATGAATATTCTATCAGAGAATTTTCTGAACAAGTGATCACACTTCGCTTGCACGACAACCATTTGTTTTTCTGTTCGTTCTGTTATGACCATTTCTTGTAATATTTGATGTTCAGGTTCTTAATGATTGTCTTTTGTTGGTGGTTAGGTGAAACACTGTATTTCGAAGGCATGGGATGGATTAATACTCGGTCATTTTTTTCAAACAGTCCTTTCAACTACTCTAACTCTGGCTTGGAGATTTTTTTCCCGCCTTCCTACCCGATCCCAGTTCTTTTTTGGGCGAGAGTCCCTTCTAGTAACATTCTAGAACATCGTATGTAGTTCGTTTGGTGATATTTTCGGAAAATAAATAGTTCACGATGGACTTGCTCCTTGATGAATATTGCTTTCGTAAAACTTGTACACAATAATACATAGACACTCCTCTTGTGGCTCTATTCTCGGAAAACACAGATTATTTAATGATCTCTTGGCTAATGGCCATGTTCTTATATACCATAGCACAACACTTCACGCGGAAGTTTCATCTGATTCGGTTTCCTTTGCTATTTTACATAATTGCAAAGTTTGTGCGGATTTCTAGGAAAAAGTCCTTATGTTTTCTAAAAGGTTTAATTAGATATATTATTTACCTTATTGAAAGGCTAAGTTTTGCTAAAGCATTCTTGATGTGTTGGAAAGTGTTTCATAATCTATGCTTGACGCATGATTTTTCTCTCTTGTTTAATTTTCAAGGGAAGACCGTGCTATTTAATTTATTTTTTTGCTTATTTTTTTGCTTATTTTTTTGCAGAGCGACGCAAAATCAATTCGTCAATTGACCGCAGAAAAAAAATTGCGAAATTTGCAAATTAGACTTGGAAAAAATAGATAAATTGGCAAATTAGAAATTTTTTTTATAATTATTAGTTTATATACCTAAAGTGTTTACTTATACGTGTTTTTATTGTAATAAAATATGACAAGCTATTTTAGGTTTTGAGTATTTTTTTTTTAATTCTTTTGAGTCTGACCTGCGATGACAGATAAATTTTCTAAAATATCAAATTCCTTGGGGGGGGGGGCTAGCCCCCCCCCCAGCCCCCCTCAAATGGCGCCCCTGTTCCCATGATAGAATACGTTCTAGAAAATACGTAGTTCAGATAATCTGACTTTAGACCAGAAAGTTTCAATCGTTAATTTCGCTTTATATAAATACGGAATGTCTGTTATTAATTAAAGCAAATATTTCTATTTTAATTTTCTCGTGGGAATTAGGTATATATGAATAAAAAAATCTATTAAATTCAAAACACTGATGTTTGCATATATGCAAAGTTGCGCACTAAAGGGTTAATTAACAAAATTTTTGAAGCACTGTTACAGGTGTGCCTCAAAATGCGGGACAACTTACTATAGAAAAGAAACAAAAAAATAAATAAAATAAAAGACGTTATCGGGAGAATTAAATCTGCGTTTATTTTACACAAAAATGAGAAACCGTATCACTTTCTCTTCAAAAGCCTCCCTGAATTTAAAATTACCAATGCAGTATAAGGATTGCCAGTTTGTCTTTTTTAAAAATTCAGAAATTCCGATTTCATACCGGAAATTCCGAAAGAAAAATTTTATGTATAATGTTAATTATTTTTTTTTTCAGCAGTGAAATTACGACCGAAATTATTGAATATTAAATACGTGAATTATCACATTGCCAACTGAGCTTAAAACCAACAGAGTGAAAATTTTCCAAGCCGGGAATCAAACTGGGATTCCAAGGATCCAAGAATCCGGATTCGATTCCCGGTTTTGTCATTTTTCACTCTGTTTGTTTTACGCTTAGTTAGCAATGTAACAATTCATGTATTTAATATTCAATAATTTCGGGCATAATTTCACTGCTAAAAATTAATTGAAAAATTAGTTAAAGTTATACATATAGTATGTTCACCTATGCTGGGCTTCATTTGCGTCTCATGTTTCGCCGCAGGGTTGTGTGCTCATGAAGACTTTTCCATATTGTGCTGCGGTTGCAGCCTTACCGACATATGTGAGTGAGAGATGCAGGCTGGGCATCGTCCTCGTAGCTCAAATGGTCGAGCATTGGAGTGTTATTCCTAGGATCCGGCCATGGGTTAGATCCCCGGCTTGGCCATTTTTTGCTCTGTTGGTGTAACGTCTAGCAATGTGATAATTCACGTATTTAATGTTGAAGAATTTTTACTTCATGTAACGCGAAATATCTGTCATCAAATAAAGCAAAAGTTACTATACGGAATTACCGGTATAAATTTGGAATTTCTTAATTTCTAAAATGTCAAACTGGCAACCGTGTGAAGTATAGTTCAATGTGGTGATTGCCTTTTAATAAATAAACCACACTTGTATTAAGGCTCTTCTCAAATTTCAAACTGGCTACGCCCCACCACTGGTCGAGAGGTTCTGCTGTCGAAGCTGGTAGACGGGAGGTGCTGGGTTCGATCCCAATCACGCCCGTCGGCCTAATCTTTCGGAGTTTTCTCCGAACCTTGGTTTTCCAAGCGTAAATACGGGTTAAGTTCCCTTAGAAAGACCCCCACGGAGGACACTCCCCCCTTAGGGCCTATATTCCTCGTGCTAATAATTGGCCGTCATAAACACAATCAAACTGGCTACTTTCTGATATATTTCTAAATCCATTATTCTTTGTAATCACATAAAATTGACAAGCGCTGTTATTCAGAAATTATGCAATCAAATAGCGTTTTCCATTTTTCGATATGGCAAATGATTTTTCAGAAAATACTGTCAAAATTTGCGTTTTGTATCAAATTTCCGAGCGCGAAAGTCAGAAAAAAATCGTCATGAGAGCGCAATTGTTTATAACTCAAGTTAACTACATTTATCTAAAAAGGAAAAACGCTATTCAATTTCAATTCACTTCAGTAGTCATTATTGCTGATAACATTATTTTACCGATAATAGTGAGTCCGTTAATGTGCCAGAAAATGAGGAATAATAATTTTTTTGAGAACAGCCTTAAATCCAACTTCCTCCATGACTTACGGAACTTTCTCATAGTTATTAAATTACATCCTTTATTCATTCTACCATATAAAATATTCATTCACACTTTGATCAAAAAATATATTGTTTCTAAAATTACCCACAAACATATTTCAGCGAAACATAACCAACGAATACGTTAGCTGATTCACAGTTTAGAACGTGATTTCGGTTCAGTGTGGATAAGCGTTCGTCGAATCGTTAAAACTTTCATCCCTATAAAGTAAGAGGAAAATACAGTGGTTGTTATTGTTTCAAGAGACGAACTAAAAATATCATAAAGCGGTAGAGACACGTTCTCTTCCAGAAAAGACGTGAAAAAAATAGTTGTAGAAGTAGTAAAAACTTCACTGACAATGTTTAGTCATTTTATGACACGAACTTTTTTGTCCCAGAGAATAGTAAATGCTTTTGAAGAAAGTTTAAATAAAACTTTTGAAATTTAAAGAAAATTAGGAAACTATAAACTGAAAAGACGTGTTCAATCTATTGTATTTCATTTTTTCATAACACACTCTCTTATACATGAAAAAAATTTTTAATGGATAAAAACATGTTTTGCAATTGAAATAGATTTAAAATGGATTGCTAAGAAAAAGTAATGCTGAAATTTTCATTACAAAATTATTTTAGTGCTTGCAAACATTGTATGAAGTTCGTTTTACAATTTTGTAATAAAAATTTCAGTGTTACTTTTTCTTAGCAATCCATTTTAAATCTAATAACTATTAATATTAATAGTTATTAAAGAGGGGTTGTTTTGTGATAATTTAAACTTTGCATACTTAACACAAAAAATAAAGTGAAAAAACACTTTTTGTCACGTTCTTTTTTTTTTTTTTTTTTTTTTTTTTTTTTTTATCCAAGACCAAAAATTATTTCACAAAATCTTTTCTTACTCAGAATAGAAACAAATTCGTCAAAGGAATTCGTCCAACTGAATACTTAAAAAGAAAATGTTTAAAAAAAATTCAATTTCACAAATTGTGATTTTCTAAAGATTTACTGAAGGAATTTTTGGTCTTGAATAAAAACAAAAAGAAGGTGACCAAATCCCAAGTGTTATTGGATTTCATATCAGATTTATGTGTGATAAAAAATAAATAAATAAAATATGAAGATATCTTTGACGGTTATTTCTGAACCAACCTTTAAAGAAAGGGGTAATACAATTCATTTGTATCCTTTTTTCTATGTAAGCGCACACATAACTCTTGAACAGATGGCCAAACTTTTATACTTTTTTTTTAACACTAAACGTAACGATGTTTTTTTTTATCCCTATTCCTACCGGAAGGGGTCAAATGACCCCTATATAAAAAGTTATATATTTTACGATGTTTTGCAAAAAAAAAAAAAATATATATATATATATATATCAGTTGATACACTTTGGTAAAAACATTTTTTTTCCAGATAATTATCACAAATTGTTGATTTATTAACCCATTGAGGGGCGGTGGGATATATTTTATCCCACCTTCCATTAACGAAGATTCCCACCAGGAAATTTTGATTAAATTTTATTTTTCTGACTTTGGTGGAAAAAAGTCGCGAAATTGCTTTTCCCTATGTTGCAATAAATCTTTTTGCAGATTCCGGTGTGAATTCGACATTACAGAAACACAATTATTTGCTTTTTAGAGGGTTAAAGTAAATATATATAATTACGCAAAAAATTAAGAAAAAATTAATTATTTCTAGAAATTCGAAAATTTAATAAACAAATATTGTTCAAATGCGTTTATGGTCACCTCATATTTTTAAGATTATTTTATTCTCGATTATAACCTGAAATGTTCAAACTAGAATCTCACTCGGAATAAACTCAATTTCTAATTATACCATCACACATTAACAAATATGATGTAACACAGTAGAATAAATGATGTAATAGCGAAAATACGCAAATTACTAATTTTCTTATAAAACAAAACATTTATACCTTTGTGATTTAAGATAAATTTATTCAGGGGTCAAATGATCCCTTGCGGTAGTTAAGCCTAAAATATTTTTTTCTACGCAGAAAAGTTAGTTTGGAGAGGAGGCAGTTTAAGAAATAATATGATCCTATATTTTAATAAAAGTCGTGAAATATAAAGAAATTTTGTAATGTTTTAGTTTAAAAAATTCCAAAACTTTTTTCAAACAGGGTCATTTGACCCGTCGTGGTAGGTTTAGTGTTAATATATAAAGGATCTCTGCCAGCATATTGTCCCTATTCAATAGCATTCGGATCTAGAAATTATGTGTTTGTTAGTACATCTCCTTTTATGACTTTCTTTTCAATTTAATGGCTTCAACTTTTAATTGACCGATAATCACTGAATTTTAATATTATGTTAAGGTACATAGTATTACTTTCTGTTTTTAAAATAGTCTTCGTATAGTATATAGTTTTTTTTCTTTTTACACAGAAAAACCTCAAAAATATATAAATTTAATATACCATCGACTATTTTGCGTCAAAATTAGCGAAAATAACAACAAGGACATTTAAAATTAATATAGATTATACAGTATTAAGTTGGGTAACCTGATTTTACCAGAGACGCGGTTTGAGCCTCGTCGGTATAGCAATATTGTTTTTTGTTGTTGTTGCGGATTTGATTGATTCTAATTGTTTCGGGTTCCGGTCGGTTTCGGTTCTTGCTAAGTATTTGGTAACATGTTCTTTTCAAAAAATGTCAGTAATGTTCTGTATTCTATGTATCGAATAAAATGAATGTAAATTTATGTACTTGAATAAAATTAGTTTATATATCTTTATTTTTCTACATAAAAAATAAAATTGGTATTACATATATAATTACTTCATAATTGTACTAAAATATTGATTAAGTTTCTTTCATTTCAGGTGTGGGGTTGAAGAGCATTGGCTTCGGGTTAACTTCAAATAGAATTTTCGAGTACGGGCCGGTATAATCTGACCGTGCAGGACTCTAATATGGATAACAGTACAGGACTGCCACGAAGATAAGAGTCAATCCCTTAAAGTCGGCTCTCATTTGTGTAAAAAAATACTTGTCAGTACAACCATATATGAGGTTACCATTCATAAAGTCGTAATAATTTTCGTGACTAGTATCCAATGCAACCGAAATTCATTTTTATCACTTTCCAACATGGTTGAAAAATGTTTAGGAATTATATTTGTCCCTCTATCCGTCTGTCTGTCCTTGTTCTAATTCATGTAAATAAAGTCAGATTGGCATACAATTAGTATATGATATTGGAGTTTACAATGGCATGTTCGGTACTAAAAATGAAATGTGTAGCCCTTATGGTTCATTTACAGGGACACTCAAAAGAATTCCGCTACATTACGGCCTGTGGAAAAAATCGTTTGTTGTGTATTTTAATGATATTACACTCTTTTTAACATATTGAACTTTATATATGTCACTGAGATGTACTACAAGACGCTTGCTGTAGAATGTGATGTGAATATAATTTATCGTTCATTTACAGGGACACACAAATGCATTTGGCAACAGTACTGCCAATGAAGAATAATAGCTGGAAGTGCGTTTTCAGTTGTGGTGCACATTTTATATTTTAACTATATTTTTTCATATTACTTGGTGTATATAATTTCTATAGATCATATACAGGGCTGCACAAAAGATCGCAAGTACATTTCCGTTTATTTATGGAAATTGCTGAATGGCAACAGTTATACTGTGATATGCATTTAATTGAACTAACTTTTACCATACTATGTAGTATACATACAAGTCATGGTGCTGATATACAGGCTAAGGTGCTGATATACAGGACTCAAGGATCTGTCCAGACTTTTTTCCCAGGGTCCAGTTTTTGTGAAATTTTGAACAGCTTTTTACATTTGTGAAAAATCTAGTCATAATTTCGTGAAGCGGAAATGACAATTATATTCAGGTTCTTGTTGATACACTTTAAAGAAAATATATGTATATAAAATATTTTTTTTTCTTTACATATATAAAAGTGACAGGTCAGATTTTACTTTTAAATGATTAAATTTGTGAAAAGTTCAGCTTAGAGTTGGAGCATTTTTGTGAAAGACCTATTGTTAAGACAAAAAATTTTTTGAAAGCCCTAATTTTAAGAAAATTTTTTTTTGTGAAGTGTCCTCTTCTAAGGTGAAAAGTTTTGTGAATGGTCCTGTTTTGAGATGAAAAATTTTGTGAATGGTCCTGCTTTGAAATGAAAAATTTTGTGAGGGGTCGTTTAAAGGATCCAATTTCTCCCTAAACAGATCCCTGGGACTGCAGAATAATATTAGGGTATGTTTCCCACTATTGATGGCAATTGCAGAAATTGGGTTTTCAAATGTGTTATGCATTTTCTAAATTTTTATTTAGACATCTTTCACCTTAAACAAGTGGGTAAATGTGATCACAGATCGCACAGAGGGTTTCGTTTAATATTCCTTTCAAAACACTTCATCCTTTTGTAAAATCTGTTAGTTTCACATTTCGCAACCAGGAGGCGCACTTTATTCTAAACAAACCTCTATCCGAACGAAACTCCGTTTTACAAACTATTCGTAGATATATTAGTCGAGGGGATCGGGCCCATAGCACTCGAGATAGGTAGGCGCCCCCTGGCGGTAAAAATTGGAACTAAAATATGTACGGCTATAGTGCATAATATGAAAGAGTAGTCAACGGAGTGTCGGCAAAAGTTAAAAAAGTGCATCCCAGATGAAAAGGGTGGAGGTTAGAAAAATTGCTAAAAATACAGAAGTTAGAGTCCGGAGTGGTAAATAATGTAAGACTTTCTGAAAATTTATGATTTTTCGTGTGATCGCAATTGTGCTGCTATAAGTATGTAAAATTTCACATCTCCAACTTAATTAGGGGCTGAGTTAGAAAAATTGCTTAAAATACTCAAGTTATAGCCCAGAGGGGTAAATATAAGACTTTTTCAAAATCTTAGTCATTTGATGTGAGGTGTTCAGGTATAAGTATCCAAAATTTCAAGTCTTCAACTTAATTAGGGCTGAATTTAAAAAAAAAAAAAATAAAAAAAAATAAAAAAAAATGCTTAAAATACACAAGTTAGAGCCCAGAGGGTTAAATATAAGACTTTTTCAAAATTTTATGATTTGTCGTTTGATGTGAGGTGATCAGCCATAAGAATCCAAAATTTCAAGTTTCCAACATATATAGTTTCTGAGAACGGGCTCTGTGAAGGACAGACAGAGGAGTGAGACGAATAGGGTTTCGTCAGATGAACGAAACCCTAAAAACTGTAAAGTTTTGTTACAATATTTTGAATGTGTTTGAACGTGTCTCATAATCTATGCTGGATGCATGATTATTCGTTCTTGTTTATTTATCTTATTACGCGTCTCATATGTGTCAAATGATAGTCTGCCTTCAAAACATGCGCCACAAACATAAGAAGTGGCGATGATATTAAATAAATAAAGTATGTGGAAAAGTTTTCAAGAATTTCTCTTTGTTTTACAGCATTTTATAAAAAGATAATATCAAAATGAAAACTAAGCGTGATATGTGAACTTGAATTCGCGAATCTACTAAACGAAAATAGGAATGAAACGTAAACAGAGCTGCCAATTCTCCTGAATTTCGAATACCACTCTTTTCGAAGAGTAGTTATTATTCTCTTTATTTAATGCATAAATTCCACAATGAATTAAGACAAACATTTCTATTCAAAAATCTGGAGTTTTGGCGGTGGCAAAAATATAATAAAACTCGTTTGTTTACGAATACGCTGCGGGAAGAATCGATTAAAGTTTCTGGCTCCTTTCGCCAACAAAAATGTTTGAGATAAATCTCCTGTCAGAAAAATGTATACTTTTAAATTTACCACGATTCGTGGGTTTTTTCCCCCATAAATTATTTTTATATGGAATTCCTGAAGCGTAGTTGCTTAATGGAATGAGATGCATGTTCATCTTATTAGACGCAGTTTTGCCTATTTAGTGCGCTTTAATATAGTATATATCACTGCTCAAAATATATATCACTACATCTGTGTAACAATCTTAGTTTTGTTTAATTTGAAACATTATGTGATTTAATAAAGCGAAAATTACAATTCGAAAATAGTGGTTATATTTTCAATAAAAAACGCAATAAATTCGTAACACTGATAAGACATACGTGTATCGTAATAACTACTACAGTGAGATTTTATTGTTGCATGTTTCGAGTCTTGGGAATAATAGCGTCCTTCACTGTTTGTCACTGGCTAAGGTGCGCCCCTGCTAACTGAAAGGCACGGCAGGCCTCGAACACATCACATATAGGGTGGCCATAATTAAAGTGTTTGTGTTTGAAGGGCTCTGCGATATAAACTATTTGGAATAGTTTAAACAGGTTTGATATTTATACTGTTTAAAGCATGCAGAAACACACTCTAAATAAAAAAGAGTGACTATTCACTCCGTCCGAAGGAGTTAATAGTCACTCTATCGCAGAATCAAAATATGCCCAACCTCTTCAGATTGACTATTCACTCTGAGTAAATATGGAATTGTTGACTCCCTGAAAGAGTGAATACTCACTCCTGAGAAGTGAATATTCACTCTAAACATGGGTGAATAATCAATCTTTTGGAGGAATGACTATTCACTCTTGCTAAAGGAGTGCGTTTTTTCGGTGTGAATAGTCACTCTTTCATAGGAGTGAATGTTCATTTTTTATGGGGTGAATTATTTTTATATGTTGCTTTTATGGGCATTTTAAAAGAACCACATCTTTTAAAGCATGCAATGAAAATAGATACAAACGTGAAAGATTGGAATAAAACACTTTATTGACAATATTTATTTAATTCATAGTTTGTAACACTAATTGAACTTTTAGGGGAAAACCCAATTAACGTTACATATGAATTAAATTAGATTACTGACAGAAATAAATAAATATTTTATGCCAATCTTATCCCTTGTGTTTGCTTTCATTGCATGCCCTATAAATATATGATAGTTTTAAAATGCCCATAAGGGCAAGTAATTAACCGAAATCTTAATCAGCTAATATTATTTTTTTCTTTTCAGATACCCATTAAGTTGTATTTAGTATTTTAATAATTCCCGTGATATACGTTATGTTCTTTTTTTTTGTATGTGTAATTCAAATTTTAAATATTTAAATTTCAGTAGTCATTGCTATTGAATTTAAGTTTATTCTTGCAGAGTCCTATTCTTCTAAAATATTTTTAATTTTTCCACATAAAAAACAATGCTCATCAACTGACTTTTCTTTTAATAAGTTCTAAGCTTGATCTAAACATTAAGAACGTGTGTTTCTTTTTTTTTTATATGTGTTGTGATTTGTCATTATTCCATTAAATATGAACATGGAGTATAGAATTTTATATTCTCTGGAATATGTATATAATTTTCTTTTAAACATATTCCTTAACTTAATCATGATTTCGAATTTTCTTCCGCTATTGTTGGAAAACGGATACTAATACAACGCTTAGTTATAGAACGACATGATAAGCCATATTTAATTTTAATTTTTTATTCCAGTATATATATATATTGTTAATATAAGCTAAATAGATTTCTTGTGTTTTATAGGAAAAGATTGATCTAGAAAATAGCAAAAAAGAAGGAAATATAAAAAGAAAAGAAATGACTAACATATGGACTGTTCTTATTGTTTGAAAAACATTTTTAATATAAAAAGTAGTTATTTATCTCTTTAAAATATATTTAATCTTATACTCTATAAGTGATACTAGAAACTTAAAAAAATATATACTAAAGTAGTTTTATGTATAAACATGAGGCATAAAAGACACTTTATTTCAATACTTAAGTGGTCTCAGGACTCTTAAAGCTACAAAATTTTCGAAGTTTTAATTTTTTTAGATGTGAAACTCTTATCTTTTCTGAACATTTTGATATAATTGTTTCCATGAAATTCCCATTAGAACACACGTTATGACTTTTAGAGTTATACCCGCTCAATAGCTGAAGCAGCGTTTCCGAAATTTGGAGTCATTTTTCTCCAAATGACGTTTTTGGGCATAACGATCAGGATATCTCAAAATCGTTTGAATATTTTTTCATGAAATTTTCATAATGTATGTTTCATGAAAGTCTGTAAAAACTGAATCTAAAATCTGTTCAAACTGTAAAAACTGTTCAAAAAATATTTTTTTAGGTGATTATACTGTTGAAATTTTCAAAATTTTGTATTAGCTAAGTACAACTTTGTAGTGAAAATATAAAAATGCTTTAAATGCAAATTTATTTAGGTTCAGGGTAATCATTGCAGTCTGAAGTATAAGTAGGCACCAAAATTGTCATTCTAGTTGCAATATTTATTTTTTAATAGTGCGCGTAAGCTGTTATACCAATTTTCTTCTCTTCAAATGTTTGACAGTTTAGAGCCTCCTGTAAAAGCTAATTCTGCACCATACAATTTTTTAAATACGTGAAATGGAAGAACATACTTATATCTTTCATCCCAATTAAAATTGGGTTTTTAAGCCATGTACAGTCGTGGAAAAAAAAAAAGTAAACACCCCCTACTAACTCCTCAACAAATTATCGTAGAAGAAAGTTACTGGTACCGAACGATTGGAAATAAAGTCTATTTTTAAATGATGTATATAAAATTTGCTTAGGGGGCCATCTACATATTAAAACGAACCATAACTTTGTTTTTGTCAATAGCAGTACCCAATTCTGACATTATAAATGAACTCTACACCCTTCAATTAGCCTAAAAACGAATTTTTATGCAATTCGTACCATAATTTTCCGAGAAATTAATTATTTTAAAACGAGCGTATTTTAAGGGCTGTATCCAAATTGAAGTTCCGTACCGAGAGAGCCCCTTCCTTGATCAAGGCACCTTAAGCGCCACTCAAGGAGTCAATGAAGCATGTTAGATTTCAGTACGGCAGAATAAATTTCAAAATGTCTACTCACTTCCATCATAGACGGCCCCTTAAACCATCATTTTGCAGTTTTGTAAGCATAATTTGAAAACTACTTGGAAGAAAAATGTGAAATTTTTGAATTTCCATAAAGCAGGACTTAATAAATCTAAATCCATCAAAAAAATTGTAGGTTGCAATTCATAATTTTTTCGAATATTAATTTCATAATTCATAATTCATGTCATAAAAGTATAAAAAT
Source organism: Maratus speciosus (assembly GCA_963932465.1). Taxonomy (NCBI): domain Eukaryota; kingdom Metazoa; phylum Arthropoda; class Arachnida; order Araneae; family Salticidae; genus Maratus; species Maratus speciosus. Next base: position 456,888,672 of record OZ010796.1, on the reverse strand, counting down.
TGCAAATTCAGCTTATTTATATTTGGGTATATTAGTATTATTACTACAAAAAAAAAATTAGCACATTAGGAGCATAATTTCGGGAGATATAAATAAAAATATGAAAATGTAATTTAACATTAGAAGCACTAAATTTTGAATGTTTATAATTCAAAAACTTATCATTCAAATGACTTGAAATTTGGTGTCTAGGCATAGTTTGAACCGAAGATTTGAAATATCTCGTTAAAATTGGGTATTGCCATTGAAAAAAAATGAAGTTTGGATTCATTTTAATATGTAGATGGCCCCCTAAGCAAATTTTATATACGTCATTTAAAAGTAGACTTTATTTCAAATCGTTCGGTACCAGTAACTTTCGTCTACGGTAATTTGTTGAGGAGTTAGTAGGGGGTGTTTACTTTTTTTTTTCCACGACTGTACATTTTAAGACAATAAATATTGAAAATAGTCTTTTTTTTTTTTCATTTTTTCTAATTTTAAGCATCCTGAGACCCCTTAAATATCATGTTTCATTTTTAGTGTCAATAATTACGTGTATCATAAACATAGAAAATTCGTTTACAATAGAAGGAAATTTAATAACCGATTCAGAATGTCTGTAATTAAATATATGATTAAAATCATAAACTGCAAAAAAATGCTTGCATACAAATAAAAAAAATAAATATACCAAGTTGAAAAATACTAAAAATATTAATTAGTATCTTATAATTGAACTATTAAACAACAACAGACTACAATAGATTAATTAAATGCATTATTACATTTAACAACTTCTCAAAAATCTTTCCATATATATTATAAGAAATTAGTTTTGTTTTATAAATTTGGTAAATGTTAAATCTGAAAACATTGGTATGAAGATTTAGAATTTTAAATAATAATTTAAAATATTATTGGTAATAAAACAAAAATCTTTCAAAAGTTTCACTAATGTAATGTAAAAAAAGACATTTTCCCAGTATAATGCCAATTTTCAATCTGAAACCGTTTCGTAATATCATAATAATCGAATATGATATTTAACTCCAAAATAACAATTACGATAAATACTGTAAGTGTTAGTAATCAGAAAACTGTAAAAAAACGAAAAAAAATCCAACAGCACAAATAACTGTCTCAACAGATTTTCAGTCTCAAGTAACTGCAAATTTACGTTTATATTATACTATGAATGGAGCCCTGAATCAGCCTCTGTGTCAGCATTTTATTTTCGAGCGATGGCAAATTAAGATAATTTACATCACAGTACCGAATAGGAAAAAATCGCTTCAGAAATCAAGAAAACAATCCCAGATCAGTCTTTTTCTATATAACATAAAACTATTTAACTCATAATCATAACATACAAAATCTACATTAATGAAAGAGTAAAATTAAATAAGACTTACCTTTACGTTCCATAAATAATCACTTTAATAATATCCTTATATTTTATTCCTAAATTGGCAGACATCTTTCTCTTATCTTAAAAAAAGCGTTGTAGACTTGCTGTTCTGATTGGCTGAAGAGTGATACCAATACATACAATACTCATTCCTTCTTAGAGTGAATATTCACTCTAAGCAGGAGTGCATTTTAGTATCAAATCAGCGTAATTTCCAGAGTTACATTAGGAAATACAGTTTTTGAAAATTACGAAGTGACATGTTTTGGTACTTTTCATTGTTTTACTCCGTGTATTGGTTCAAAGTTGAAAGGAAAATTTTTAAAGTGTATAATGCCAAGCTTTCACTCTCGTCAGTGCAGTGAGATATTTCACTCTCGACAACGGAGTGACATAGTTCACTCAGAACAATGGAGTGAAATATTTCACTCCTTTCTAGGGAGTTGAAAATTCCACTCTTGATGGGTGGATTTTTATAAAATTCACTCCAAAAAGAGAAAATGCCTGTCACTCGTTCAAAGAGTGACATTTCACTCCTCACAATTTTAGAGTGCAAGTTCTGCCATCAGAACAATAATTTAAAATTTTTCAGATGGCGCTGTATACCATAAAATAAAGAAATGTATTAAAAAAAAAAAGAAAAAAAAGAATTTCGCACAAGCTAAATTTTAAAACTTTTTTATTAAAAATTTGATAAATTAAAGGACTGTTACGTTTTTCAATTAACATCACATATAAAATAAAAAGATTTACTGAAAGACGTATACTACACATAAAAAAGATAAAAAATTTCAAAACATTAAATCAAATTTTAAAAGTCTAAAACCGACAAGTTTCAGCCACCCTCTGTGGCTTTCATCAGGGTCTTACTTCAGTTCAAGAGAGACAAAAACCTATTAGTTCGTAAAAGTCAACATACTGTGTTGAACACTCACAATAAACTTGTACATCCGCAGTCTAACCATCCGACTTCAAAAAACATTAAAAAAGAAAAACTTGATGAAACCAGATTATTGTCAATAACAGCGTCAGACATCTTTAACTTTAAGTTAAATTCTACGAACTAATAAGTTTTTGTCTCTCTTGAACTGAAGAAATACCCTGATGAAAGCCACAGGGTGGCTGAAACTTGTCGGTTTTAGACTTTTAAAATTTGATTTAATGTTTTGAAAGTTTTTACCTTTTTTGTGTGTAGTGGTACGTCTTTTAGTACATCATTTTATTTTATATGTGATAAAAATTTGATCCTTTACGAGTTTAAAATTTTTTAAGTTAGTACCAGATCAAATTTTTAATTTAAAAAGTTCTAAATGTAGCTGGCGGGATACTATACTTTTGTTTTATTTATTTCTTTATTTTATGGTATATAGCGCCACACTGTTAAAAATCTGCAGCAAACTGTCCAGTCATTCGACCGTTTTAAAGATAATGGTTACTTGATAATTTTGTTAAGCGTATCTGATTATATTATTGGCCATATTACAGTCAGAATAAAGTTAAATTGCTGTTATGTAATCGTTTCAATAAAAACGGTCGAGTGGATGGACAGTTTGCTGCAAATTTTCAACAGTGCACTGTCGGAAATTGTTTTAATTACTTTTTTGATTGCAGAACTCGTTTTCGCATTCTCTAATATAGTATAAATACCACGTCTCTTTAAAATATTGTAAATAGTTTAGCTTGTAGAGTATTTCAAAAACGTGCACATTAATTATGGCCACACTGTACTTAAGGGGACCTCCGCCATGTTAAATTCACCAACTTTATGTGTACCTTTTTATCAGAAATGGTGAAAGATCTAGATTTTTTAGAGTAGTTAGAATAACATGATTTACGTATTTTAACCGACCATTTTCTTTCTAAGTGAAACTCAAAATTAATTATTAATTATTTATTGAAAGTCATTTTTAAATTAGCATTTTTGGTAAGATCTCACTGCCTAAAATAAATAATTCTCAACAAATCATTAAATTCCTGTGTTAAAGTATACAATATAACATAAGTATTAAAAAAAATCTGAGTTCTTAAGTTTAATAAATATTGAAAAAAAGGAACATAAACATGAAAAATCCAAGTTTTGAAAAAAAAATCAAAGATTTAAATGGCCATTAAGGGGTCTTGTACCTTTTAAAAACGACGAAAATTAGCAAAAACTTTAAAAGTTTGAATTGGTTTATCTTTAAAACCTTTTTATGTATAAACATGAAATTTTGATTGTTGATTAAACAGATTAGATTTTTTAATATACTACCATCAGAAACTGACCAGCCGTTTACAGAATTTATATATTATTGAATTTAAAATAATTCTTTTTATTACGCTGTAAGTCATTGCGCGCATGATATCTTGAGAACATAGGTATGGATTGCTATAAAATTTTAAATAGATGATAAGCACATTTGTGCGTTTAAAATGACCTAATTTTAAGTATTTTCAATGGTAAAATTTTTAGTAATGACTATTTTTATTCATTAAAAATAAAAGAATTTTTTTCAATTTTTTTTTTTACATGGTTAATAAAATATTTTTGACCTAAGGGTAGATCATTTTAAAAATACATATGTTTTTATTAATTATATCAAATTTTTTGACAATCCATACGTACGCTCTGAAGATACCATGCGCGTAATGACTTACGGAGTCAAAAATAGATCTATATTAATTTCAACGTTATATAAGTTCTGTGAAAGACCAGTCAGTTTATAATAGTAGCATATTAAAGAGCAAAATATTTTCAATCAATTGTCAAAATTTCTCATTTATACATAAAAAGGCTTTAAAGATACACTAATTCAAACTTTGAATGTTTTTGTTGATATTCAGCGAGTTTAAAAGGTACAAGACCCCTTAAGCTGTGAAGTACTCTTAGAATGAATGAATAATTTGAACACTTATTTTTTCATATATATAAACATGTGTGATACATCGTTGGAAAGATAAAAGTTTAAACCATTTAATGATATAAAAAAATAAAAATCGATTTTTTGGTTGAATTTTGCTTTCCCGGTCCCCTTAAATACCTTTTTTTTAGCAATGACATTTTATTGCATACAGTTATCAGAAATTAATTTATTAATTTTAAGTCACGGTCCCCCACTTTTTTATGAGGGGTGAAGGGTTTCTCGAACATTTTATATATATTATATTTTTCTTTCCTTTATAAGTCTATCTTATATATATATATATATTTTTTTTTTTTTGGGGGGGGGGGGGAGGGTGCAAGGCCACTGCCTCGAAAGCCCTGTCATAAATCAGGTTCTGACAGTTAGTACTTTTAACATGACATATTTAACAATCTATTCTTCAGATGCAGTTTCTAATTTTTACTCCCTAAATATATAAGTACTACAAAATTTACTCATAAAATAAGAGTTCTTTATTTACACGGCACACGTGCCAATTTTTTCTTTCTGCTGCTTCGGTCTGTTTAAGATATTTATACCACCTACAGTTGTTTCAAAGTTGCTGAACGTCTCTACGTCTAATGCAAATAACTAGAACAGGATGCTGAAAATATTCCAGCATTTTCCGGGGTATCTGTTGCTACATCTTCAAATTCTAGTCTCAATGATGAACATAAAAGTTTGCTCAAAATATTTTTTATTATAATACTTTTATTATTTATTATATCTTATCAATATTATATAATATTTAGGTTTTTTGCAATTGTAAAACATATGTTTTTGGTGGCCAAATTTGTCTATTTTTCATATTTTTGCTATTTTTACAATAAACATATCATTTTATTCCTTACTGAGCGCACGAAGTTTTGATTTTTGCAATATTCTTGTTAGAAGTATAATAATTTATATATATATATATATATATATATATGTATATATTAATAAAATTGACACTTCAATTCGCTAATTTCATTTACTAGATACATTGCGTGTCAAAAGTTTAAGAACAACAATGCTTTTAACCACAAAATTTTAAATATGAACTTTATTTTAATATCTTATTTATATATGTTAATAATTAAACTCTTAACACCATATTCAACAAAATTCGGTTTCAATTTTTATTCTAAACAATGGAGTTTACGTAAAATTGAAAAAAAAAAAAACAAGTGTCAAAAGTTTCAGCAGAAAAGCGTTGTTATGCATATTTTACAAAATGACGTAAGCGGGTGTGCGCGCAAACGGTTCCTATATACGTTATTGTCAGAGGTGTAATAATTTATTTATTTATTTTTTTTATTAACTTGACACTTCAATCTCCAATACTTCAAAAATAAAGCATTTTCATTAACTACACTGCTCAAAACAATTAGGGGAGCACATGGTTTTAAACGAAATTACGCTAATATTTCCACCGATAAGTAACGTAAAATAAAACATCATTAATTTAAAGTGTTGTAGAAAAATGATAAAGAAAACTTCACATGTAAATTAAAGTTTATGACGTCAAAAACTAGAAAAAGGAGATAAGTGCAAAAATCGGGATTTTGCAGAAACGTCTGTTTCACTGCCTGGGTTGTAAAAATCAATTGCTCAGCTTGTGTTTTGAGAAAAGGTGGCTTGAAAATGTCACAACAATATAATTTACCGCAATCCATGACTTGGCGTGTTATCGGGACAGTTGAATTTGGGGAAACACAACGAAGTGTAGTGAACGCTGTTGAGTCGCAAGAAGTGTCCATGAAAGGCTGTGGAATCGATTCCAAGACACATGAAATGGTAGTCATCGACAAGTGCAAGGTCGAAAATGTGCTAACACAGAAACTGATGACCGATATATCCTGTTAACAGCTCGTCGAGACGGAACGGGCAATGCTACTCATCTGCAAACACAGTTGTTCTTGGCCACAGGACGAAGGGTGTCCAGCCAAACAGTCCGAAATAGGCTTCATCAGGGTGGTCTCTATGCACGTAAGCCAGTGGTCTGTATTTCGTTGACATCAAGCCACTGTGCGGCCCAAAGAAGGTGGGGTACTGAACATCGAGTTTGGAGGCAACGTTGTTGGAGTCAAATTCTGTTTACAAACGAGTCCCGATTCAGTCTGGATGTGACATCTGATGTGTTTTGGCATGGAGAGAAAGAGGCACTCAAAATAATCCCACATTCGTTCATGAAAGATCACATTACAGACGAGGAGGATTAATGCTATTGGCTGGAATCAGCATAGGTGGACGTACGGGCCTGCATATCATTCGGAATGGCACTTTGACGGTCCGAAGTTATACAGGCTAGATACTGAGACTTCATGTCGTATGTTATGTTGCAGCAGTTAGTGATTTCTTTCTTTCCATGCATGACAATGCCAGACTTCCTACAATTCGTCTTGTGGAAAACATGCTTGAAGCTAAAAAAATATAGCGTATGGAATGACCACCATGCTCTCCTGGCCTAAATCCGATCGAGCATGTTTGGAACATACTCAGACGATGCATTGTTGCGAGGCCGGGGCCTCCTTTTACTGTCCGGGACTTGGAGATTGCAATTCTTGAGCAGTGGAACAGTATTCCCCAAAGTCTTATCGATAACCTCATCGGATCCATGGAAAACAGGTGTGCAGCAGTCTTAGCTGTTCGAGAAGACCACACGCTATATTAAAAATCTTGCATCATTTCTAAACAATACTTTTTTTTATCATTTACATGAAACCAACTTGTTGCCCTAAACCATCTTTTCATGTTCTTTTCATCTTTTCAAAGAATAAAAGCTTCCTTACAATTTTTTGTTGCATCTTTTTTTCTGTATTGCGCATTAATACATGTGTACTATCCATTTTATGCCCATACATGGCTATCTTGCACTGTTCTCTTCACTGTTTTTGCTTGCTCCCCTAATTTTTTTGAGTAGTGTAGATACGAGCACGTTGCGTATCAAAAGTTTAAGTAAAACATAAGTCTGTTTCTGAAATTACAAGTGCATTAAAAAGATCAAAACGATAATTAATCAAGTTTTGCTCGTGGTGACGATTTTAAACGAAAATTCTGTCCAGGAAGGCCACGAGTGACCACTTTCATCGAAAACCGCCGCATCAGAAACTTGGCGTCATTTGGTAAATATTCTCTTTCGCAAATGAAACATACAGTCGTAGGACAAATATCGAAGAAAACAACTGTTCATAGAAGAGTTTTGGAATAAGGCTGCATCAAAAACCGTAAAATGTCTCGGTTACCATGTCTGAAACCACACCATAAAGAAGCTAGAGTACAGTGGGAAACATCATATGTCATTTGGTCATAAGTGGCTGATTGTCATATTCAGTGATGTAAAGAAAAAAGAACCTCGACGCCTGATGGGTTAAAATACTATTGGCATTATCTCCACAATGAACAAACACCGTCTCGATATATAGACTCTTCGAGACGGTATTAAATGAATCCGCAGGAGTATATTTAGCAGACAGCATGGTGGTAGTTGTGTAATGGTATGGGGGGAGCTTTCTTTCAATGATCAGACATCCCTAGCATTCATCAGTTGTTGCGAGTACATTTCGATACACTTTATAAATGCAAATTTTGTTGTGATCCAATCATTCTTATAAAAAAAAATAGTACACGGACGGATACACATTCAAGCAAACAATGAGATATGCACACAAATATAAAAAAGATTTTAACACTCTGTGGATGGTAACCGAATATGAGGTTGTTCTGTCAAATAACCCTCAGAGAACTGTATATATTTTATTTTTACTGCTTTATATATCTGTCTTATAAAGTTCAAATGCTTGTAAAACGCAGCAATAAATGATAAAACCATTTTCTCTTCAAATGTTCAGCTGAAAAAGTTACCCTTAGACATTTGTATGCGTCCTGCATGGGAGAAGATTTACTCAAGGAATTTCTGCTTTTGGATCTGAAGAAGAACGAAAGCAAAAATGCTTCTTTTTTTTAACTTTCTACTTTATGTTAATGCATCGAAAGTTCAAATTATTACAAAAACTTAGTAGTTATTATTAATGTGTGTGTATATATATATATATATAATATATACACTATAAGGCCAATGATGACCGGTCACTTGCGATTTTTGACGTTTTCTTAAATATCTAGAAAAAATACTAGAGAAACTATCCTGAAACTTCAGGTGTGTAAAAAGCATAGTATACGTCATATACGTCTGCGAAGATTTTTTTCCCGAAATCCCATAGGACACCGTAAACAAATTAAAGAAAAACGAATAATTTTTGGATTGTCCTGTAAAAACTAATGTCGTAAAAGCGTTGAAACTGTAGCACATGATTAGGAAGCTTCTTGTAATAAACTGTGTTCATTTTTATGAGAATAGCACGCATACTCGTGGAGAATTTGAGGATTTTATTAAAAAAATTCCAAATTTCACCAAGTTTTTTTTCCTTATAATTTACAGCGTTCTTAATATAAAAGAACGTTCTTTTTAAGACCCATGGAAAACGACATTGTACACAATACCTTGTAATCAGAAATAAAAAATAAAAAATAATAACTATTGGATGAAAAATGAGCAGGTTTGCGAAATAATGTTTCACTGCGCATGCGCGAATGCAATCAAAAAATAATGTGCGTAATACATTGGCTAAATCCATAGAGAAGCTTTTGTGAAAGTCTCAAAAACATAGCTTGAAAATTCTGAAAGTGATCGTCGATGTAATAAGCTCGAAATCCGTTGTTCCCAAAAGGAAACAAAAAGATGAAGGGCTATATCCAAATATAGTAATACATGAAATGTTGTGCGCGTATAATATGCGTAACATATACTATATTTGAATACAGTCCCTCATATTTTTGCTTCCTTTTGGGAACAACGGATTTCGAGCTTATTCTAACGACGATCACTTTCAGAAGTTTCAAGATATGTTTTTGAGACTTTCACAAAAGTTGCTCTATACATTTAGCTAATATATTATGCAAATTATATTTTGATTGCATTCGCGCATGCGCAGTCAAACATTATTTAGTGAACATGCTCATTTTTCATGCAATTTTCATTATTTTTTAATTCTGATTGCAAGGTATATAATGCCGTTTGTCATGGTTCCTGAAAAGAATATGATTTTATATTGAGAACTCTGCAAATTATAAGCAAAACACTTGGTGAAATTTGGGATTGTTTTTATAAAACACTTATTTTTTCCACGAGTATACATGCTATCCTCATAAAAATGAACACAGTTTATTAAAAGAAGCCTCCTAATCATGTGCTACAGTTTCAACGTTTTTGCAACATTAGCTTTTAAAGGGTAATCCAAAAGATATTAATTTTTCTTCGATTTATTCAGGGTCCCCTATGGGGTTTCGGGAAAAAATCTTCACGGTATTATATGACGTCTACTATGCTGTTTACACACCTGAATTTTTAGGATAAATTCCCTCATGTATTTTTCTAGATATTTAACAAAACGTCTAAAATCGCAAGTGACCGGTCACCATTGGCCATATAATGTACACACACACACACACACATATATATATATGTATACATATATATTGTGTCTGTAAACTTTTAAAAATCATTCCTTTAAGTACCGTGTTTTTAATGTTTAAATAAGAGTCAGGAAATGTGTCAGAAAGTTTGGCGTTGTTGAGCAGGGGAAAACATTTTCTGAGAACCGCCTTAACAATCCATTTTAGATCTATTTTAAGTGCAACATTTTTTTTTTCCATCCATTTTAAAATAATTCATTCATGTGATGGTTAAATATGTTAAAAGCATTTTAAAGACAACAGACAATCTTTGTTTCTTCCAACAATCCATCAAGTTAATACACTATTCACTTCCTCGTGATTAAGATGTTTTCGAATTGTTTCTGCAGACGGAATATGAACCAAAATCGAAATAAAAATCGTAGGCGGTTGTTTATAGCTCGATTTTTCTTTCGTGTTTAGCGAAAACGAAATGGACGGCACAAATAAAAAAGAAAATCTGTACAAATCACTGACCTTTTTTAAATCAACTCTCCGATCACGATTCTAAATTCTAGCGCATCTGATAGCCTTTCTATAAGTGAAGGGAAGAAGGTCTTGGGAATAAAGGAAAATGAAAGGGTTCAACAGTATTGTCTGATTAAGTTATTTGTCATCTATTTTGTGAAGATCTTTCTCCTTCTCGGATTTTATTGTCATTGTTTCAATTAAACAAGAAGGAAAATTAAACAATCCCAGTGAAATTTTAATTTTAAAGAACTTCGGATACAAACTTGTGAAATTGCATTTTTAACCGACTTGAAGCAAAGTAGAGGTCATACAATTCGTGAGTATGTTTTATGTTTGTCTGGTTTTTTTTTTTTAGTGTATGCGCATAACTTTTGGGATCATTTTCACGCTTAACTTTTGAACGAACGCTCCAATTTTCATAAATTTTTGTGTGTGTGTTGGAAAGGACCCGCTTTGGTAGTGATTCCGTTATCAATTTCATTGTGATCCAAAAATTACATGTTTGTCTGTTTACCCGTTTTCTTGTCTTTTATGGGCTATCTAGGGTGTAGCTTTCGTTCAAAATTGGCCAACTGCCGCATGTTGCCAATATCAGGGCTTCCACAGGCGTCATTTTTTTCTTTCTATTCGCACCACTATTTTAAAAAAGTAAATTTTGTAGTTTATTTCTATTGCAAATGTTGTGAAGCAGTACAGGAAAGATTTTTGTTTTGAGAAAGTGCTGCGAGATAGAAACAAGTGGGTAAGTGTGATCACAGATACCACAGAGGGTTTCGTTTAATATTCCTTTCAAAACACTTTATTCTTTTGAAAAATCTGTTAGTTCCACATTTCGCAACCAGGGGACGCAGTCTATTCGAAACAAACCTCTATCCGAACGAAACTCAGTTTTACAAACTATCCGTAGGTATATTAGTCGAGGGGATCGGACCCATAGCACCCGAGACAGGTAAAAATTGGAACTAAAATATGTACGGATATGGTGCATAATATGAAAGTGTGGTTAAAGGAGTATCGGCAAAAGTTAGAAAAGTGCACCTCGGGTAAAAAGTGTGGAGGTTAGAAAAAATGCTAAAAATACAGAAGTTAGAGCCCAGAGGGTTAAATAATATAAGACTTTTTCAAAATTTTATTATATGTCTTTTGATGTGAGGTGTTCAGCTATAAGTATCCAAAATTTCAAGTCTTCAAATTAATTAGGGGCTCAGTTAGAAAAAAAACTTAAAATACACAAGTTAGAGCTCAGAGGAGGTAAATATAAGACTTTTTCAAAATTTTATGATTTGTCGTTTGATGTGAGGTGTTCTGCTATAAGAATCCAAAATTTCAAGTCTCCATCATATATAGTTTCTGAGAACGGGCTCTGTGACGGACAGACAGACAGAGGAGTGGGAAGAATATGGTTTCGGCAGATGAACGAAACCCTAAAAATAAAAATAGTCGCCTATGGTAGCCGTGCAATATGTTGTTAAAGGCTCACAGTAATATTTAGCGTTTTTAAATGGTTGTCGTATCGTGCATAGTTCTCTTTATGTCAAAAATTTAACACACGCCACAAATTTTAATATATGATCATATATAGAGCGCAAAAATGAGCGACATTGGCAGTAATGTGATATAAAATTAATATGAACAACTATGAAGGCTTTACCACAAAAAAAAAAAAAAAAAAAAAAAAAAAAAAACTCACTGTTTCGCCAAGCGGGTTTTTCTAAAATACTCCAACTGATGTGCAATAAGTAAACATCAATAAGTTGAGAAAAAATAGGTCGGTTTTAGTTCTTTCTTAAAAATTGCTTGTTATGAATTAAAAATTAGCCTTGAGATAACGCATTTAAAAAACATTTTTTAATGTTTAAATGATACCGCGATAATAATGGGAATTTCCTGAAAGACTTTTTTAAACACCGAAAAAACGATTTCTTTCTAAATATACAAGCCATTGTCATAATCACAACAAAATAATCATAAAAGATGCATTAGATGTTTTTCCGTGTAAGTTTCACCCTTTCAGGAAGAACGTTTCAATTGTTGTCTGAAACATTTGCATTGCCTCAATTTAAAAAGTCCTTCCGGCCAGTGCCGGGAGGAAGAGGTAGCTTTCATATTCCTTATTTTTAAAAAGCCAACTTATATTATTCAAACACACGAAGCTCAATTAAGTGGAAACCGAATGTAGGAGATTAAATACTAATTTTTATCAATACTAAATCATTATGAATGAGAATTTCGCGAAATTAGTCAGCTTTATCCAAGCTGGTTTTATTTAAAGTCACTTATATTTGGCTGCCAAATTCGTCGATTTCTTAAAGTGCCTGCCATTTTAAGACAACATGGTAGATGAGGCTAACCAGTGAACTTGTCGAGACCTTAGTAATTGCTGTGCATATGCTCACTCATATCGGAATCGGTTGATATATATGAGTGCTGTCGCAGGCAAAAAATCAGATTTTTCAAAATGTCACCCACTTTAGAAATTGAAACTGCTATATCTGAGCCATTTTTTAAGATAAAGACAAGCAAAAAATGCTCCTGAATCCTTATATCAAGGTCAAATACTTAAGAAAGAAACCTTTTTCAATTTCTAATTTTTTTGCACCCCACTTTAAATGTAATTTTTTTAAATTTAATGGCCGCCATTTTGAAACAAGATGGCTGATGAAGCTGGCCAGCGAACTTGGTCGAGATATTGATGCATACTATCCACATGCCTTTTTCCATCGAAATAGGCGAATACGTGTGGTATCGCGTGACAAATACAAGATCGTTTCAAAGTGTTAGCCATGATAGAAATTCAAAGTGCTATAATTCAACCAGTTTTTAAGATATAAACAAAAGAACAAATTTTCAGAAACAAAAACTGCTCCAGAATCTTTGTATCAAGGCCAAACACATAAAAAAAATCTTTTTCATTTTCCAATTCCTTAATACCTAATTTTAATTTTTAGGTAGCTTTCTTTACAAAAAAGCTACCTATTGCAGCCGTTCGGAGGAAAGCGATTTCAAAAAATTTTGGTATATTTACATCGATCATGACCCCCAGACCCCGAAACCACCCTCCGTTCAAAATTGATATATATATATATATATATATATATATATATATATATATATATATCTGACCTATGTCACACTGTAACTCCCGTAATTATGAACCGATTTCGATGTAATTCGGTGTGTACATAGTACATACCAATGTCTCGACCGAGTTCGTTGGCCAGCTTCATCCGCCGTTTTGTTTCAAAATGGCGGCCATTTAAAATTTTTAAAAAAATTTAAAACTTGAAATGTGGTACCAAAAAATTAAAAATGGAAAAATATTTTTTTCTTATGTATTTGATCTTTATACAAAGATTCCGGAGCAGTTTTTGTTTCGTCTATATCTTAAAAAATGGCTGAGTTATAGCATTTTGAATTTCTAGCGTGGCTGACATTTTGAAACGTCTTGAATTTTGTCACGCGATAAAAGGCGTATTTATGAACCGATTTGGATGTAATTCGGTGTGTACATAGTGCATACCAATCTCTCGACCGAGTTCGTTGGCCAGCTTCATCCGCCATTTTGTTTCAAAATGGCGGCCATTTAAAAAGTTTTTAAAAAATTAAAATTTGAAATGTGGTACCAAAAAATTGAAAATGGAAAAATATTTTTTTCTTATGTATTTGACCTTTATACAAAGATTTCGGAGCAGTTTTTGTTTCGTCTATATCTTAAAAAATGGCTGAGTTATAGCATTCTGAATTTCTAGCGTGGCTGACATTTTGAAACGTCCTGAATTTTGTCACGCGATAAAAGGCGTATTTATGAACCGATTTGGATGTAACTTCGTTTATCCATAGTACATACCAATGTCTCAACCGGGTTCGTTGGCCAGCTTCACCCGCCATCTTGTTTAAAAATGGCGGCCATTTAAATTTTTAAGAAAAATTTAAATTTGAAATGTGGTACCAAAAATTGAAAATTGAAAAAATATTTTCTTCTTATGTGTTTGACCTTGATAAAAAGATTCGGGAGCAGTTTTTGTTTCGTCTATATCTTAAGAAATGGCTGAGTTATAGCATTTTGAATTTCTAGCGTGGCTGACATTTTGAAACGTCCTGATTTTTCTCACGTAATAACAGGCGTATTTATGAACCGACTTGGATGTACCTTGGTGTGTACATAGTACATACAAATATCTCGATCTAGTTCGTTGGCCAGCTTCATCCGCCATCTTGTTTCAAAATGGCGGCTATTTAAAAAAATTAAAAAATAAAAAAATTTAAATGAGATACCAAAAAATTGGAAAATGAAAAAGATTTTTTTTGTATGTGTTTGACCTTAAAACAAAGATTCCGGAACAGTTTTTCTTTCGTCTATATCTAAAAAAAATGGCTGAGTAATAGCATTTTGAATTTCTCTTGTGGCTGACATTTTAAAACGACCTGATTTTTGTCACGCGATAACAGGCGTATTTATGAACCTATTTGGATGTAACTTGGTCTGTACATAGTACATACCAATGTCTGGACCGAGTTCGTTGGCCAGCTTCATTCGCCATCTTGTTTCAAAAGGGTTGCCATTTAAAAAAAATTAAATTTAAAATTCAAAATGAGGTATTAAAAAATTGGAAAATGAAAAAGATTTTTTTTTTATGTGTTTGGCCTTGATACAAAGATTCCGGAGCAGTTTTTGTTTCTGAAAATTTGTTCTTTTGTTGATATCTTAAAAAATGGTTAATTTATAGCACTTTGAATTTCTAGCATGGCTAACATTTTGAAACGATCTTGTATTTGTCACGCGATAACACACGTATTCGCCTATTTCGATGTAAGAAGGCATGTGGATAGTATACATCAACACCTCGACCAAGTTCGCTGGCCAGATTCATCAGCCATCTTGTTTCAAAATGGCGGCCATTAAATTAAAAAAATATATATATATTTAAAGTGAGGTGCAAAAAAATTAGAAATTGAAAAATGTTTCTTTCTTAAGTATTTGATCTTGATATAAGGATTCAGGAGCATTTTTTGTTTGTCTTTACCTTAAAAAATGGCTCAGATATAGCAGTTTCAATTTCTATTGTGACATTTTGAAAAATCTGATTTTTTGCATGTGACAGCACTCCTATATATTAACCGATTCCGATGTGAGTGAGCATGTGCACAGCAATTACTAAGGTCTCGACCAAGTTCACTGCTTAGCCTCATCCACCATGTTGTCTTAAAATGACAGGCACTTTAAGAAATTGCCGAATTTGGCAGCCAAATATAAGTTACTCTAAAGAAAAGCAGCTTGGATAAAGCTGACTAATTTCGCGAAATTCTCATTCATTATATTGATAAAAATTAGTATTGAATCTCCTATATTCGGTTTCCACTAAATTGAGCTTCGTGTGTTTGCATGATATAAGTTGGCTTTTTTAAAATAAGGATTATGAAAGCTACCTCTTCCTCCCGGCACTGGCCGGAAGGACTTTTTTTTAATTTTTTTAAATGGCCACCATTTTGAAACAAGATGGCGAATGAAGCTGGCCAACAAACTCGGTCGAGACATTGGTATGTACTATGTACAGACCAAGTTACATTCAAATCGGTTCATAAATACGCCTGTTATCGCGTGACAAAAATCAGGTCGTTTTAAAATGTCAGCCACAATAGAAATTCAAAATGTTATAACTCAGCCATTTTTTTAGATGCAGACGAAACAAAACCTGTTCCGGAATCTTTGTATTAAGGTCCAACACATACAAAAAAAATCTTTTTCATTTTCCAATTTTTTGGTATTTCATTTTAAATTTAATTAAATTTTTTTTTTTTAAATGGCCACCATTTTGAAACAAGTTGGCGAATGAAGCTGGTCAACGAACTCGGTTGAGTTATTTGTATGCACTATGTACACACCAAGGTACATCCAAATCGGTTCATAAATACGTCTGTTATCACGTGGCAAAAATCAGGACGTTTCAAAATGTCAGCCACGCTAGAAATTCAAAATGCTATAACTCAGCCATTTTTTAAGATATAGACGAAACAAAAACTGCTCCCGAATCTTTTTATCAAGGTCAAACACATAAGAAGAAAATATTTTTTCAATTTTCAATTTTTTGCTACCACATTTCAAATTTAAATTTTTCTTAAAATTTTAAATGGCCGCCATTTTTAAAACTGATGGCGGATGAAGCTGGCCAACGAACTCGTTCCAGACATTGGTCTGTACTATGTATAGACGAAGTTACATCCAAATCGGTTCATAAATACTGCTTTTATCGCGTGACAAAATTCAGGACGTTTCAAAATGTCAGCTTCGCTAGAAATTCAAAATGCTATAACTCAGCCATTTTTTAAGATATAGACGAAAGAAAAACTGCTACGGAGTCTTTGTATAAAGGTCAAATACATAAGAAAAAAATATTTTTCCATTTTCAATTTTTTGGTACCACATTTCAAAATTTAAATTTTTTAAAAAATTTTAAATGGCCGCCATTTTGAAACAAAATGGCGGATGAAGCTGGCCAACGAACTCGGTCGAGACATTGGTATGTACTATGTACACATCGAATTACATCCAAATCGGTTCATAAATACGAGAGTTACAGTGTGACATATGCCAGATATATATATATATATATATATATATATATATATATATATATATTGATATATATATATATATATATATATTGATATATATATATATATATATATATATATCAATTTTGAACGGAGGGTGGTTTCGGGGTCTGGGGGTCATGATCGATGAAAATATACCAAAATTTTTTGAAATCGCTTTCCTCCGAACGGCTGCAATAGGTAGCTTTTTGTAAAGAAAGCTACCTAAAAGTTTATTTTATTTATACGTTTGTTACAAGCATAGCTTTGAAATGTCTTTAAAAAAATGTGACTGATTTCTCGTATTATTTATTTTATGGTTTGCACGCTATATTCATGTATTTGCTTAAATTTTGTTGTAGATACATAAAACCAATAACAAAGGATTTTATGCATGTAAATTAAATTATTTGTTGTTGAAATTAGTCGCAATCTTAGTATTTAATCAACTACAACGATAAGAAATAACATGATGAAAAAAAAGTTTCATTAAATGAAAAAGAAAGAAAATCATACGTCATGCATTAGAATATGAAACATCACTTTCCGAAACATACAGAATATTGCAGCAAAACTTCACCTTTTGATTCGACAAAAGAAAAAATCCAAATCCTTTATAAAACGCATAACACAGTTAAAAATCCAATTTCAATTATTACCGCCCATAGTTGGTAAGTTATTTTAATTATTTGGCAGCCCTGTTTATGACCTATAGTGTTTTTGATTTGCTCCAAACAGAATGTTTTAAAATAATAAGCTAGAAGACGCATAATACAGTCGAAAATTTACTTTCAGCAATTGCCACCCATAGTGGGACTCGAATTCCTTTGGGCTTCCCTCTTTATTATCTAAAGATTTTTTTACACACTATATTATTTATTAAAGCTACATATAAGGTAACTCTAGGATATATGGCCTTAGAGGAGAGGTGGCCAGTCTAAATATTTAAAAAACTTGATCATAAATTGCAACATAAACTTTGTTTGTATGAAATAGTTCAACGATATTATTTATTGCGACGTGCAGTTGTATTTTTCGATTATAAAAAGTAAGTGTCATTTTAATGTTATTTAATTTAGTGGTTGATTTTTTTTATTTTTTTTACTTAGGCATCTGAATGTTTTGCAGTACGTGCGTTATATATATATATTACTATATGGACTTTAAAGACACGTATATAATCTAATCTTTACTTCTAAGCCTAAAACAAAGACGTACAATGGCTATTGATGTTTTAAATTGGGCGACCTTCAGTGCTTCAATTTCAGGAGAGATGGCCACATGATATCTAGGAGAGATGGCCACGTTTAATCAATATTTCAAAATTATACGGAGTGATAATTTTAACTAAGTATAATTAAATTTAAAATAAATATATAACGTTTATGTTTATAAATATATTAATAATTGATATAATTATTTAAATTTTAACTAATATAAATATCTTAATAATAATAATAATATAATAAGACCTGAAAATACTGAAAAAAGTCGGAAATTTTCATAACAGAAACTGATAGAGTTGATAAATAAACTAAATTAACGTAATAAGCCTAAAATTAACGTGAAAAAAAAGCACGACATTTCCAGTAGCGAAGACGACGAAATATATTTAAATTATCAGATTCTACAGATTTCGAGTAAATGGAATTGGATTAGGATCACTGTGTTGTTTGTGCAAAACAATATAATGTCACATCCAAAAACGATGTATGGATACAATGCATAAGGTAACTGAAGTGGTTCTATATGGAATATGAAACGTGTACAAATTATCAAGACCTTTGACTAACATGTGGTAAGATTTTACGAAAATTGAAGTATAGAAACTATACTTCGAATTTTGTTTATTCGAGTTTTATTCAGTCATTTTCCATCATATAACTGCATCTTTACAAATTTCTATATGCTTTTCATGAATAACTATATCAGGGGTGGCCAACAGTGGCACGCCTGATACCACTAAAATTTTACATAAAAATTCGACTTCTTGAATCGCAGAGATTCGATGATTAGATAAGGCAATGATTACTCTAAAATTTTAGTGGTGTGGCGCGTGCCACAGTTGGCCACCCCTGAACTATATGAAATGTTTTATTTTTTTGCTATTTAATTTCCCTTTTTCATTCTTGTATTGGATGGCCACACCTCTCCTAGGCTTTAAGGAGAGATGGTCATCTGCCATTTTAAATTCAATGTTGTTTAACACTGTTTGTTTTCAATATTTAATTATTTTTGCATAAAATATTATGAGTATGTGTATAAGAATTTTAAATACACATAAATATTTCTTGTATTTGCATTCTAAGAATTTTTATTTCAATCTTTAAAAACTATGGGCATCTATCCTTGAGTTACCCTATATATTAAGACAGAGTTGAACACAATTAATACAATAACCCAACAGGAGTGAAAAATTAGCCCGGACCAGGATTCGAACCTGGGTCCACAGCGTACCGTGCTGTTGCTTTACCTCTAAGCTACCCTGGTCGACATCCTAGCCCGTCAAGGTCAATTTCTCACTAATAAATATTCATCGTATTTTTCGTTATCGTTTCCGTGCGGTTGCCGGCCGACGACATTCCCCAACATGATTTATTAGTGAGTAATTGCCGGTCTAGGGTGTCGGACAGGGTAGCTTAACGGTAAAGCAACATCACGGTACGCTGCGGACCCAGGTTCGAATACTGGCCCCGGCTAATTTTTCACTCCTGTTGGGTTATTGTATCAATTGTATTCAAATCTGTCTTAATATATATCTGTACCTTTAATAATTAAATAAATACATTCAGACGTTTGTTTATGTGTGCTTTACTACATATTATGCTAAAATTTAATACAGTTAGAAAACGCATGGCATAATTAAAAACCCGCCTCCAGTAATTAACATTCATTTGACATTAATTCGATTAACATGGTAATATTGTGGTTAATAACCGCCGCGGTGAGTGGCCTCTCTTCGTCCGCAGCTCTTTCTTCTTCCACTTATTCCGACTCTTTTGCGGAAGCAAGGTTCGTAGGTCCCCAGCCACGTCCCGAGTGAAAGACACGCTAGCGAAAGCCACTTTGAAAAAAAAAGTTCAAAAATTAATACCGGACAAATTTAAGAGTGAAATTACACAAATTAAAGACACCGAAAAGCGGGAAGGGCGCGCTCGGGACCCTGAGGCTACCGAGCGACTCCTGCCACTTCGAGCTTGTTATTGCATTTTTGCACAGCCCTGTATATAAATTTATTCTTTATCTAGAAATATCTCTTAGTATACTAAAATATATTTCAGCAGGAAAATGTATAATACAGTTTCAAAACCCACTTTAGGAAGTCATGCACGTAGACGGTAATGCTTTCAGATTCTGTTGTGCAGCCTTTTAGATGGTCCACAAAATTTCTACGCACCACGTAATGCCGAATTTTAGTTAAAATTGAAAATAACTGAAAACGCACTTCCAGCAAGTATCACTTACAGCCGGTACAGTAACCGAATCCTTTTGTTTGCCTCTGTAAATGAAATATAAATTCTATTCACTCCACATTCCACTGAAAGAATGTTGTAGTGCACTCCATTTCAATAGTAAACGTTCCGCAATAAACTGCACACTCCATTTTCAATAGCAAACGCTCTGCTGTTAACTGCAATAACATATACCAATAATGTGGTAACCCAGGTGTATTTATGAAAGTTAAAGCGCGAAGAAACAGCCAAGCAGACCTGCGAACCGAGGTCATAAATATTTTTCAGTTGTAATGGAAGCGTTAAAAAAGCAACACACCAGAATTTTTTTAAAAGCAGACTAGTTTTGGAAGCATTTATTACACACATTATACTCGGGTATAGAAAGAGAGAGGGAGAGATTTCAAGGGCAAAGATATAAAACTTCCTTATCCAGGTTACACGATTAAAAAATTCTAGGGGGCACAGCTCCCTGCTCGCTGACGCTCGCCAAACCCCGTGAATTGCTACGCAATCCACATTGGGACCGCTACGCGATCTCCGTTCGCTCGCCATTATTTGTGTCAACTCTAGCCAGAATGAATGCTATCATAAATCCTTATAACATATTAAATTTACAAAAGTATTGTTAATGTATAAAACAGTAATGGAAAACTTAGTTAAAAATGTAAATAAAACTGTATTTGGATGGTGCTGCTAATGGTTTTAAATCACTGTAACATTATGAAATTTAAAAATTTTTGAAATGCAAAATAATAAACTGAAAAAAGTACATTGGAAATAGAATTAATTTAAAACCTCAGTGAAAACACAATTAAAAATATTTTTAGTTGGACCGCTATGCGATCCCATCTCGCTTCGCTCGTTCGCCACTATTTGCATCAACTTTAGCTAGAATGAGTGCTATCATAAATCGGTACTACTTGGTTATCCCGTCTACGAAAAATCTATCACCAAACTATAAGATTAAATGCCAATAATGGTTGGTCGTAAATGTCACATTTACTTGACTTTAAGCAAGTTACACGTGTTTACGTCACCAAGTGATTTTTATTTCGACATTTTATTTGTATTTTTTATTAATGTTATACTAATTTATTTGTTCTTTCGTTACTTAAAATAAAAATTATGTCAATTTGTATAATTTGGCGAGTGGTTTGGCGATTTATATAACTTGACGAAATTGGTCGACGGTATAAATAAGTAGTACCCATAAATCATTATAACATATGAAATTCACAAATATTTTTAATGTATAAAACAATAATGGAAACCTTTGTTGAAAATTTAAAAAAAAAAATGCATTTAGGTGGTGATACTAAACATATTTTATCAAAAGTTTGGCAGTGTGACTTGTTGAGAAAGCTAAGCTGACTGGAAATTGACGCTGCTTAAATTTAAATGGCATGTTAGTGTCCGATGGAGTCTTTCTCATTTCATTTTGCCTATAGTATTGAACAGCACGGCTTAAATTTATTTAAAATTATAATAAGACGCTATAAAAGATACTACGTATAATGGTAACAAACTGTAAACAAAACGTTTTTGGCTGCTTTCAATTGGTAGGCCTCCCCACCTAGCCGAACCTGTCTAAATACAGTCTTGAACAAAAGCTGATTCGCCGAATTCACCACATCACCGTAAAACGGACCAGGGATGTAGCTTTAGGGGGGGGGGGGGAGGGGGGAGCCTCCCCCCCCCAATATGTTCAAATAGCAGGGCGCCACAGAAGGTTTATGGGCGCCGTCAGGCGCCCATAAAAAAGGGTTTATAAGTACTAAAAAGTAATTATAAAATATTTTTATTTTTAAATGTAAAATTACAAAGTGAGTTATTTTTTACATACAAAACTTGTATAAGGCATTCAATTTTAGATCTGTTACTTCCACTACCCCCCCCCCCCTATCCCGAAGAAAATTTATACATCTGGAATGAAAAATTTTGAAACCAGGAATTGTAATCAATTGCAGGATAGAAGTACAATTATTTCCTTCTTATCTCGGTAGTTGTTGGTCACCCTTGGCAGTAGAAAGAAAGTGGAAAGAAGTACCTGGTGAGATTAGAAAAGTTCGCAAATATGTTCAACAGTAGGGCGCCACGAAGCCCAGTGGCATAGTGACCAGAGCATCTGTCAGGCGCACTGCAGATCGAGAGTTCGACTCCCAACTAGACAAGCTTCACTCAGCCTTTCATTCCTTCGGGGTCGATTAAATGAGTACCGAGCTTGCTTGGGAATTAAACACCGAGGGTCCCGCATTTGGCTGACCATCTGACCGGGATGTACGCTGCATAGCACCTCGGGGCCCAGGGTCAAGAAAACAGGAATGGGCAGTGTCAGCCCAGATTCTACATGGATTGTATAGCCACAGAGATTAGTTTAGTTTAGTAGGGTGCCACAGAAGGTTTAAGGGCGCCCACAAAAAAGGGATTTAGATTACTACATCTATTTCCTAACAAAAATAATTTATATATATGCGCAAGAAAAAATTCCGAAAACAGGAATTGTAATCAACTGCTGGACAGTAAATGTAATTTGATCCTTTAAAAAAAACTAAATCTGTGGCTGTACGATCCATGAAGGATCAGGGCCTACAGTACCCAACTGTGCTTACTTGACCCTGGGCCCCGAGGTGCTAGAATTTGATCCTTAGAAATACAATTATTTCCTTCTCATCTAGATTGGTCATCCTTAGCAGTAGAAGGAAAGCGTGAAAACAACTAAAAGTGACAGTGAGGGATGAGCACAGTTTTCCAATATATTCAAATAATAGGGCGCCATAGGTTTAAGGGCGCTGCCAGGCACCCTCAAAAGAAAGGGTTTAAATCACTACCTCTATTCCCCAACAAAAACAATTTATACATGCAGAAGAGGAAATTCTGAAAACAGTAATTGTAATGAATTGCGGGACAGTAAGTGTAATTCGATTCTTATAAGTAGAATTATTTCCTTCTTATCTCAGCAGTTGTTTGTCACCGTTGGAAGTAGAAAGAAAGTGAAAAGACATGGAAGTAACTGGAGGGGATTAGAACGGTTCAAAATTATGCGGTCAAGTAGAAGGGCGCCACAAAAGGTTTAATGGCGCCCGTCAGACACCCATAAAGAAATGATTTAAATAGTAGTTACAATTATTTGTACAAACACTTTAAATGTTAAATTATAAAGTAAGTTACTTTTAACATACCATATTTGTATAAGAAATTTAATTTTAGAATTGTTACTAAGTCAAACCTCGTTAACATGAACACGCTTAACGTGAATTACTTTTAACATGAATTGTTTTCAAATTGTTTTCCCTATAAAACCGAATACAAAAGTTTGATACTGATAACATGGATTACTATTAACATGAACAAAATTTTGATTCCCCTTGAGGTGCATGTTAACGAGGTTCGACTGTACCTCTATTCCCTAACAAAAGCAATTTATACATGCGGAAGAGATAATTCTGAAAACAGGAATTGTAGTCAATTGCGAGAGAGTAAGTGCAATTCAAACCTTAGCAGTTCATTTTATCCTTAAGTAGTTGTTGGTCACTCTTGTAGTAGAAAGAAAGTGGAAAGAAGTTGAAATGACTAGAAGGGGTTAGAACAGCTCAGAGAGGGTGGAGGTTGTCTAGAGTACTGCACGGGCCGAAATTTCTAAGGCCGGACACGCCCCAATACAAAACAAAGCTATCTTGGCTGGTTCTAAAAACCTAGGCCTAAACCTGGTTCCTTTAAAAAAATTAAAAACCCAGAACGGCTCAATTTCCACAAAAAAATCCGATTTTTCTTAACTTATGATTAAGATTTTCTTTTAAAGAATGCCGCATACATATTTATTCGAAATTTTTATTTTAAGGTAAAGTGTGCAAGAGTGCGCGATGTACAAAAGTACGCAGAGCGATTATCTAATCCCAAAACAGAGTTTTGCATTTACCTACAGTAATGACTGTCATTACATAGTTTACAACTGTACCTAAATGCAAAACTCTGTTTTGGGATTAGATAATTGCTCTGCGTTCTTTTGTACACCGCGCACTCTTGCACCTCCTTACCCTATATTTCAGACTATAAGTACGCAATCCATAGAATACAGAATAGCAACATTAAGGAACACTTAAACCCTTAGACTTTTACATTCAAATAAAGATTCATTAAAAAAAAATTTAGTTTAGAATAAATATAACAAATGGTTAAAAAAACATACATTTTGAAGCTGTATTGTAAAAAAAAAAAAAAAAAAAAAAAAAAAAAATAGATTTTTGAAAATATTTCTTCGTAATTCATTAAAGTATATTTCCAAAGATTCCATTATCACTATTCTTTTTACAAAAAATAAATAAATAAAATGAAATAAAATAAATGTCCTGCCCGACACATTCTAGTAACAATTAAGTCAAAGTCCAGCCCGGCACAAGTATGTAGAAAAACTGTACGCCTGAGACTGACCCGAGTCGACAGGAAAAATAGGCTCGGGCTAAGACACAATGCATCTGCCCAATGCCGATTGCTTCGTTGGGCATGTTAAATTTCTGTATTGTGTTGTCAAACTAGCATCGGTTCGTGCAACACATTTACAACCTATTTTTGGTCCAACCAAGTCCATTGAAAATTGTTCATATTTCGTCGTCTTAGTCTGATCCTTTTATATTTGGTATAAAATGAACATGCCTTACGCAAGTCACCTCGCCAGTCTAAGCTCTGAGGAACCCTTATGTGCGTCAAGCGTGACTGGCGTAAGCCAGTGATGCAACCATGACACATTCTACTGGCCAAAGAAGAGTACTGCCGAACGCACGTCACTTTCCCTGCTCCCCCAACACCATTGGACGACACGGTCGCAACGACAGTAAAACCTAAGTAGTCGAGGATTAAGTGGCGTAGTTCGGGAATCAAACCTCCGAGTCCCCCGAGAGCTTTGAGTGTACCAGACACTTATAGGAGCGCCGGCCCCTCGGTCATAACCCCAGGTTTCCAAGATATGCTATTGCTTTACCAATAGCTTCTGGACGTGAAAGTCTACAGAGATAGGCACAGGCCCATTTCTTTAAAACTTGGTACATCGAGGTCCTCTTAATTTTTTTTTTTATCTGCCCGGCCCGTTTGAAAGTTTGACTTTATTTCGTCTTATACCGGACTCCGACTGTGCAGATGCAGACCTTTAAGGTTGTCATATAGCAATTCTCCTGAAAAAATCCTCTGAATAAAAATTTCCTTCACCTAAAGTTTGAATTCTTTGAATTCCCCTCTTGTGCAAAATGCGACAACAGTGCATTCTGGTCATTTGGAAGATTGGAGATATGTGTTTCTTGAAGTGAATGTATATATATATATATATATATATATATATATACAGGGTGTTCCGTTAAAGGGGTCCAATATTAATAGGGGTAATAGAGGAGATCACATGGAGCATAAATCAGTATATATAAAGCCTGGTCGGATCTCAATAGTTTTCAAGTTACAGCAAATAGAATGAAAATTCGGAAAATTGTAAAAGAACCCTCATTGCTAAACTATCGATAATGCTACATAAAAACGAAGCACATATTTAGAAAGAGCAGAAAAAACCCTACAAAATGACATCAATTGTATTAAAATAGCAATATTTATTGACGAGTTACAAGCCCTAAAACAGTGAAAAAAGTACGAAATCCAATATACATCAAAATAGTTAATCGTTAATTCCAAAAAGACAACTCTAGCTACAACAAGGAAAATGTAGTAAAATTTGGTCCATTCCGAAAACTTTCGAAAAAGCTTACAATGAACCATATCGGTTTAATTGTGTGAGAGAAATTAATCAGTTTCTTAGTTACAACTCCGCTTTCTTTGACACTAGCAAAGGTTAAACTCCGCCCATCACGATTGGAAACACCGCCTTTTTAATTACTCTCAACTATACATTTTCGATCATGCTTCTTCTGACATGCAACATTTTTAATTATTCAAGAGTTGAATGAAGCAAAATAACTTTACAATAATAGTCTACATTTTAAAGTGGTTTTTTATGGATATAAAGCTTAAGTTAAATTTTTTTAAATTAAACTGGTGGTGAAAATTCGGAAATAATTAAAAATATTGCGATTTGTAACTATGCAAGAAGTTTCAGTACATGTTTTACATGGACAATTATTGTATGTATATGTGCATCATAATTTATGATAGGAAATAATAATAACAAATAGCATAATAATTTTATTAATTATAAATTTAAAAAAGACACTAAATTTTAAATTAATTCATACAAACTTTGTAATTTACAATTTGAGTACACCACAGTCTGTGACTTACAAAATACTGTGCCGAAAAGTGTTGAAAATAAAAGAAAAATGACAAATAAAGAATTACATTCCACGTACTTTATGACATATGTGAAGCATAGTCTTCTGGCCTGCGCTGCACAGTTCAATGTCGGAAGGCAGACGAACGGACATTATTATAATAGGTGTTCGAAGTTGCGCCCATTAACAGAATCGCACAGCCGACAGCGACGTCGTAAAGATTGGCGAACACGCCGAAAAACTCCGACGGATTTGGGAATGTCTCCTGCAGCGACAACGGTTCGCGCTAGTAAATCCTCCGGTGTATCCACAGGCGTTTCATACACCAGCGATTTAAGGTGTCCCCAAACAAAAAAGTCTAACGGATTGAGGTCTGGAGAGCGTGCAGGCCAAGCAACAGGTCCACTGCGTCCAATCCATTTCCCAGGATATGTTGAATTGAGGTGATTGCGAACACCTATGAAAAAATGTGCCGGTGCGCTATCGTGCATAAACCACATATTGTGGCGCAATGTTGCTGGCACATTTTGCAGTAACTGCGGTAAGATATCCCGTAGGAAAACCAAGTACGTACTGCCATTGAGTACATCTGGGAGTAAATATGGTCCTATGAGAAAATCGCCGAGGACACCTGCCCATATGTTCACACTGAACTTTTGTTGTGCGTTCGACGGGAAAACAGTGTGCGGATTTGTATATGACCATGTGTGCATATTGTGCGTGTTTACCACGCCCTCTCTCGTAAATGTTGCTTCATCAGTAAATAAAATATTTTCCAGAAATTGTGGATTATTTTCTGTTACATTAAGCAACCAGCGTACGAATTCTGTCCGCTGAGCACAATCTGTTACTGATAACAGTTGTACCCGCTGCACATGAAAGGGGTGCATGTTTTCTGCACGCAGAACACGCCACACACTTTGGTGAGAAACACCGACTTCAGACGCAGCAGCTCGTGTACTCGTGGAGGGGTTATCTTTAAAAATATTCAGTACATCTTCTTCCATTACAGGTGTTCGTACATGTCGAGGTTTCCCTGCATCAATGCTTGCTGTATTAAACGATCCAGTCTCCCGTAATCGTCTATCGATTTTTATGAAGAGTTTCGAACTTGGGCAACGTCTCCTTGGAAATTGCTCACGGTACATGCGCTGTGCTAGACATGCATTTCCATGAGCTTGCCCGCACATCAGATGCATGTCCGCATATTCTTCGTTAGAGTATTCCGGCATAATTATTATACATCAACTTACTACAATCCCACTTACAACAGCCTCCCTTTAATATAACGCCCACTGATGACTGCTGTTTTATTACACTTTTCTTCCTATACACATAGAAAATTTGCATAAAAAGTACTTCTTCTTCATCATCCTGAAAGTTCATGGAGGAAACGCAGCAGTCACGGAGTTTGCTTTAAGACAAAGCGAGAGCTGCACAATATGTCATTCACTTGACCAGACTGAATAATGAAAGGGTATTGATAGAGGTTGATCAGAAATGTATAATTGAAAGATATTAAAACGGGGTGTTTACAATCGTCATGGGCGGAGTTTCGCCCTTTCGAAGCGTGCAACAGTACAGAGTTGTAACTAGGGAACTGCTTGATTTCTCCCATACAATTAAACTGATATGGTTTATTGTCAGCTTCTTCGAAAGCTTTCGGAATGGACCAAATTTTATAACATTTTCCTTGATGTAGGTAGAGTTGCATTTTTGGAATTAACGATTAACTATTTTGCTAAATATTTGATTTTGTATTTTTTCACTGTTTCAGAGCTTGTAACTCGCCATTAATTCTCAATATTCTAAAACAACTTATGTCATTTCGTAGGATTTTTTCTGCTCTTTCTAAATATGTGCTTCGTTTTTATGTAGCATTATCGATAGTTTAGCAATGAGGGTTTTTTTACAAATTTCCGATTTTTCATTCTATTTGCTGTAACTTGAAAATTATTGAGATCCGGCCAGGCATTATATACTGATTTATGCTCCGTGTGATCTCCTCTATTACCCCTATTAATATTGGACCCCTTTAACGGAACACCCTGTATATATATATATATATATATAAACTCAGGAACGAATGCCTCAAGAGTAAATAAACGGAAGAAATAAACTAGGTGCCTTTTTACAAAAATGAAAACAATAAAAAAAATTACGAAGGAAGCAAATTATGTAACTTAATTAATGAAATATTTGTTTTAAATTGCTAATGATTCAGCAGAATGTAAGAGCATTTACAATTGTTTACTTTAGTTAAAGCTCAAATTCCTTCCTAAATATTACTTTTCACACATTCGTAAAATCATCATCATCTGTTCGCATATAAAATTTCACGTAATTTTAACCAGTTCTCTAAGAATCAAACAGCACTGGAATTTTTCTGTAAAAATCAAAACTGATATTTTAAACAGGCTTTTGAGACGTGATGATGAGAGAAGTGATCACTAGGTAACAATCAAGCTACAATTCAGTGCGTGTTTCACATATTTAAAAAGAAAAGAAAGCTTTCTCGGTTCGTCGGTTTGTTTGTATTTGAATATGAAAATCTGAAAGTTTGATGCATGTAGACATGAAATCAACATTCTAACTGTGTTGCATCAAAAATTTTTGCATTTCCGAGAAGGGGGGAAAAATCTAAAATAATCCTTCTTAGAGCAAAACTTTTTTAGAACAAAACTCATTTAACACTTTTAACTTTATTGAGAAGTTTTTGTCTTTGTTGCATAAATGTATTCAAATCGATTAATGTCTGTCAGATGTTGCGGACGGCAAACTTTCCAAAATTTACGGTATATCGTAGCAATTATACCCTTGTAATAGATTATTTACAATACTGCTTTGAGTTAATGAGGAATGTCTAAATATACAACCAAACTAGTTGGATGTGCCAATACCAAAACATTCTTCTCATACAGCTTAAATTTCAAAAAGTAGCTACATATGTTAATACTTCCATATTATTAGTTCAATGCTATACCAACTTAGATTTTCATCTTAAATTTGTACTTCATTCAATTAATCGGAGTAAAAACGAGTTAATCTCGATCATGATATCAATAGTTTTTCGTTCAAAATCAATAGTTTTTCGTTATTCTTTTGTACATGAGCTGTTTGCGAATATCCGGCTTAGAAGGACGCGAGTTCCCGTCACTGCACGAGCCGTCGATGGACAATAGAACTACAAAAAAAAAAGAAAATTATACAACAATCGCTATCACAGAACCCTTTTTCGGCGGAATATTTTTAAATTGAGGGAGGACCTGTTTTAAAATCAGGGAGAACAAAAAATTTTGTTCAATTCTATAGATAATTTTATACACTTTTCGATGGCACAATAAGGAAAACGGACAAAAATTACTGTTGCAGCGCCCCATATAAGCAGAATTTTTTTCAAATTCAGAGAGGACCTGCTTGGCGGAATATTTTTAATTTTCATAATATAAATATTATAATTAATAATATAAATATTTTTTTTTTTTCGGCGGAATATTTTTAAATTGAGGGAGGACCTGTTTTAAAATCAGGGAGAACAAAAAATTTTGTTCAATTCTATAGATAATTTTATACACTTTTCGATGGCACAATAAGGAAAACGGACAAAAATCACTGTTGCAGCGCCCCATATAAGCAGAATTTTTTTCAAATTCAGAGAGGACCTGCTTGCCATAGCTAATACATTACACAATAAATTAGGTTCAATTCTACGCATAACCTCATACACTTTTCGATGGTACAATGAACGATGGCACAAAAATCGCTATTACAGCGCCCCCTTCTGTCAGAATGTTTCCATATTGAAGGAGAATCTGCTTGCCATAGCCAAAAACATACACAAAAATTTGGCTCAATTCTATGCATAACTTCATACTTTTCGATGGTACAATGGCGACATACGGACAGACAGACATTTTGTATAAACATGTTTTTTGGGACCTCTGATCCCTAAAACGTGTAAATTCGCCGAAAACCAGACGTAAAAAAAAAATTTAGATTACAATACTTTCTTCTATTGAAGGCAGAAAAAAGGAAAAATCGCCTGTGAACCTAGTTTCTGAGCTCTTTTCTTCCGGATTTTTGAATATTTAACTAATATTACAGATACAAAATGTAATCAATTATGAACAATCTTACCGCTTGGAGTCTTTACATCCCCGCACAATATATATCTACATTAGGTAGATATATATTGTGATACACTGATATATCTACATATATCAATCGACAGTGCAAAATGTGTTTTCAAAAGGGGAAAATATTAATCAAGATAATTGTTGTGTAAAGTATCACAGAAGATGAATTATATATAAAAGACATGATGATAGCACGGATTAGGGCTACTATAATATGAATTGTAGGAACCTTAGCACGGATAGAGACGACGTTGCGGGGAGAGGGGGGGGGGGGGCGAAAAATGAAAATTATAAAAGGGCGCCAAAGTCAAGTCCTCCCCCTCCCCCAATACAATTTTCAAGCTACGCCCCTGAAACGGACTAATAGCAATTGTTTATTCATGCATCGCTCAAAAGGTTTGTGTTAAAAGCGGGATTCTGTCTGGATTTTGATTTGCTACATGGGTCGAGTCATTTGACCATAAATTAACTACTGAGAATCGTCGTTGTGGTTTTGCCAAATAGCAAGCTACAAATACGGCCTTTTTTTCGCGCTACTTAAAAGAAATATATATATAGATTGTTGCATTTTAAGGGCCAAAAATCTGAATTTTCACAGAGACACAAGTTACGTTGCATATTTTACAGATATCTTCATCAGACAAAACCATCCATGTAGACAGTAGGACGGTCTTGTAGACTGTGTTTCAACTTTGGGAAAATCGACATAATCAAATTTTTAAAAATGTATGTGTAAATTTGTATGTATTGTTATGTATGTATATTGTTATGTATGTATATTGTTATGTATGTATATTGTTATGTATTTTAAAAATGTAAAAAACTTACCATCATGCGAAGGACGCCAGCTGAAGGGAAATATTACCGCGTCTTGAAGTGTGCTAGCGACATTCAGTATTTAGAATCGCGAAGTAAAATGTCAATCGTTCCGTCGTTTCCCTCTTGTGTAACAGGTGTCAAATAAGTAGAAATCCAAGGACTACAACTACTCAAGACGACTATATTCTTTGTGCGCAAGCACGGCGTCACACGTCATTTACTGACCATTGCCTCGCTTCCGAGCGTGTAGCTTTGATTTGAAAATTTATCTCGTCAAACTGTTTACAGAAAGTTTAATTCCAATAAGGTGTATGGAAAGTGCACAGTAATTTGCTCTTCACTAATTCCC
This sequence comes from Maratus speciosus, assembly GCA_963932465.1. Classification (NCBI taxonomy): domain Eukaryota; kingdom Metazoa; phylum Arthropoda; class Arachnida; order Araneae; family Salticidae; genus Maratus; species Maratus speciosus. The sequence continues at coordinate 456,856,799 of OZ010796.1, read as the reverse complement.
TAGTACAAGGTCTGATTAGATCAGTAATGTCTGCCACATCCATGGCCTTCCCCCATTGTAGTTCCTTGTCGAATGGAAATAACATCCCTTTGCCCAGCAACTTCGGTGCTCGATTTCATAGGCACCGGCTTAACGGAGACGACGGGAACAAATCAGGCAAACTTCCATCACTTATTTTAAAATGTTATTTTGTCTTAATTAATCAAAATGTGTAAATAGGAAAAATACTATTTTAATTAGTGGTTGAAGTATGCTTGATTGCTATTTCGACCCGTAAAGCCGGCGCCTATGCCTGGTTTGACATCTCGGATGGCCATGATAAACGTAAGACAGCAACAAAAACAATAACCCCATCAATTTCTGCATTTCAGTTCAATAAAAAAGCGGAATTATGACACCCCCCCCCCCCCCGTTGAATAAACAAAGAAATCGTATTGTAAAAACTAAAATAATTATTTCATATGTTTCTCACTAGTTTCCCTTTCAACACAATAAAACATCACGCAAAAACATCCATTTGCTTATGCTCAAATCATATAATTTTTCTTTACATGCTTCATAGCATTGCTAAAGATTCCTATCTGTTCTTATACTCAACAATTTTTTCAAAATATTCTATTTTCTACAACAGGAAGGCATTAAAAATAAATGAAAATTTGGTATAAGTAAGTGGAAGGTATGTTTATTTTCCACAACGCTTAATGGCTTATTAATCAAATTATGGGGAGGTTAAATAATTACAGAAAATTCTAATATTACTTCCAACCACGCAAACTACTTTTTAGTGTAATAAACATCATTTCATATTCAATGTCTAAGCTTTCTAAGACACTTTATTCTGCTTTAATTTTTATCATTTCATACATTTAATTGGTTTTAGAATATATGATTAATATATAACAATCTATGAACTTTTTATATTATCTTGAAGTAAAAATACAAAAGCATTTATACGTAAAACATTCAGTCACTATATAAAAAATAATACTGGTGTTTTCTGTTCGATTTTCTACTAGTCTCTCACACTTTGTGTTTTAATTTTTCTCTCAACTACACTGATCGGAAAAAAGATCTAGCAACGAAAAATAAATAAATAAATTTAAATATATGAAACAAATACTAATAAGATCGGTGAAACAATATGCACATGCATTTTTCGAGATTGTGTTGTTTCGATAACGTTTAATAGACTACCAAAAATAATTAAAATTATCCCAATACGTACTTTGAACCTCGTAGAAATATTTTAAAAATGTCTTTATTTCTCGAAATGTATTTTCCAATACGTTTATAAACTCATTCAATTTTGCTTTTCTTATAACATAAAAGATAAAATATTTAAAAGTTAAATTTTGCAAGCGACTGTTTGCGAAAAATTTTGCATTATATCACCTTTCGTGTTTAACCATATATATATATATTTTTTTTTTTTTTTTCACAGCACTGTATACATAAAAGTTACTAATAAAGTACCAAAATTTAGTTGAATTTCAGTCGAACATGATATGATTAAAAGAATTAAAATGTATTAAAATTTTTCAGTGTCAGAGAATTCGAATACCATTCATTGATTATGCGGGATTGCATCACGTAATAATGTTCTGTTTATTATCTCAAATACATATTTTGAACGCGAAGATATGAAAAAAAAAATAGCTTTGGTTTTCGATTGACATTTGTACTGATGAGGAGCTTGTATAAAACTCGAAATGTCTACTGTAATTTATTTTATTTTGTAATACAGTAGAAGATCTTTATAACACACACCTTGAGACGAGATGTATGTATTATAGAATTTTGCGTTATACACTGGTGTCCAAAATTAAGCACCAGTCGCAAAATGCTAATTTTTAAGTAACCGAATACTCAAAAGGAAGTAATATAATTCAAATAATTACTATCCCTACAGCACAGCTAATCCATATAGCATCACATTCATGTCACACGTGATCACAAGCGTCACAGTCACTACGGTGAAACAAAAAATAGGAAATTCCATACGTCTCATCATGAGTCTCAAATGATCACTATATGTGACTCCACTGAGACGTCAATGTGACTGCTGCTTTGTGACGAGTCACCAGGTGACTTTACAATGTAGTTACATTGTGACTCTCATGTGACTGTCATTTTTAGACTCAATTTCGAAGTCATCATGAACGTTGCATCATGATAAGTCCCCAAATAATATCACATTATAGTCACATGGTGACTTTTCACAAAAGAGCACAATGGTGACTTCACAGTAGTCTCTATGTCACCTGAAAGTCATCATGTGACTTTAATGTGACATTATTTGATATTTTATCAAAATGCAGCGTTCACGATGACTTTGAAATTGAGTCTACAGATAACAGACACATAAGACTCACAATGTAACTACATTCTAAAGTCACATAGCGACTCGTCAAAAAGCAGCAGTCACAGTGACGTCTCAGTGGAGTCATATATAGTGATCATTTGAGACTCATAATGAGATGTATGGAATTTCCATTTTTTTTTTTTTTTTTTTGCTTCACCGTAGTGACTGTGACACTTGTGACCATGTCTGACATAAATGAGATGTTATATGGACTAGCTGTGCTGTAGAGATAGTAATTATTCGAATTATATTATTTCCTTTTGAGTATTCGCGTACTTGAAAATTAGCATTTTGTGATTGGTCCTTAATTTTGGACACCAGTGTACAAAACACATTTCATACATCATTAAACTCACCTTCTAAACATGGCTAAATATGTCTGGAATATATCAATATACAGGGTGATTCAAAAAAAGTTTACAAAATGACGAGTCAAATCAGGCATTCAACAAGGATAAAAAATCACATAGGAACACAGGGTCGCAGACCACTTATTTAGTCACAAATAAGGGTGTTTCATCCTAACTGAACCCGGATTGACGGTAATAATTTCGAGAAAGAAATAAAAACATTGTAATGAAAATGCAACGACATGCTCCTTTTTTGTGTGAAATGTGATAACATCACGAAAAGATCTGAAAAAACATGTTGCTCAAGCAATCGAAGATACCGTATGAATTGATAATCACAGTCCAAAATGTGGGCGTCAAGTGCATGCTGCTGGTGCGTATAATGCAAACTTCTACAACTTTGTTTGGTGTTATCACATTTACAACAAAGGTGAGAATGTCTGTTAAATGTTTTATTATAATGTATTTCATTTTTCTGAAAGTTATTACCGTCAACCCAAATTGAGTTAGGATGAAACACCCTGTATTTGTGACTCAATAAATGGTTTGCAACCCTATGTTCCTGTGTGATTTATTATTCTTGTTGTATGCCTGATTTTCCATGTCATTTTGTAAACGTTTTTTTTTTTTTTTTTTTTTTAAATCACCCTGTGTAGTAGAAGAGCTATATATCACATGCCTTGGGACCAGAAATTGTGCAGATTATAAATTTTAATATAATGTAGATCATTGCACGCATTATTAAATTACCTTAAAACTAAAAAACAAAACCTGTGGCTGTATGATCCATGAAGGATCAGGGCCTACAGTGCCCAACTCTGTTCACTAGATCCTGGACCCCGAGGTGCTATGCAGCATGTGCCCCGGCCGGGTGGTCAATCCGACGCGACACCCTCGGTGCTTAGTTCCCAAGCAAGCTTGGTACTCATTTTATCGACCTCGAAGGGATGAAAGGCTGAGTGAATCTTGCCCAGCCGGGAGCAGAACTCTCGACCTGTAACGTGGTAGACAGGCGTGCTGACCACTACGCTACTGGGCTTCAAATTACCTAAAAGCGTGATCCAAATATGCCTGAACAAAATCATTATATTATTCATTTTACAAAATGTTTAATTTAATAATAATAATTGTTTCATTAAGAAACTCCGAAATAAGGTGTTAACGATGAAAATGTATCATAGTTATTGGTCTGGAGAATAGCAACATTTCTACAATGCGGAATGCAGCTACCTCTTAACTGCAAAATTCATTGGTTACATCTGAGAAGTTGTGCGTTATACTGATCTTCTGCTGTATTAATGTGTATTTTAGTTTATTAAATTTCGGATTTTAAATGTCTTTTTTATTTTTGTATTTTATTAGTCCTGCACTTTAACTCTCCTGTTCCCAATGCATCATCTAGTGTGCGCTTTTTTTTTTAAATTTTTAATTCTTAATAAAACTGCCACAGGCAACTTCAGACCTATTTATAGGCTTCTTGGGGTACTAATGAAGGTGTTTGATATTAATCAGCACTTGCTGTTACAAAGTGGGTTTTTTTTAATAACTTTCCAAAGTTCCTCGTGATCTTTTGGCTCGCCACGCTTCGACTTTCTCTAGGTTTTTTGTTTACTATGATTGCAAAAGGTCAGTAATGACTTTATTTATCACTAGCAGCTTTAGATGTGTATAAAAATTGTCAAGGAAATGTTACTCTAGTACCCAAAGTACACTAAAGTGTGTGGTACTATAATTATCTAATACAAACAAAAAACATTAAAATTGGATTTTTTTGTTTATTTAGAGGCTGATAATTAAAAACAATTGAAAAAATGAAAATTACTTTGGTATGCCCTATGTAGGAACTGGGAGGTTAAAGTTTAACTTATATGTTCATTGAATATACATGTATTAGTATATTTTCTTATAAGATCTTAACGTAAAAAAAGTAGATATAAATGTGTAGAATTGTTTGTAAGGTTAATGTATTTTAAACTAATACATTAACCCTTTATGTACTGAATTATGAATTCATGAAAATTTTATCTTCTAAAGCATTTTTTGTGAATTGTTTAAACTCATTAGAAGATTTACATAATCATTTAATAAATTTAGAAGGATTTTAGAGGGACTGAAGGGTTTAGAAGGATTAATTAAATTTGAATTTATAGGGATTTTGTATAATATTTGTAGCCCCATTCAAATCTTTTATTTTAAATATTTTTCTTAGTATTTTGTAGAATTAGGAAATGTACAAATATAATGTTCTTACAATAGAAATATAGAAATATTTCCGAATTGTAAAATCCCCCCCCCCTCCCCCAACGCCAAGAGAGCTTAAAAGATGCAAAGGCAAAATAAATCATTCTTTTAAAAATAATTTTGTTTTGTGTAACCAATAATGCTTTTGGAACAAGATAAAGCAATGTATCTATAACTCATTCTAAACCGTATCAAACCGTACAACTAATCGATGTACTAAATGAATTTTATAATACGTTATTTTAATAGTACTTACAAGTCGTCAGTAGATAAAGGGTTAAGAGACTAAAAATAGGTAATTTTTAATTACAAATATTTATTTTTTTTAAATGTATTTTTTGGAGCGAAATAGTTTGAAAAGTGATTGCAAATATTTTTTTCACTATTCTCTCGTATTTCAAGTAATTAAGGTCCTATTTTAATAATGAGAAAGCACTCACAAGTGGATGTTAAACCAATGGAAGCGTTCTTTTCAGATTTCTCGTTCACGTTTAAATATTTTTAAATGATTTTTTTTTCTTTTCTTTTCTTTTTTTTTTTTTTTTTTTTTTGCATAGGGTATCCGAGGTCTATGTCCTGCCAAGTACTCTTTGCTTTTTCGATTTTAGATGCAGTTTTTTTTTTTTTTTTTAATCATTATTACTTTTATTTAATCTGAGGATACTTTCCCCTTCGGAACCAGTTTAAAAAATGAAAGTGTCCTCAGGAAAAAAAAACCGCAATCAAAATCAATAAAGTAAAAAAGTACACGGTAAGACATCGTTGTCAACTATCCTATGACAAAAACAGAAAGAAAATCATTTCAAAATATTGAAATGTGAACGAAACTTTTGAAAAGAACTCTCGTGTTGGTTTAACATTAGCTTGCAAGTGTCTTCGCGTAATTAGGGTAGGCTCTTAACGTTTTAATTATTCTATAAATCAGAAATACGAATTTCCTAACTGACAAGATAATCAATATAACTGTCCCACTTTAATTAGAGCGTGCTCTTAGATCAAAAATGTGTTTTTGAGCGTTAAGATGCAAATTAAGAAATGAGTGTCTTTTCCCTTTCGTTTTTCACGCTTTATTAAAGAAATTTCATTAATATTTTTCTTCAGTCATTGACCATTTATTAACACATATCTTGATTATGAAACTGTAAAAGAAAAAAATATGTAGGTAATAATCACATTTCATGCATATAATGCCTTGAATAGCTGTTCTGACTTTGAAGGTTGGGCATTCTCACACAATAGTTTAAAATTTTTATTATTTCTTTCTGTTTTATGTAATGTATTTCTTCTTGTTTCTGTATCAAGGTGTTAATGACCCCCCCCCCCCCAACTTCTATTTTAATTATCATATCAAAATGATATTTGAATATGAAACTGCAGTGAAATGCAGCATGTTCTTTACTGAAAACAGCGTGTGTAAATTGGATTTATTTTTTTATAAATAGGCCAAACAAAAAATCGAATTTTTAAATTTCCTTTTTATGGTGTCATCTATTATTGGTCTCCACAAAATTGCAATATATTAGCTAAGTAAATATTACTAATTTTATCATCATTTATATTTTCAAAATTGATGTACGTTAATTAAATTGACACTTTAACTATTTCTTCAGAAAATGGGCAAGGAATATCGCGTTAAATCGACGTAAAACAAAAAGAATAATTAACGAACAAAAAATTTCCATAATGTAATTTCATTTTTTTTTAATCTCATTTTCGTTGCCTTTGCATCATATTATTCATAGAAATACATTTGTTTATTTTACGGAATAGATTTTATCTGATAAAAAAAAATGAAATTTATTACCTCGGTGGGAATTTTTATGGAATTGGACTTTAATGGTGATTTTTCTAACTGTGTGAAAGTTCAGTACGTCATCGAAGTATATAAAATAAAATAATCTTTAGCTGATATGAACGATAAACTAGTTAATATTGTTCGAGTCAGGATTAATTATCAGCAAGGCATTATTACTTCTGAGTTTTGCTTTTTTTATCACTTTAATGGTGTGATATGTGACTACACTAAAAAATTAATGCAGTGATAAATTCATAAAGAAAATAGTTGTAAGCAGACAAATTGAAATTATTAAATAATAGTAAAATTAATTTTCTGTAAAATTTTAGATGTGTCAAAGCCGATAAAAGGCAGGTTTTTTTTTTGTCTTTTTTTTTTTGTGAAATGAAACGAATTATAGGTAAGAAATGTGTTTCAAAAACATAATATTTAACGTTTTATTCGAAAAATTATTTCGTTAATATTTTTTATGATTTATTTAATTAAATATGGGATAAATACTTTATTTGAACAAAATATTAAGCACTGGTATTTCTTAAATATTTCTGCAGTTTTTGAAATATTTACAGGCATATATTTGCAGGCAATATTCATTAATCTGAAATGTTTTAATTGTACAGCAGGGCTCGGCGCATATAGAACAAATTCTATTATTCTTACCAGTATCTTTTATCAATAATCTTCATGATATTGTCCTATTGCATATCTTAAAAAAAATTTCTCTTGAAGATTATCGATAAAATATACTGGTAAGAACAATAAAATTTGTCCTATATACTCCGACCCCCGTGTACTGTACAACCATAAAAAATGGCAGTTTCTGTGATGATAATGAGCAAAATGATATCCAAATTTAAATTTAATAATGGGAATTTGAATTTATCGTTCAGTAAAATTGATATCCTTCTAGAATTCCTGTGTTTCATTTAAATATATTAAGACTCCCATCACTTATCAAATCATTTTAACGAATTAGCGTCAGTAAACTGCCAGCTCTAAGTTAATCAAATTTGAAGCATTGGTGCCATAAGTTTTATATAAATGTTTTGATTATGCTTAAAAATTTTATATCAGAAGTAAAAGTATGTATAGTGCACAAAACATTAAAAAAAAGCTTTTAGGGGTTGAGGGTGGGGGGACATACAAAAGGGTTTATTTAGTCGGTTATATGCAAGGTGAAAGATAAATGGAGTTCGGCTTGTATACACCCGTATAAGTATTGACGCCTTCAATATCACAAATCTCCCTAATTGTCCCTCGTGTAAAAATTTTGACTTTATGTAATACACATTTAAAAGTAAACCCTGTTTAGGAAATTTTTAGCATTCCTTGTTTTATTCCTATTATTCAAATTTAGAAGGGGTTTTACTTAATTGTTATGTGTTAATAACACTATTCAATATTATTTTTTCATTCAAGAGTTCTAATTGTACACTGTAAAAAAAATCCGTCAATACACATAAATATTTCCGTAAAATTTACGGAATACTTTCATTTTTCTAAGAAAACAGTTCAATTTCCGTAATTGATATTTTGAGATTATAAATCCCTATAAATCCAGTAAGTTTTCCCTAAATTTTACGGAATATTACTGTATTGCTGTCAAAACAGTACAAGTTCCGTAAATGATGTTTTGAAATAGTTGCTTTTGTTTGGAAAGCAAAGTAATTAATTGTTGTTTATACTTGTCTTTCAGTGCTATTATTTTTATTGAAATTCCATTATTGGCTGAATATGGCTCTATAGTGGAAATATATTCAATGATTTTCCAATAATGGCTGAATAGTATATTTTACATGAGTTTACAGGTAAAACCGATAAAAATTATGGCGCCATCTATAATATGTACGTTTAAACAACTCGCTATAATATTTTTTCTTTTCTTTTTTTTATAAAAAGCTAACGTATTTTTACGATATTTAAAAAAGAATGAAATCTTTTTAATATCTTTTTAAGTTTGAGACCGTTAAAAAGGAAATGTTACAGTTTATTTTTCATTATGATTTTAAAATAATGTTTGACTTATTTATAGCAAGCTGTTAATATATTTTTTTAAGTTTCTGTTAGGATGTTTTAAAAGGAAAAAATCTATTTTTAATTTTAATATTTTTTAATCTATTCACTTTAACAGATTCGCACATAAAATTTAAAACATATCTGAAATATAATAATGAAATTATTATGAAATTGATGTTTATCTAAGTTTAATAAGCAATAAAGGAAATTTATTTTAATACCATGTAGTAATTAAATATTTATTTGAGTTCAGACAAATAATTTGAAAATTTTGAAAAAGTACATGTTTGAAAGAAAAAATGTTGGTATTCTTGCAAAACTAAATGAATGAATAAATATATAAAAATAATATTAAAATAAAATTTGAAAAATCTTGCAAAAAAGAAGCAGTCATGAGTGGATAAGACATCACGCCGCTAATCGCTTGAGAGCGTGGGTGGGGGGCGGGTTCGAATCCCACCGGTTCCGTTGCACACTCTTTTTGGAGACCCCATGGTTGTAATTCTCTACTGTTGTAAATTTCCTTATGCTATCTCGTCCCTGTATATCGACGATGACTTATAAGCGGGCCCTGGTGTCAAGCACACAAGTCTGATGTATGTGTTCAATAACACAAACAAATAAACAGAAGCAGTCATTACTCTTAACACATTCTTTCATACCTGTAATAGTTTAAAGAGTAAAATTTATCTTTTATAAATCATGAAACTAAAAAGCTAAATATTCAAAATTATAAGGGGGGAAATGTGTAAAATATTCAGAATTATATACTCAATTGAAAAATATTATCTCTACGAAAATACTTTCCTTGTTGAACATGTTAGCCTTTGCTTTATAAAAGATATCTAAAATAAGTAACGATATTTGAAGACGTAGTTTGTGAAGCCATGGCGTAATCGTTAAGGGCGCTATTCTGGAAGAGGACAGTTTCCTGGTTCGAATCCCGTCAGGTTAAGTGTTGTTGATTTAGTGCTGTTTGAATTAAATTGTGATTTTCTGACCTTAATGTAAACGTGTCCTTGATAAGCGAAGTGTCAAATTCATAAATATGCAAGTTTCTCCTTGAAAAATTATTATGTTTTATCTTTGAGACGAAAATTTTTAAAAATGGAATTTTTGCGAAAAAAGGGAATTTTCCCCGGAATTTGCGGAAATAAAATTTCCGTTCAAATACTGGAAATAGTACTGGCGTCTCGATTGCCAGTACAATTTCCGTATTTTAACGAATTTTTTTTTTTTACAGTGTAGAATTATAATATTGCTTCAGATTGTTATTACAGAAAGGCATTCATAACTATAAGAATAGACTTTACTCTTTTTCATTTATCTAAAAAATATTCTAACAAAGCAATTATACACGAAATGATCTCAGATTCCCTGATAAATTTTGTGGAAGCTAAACTTATAAATGAAAGTGAAAGAAAGAGACGAATGCTACTAAAAATAAATTTTATTTCTTAGGATGGAAATAATGGTTATACAACAAAGAGATAAAATTTGGACTGTCATTACTTTTCTGAGAATAAAATTACATGTATATGTTGAATTTTGCTATTCAAAGATAGAGCCCAGTTTGGGCTTTGTTTTATAAATTTATTTTTTTATTTTAAAATAAATGTGACACAATGTGATAATCTATTCTTTTGCTTTTTAGAATGATATCAATCTTCGAAAAATGATCATCAGAATAAACGAGCTCAATTGTACACAAAACAACTTTCTTCTCCAACATAATCGGTGCCGATAATCTAATATCAGTCTTTTTGGAATAATGTTTATCTTAGTGAAATAATTATCCTAATAAATGAGCTCAACTGTACACAAAATAATTTTCTTCTCGAATAAGTGTGGATAATCTAACATCGCGCATTTTAGAATATAATATTTATCTTCGCGAAATGATCATCTGAATAAGCGAGCTCAACTGTATGGAAAACAACTTTCTTCTCCAACTTTAATAAGCGAATTTTATTTCGTAATATCAAGATGTTGTGATGATATTTTTTGTACCTTTAGATTATACAGATAAGCTTTTCAAAAATATCTTACAATGTATAACATTTCCATATTTACTTTCAAGTAAATAAAATATAAGAATGTAATTCTTTTGTTTGACTTCTATGGTTGGTTGGCATGATACAGTTTTATTTGCAAAACTAAAACACTCATAATTTCAAACATCATATTCACATGGAATTTTCTTTTAAGAAATATTTTCGGTAAGTCTTAGAAATGAATTCACGTATAGTGATACGCTAACCAGATGATAAAATTCACAGTGAAATCTCTAACATCATGAATAAACTAACCAGATGCCTCTTCTCCTATAAAAATACTACTTCTTACTTCCATATATCTTAAATATTTTATGATCTACCTCATGAGATAGAAATTGTTTCAGGGTTTGTTTGTTTTTTATTATTGTTGTTTTTTATAAGGTTTTCAAGAATCTTTTTGTATTATTATTTGATGAACTGATGCAACATTCAAAATGTATTTTATTTCAGCAAGCACATGCTAGAGAAGTATTCCTATTGATTTATTTCAGGTTGTAAGAGTTTTTGAAATAGCTATTTATTAATTCTGAATTAATACAGGAAAATATTTTATGTAATGATAGCTTTAAAACATCTAGGTTAATATAAATCTACCTTAAAATGGCCGATTCAGCTTTCACGATTAAATATTTTTTAACAATTCAGGATAATTTTCAAGGATAACTATGAATAACCCAATATTATGCACCAATAATACTTTTATGTTAAAATCTCTGGTAAATGTAAAAGGCATTTGAATGTAAACTTGGTAAGTGGAATTGTTTAAACTTTTTTATAGCGGAAATCAAGTGACTGCAATATATTTTTATTGTTGTCACTGGATTAGAAAAATTGTTTTTAATGAGTCGTTTTCAATCTGCTTGCTGGTCGTTATGTAGAAAAATTCTAATAACATAATTACAGTAAGGCCTCAAATATGATATTAAATAATAACATTAATATTTATTTTGGTTCTGTTTAATTTTATTCAAAATCCAAACTAAGCAAACATGGTTGAAATACACTCCGGCCATACGCAATAGCGTGTGAGTTGAAATTATAAATGCAGAAGAAAGAAAAGGTAAAGTACTAGTAACAAAAACTTTTTTCCCCCGGAGAGAAGATCTAAAATACGGCTACCGAGCCTTTTTGCCGGAAAGTCGCTTGTCACCGCAATTTCTGAACAGCAATCTTTGTCTTATTTACTTGCAAAGTTTCTGTTATTAAACAAGACACGTTTTTCTATTCTAAAATATTAGTTGCTCGGTACACCAGTTGGACACCCCTAGTTTAAGATCCAATGATTCGGCGAAGAGCCTTAAAACTTGACCCGAAATTACTTTTAGAATGTTGGACTATTATTGACAAAACCACAAACATTTATCCGTATATCTTATAATTTATTAGTTAAATATAAATACTGGTTTGTGCTATATTTTATAATTTTAATTATTACTATCTAAAAAGTGTGACAGCCTGATTAGTTAATTTGTCGCTTGCAAAGTTTCTGTTATTAAATAAGGCACGGTTTTCTATTCTAAAATAGTATTTGCTCGGTACACGCTGGACACGCATAGTTTAAGATCCAATGATTCGACGAAGAGCCTTAAAACTTGACCCGTAATTACTTTTAGAATGTTGGAATATTATTAATGACAAAACCACAAACAATTATCTGTATATCTTATAATTTATTATTTAAATATAACGACCGGTTTGTGCTATATTTTATAATTTTAATTATTACTATCTAAAAGGTGTGACAGCCCGATTAGTTAATTTGTCGCTTGCAAAGTTTCTGTTATTAAATAAGACACGTTTTTCTATTCTAAAATAGTATTTGCTCGGTACACCAGTTGGACACCCCTAGTTTAAGATCCAATGATTCGAGGAAGAGCCTTAAAACTTGACACGTAATTACTTTTAGAATGTTGAAATATTATTAATGACAAAACCACAAACATTTATCTGTATATCTTATAATTTATTATTTAAATATAACGACTGGTTTGTGCTATATATTATAATTTTAATTATTACTATCTAAAAAGTGTGATAGCCTGATTAGTTAATTTGTCGCTTGCAAAGTTTCTGCTATTAAATAAGGCACGTTTTTCTATTCTAAAATAGCAGCTGCTCGGTACACCAGCTGGACACCCCTAGTTTAAGATCCAATGATTCCACGAAGAGCCTTAAAACTTGACCCGAAATTACTTTTAGAATGTTGAACTATTATGAATGACAAAACCACAAACCTTTATCTGTATATCTTATAATTTATTATTTAAATATAACGACTGGTTTGTGCTATATTTTATAATTTTAATGATTACTATCTAAAAAGTGTGATAGCCTGATTAGTTAATTTGTCGCTTGCAAAGTTTCTGCTATTAAATAAGGCACGTTTTTCTATTCTAAAATAGCAGCTGCTTGGTACACCAGCTGGACACCCCTAGTTTAAGATCCAATGATTCGAGGAAGAGCCTTAAAACTTGACCCGAAATTACTTTTAGAATGTTGAAATATTATTAATGACAAAACCACAAACAATTATCTGTATATCTTATAATTTATTATTTAAATATAACGACTGGTTTGTGCTATATTTTATAATTTTAATTATTACTATCTAAAAAGTGTGACAGCCTGATTAGTTAATTTGTCGCTTGCAAAGTTTCTGTTATTAAATAAGACACGTTTTCTATTCTAAAATAGTATTTGCTCGGTACACCAGTTGGACACACTTAGTTGGACACACAAGAGTCCTGTTCCTGCCGGCGAAGACACTCACGAGCTAATGCTAATCCTATGGGGAGGGATTTTTCTAATATCTCGTTTGCATTTCGACATTTTTAAATAATTTTTTTTGCATTGGATAGCCGAGGTCCGTCTCTACAGCGCACCTTGGTTACTTTTTCGATTTTGGTTGCAGGTGTTTTTTAGAATGACACTTTCATTTTCAGAACCGGTTTTGAAAATGAAAGTAACTTCATCAAAAATATCTGCGACCAAAATCGAAAAAGTAATCAAGGTGCGCTGTAGAGACGGACCTCGGCTATCCAATGCAAAAAAAATTATTTAAAAATGTCGAAATGCAAACGAGATATTAGAAAAATCCCTCCCCATAGGATTAGCATTAGCTCGTGAGTGTCTTCGCCGGCAGGGACAGGACCCTTAAGATGCAATGATTCGAGGAAGAGCCTTAAAACTTGACACGAAATTACTTTTAGAATGTTGAAATATTATTAATGACAAAACCACAAACATTTATCTGTATATCTTATAATTCATTATTTAAATATAGCGACTGGTCTGTGCTATATTTTATAATTTTAATTTTTACTATCTAAAAAGTGTGACAGCCTGATTAGTTAATTTGTCGCTTGCAAAGTTTCTGTTATTAAATAAGACACGTTTTTCTATTCTAAAATAGTAGTTGCTCGGTACACCAGTTGGACAGCCCTAGTTTAAGATCCAATGATTCGACGAAGAGCCTTAAAATTTGACCCGTAATTACTTTTAGAATGTTGAAATATTATTTAATGACAAAACCACAAACATTTATCTGTATATCTTTTAATTTATTATTTAAATATAATGACTGATGCTGGGCAACATATAACAATAATATGTTCCCGCACCATGTTGGTTAAGTCAAAGTACAGTTGCGTAATTTGTTATTTCTGTTTGTATAAATATTTTTTTATAAAATATAATTATGAGTGTAAAATTATAATGTTTATATATTTAAGTAAAATAGGAGTGTAAGTTCATACAAAAATTATTACGTTGACTTTAAATATTAAATATATATTTTTTTTAAATTGTTTTATTGTAAAATTAATGTATAATGTTGAATATAGTGCGGATCTCAGATAACAACAATAGCCAGACGCCATGGTGTCGTTTTATGACAAGCCAGTGGAAAGTGGTGTATAATTAGAAATCGTAAAATAATAAAAATGTTGGAATAAATTTATGGCCTTAATAAAAGTGTTGGAATAAATTTATGGCTTTTTAGAGCACCCAAACTTTAAGGCATATAATAATATTAAAGTATATGTAAGGGGCCATTTGCAGACTGTTAGCTAATAGGTCTATCTCAGGATAAGACAAAATCTTCTCACATCCAATAAGGGAGGGCTATACAAATAGTTCCACCCACTTCCAAGGGATGTTATTGTAGGAGAAAAAAGTTTGAAAAAAGGGAGTCTAAGAAAAGATGCCGAAGACACAAGAGCGATCCTGAAAGCCCATGTCATGCATCAATCGAGCCCTAGTAATGCCCAGGCGAGATGGACATATCGGAGAGAGCCTAAGCTAGCCTAATTGACCTGATGATGTCTTCCTGGTGTCAAAATAAAATGGATTGTCCTACTGCGGTCCGTAACTATGCATCCCGCCATCCCGATTTCGCCGTTCTGATGAGAAGATGAATCCGGATGATGTTTGGATATGATCCTTAGCATCGCGACAGCTCTGAATTTGATGAATAAAGGCCACCATCCCGTATATGATTCAAGGTATTACATTAATCTTTTTCTTTACCACTTTAATTATATGAGAAATTATAAATATCCTTTTATGATATTTTATGGTAGAGAGCAATCTGAGATCCAACAAAACCAATAATTAAAGATAATTAAGGTATTTTAAAAATGAAAGCGAATTATTTTTCTTGCAAAAAAAATATAATAATAAGAGTAAATGAAAAAATTTTTTTAAAGATTAAATATACATGTAATAATGAGCAGCAAACAAAAGTGTTGCTTTCCCTTTTTTGAATTAAAATAATGTGTATATGTATATAGTTGTGTTCAATGTAAATAAAATATTTAATCAAGTATTAAAAAGTTTCTGTAATTATTTAATTGATAAATGTTTAAGGTGTGTCAATTTATTTTTACAGCTTAAATTTAGTTTAATTCATAAGTGGAAGAGTTCGTCTAAATAAATCACAACGCAAACTCTTAATTTTATTCGTAATTAATTAAATTTAATAATTACAGTTTTACGCGGATTATAATTTAATTTTATTAATTATTCGCGTTGCTCTTCTATTAGAATTACGTAATTACGATCACTTATGTTATTTGAATTTATTTAAGGTATATAAAATTATATACCGGTTTACTATGAGGTTGCTAGGATGATTTGGACAAATTAACAATTTTGGGTGTAAATTAAATAGGAAATAAACAAGTGTAATTATCTGTCCATCATCCCCCCTCATTAAAGTAAAATTGTGCCGTGAGCAGGATTTAAAAAAAAATGCCTATAATTTTCTTTAACTGATTACATTGTATATTTTTAGACCTTTCTAACAAACACAAATTTCGATTCATGATATTGTTTACTATTAAAATGTAAACAACACGGAAATATGACTTCTACTGCCTCTCAGAATGCAAAATATGCATTACGCTGACATTAAAAAAAAGCACCTGAATTTAAGACTATTAAATTGTGCTGTCAGACAATGAAATTGGCGAAGAAGAGAACAATTTTTTATTATTATTATTTATTTAGCCAACAATTCTTTCTTAAAAGATTGTTACATTTTCATATTTATTTATTTTTACTGAATGAAATAAAAATTTATTTATTCAAAATTTTATTTATCATTAGCATTCCGTATGTGAATTCTACTGTCTAAAATTTAATGATATGTTTGAAAATAAAAGATAATAAATTATTATTATTAATCAAACATTAATAATTATTATTTAATTATAAAAAAAATGTTATTAATACACTTGTATAATTTTAAAAGTACTAAAATCAAATAATAATTACTACGTAAAATCGTATGCAGCCATCTATGAGTACCCGGCCGGACCAAAGAACTTCTGCCAGCAGAAAAAATCTTTGTATACTCACAAACCACTACATCCAATTTTTTTTTAAATCCTGAAAGGCAAATTTGGTTAGATTTGAACCTGTCGGCATATATCAGCAATAGCTACGGTTGTTTTTGCTACAACGCGGGAGAATTCAAATGCTGCATCTCGCCATTTTCCCCTGCAAATAAAAAGCAGAAGGTTTACGTTAAATATGACACAAATACATACACTATTTATACATAGATTATGTTAAAAATTACATACAGACATGCACAGTTAGTTAAGAAGAAAGTATATCAAGAAATTTTACGAATTAATAAGGTCATGATAAGCATAAAATGGGTTTGAAGTACATACCTTTGGAAGTCGTAAATTTTTGTCACAGCTCTAATCACGTCAGCAAAAAGTGATTAAGAGCTTGGCCGACCCCTCGCACTCGGAGAATTGGGGAGGTTAAGAACTGGTTTTTCTTTTTCTTTTTCTTTCCCGGTTTTCAAGGCATATGATCCGTTTTGAATTTCGTCTCGGGTGAAAAAGGAGAATCTTACGTAATAATATATCAAAGGAGATAGATTGAGCTTGTATATTTTGACGTATCATACAAAGAAATATAAAAATAAATAAATAAAATAAGATAGCAAGTTTGTATACAATATTTTTCTGAGTATGATTTGAATACATCAGATTAATTATGTGAAAATATTCAAATGTTAAGTGTATATAATATATATATATATATATATATATATATATATATATATATATATATATATATATATATATGAAAATATAAAATGTCATATTACAAGCATTGTATTTACTTTTATTCATTATAAAATGTGTTTTAAATGAAACACTGTGTCATAAGGTTATATGTAATGAAATGATATGTCAAATGTGTATGCCATTATTTTCCTGTATTTAGGTGTATTTCGGCATATTAGTTTCATACAAAATTATAGCTTTGAAAGTATTTTTGGGCACTTAAACTGTAAATTTACAAAATTATTAAACATGTGTGTGGTAAAGAAAATTCTTGGAAGAAGATGCCAGATTTTCAGCACAGATAGATGTCTTCTAGGAATAAAAATGTCAACAGACAACTATGAATAAATCATGTTTTGAACTTTCTGTTATGAAAAATAGAAGAACTTCTTATAAAATATACCAAAACTATTGAACATTGATTATGGTAGGCTGTGCTCAAAACTGTATACATACACCGTCATATGGACACGTACATTCTTTTATGCTTTACAAAAAAAAAAAAAAAAAAAACCAGCAATCAGTTTTTATTTTTTATTTTTTTTTTCTGACTACCCGGAGAGATGCTGGGCAACATATAACAATAATATGTTCCCGCACCATGTTGGTTAAGTCAAAGTACAGTTGCGTAATTTGTTATTTCTGTTTGTATAAATATTTTTTTATAAAATATAATTATGAGTGTAAAATTATAATGTTTATATATTTAAGTAAAATAGGAATGTAAGTTCATATAAAAATTATTAAGTTGACTTTAAATATTAAATATATATTTAAAAAAAATTGTTTTATTGTAAAATTAATGTATAATGTTGAATATAGTGCGGATCTCAGATAACAACAATAGCCAGACGCCATGGTGTCGTTTTATGACAAGCCAGTGGAAAGTGGTGTATAATTAGAAATCGTAAAATAATAAAAATGTTGGAATAAATTTATGGCCTTAATAAAAGTGTTGGAATAAATTTATGGCTTTTTAGAGCACCCAAACTTTAAGGGATATAATAATATTAAAGTATATGTAAGGGGCCATTTGCAGACTGTTAGCTAATAGGTCTATCTCAGGATAAGACAAAATCTTCTCACATCCAATAAGGGAGGACTATACAAATAGTTCCATCCACTTCTAAGAGATGTTATTGTAGGAGAAAAAAGTTTGAAAAAAGAGAGTCTAAGAAAAGATGCCGAAGACACAAGAGCGATCCTGAAAGCCCATGTCATGCATCAATCGAGCCCTAGTAATGCCCAGGCGAGATGGACATATCGGAGAGAGCCTAAGCTAGCCTAATTGACCTGATGATGTCTTCCTGGTGTCAAAATAAAATGGATTGTCCTACTGCGGTCCGTAGCTATGCATCCCGCCATCCTGATTTCGCTGTTCTGATGAGAAGATGAATCCGGATGATGTTTGGATATGATCCTTAGCATCGCGACAGCTCTGAATTTGATGAATAAAGGCCACCATCCCGTATATGATTCAAGGTATTACATTAATCTTTTTCTTTACCACTTTAATTATATGAGAAATTATAAATATCCTTTTATGATATTTTATGGTAGAGAGCAATCTGAGATCCAACAAAACCAATAATTAAATATAATTAAGGTATTTTAAAAATGAAAGAGAATTATTTTTCTTGCAAAAAAAAAAAAAAAATATAATAATAAGAGTAAATGAAAACATTTTTTTTTAAGATTAAATATGCATGTAATAATGAGCAGCAAACAAAAGTGTTGCTTTCCCTTTTTTGAATTAAAATAATGTGTATATGTATATAGTTGTGTTCAATGTAAATAAAATATTTAATCAAGTATTAAAAAGTTTCTGTAATTATTTAATTGATAAATGTTTAAGGTGTGTCAGTTTATTTTTACAGCTTAAATTTAGTTTAATTCATAAGTGGAAGAGTTCGTCTAAATAAATCACAACGCAAACTCTTAATTTTATTCGTAATTAATTAAATTTAATAATTACAGTTTTACGCGGATTATAATTTAATTTTATTAATTATTCGCGTTGCTCTTCTACTAGAATTACGTAATTACGATCACTTATGTTATTTGAATTTATTTAAGGTATATAAAATTATATACCGATTTACTATGAGGTTGCTAGGATGATTTGGACAAATTAACAATTTTGGGTGTAAATTAAATAGGAAATAAACAAGTGTAATTATCTGTCCAGCAACTGATTTGTGCTATATTTTATAATTTTAATTATTACTATCTAAAAAGTGTGACAGTCTGATTAGTTAATTTGTCGCTTTTGCTAAGGCTTTCAGATTTTTATATTTTTATACTCTAAAAAAGAATTTCCGTATTTTGCATTTCTGTATTTTTATACAGTTCTTTCTTTTACAGTATAATGATAAAAGTAGGTCCCACAGCTTTAGAGAAAATTAAAATTTAGCAGTGAATGTCAAAAATAGTTTTAAATGCATACTTTTCGACACATTCACGAAATCATTTTCCTCAGAACAAAAATTCCGTAAAAATACGGAAATTGTAATGGAAATTTTTAGCTGAATTTTTGTTTTATAGTGCACGTCGGAGATCTGCACGGGCCGGGTTTTAACCGAAGCTCGTGTCTGACCCGGCCCGCGAACCGGATTTAGGTCTATTTCCATTCACGGCACTCGGGCCGGTCCTGGTCTTTACTCTTTTTGGGTCGGGCCTAACTTAATTTTTCCGGACCGTTTCATTCTTCCTATTCTTTACGGGTAAAATTTTCAGCTCCGGTTTTGACACAGCCCATATGAAAATCATTGTCTCGGCGTGGCCTGGTTCAAAGATCAATAAAATTTGGCCTCTCACAAACATTTTTGCCAAAATGCATATATTTTTAAATCGCCATTATTCTTTTTAAAGAATAATAGACTTCTACGCCTAGTAAAAGATAGCTAAATTGAAATATAATAAAACGTGTGAAAAAGAACATGCCTATGACGGAATCCTGTCTTAAACTGAAAAATGTGTTGATCTATGCAAAATGAATATAATAATACGTGAGAAAGAATATATAATACATTTACACCTGCTGAAAAGGGGCCTTGTCTATAACGCATTTTTTTTCCTATGCGATTCTGTCTCAGAAGATTTTACTGCATAGCATTTTTCAGATTTTTAAGTCTCTAACACGTGGAATATGAATTAGCAATATTAATGATAACTGAAACATTTACATACAACAAATAGAGATTCATTAAAAAATAAATATCGCAGCCTACGATAAATCTATAAAAATGAAGCTTATAAACAAGAAACAAGTGGGTAAGTGTGATCAAAGATCGCACAGAGGGGTTCCGTTTAATATTCTTTTCAAAACACTTTATTCTTTTGCAAAATATGTTAGTTCCACATTTCGTAACCAGGGGACACATTCTATTCTAAACAAACTTCTATTCGAACGAAACTGCGTTTTACAACCTATCCGTAGATATATTAGTCAAGGGAGTCGGGCCCATAGCTACCGAGATAGGTAAGCGCCCCCTGGCGGTAAAAAGTGGAACTAAAATATGTAAGTCTATGGTGCATAATATGAAAGAGCGGTCAAAGGGGTGTCGGCAAAAGTTAGAAAAGTGCCTCCCGGGTGAAAATGGGGGGAGGATAAAAAATTGCTTAAAATACAAGCCCGGAAGGTAATTAATATAAGACTTTTTGAAAATTTTGTGATTTATCGTGAGATTGCAAGTGTTCTGCTGTAGGTATCCAAAATTTCAAGTCTCCAACTTAATTAGGGACTGAGTTAGAAAAATTGCTTAAAATACACAAGTTAGAGACCGGAGGGGTAAATATATGACTTTTTGAAAATTTTGTGATTTTTCGTGTGATCGAAAGTGTTCTGCTATTACTATCCAAAATTTCATGTCTCCAACTTAATTAGGACCTGAGTTAGAAAAATTGCTTAAAATACACAAGTTAGAGACCGGAGGGGTAAATATAAGACTTTTTGAAATTTTTATGATCTGTCATGTGATCGCAAGTTTTCAGCTATAAGCAAAATTTCAAACCTCCAACTTAATTAGGGAGCTGAGTTAGAAAAATTGCTTAAAATGCATAAGTTAGAGACCGGAGGGGTGAATATAAGACTTTTTGAAATTTTTATGATTTGTCGTGTGATCGCAAAAGTTTAGCTATAATTGTACAAAATTCAAGTCTTCAACTTAACTGACGTAAGTCTCCAACTTAACGGGGCTGAGTTAAAACAAAAAAGCTTAAAATACACAAGTTAGAACCCAGAGGGTTAAATATAAGACTTTTTCGAAATTTTATGACTTGTCGTTTGATCGCAAGTGTTTAGCTATAATTTTGCAAAATTTCAAGTCTTCAACTTAATTAGGGGCTGAGTCAGAAAAAAATGCTTAAAATCACAAGTTAGAGCCCAGAGTGTTAAATATAAGACTTTTTCGAAATTTTATGATTTGTCGTTTGATCGTAAATGTTTAACTATAATTTTGCAAAATTTCAAGTCTTCAACTTAATTAGGGGCTCAGTTAGGGGAAAAAAAAGCTTAAAATACACAAGTTAGAGCCCAGAGGTTTAAATATAAGAGTTTTTCGAAATTTTATTATTTGTCGTTTGATGTGAAGTATTCAGCTATAAGTATCAAAATTTCAAGTCTCCAACATATATAGTTTCTGAAAACGGGCACTGTGACGGACAGACAGACAGACAGAGGAGCGAGACGAATAGGGTTTCGTCAGATGAACGAAACCCTAAAAGAAGGCTAAGATAAGTATTTTTCGTCAGAATTCCTCGTACGAGACAAATTTGCAACCAAATCGACCTAAAAATCAATGTTTTGTAGAAAATCGCTTGGGCCGGGCCGGGCTCTGGCCGAGATTTTAACTTTTTTACTGGATTGGTCTCGGGTCGAACTTTTAGCTGTCATAACCGGTCGGGGCAATAATTTTTTCTCCGGGCCGGGCTCGTGGGGAACTTTTAATTCTTATACCGGGCCAGGCCGAATTTTTTTCTATGGGTCGGGCCTGGAAATTTCGGCCTGCGCAGACCTCTAGTGCACACATGTATTAAAAAACCTTTCCTTGCGTGATAATATCAATAAACTCTGAAGATATTTTCTGTAGCTTTCCTAATTATAGAGAAAAGTTTTTTGAAAATGTTTTACCATGTAAATATATGATTATATTAAAGTAAACACTCTATCATTTGATTTTTATGGCTGATTGGCATGAAATAGTTTCATTTGAGAAACGAAACATTCTGTATTTTAAACTTCATATTCCTAAAGAATTTTCTTTTCAGAAATCTTTTTGCATAAATCTTATGAATGCCTGCAAGTAATATGATACTCTAACCAGATGATAAAATTCACACTGAAATCTGCAGTACCACGAATAAACTAAGCAGATGTCTTTTTGGTAAAGTTATGTCTTAAATGATTTTATGATTTAAATCATAAGATGAACAAAAAATCCTCATTTCTACGCTTAGATAATACTTTTAATGATTTTTTCTTTATTGGATAGGCTGAAGGAACATCAAAAACTGTTTTATAAGAACTGCATGTAAAGAAAATATTCTTCTAAACTTATTTTGTGAGCACTGGTTTTCAAAATACACATTGATTACTTCTAAATCGATAAGAAAGATATTTATGTAATGACAGGAAGTAAAAAGCATTAAAATATATAACCTTATGTAAATTCTAGTCTAAAATGACTGCTTTAGCTTTTGCTAAGTAAATATTTTTTTTTTAGCCCCCGGTATGCTATTTCTTTCTCCCAGCTATTAAAGTGTCGTCTCCAAAAGATAACGTAAGCCAGCCATAAACAAAGCAGATGCATCATTGTACTGTTAAATACGCTACTGCAATTTTGTAAACTTCTAAGTATTGCACATTTTCAATTTTTATACCGTCGTATTGGGAAAAAAAGTGCTTTTTAATGCAATTTGTTTTAAAACTGCTTCTCAAGTAATTTTTTTTTTTTTTTTTTTTTGCAGATTTTAGCGTTATTTGTTTAATTTTAGCAACTCAAGTACTCCATATCTGTAGAAAGTAAAGCAAAAATAATTGGAAAATAGTAATTATATCTTTTTGTTGCTATTTTCCTATAACTACTGAAAAAAAATTAATTAAAATACGTGCTATTTTGAAAAAATATAAATGATGAATGATTTCTGATAAAACATGGAGCTATTATAAACTATATTTAATTATCTATATTACTAACAAATGAAGGCATATGAATCATTAGATAACCGATATTTTTTGTCGAGTTTCTTAAGTGGCGACATCTGTTTTTTTTTTTTTTTTTTTTTTTTTTTTTTTTTTGGATTTTTGTATTATTCAGCGCTAGTGACGTCCTGTGAATACTTTACTGTAGATGTTATTTGAGACTGGATCGTAAATGAGGAATTCTTCAGAGGATGCGAATAACGTCATTTTATGTAAAATATAAGCTTGTGTTACATATATATTTGTTTTCATCGGGGGTGACACTAATTTCTGAAAATGCAGAATTCCTGTTTTCTATTTTTTTTTCTTTACATTTTTCTATTTTCTAGAGTCTGTAGATTATCCCACTGAAACAATTTGGTCAAATTCGAAGTTCTTTCGTTGTTATTTAGTATTTTAGCGCAACGCGTCCATTAGGCTTACACTCTGTTTTGGAGCACTTCAAGCGCATTTTACGCAAAATGATTTTTTCAAACCGGGTGGGATCAGAACGCAAAAACTGTTAAACCGATCTTGCCATTTTTTTTTCAATTAAAGGTAATATAATTTATTCGAGTTTGGGCCACTTTCAGCCATTTCTATAAAAAATAAATATTTTTAGAAGCACGCCGAAGTGCAAAAACAAGTTGGAAATTGCTCGTCAAACGTGGGAAATAAGGTGCGTTTGTACTATAACTAGTTTTATAATAATTTTTTGTGCCGCATATTGTACTGAATGTATATTTTAGTTCACTTCATAAGTGCATATCAATTTTATTCTCTTCAAAAGGCTGTAACATCATTAAAATACACGTGAAATATTTTTTTTTCCATTGGCCTTAATGTAACGGAGAATTTTTGACTGTCCTTGTAATTAAACTATACATCTGACTTTCATAAAGTTTTGAATGAGTCGACAAAATGTTACAACAATTATATATTTAAAATTTCAGACCATTCGGAAGGCTGTAACATCATTAAAATGCACTTGTAATATTTTTTCCCATTGGCCGTAATGTAACGGAAAGCTTTCGACTGCCCCTGTAATTAAACTGTACATCCGATTTTCATGAAGTTTGAAATGACTCGGCAAAATATTGCAACAATTATATATTTAAAATTTCAAACCATTCGGTTGGGTAGCTTTTGCTCTGTTATGTGCGGACGAACAGACAGACCGACGGACTGAATGACGACTATAGGTGCTATGTATTTATATAATTACGAACGCGCCTAAAAAGAGATCAGAAATAGACTTTTTTTTCAAATGGCTACACTGTAAAAAAAATAATGCCAGTTTTCCGTTAGGAATCGGAAAAATAGTTGCCCTTATCGTACCGGAATGATTTCCAACTCAGCTCGGAATAAAATCCGTAAAATCGGAATAAAATCCGTAAAATACCGTTTTACTGGCTATGTCCTTATTTTTTACGGATTTTATTCCGAATTGGGTCGGAAATTATTCCGGTACGATAAGGGCAACTATTTTTCCGATTCCTACCGGAAAACTGGCAGTATTTTTTTTTTTTTACAGTGTACCACTTTGTTGATTTTAAACTTTTTGACCTCAAAATGCTGGAAGCTCCAGACAATATCATCTATTTTCATAATCCTTTATGAAAATTGATGTCAAATGACTCTGGTGATCTATCGGATTGAAAGTGTACGGCACGCTACACTGTAAATTGGCATTATATTTTTTACAGTGTAAGACATCCACGCAACTCGAGCCAAATCATCAATTTTTCATTAAAAAAATTTAAAATATTCTCAAAATGATAATAAATAACAGGCAAAAAACCCGGAGCTAAAATCTTTATTCCTTTTCCAGAAAAAAAAAAATGCTAAAAACAACTTTTTTCGGCCTTCTAGGGGCAAACACCCCTTAAAAAAGTATTGTCGGTTTAG
Organism: Maratus speciosus; assembly: GCA_963932465.1. Taxonomy (NCBI): domain Eukaryota; kingdom Metazoa; phylum Arthropoda; class Arachnida; order Araneae; family Salticidae; genus Maratus; species Maratus speciosus. The sequence continues at coordinate 456,831,302 of OZ010796.1, read as the reverse complement.
TTTTTCTTTGCCATTAAAACTCTTCTCAAATCCAAAATCGCTACTTTCTGACACTTTTTAACGCTTTCCAACAAAGTTGAAAAGTGTTTATGCATTTGGTTTGTCTATCCGTCTGGCCGTTTGTGCACGCTCTAACTCCCTAAATATACACGGATATTCATGCAATTGATAAAGGTTACTTAGGGTCACCAAAGCAAGTTTCGTATTGTATATGAAGTATGTAGGATTAATAGTTCATTTACAGTGGCACTGTAAAGTATTCCATTACATTATGGTATACAGTGGTGGACATAATTATAAGACACCTACTGAATTTGAGATACAGTGAAAGAAAAGATTCAGAGATTAAAAATGCTTTATCAAATACGACAAAAACATAAATTTATTCTGTTATCACACGTAATTGTTTTACAGAAATGATATTTTTATAGAGTTTAATAAAATAAAATTAAAAATACCATGGACAAAATTATAAGACACCAACCTTTTTTTTTCCAAATACAGTGGTCAACATAATTAGCAGACACTAATGGTTTAAAAGAAAATCCTCTAACAGGGTTATTCAATATTTGGTGGTGCCGCCATTGTTTTTTATAACATGTAAGATGCGATTCGACCTCGAATCTATGAATTCTAACTAAATATCGCAAGACAGTTCTTCCCAAGCACATTTTATAGCATTCTTTTGGTTTTCGACACATGTAAACTGCCTCCCATTTCGGTAAACCTCACGAGCTAAGATCCCCCACAAGTCTTCGATGGGATTTAAGTCTGGGGAGCAAGAAGGCCACGGAAGAACATTGATACTTTGCTCTGAAAGCCCCATTCTTGTTACGTGTGATGTATGAATCGACGCGTTATCGTGCTGGAAAGTGTAGTTTTCGCCACAAAGAAGTTCACCGTATATGTCTAGTTGATCTTTAAGAAGATTCTTATACTTTTCGGTGTTCATTCTTGAATGCACAAAAACGATATCGGTTTTCCCTTGAGCCGAAAAACCAACCCAAACCATTACTGAGCCTCCACCCATTTGGCGGCTCATTTGTACATCAGGAGACTTCCATAAATCATGCCAATAATAGTGAAACCCGTCAGGACTATCCAGGTTAAACTTTTTTTTCATCAGAAAATAACACAGAGTACCATTTGGAGGGAGATGCCATAGTTTGTTTAGCGAAGTTTAAACGGTCCATTTTGTGCCACCTTAGAAGCGGTGGTTTTTTCTTCAATTTTTAAAATTTCACATAGGGAGCATTATGCAACACCCTGCGAATGGTTCTCTTTGAACAATTCAGTTTCAAAGTATTTTTAATGCCTGTAGTGGTCATCTTATTCTGTGTAGCGAGCGAAATCACCTGGCGTCTGCCTCTAGAGGATAAGCAAGGAGTACGTCCAGATCTTTTAATCACCGATCCATTAATTCCTTTTTTCAAAACATTTGAAATTGCACATCTAGAGCGTTTAATAACTTTTGAAATATTATTAACGGAAGCACCAGTTCCATTTAATCTCCAAATTTCGTACATTTCACTTTCTTTTAATTCTGTACCTCGTGGCATGTTTGTAAATGCGTTAAGGCGGTTATCGTCTGCTTTAGTTAACTTCTGATGTCATAACAGCGTGCAGAAGATTTGCATATTGCACATTATTTTCGAAAAAAAGCAGGTGTTTTAATTAAAATGTTAGGGTGCCTTATAGTTTTGTCCATAGTATTTTTAACTTTTTTTATTAAACTCTATAAAATATCGTTTCTGTAAAACAATTACGTGTGATAACAGAATAAATTTATGTTTTTGTCGTATTTGATAAAGCATTTTCAAGCCCTGAATCTTTTCTTTCACTGTATGTAAAATTAGGTATGTGTCTTATAATTATGTCCAGCACTGTATATGGGGAAAATCGTTTGCAAAGTATTTTAATGACATTACGTTGTTTCATATGTATTGAAACTGATATAAGTCACTGAATTTCACTACGATCACATTAGAACAGGGCATTCATAGTATTTTTTTAATCATTTACAGGGACACACAAAAGAAATCGGTTACAGTACTGTCTTTGAGTAATAATTGCTGGAGTGTACGGTTTAAAATTCAGTATGCGCTTTTCAATTTAATTAATTTTTTGCATGTTTCTCGTTGTATATAAATTCTATACCTCATGTACAGGGCTGCACAAAAGTATTCACGTACCATTCTCTGTATTAGAGGAAACTGTTGAAGGAGAATTTTCAACTGAAGTATATGTATTGCTTAAATGAACTAAATTTTGGCATGCATATAGTAGTTAATAGATACAAATTTATATATCATATACAGGGCTGCTGAAAAAATTCGGATAATTTTCCGATTGTAGATGGGAACAGCTGAAATTGGGTTTTGAAATGTGTTAATGCGATTCCATATGGTTGAACTAGACGTAATATTTTAATTTTTTAAACGGTGCAGCTTTGTTACATTATTCTGAATGTGTTGGAAAGTGTTTCATAATCTATGCTTAACGCATGATTTTTCTTTCTTGTTTATTTATTTATTTTTGTTCGAAAACGTATCAAATTGATAGGCGCATTTATTAAGAATCTATGCAATCGAACTGGGTTTTTTTTTGTTGTTGTTGTTTTCTTTGCTTTTTGTTTCAGTAAAGACAGAAGATTTTTCTTAAAATGCTGTCAAAGCGTTCTAAACAGAATTTCCGGACACGACAGCGCAGGAAAGGAAGAATACTGAGACAATAACCGCTTATAACTAAAGATATAATTCATTTATTGTAAACTAAAGAAATGGTTCAGTTAACAAAACACTTCAATAAACATACCTGCAATTATCATGCTTTTATTTTTTTAAATGTGTCAGAAATTTTCATGTTGTTGAACAGGGGAAAATATTTTCTTTTGGAAAACCGCCTTAATATTTATAAGCGTTAAATAGAGAAAAAAAAGCATTCACTTTATCATTAGAGATGCTCAGTATAAAATATTCCTAAATCAAATAAGTTTTAATTTGATAAAATAAAATAAATAACGTAGTATTTGATTTCATTAATAAAATAAATAACGTAATATTTGATTTCATTGAATCTAAACGTCATAATTTTACTAGAGCGTTGGTCTCAAGCGCGTAGTTGCATAAATCATCCAAGTTTATTTTAACGAGTAGTTTTGAAACAACGACAAACAACAAAAAAATCAATGCGACTTCTAAAGACTGTTTCTTAATAAACGATTTGCTTACAATTGCTTTTATTATTAATATTTTATATAGAAAAAACTTTTATTACTAACACCACGGGATCCTGGGTTACAGAGAACAGGCGAAAATCATTTTTTTTTCTACTGAAAACACTAATAGACATTTTACAATTTATTAAAAGCGATACTCTCTTTTTACCCGACTACTAAGAAGGGTACGTGTTTAACACGTAAGAAGTACGTGTTTAACACGTATCTGGGTATGTGGATTTCTTAATACCCTCGAAACATCCCGACGGCTGGGTGGATTTTAATGAATGAGGTCTCTGTAGATTCGTCTTAACCAACCGATGGTTATAGGCTAGGTTTTGTTTTTATAAATTCAGAATGGCGGGCGTAAAATACAAAATGGCGGTAGAGACGAAAAAAATTTCACACACCCTATTGAGTGGCATATCATTGGATAGGTCTTTCAAAATAAAGACCATGTTTCAATGACTATTTTACAGTCAGAAGCTCCTTTTAAATATTACACAACCTGGAAGTTGTGTAGGTATAGGATCTTTAGCTTTACTGCAACTCTAACCATCATAGACATCTATAGGCGTAATCAAATCAGTGTTTATAGATAGGAACTAACAATTAAACACAACTTAAAAGTAATCAATGCAAGTAAATGAAAAAATATGTAAGTAATACAAGAAATAGTTTAACATTGATGAGAAATAATTAATTACTTCTCTTGCAGTCGGGTTTTTTTTTTATTTTTAGGGTTCCGTACTTAAAAAATAAAAACGGAACCATTTGTAAAAAAAAAAAAAAAAAAAAAAAAAAAAAAAAAAAAAAAAAAAACGGACTAAAAAACGGAAATACTACTGGCAATCTGGACGCCAGTACTATTTCCGTTTTTTTACGGGAATTTTTACCCATAAATTACAGAAAATTTTCCATTTTTAATCAGAGAAACGGAAAATTTTCTGTAATTTATGGGTAAAAATTCCCGTAAAAAAACGAAAATATTACTGGCGTCTAGATTGCCAGTAGTATTTCCGTTTTTTAGTCCGCTTTTTTTTTTTTTCTTTTTTTTTTTTTTTTTACAGTGAAGATCACTCCTGTGTCTGTCTGTCACAGCCACTTTACTCGTAAACTATGGAACGTGGAAAGTTCAAATTGGGGGAAATAATAAAGACTATTGACCCACATATTTACAGATTAATAAATATTCAGGAAAAATGTATATATTTAGGAAAAATGTATAGGGGCTAATTAAGTTACTTGAAAAAAGAAATCTTTTCTTTGTATGTCGTGTGGGGTATCGTGTGAAAGCTCTCGTAACGCTGAACTCAAAAATACATTTCTTTTAATTTTCGGTATTATATTTTCAAAGTTATGGTAGAAAATGTAGTGCAAAAATATGTCCCCCCCCCCCCCCATCTAATTCCGAATCTACTGAAACTAAAATTCTGAAAAAATTAGAGGTAGTAGACGTTAGTTTAAACCTTGCAGGAAAATTATAGCGATTGCCATAGGTCACTTAGTTTTTGAGAAAATCGCATTTTTCCGTTACACACAAATTTCGATTTACGGGCATTCAGCAAAAGTGTTGAGCAGCGCTAGAGGTACCTATCGTAGCAGAAGTATAAAAGCATTATTGATCATGAATTTCATAAAAAATCGTCGTTAATTAGCCAAGATATTAACCGTTTGGACATACATAATGACGGGGATGGCGTACTCCATGCTCCATCACTTTTAAAGTCTAGATAACAAATTTTAAGGATATATTTGTGTAATGCAATGCCCAGTAGCAGTATAAAAGCAATAAACGTCAAATTGTTAAAAACAGATTAATTTAATGAGAAGGATTCGCGCCTAGTTTGTATTGAGTGGCTCTCTCAATACACCTACTGTGTCTTTAAAGGTCAATTAAAAACCTGTATGGAAAAACGCGGCACAGACCAAAGCGGCGTTGCTAATTTGCTATCTCCTTTCGAAGCTTAGCAAAATGCCAAGTTTAAACTTTGAACAAGTGTTTTCTTTTAGATACACTGTAAAAAGAAAAAATTATTACGACGCTGAATTTAGTTTTATGAAATGCCAAATGAAGTTTAAATATGCACTACTTTTCTTGTCAGTGCCGAATTAAATTCACCATGAACAGATTAGGATAAGATTTATACAGAATAGCAATATTTGATATTATTTAGGCTTCATATCTCTTTGAACTTTTGCGGTATATTACCCATTCATACTTTTCTAGTATATATACAGCTATACCAAACGTTACGTTCTATAGTTTTTACGAAGTCTTATTTTTTTTTTTAAACGATTGTTTTAATATTACAATTCAAAATTCATAAACTTATTGTATGGAACGCTATGAGCGGGTGTAATTCTCGCACTTGACCGTTTATTTAAATTTAATTTTGATTATTAGTCACATGCCAAGCTTTAAAAGTAGAAGAAATGAACAAAGATTTTGCTACTTACAGCATCTTTTTTTATTCTGATAATTCCAATAGTTTAAGCGCGTAATTGGATTACATGTCTGGTAAATTTGTGTTTTATTTATATTACTTTATTATTTTATTTATTTATTAGTGTAGCTTTATTTTTGTTATGGAGTAGTAGCCGGATCCAAATGCTAAACTATTCATATTGTTTTAAGTATAAACGGGCTAATTTATCGTAATAGGGCTGCGTGGGATGGAGATATATATTTTTTTAAATCATGCTTTAAAATTATTTTTAAAACCATAAAAAATATCAATAAATTGAGATAAAGTTTTAAAACAAATTCCCTTTGAAAGAATATATATTTTTTTTCTTATTGGACGATACACTGTTGAAAATATCGTGAAAAATTACCTCTGTTTTTCAAGACTATCTATTTTCTGACCAATAAGAGCGCTTCATAGGTGTTAATGTAACGTTCTCATTGGTCAGAAAATAGAGAGCCTTTAAAAACAGAGGTAATTTTTTACGATATTTTTAACAGTGTATAAAAATTGAAATTGTGCTATGTTTAGAAAAAAAATAAAAAAATTGCAGTAAAAGATAAATTTATTGATCAATATTAGTGATAATATTAGTGATAATACACTGCTCAAAACAATTAAAGGATATTGCAGTTTTAGGTGGATTTTGTATCTGGTAAATTGTTTAGCTGATTGATACATGGTCGACAGACATTGTAGGTTATATGAGAATAAATTACACATGTTTGGCAGAAAAAAATGCATTTTATTGCGCATTTGTGTACTAAAGGAAAAAAACACAATTTGTGCATATGAGAAAAAAAGAATAAGAAAAGGTGTTTTCTTCAAAGAAAATAATTTTCAGTAGGGGGTATGGTTTCCACGGGCGGCCAGCAACGTTGAACACCTATGAGGCATGGACTCAATGAAGCTATTAATGACGAGTTGGGGTATTCTGCCCCACTCTTCCAGAAGAGCTCTTTCCAGTTCTTGGAGAGTTTGTGGAGGTTGTTGGCGGCCAGAAACTCGTATTCGTAGAGCGTCCCAAACGTGCTCGATTGGATTCATGTCTGGAGAACACGCTGGCCATTCCATTCGAACGATTCCTTCCTCGAAAAGGAAATCCTCCACCAGGTTTGCACGATGTGGCCTGCAGTTATCGTCCATTAAAATGAAGTTATCTCCGATTGCTGCAGCGTAAGGGACTACAATAGGTCTGAGGATCTCATCCCTATATCGGCGACCAGTCAGAGCTCCATCTCGAATGATGTAGAGGTCAGTGCGCCTGTCAATGGAGATGCCACCATACACCAACACTCCTCCACCGCCAAATCTGACACTTTCGTGCACGAACGCAGGATTATTCCTACTGCCACGGTCCCTCCAGATGAAAATACGCCTATTATCCGGATGCACAGAAAAACGGGACTCGTCAGAAAACAGAATATTGCTCCATTCATTTCTCCTCCAGTTGACATGCTCAGTTGCCCACTCCCTGCGGTCGCGACGATGCCTTGATGTTAATCTAACACATACCATCGGTCAGCGAGCATACAGACCTACAACATGGAGCCGGTTTCGGACAGTCTGAGTTGAAATCGTGGTGCCTGTAGCCGAGCGAAGGTGTTGTTGGAGAAGAGTAGCGTTCATGGTTCGGTGTCTCCGAGCTGTTAACGCTAAATACCGATCTTCATTGGGCGTTGTTGCCCGTCTACGACCTTGCCCTGGTCTTCGGCCTGCACATCCACTCTCCAAAAAACGGTTCCAGATCCTGGAAATGACACTTTGTGACACTCCAATGGCTTGCGCTACTTCGGCTTGAGTTTGGTCCCCTTCTAACCTACCAACAATTCTCAAAGCTTCTGAATCTGTCAAATGACTTCGCTGAGACATCGTACTCATCGAAACAAAGCAATCACTGAATGCCGATCATCCTTGTCTTCATTCTCTTTTATCCAGTTGAAAGTCAAATTTCATTCGCTGCCGCTGAAGCGACGTTTTTGACGTCGAACTCAAAATTTGCATACTCCACAGTTTGAAAACCAGAAAAATTTGCATTTGTGATTCTCTTCTTCAATTTTCGGCAAAAAAAATTTCGTTTATATCTTTATTTTATATAAAACTTCAAATATCCTTTAATTGTTTTGAGCAGTGTATTAGTGATCGCTTACCTCCAACCGCCGCCGAGCTGAACATTAAACTCGAAGCCTCTGCGGCAGGGTTGCCAGTTTGGCTTTTTTTTAATTCAAAAATTTCGAATTCACAATGGATATTCTGCAAGAAGAATTTTTATTTGAAGTTATCTGAAAATGTCTGTCATTAAATAAAAGAATAATATTATATGTAATTTCTGGTGTGAATGTGAAATTTCGGATTTTAAAAAAAGGCCAAACTACCAATCCTGCTCTGCCGTCGTCGATGGCTTTAGGACCCAGGAACCAACCCTTCCCGCTTTTCTATGTCTTTAATTTAAACGAATTTTCCTTTTAAATCTGTCCGGTTTTAATTTTATTTTTCAATTTTTTGTTTCCGTCAGAGAGCGCGGTCAGCGTTGAAAAGAAAGTGAAAGGACCTCTGACGGGCACTCGGAACGGCGCGCTCCACGAATTCTGTCATATAAGTTTGTTTAATACATCGTTAATATGACGTGAGCTTTACACACGGACATGTTTTTACTTTATAATATATATTGTCTTTTTTTTTCTTTTTTCTAACCTTTTGGGAAAATGGTTATTGTTCTCTGTCAGGGTAGGAAATCAAAAACATATCTGATGCGTTTTATTGGTTGAATCCGCATTTTATTCGTTTTCTGATTGGTCTATACAGTAATCTGTATTTCCCTTTACTTTCAACAGAGATGGATACTTCTGTTGCCACTATGACAAAAAAGTAATAAATACTACAAAAAAAAATTAATAACTAGGAAACAAATTGAGATACAGCTTTCAAACAAATTGCATTTAAAAGTACATTTTTTTCTCTATACGACGGTGTAAAAAGTAATATTGTGGGATGTTTAGAAGTTTAAGAATGAAATTTCATTTAAAATGGGTCGTCGGATTTCTTGGAAATCTGACGCTGGAAAAGCCTTTTCCCGAACAGCCAATTAAATGCTTGGACAATACGTAAGTTTCAGGTGGATAATACGTAAGTTTCAGGAAATCTGACGAGTCACAGGCGATTTTCGTCGCTTGCAATTTTTACGTGTAATAACACTATTAATGTTTAATTCATGGCGTACGTAATGTATGATCAACTCCGTGCGATTTTTTATGTTTTAAATTTTAGTCTTTGAAAAAATCATTTTCTAAATGGTCGTTGTAATTTGTTAAATTGCTTTTTTTCCCCCTCCTACTCGTTGAATTTCAGTTGGAGTATTTTAGCGAAAGGGGTTTGTCACAAGAGAGTATTTTTTTGTGATAACCACTTTCAATTTAATCTACGTTGTTGCTATTTAAGTGTCTTTAGAAATATAAGAAAACGAGTAAGATAAGTCCACAAACATTAGTTTTGCGATAATGGCAGGCTCGACAAGATTTTGTTCAAAATCTTCTCGACCAATCACATTTTATATCTCATTTGTCGCAAGTATTTTATATATGATTGCACTCTAGAAAATCGTCGTTTAAGATTTTCTAAAAAATCTTTTCGGTCAATCAAATTTTATTTCGCATATGTTCTTCTCTCACATTTATAAAGGCATCTATTGGTCATCGCTTACGTTTGAAATGAAGTAGACAATGATACAAATATAAATAAGTGCGAGTGGTAAGTAAAATTACGTCCACTACTAATCATATAACAATATTAAAATATTTATTTGCTTAAAAGACGTCATAAAAACACATTAAAAGTAAATTAAAAATCTATATTTACATGTTTCAACTCATTTTCTGAGTCGTCATCAGAATGTGTAACATAAAATTACAAATGCATATGAAAAATGGAAAAAATCATCGAATATGAACAAGTAATCATGTAACGCGCCCAACATTTTCGAGATTGCTCGTGTCCCCTCTATGTCGCGACGCTGTAAGTTGTCCAACCATTCAACCCATAAATTCGGGATACGAACTTTTCGTATCCCGTAAGAACTTTTCGTTCTTATAATAGAAATATAAAAATATTTCCGAATTGAAAAATTCCCCCCCCCCCCCCCAAAGCGCCAAGGAAGCTGAAAAGATGCAAAGACAAAAGAAATCATCCTTTTAACAATATTTTTGTTTTGTGTAACCATTAATTCTTTTGGAACAAGATAAAGTAATGCATCTATAAATCGTTCTAAACTGTATTACTACTAATCGATGTATTAAATGAATTTTATAACAAGTTATTTTAATGGTACTTATAAGTACCGTTAGTAGATAAAGGGTTAAATCCCTTCAGTGGTTTCTGAGAAAATTAAGGATATGTAGTATATCTGCACTTAACGACCAAAACAAAATCTTTTTTTTTTTTTTTAAGTCACTTAAAAATATTTTCTTGAAAACTATTATATGCATCTTTGTAGTTTAATATTTAAATTAATTCCTGGTTTACGTTATTATATATGTTTAATAATTTGAGTTATTGATTGAAAAAAAGAGTGTGATATTTGGATCGCAGATAATCTAAGTTCTCCCATTTATTAGAATAATTTATCTTGGCACGATGATTATTCCAATAAGCTAGCTCAAATATTCAAGAGAAAAAATTCTTCTTTAACCTAATCAATGTACTTTACATGACAATGTCTATATACTCTAAAGTCATTTTTCGTAATTTTTTAATTATACAAAAAAGCTTTCAAAATGTTTTACTACAACGTAGATTATTTTATTTATATTTAGATTAAAGTAAACAGAATGTAAGATTGTAACTCTTTTATTTAATTTTTATAGCTTGTTGGCCTGAAATACTTATATTAATTTGTCTACATACTACATCGTTATAGAACATTAAACTCGAAACCGCGATGTCTTCAGGGCCCCGGGAACAACCCTTCTCGCTTTTTAACTCATACTAGTGAGCTCTAATAATGTTGTAAACTGCCACCTACTGTTGATAAAGGTTGGTGGAAATTTCTTTTAGAGAGAAAAAATCAACAATTTTTCTATTACTGTGCTATTATTATTATTCTGTTATATCTATTATTTAAATGATTCCCTAGATATTTAAATTTCCTTTTGTTTATTTCCTCATAAACATCCAGGTACTCCGTTATATGTACTCTTTCTTTTAAATAAAGGTACTCAATATACATTCTTTCATATATTACAAGTATTATAGTTGTCCGACATTCATCTGATTTCATTATTTATCGTTAACTGAATGAGCGAACATAGTCTCATTTGCGAATCTGAAACACTCATAATTTAAAACATCATGTTCATAAGAAATTTTATTTTAATAAATCTTTTCCATAAATCTTACGAATGGCTTCACACATTATGATAAGCTAACAAGGTGATAAATATCACATTGAAATCTACTGAATCGTGAATAAACTAACCAGACATATCTTCTTCTGTAAAAAATGTTATTTTCTAGTTCTGTATGTATTAAATATTTTTATGATTTGCATCATGCGGGATGGAAATATTTCAGTATTTCTTCGCTATAATGCTTTCAAGGCTGCTTCTGGATTTGACAGGCTTACAGAATACTAGAAACATATGCTTTGTAAGTATATACTGACGAAATATTTCTACTAGGTTCTTCTATGCATTAAGAATGTTTCCAAATAAATAAGGATTATTTCTGAATGAATAGGAAAGATATTTTATGTAATAATAGCAAGTCAGTAGCATTAAAATCTAGTTTATGTAAATCTAGATTTAAATAGCTGATTTTACTTTTGCTGGAAAGAAAGTTCTTTTAGTCGATTGTTGGGAGGGAAAAATCAATTTTTCAAGAACGACAAGTAATAGCTCGATAGTATATTAAACAAGAAAGGAAAATCATGCGTCAAGCATAGATAAGGAAACACTTTCAAACAGTTCCAGAATACTGTAAAAGGAACTTCACAGTTTAAAAAGAAGAAAGGGAAACAGCCTAAGTAAACAATTTGGAAAATGCATAACACATTTGAAAACCAGATTTCAGCTATCACCGTCTAACGTCGGAAAGGTACTCGAAGTCTGTTTTGGCATCGCTGTACATAATCTATATATACACTACACGGTGTGCTAAAATTTAGCTTAGTTACAAAACGCACAATACCGTCGAAAATTCACCTTCAGCAATTTCCACTAATAAATGGAAATAAACTCAAATAATTTTGTGCATTTCTGTGCATTAACTACAGATTTTTATACACGCTTCATATTAAAACTAACATTTAATTCGGAAAAAGAAGCACATAACAAAACTGAAAATGTACTTTCACAAATTATCATCCATAGACGGCAACGTATCCAGTTATTTGCGTAACCCTGTATATGAATTAATTTCTATCATGCAAACATTTATTAGTATACTAAATAGAGTTGAGCAGAAAATTGCACCCTTATTATTTAAAAAACATCCTAAAGCAATTTCCGCACCTTCACAGTAATGATTATGAATTATTTTGTGTTGCCCTGCATATGATCTATAGACTTTATACACATCGCATAGTATGCAAAAATTTAATTAAAGTCAGAACCGCATGGTACAACTGAATACGCACTTTCGGCATTTATCGTTTATAAAAAGTGATATAACCGAAATGTTGTGTATCCCCCTGTAAATGAACGATAACTGTGCAGGTGCCACGTCATATTCTACAGAAAGCATGTTTTAGTGCACCTCAAAAGTACATGTCAATTTCATTATTTTGAATTACAGTAACATCATTAAAATGCACCACAAATGATTTTTCCTTATAAACCATAATGTAACGGGCTTCCGTTGAGTAACACTGTAAGCGAACTACGCACTTCATTTTCAATAGCAAACATGCCATAGTAAACTTCAATAACATATATGAATTACATGGTAATCCGAGTTCATTTACGAGAGTTAGAGCATGAAAAGTTGACTGACAGACAAACCGAAATCATAAACACTGTTCAACCTTTTTGGAAATTGTTAAGAAGAGTATCGTGTCTTTAGTTTTTGCCTTCGCCGTTAATACTTAAAAACAGTTGAAAAATAAGAGGGAGGAGAAGAAGGAGGAGTATGAGAAACATTATTTGAGATTTCAGAATGCAAGTTGCCGAAGTCAGAAAATTTTTAATTTCCTGAAGAGTGGTTTTACACATACATCTTTCAATGTGTTATTTTTCCTGAGACGAATACAAATAACTTAATAGTTGATTTGGTTGAGTCCGAATGGCATAATTTTTACTAAAGCTCAGAATGAAATAATCGCATTGATTCTAAATCTCTTAAAACAGGTTTTCATGGACTGTTGCAACCTTTCTTATTTTGTATGCTTCATTTAATATAAGAATTTCTCTTCATGGCACTCTGTCTGTTATTAGCATCGGATTAAGTTGTTTTAACGAAGATATTTCTGGGATTTATACCTGGATAGAATTTGTCTATCACTCAGCTGTTATGAGTGGTACCGTAGGCTAAGAAAAAATGAAAGGACCTCTATATATCAAAATAGAGACATTCTCATAGGTCGCATACTTGCATTCGAAGATTTTTCCCCCTTCAAACTATTGCAATCCAGATTTCAAAGCTCGACGCTATTCATTTGGGCGATTTTTTTTTTAGACGAATGAGATCAAGATTTGACCAAGTGAAGTTAGCAACCTTCAGCTTTTCAGCTTTGTTTCCTCATTGGGACGAGTTAAACCAATAAATAAACTCTGATACAATGGAAGGCTCGCCGAATCCGTTTTTGACTAAAATTCCTCTCCACCAAGCAAATTTTGCTACCCATATGTATAATAACACCTCTGATAAATAAAGGATATAAAATACAAAATTTGAATTCAGTAAATTAAAAGCAACTCTGAACCTACAAACAGCCAATAAAAAAGCATGTGTTCACTTAAAACAATTTCAAAAAGCGTGAACTCTACTGATGTTGCAAATTGCCACCTATTGTTGATAAAGGTTGGTAGGAATTTATTTTAGAGAGAAAAAATCAAGAATTTTTCTATTACTGCTATTATTATTATTATTATTCTATTATATCTATTATTTAAATGATTCCCTAAATATTTAAATTTCCTTTTGTTTATTTCCTCATAAACATCCAGGTACTCCGTTATATGTACTCTTTCTTTCAATAAAGAAACTCAATATACCTTCTTTTATATATTACACATAAATGGCAGATATTGTTTGTTTAAATCAACTTATTGTGAACATTCAAAGTCTGATTAAAAAAAAAAAAAAAAAAAAAAAAAAAAAGAAGAAGAAGAAAAATAGACAATTTTACAATTTCATTCAAAACCTAGATCTGTTTTGGTCCTACTTCCCTATCTTCAACTGATTGAGAAATGTAAAAAAAATGACCGACTTGATTTTTGATGCATGATATCACCACACATAAACAAAATTCACTACTACTAAAGAGCTGGAGAATCATCAAGAAAGTCATTGATGTTTTTAAGTACGATATCGCTGAAGCCTTTCAGCTTTTTGCCTTTCGATGCAGACAATATTCTTTGTAATGTGTAAATGGTAGGTGCATACTCAATTTTAATCCCAACATACACTAAAACATGTTCACTTCTTAAAAACTTTAGTAATTTTTCTTTAAAATACTACCATCAAACTGGAATAAGGATCTTAAATAATCCAAAATGTTATTTGATTCTGTCAAATTTCGACAGAATTGAAAATCGTTGGAATACTTTTTATCAGAATTTGACACATTTCAGTTGCTGAAATATCCGAAAACATAAATTTGTATTATTAATGTTCTGTGATTGATTCAGTCAGCATATTTATTCGTTGTTAATAATGACAATTTTAATTCGTCACTGTAATAAAAAACTCTCAAAAACTATAGCTTTATCATATAAAGAAAACATGCAGCATCTTTTTTAAGCAAATACTACAGGGCATTTTATTCTAATGAACAGTGTACTAGCTAGTCACGAAAATGAGGAGTTCCCGATGCAACAGTGGGTGAGAAAAGTCACTGAGGCCAAACTAGATTTCACTGGTTTCTCTTAAATATTAAAAAAAATAAATGTCATCACGTGAGGTTATACACCAAGCAATATTCTAAGGGATATTATTTACCGAATTTGCGGTTGCATGCTATGACGTTCAATACGTTCAATGATGTGGTTTAACTTTTGAAGTTTATAAATTAAGACCTGTATGGCGCATAAATAGTGTCAATCGATGTGACGTTCTTACGACGTCGCAAATGATCACAAAGCAGCCAAAGAAACAGAAAAGCCACAAAACTTCCACCCCTCTTGGCTGTCATATGATCAACATGGATTGGTTATTACCATTTATCTTAACTGTCATGTGATCAACGTAGGATGAAACGTAGCCGAGATTGATGTAGTGCTCTTTCGTCGACTCTTTCGTTGATGACGGGTCATAAGAGACACAGTCACAATTATGACCAAAAAGGAGTGTTCTATAATTTGCCATATTGTGATTCTCATCTGAGCGGCATTTCGAGGCTTTACTGTGAAATCACAGTGACCTATTTTTTACTATTTGCAATTCATCCCAAAAAGATCTTATCGATGTTATAGTGACGTCGGTAGAACCGCTGCCATCGAAATACTCAAGGCCAGAGGACACGAGTGTGACGTCATCACTAATCGACCGACTGCTCAATAGTGTTGGAATTCACACCGGAAAATTTTGAGTAGCAGTTTTCTTTTATTTTATTTGTGGAATATCTATCATCTTATAAAACACTAATAACTATTTAAAAGTACTGGTGAGAATTCGGAATCCCTAACTAAAAATTCAGCCAGGTGCGGAATGACACAGTGTTGCCGCATCTGACAGATATTTTATTGGGGATTCCAAATTCCCACCAGTTTAAATAGTTATAATTGTTTAATAAGATGGTAGATATGCCACAAATAAAATAAAAGGAAATTGCTACTCAAAAATTTCCTGTGTGAATTCCAACACTACTGAGAAGTCGGTCGATTAGTGATGATGTCACATTCGTGTCCTTTGGCCTTGAGTATTTTTATGGCAGCGGAACAACACATTTCCACGTCACGCTAAAACAAGGAAAACAATGAGAGTTGCATTTTGGTCGTGGTGCATTCACATTTTCGTCAAATTTTCATCACATTAAATGCTGATTCTATTCCCACGGTGCAATTAGACGGATCAGTTGTTTAGCATTCACAGTGGTGTACAATTTACTGAAATCGCCTCTTATTATCCATTAAAATAGATCTGAAATCTGCCTTTTCATTTCATTCAAGCCAAGACAGTGTTCCATGAAAGAATGTGACTCTGATCATCATGTGCCAACCAAAGAAAAAAACAATGGAAAATACTGACTGCCTCTTTAGTTAAAAAAAAATCTTAAATGATTTCAGTAATTTAGAAAGCATTATCATTAAACTTAACCTTTATTTTTAATACATCGTTAACTATTCGAAAACTTTTAAAAGCTTCTAAACTGCATACCCTTAAATTGAAGCACTAACAAATACGGTGTTTTCTTTATATTTTTCAACTCTATACAAATCGTTTTATTATTTACATTTTTCATCTCTGTAAAAAAATAAATTATTCTTTATATTTTCCATCTCTATACAAACCTTTTTATTTTTTTTTTATATCTTTCATCTCTGCATTCATCTTCAATTGAAATGCAGAATTTTGCATATCTCTTTTGATATGAATATCTCTATTAAAGAATAACAATTTTGAAAACATAAAAGCGATGCTTGAAGAACCCATTAAAAGATATTTTTGAAAAACTAATTTAAAAAGATTAGAAGAGCATCAAACTGAAGATAAATAATACTTGTTCTACCTTCTCTCTTACACTGTTATTATTTTCTAATTGTTTCCGGCAGAAATTTAAACTTCCTTTCTTTAGACTAGTTTCGAAAGAATTTATCTTATACAGGATTTAAAAGTACTATTTCGAATAGCAAAGGTTATTTTCAGTTAGAATAAAGAATCAAAATACTATTCTAAACTAGATTGCTCTTGAAATTAATTGTTGAAAAGCAATTTAAGTTCCTTTGTAATTTGTCTTTTTCTTTGTGATTTGATGTGCTAGTAAATCTATTCTTTCAGTTTAAATAACAATACATATTTTAGAAAATCTAAAGAGTACTTTAAATAAAGGTTACTCATACAGGCAAAAGCTATACGTATACAACACGGCTTGACACTAAACATATATTTATTATTCATAACTTTAAATCATTGATTACATAAATTAGAATTGTTGTAAAATAAATGAAGGAATGTTGTCTTATTATTATCGTCTTTTTGTTTGTGATTTGATGTGCTTGTTAAATTTATGCTTTTAGTTTGATTATCAATATAGATGTTTTAGAAAATCCAAAGAGTAACCCCTTCGCGACGAGCGTCGCATACAGTGTGTTAAGAAATTATAAGACCACTAACGAATTCGTGCACTTCTGAAGAAGACACAATATGCAAATTTTTAGCGTGTGTCTTTAAAATTGATCGTAGAACGTTTTCTGTTTTAATTGCTACATTAAAATTTAAGTTACATTTTATTAAAATCTTCTAATTTTTTTTAACGTAAATAAGGTGACTATTAAGAAATTATAAGACCACCTGAGGAAATTAGCATATTATACGTCACATCAGAATCATTATAAAACGTAACGCGTTTGTATATCGTGAAAGTATTCCCGAGATGCAAAGGTGTAGGTTTAGATAGTGTTATTTACGATATATTTGAAGATGTCGCAGGGTAAAAATTTGTCTGCGACCGAAGTAAGAAAAATTTGGTTTTATAAGGGTGCTGGTAAATCTGATCGAGAAATAAATCGGTTAAGGAAGCGTTCAAAAACTGCCATTCATAATGAAATAATTAGAAAAAGAGATTCAAATACAATTAAACGATTTGGAAGAAAAGGGATTTTGACAGAACGGGATGATCGACAATTATTTCGATTATCAACTCAAAAAGGTCTTGACTCGGAAAATTTCGAACCGTTTCAGCAAAAGAACCTCACACGTAACAGTTTGGAAGGGTCTGCAATCAAATAGTAATGCAAAATGTATGAAACTGTTGAAAAAACCGAGGTTAATGGAACATCATAACAAAGAAAGACTGAAATGGGCTAAATATGTCATGTCATGGGACAAGAAATGAAAACAAGTGATATTTTCAAATGAAAAAAAGATTAATGTTGACGGCCCGGATGGTTATAAACACTATTGGTATGATTTGAGGAAGGAACCGAAACAATGCTTCAGTCCACAAATGGGAGGAGGATCAGTAATGGTTTGGGGAGCTTTTAGTCATGATGGATTATGCAATTTAGCCCAAATTTCGGGACGTATGAACTCTGCGCAGTATCAGGCTATGTTATATGATCATTTGATACCGTTTGGATCTTTTTTAGGTAGTGCTAACTGGATGCTTCAGCAGGACAATGCTTCTTGCCATGTGTCTAAATCCATCCAGCAATGGTTTAGAAAAGAAAAAAATCATGTTTTGCCACGGCCAAGTCGAAGTCTAGATTTGAAAACCCTATGGAAAATCTTTCGAGCGTATTAAGTCGCAAAGTTTATGCTAATAATAAACAGTTTTTATCTGCCAATAAACTGGAAGTAGCCATTGTAAAAGAATGGCACAATATTATTCAAAATTATTGCAAACTAATTTTAATAACTATGTTTTACTTTGATATCTAGTGTGTTTAAACTATAATCAGAACCTTTATTTACTTCAGAATTTTCAAAATCAAAGCGGTCTTATAATTTCTTAACGCACTGTATATGCGACGTGTGAGGTGGGTACAATTCTTAATTTTTCCTACCACGATTTTCGTATAGTAAATCTCGCCTTATTTCATAAAAAAATTGTGAAATTAAATTAGGCAAAATATCTATTTAGAAATAGTGGTGTCAGAATGTTAACAATTGTGCACGGGACGCTCGTCGCGAAGGGGTTAAATAAATGTTGGTAATAAAGGTGGATGATACAGTCACAAATTGTAGATAAAAAACACACTTCACTTGACACAAAACACATATTTATTAGTGATTTGCTATTTTGTGTGCTTGTTTATTTATTTTTTGAGTTTAAATAGCTAGATATTTTAGAAAATCTCTTGATGTTTAAAATAAAGAAAAACAAACTACGTTTCTGTTATTCTTTACTTAAAATGATGCAAAACTGGTAATAAACATGCCATTTCACATTGGAAGGTTTTTAACCCTTTCGAGACGGCATCCTTTGGACAAATTTTATTTCGGTTAAGACCGCTTTTTCTTAACACTCTTCTTTACCTATGAAATACCAAAAATTGCTCTAATTAAAAAAGACAAATATTAATTATATTTATTAATGGTGCCAAAAACAAATTCCGCATGCATCATTAATCCCGAAAGGCCTTAAAGAAAATTTATTTTGGTCGTAAAGTATACTAACAAATTAAAAAATGAAAGAAACACTTAAATTGAAAATTCAGTATAACAATGTAATTTTATTAAATTTAAATTGCCAGGAAGGCGAACGTGAGTTATTCACTCAGTTGACACATACTGAAACTAATCTACATTCTGATTCACAACTAATCACACTGTGATTCAATGTGATTCGATGAAATGGTCTAAAATTAATCCTAGCAAAAGTAAAAAGATTACGGAATCGGAAGAATTCGCTTTTAAAGTCTCAACGTTAAAAAACAAATTATAGCGATTGGAATATTTCCTAACCTTGTTTTTTTTTTTTTTTTTTTTTTTTTTTTTTTTTTTTTTTTTTTGTTCCCGGGGAAAATGTCATGTCACTTATGATATAACCACATTGTTCTATTACTGCTGTAATGTAGAAGATAATCTATTTATGTTTCAGTATGCTATTCAACCTCAAATAAAAATCAAACGCTACAAACTATCGCATCAACGTAATGGATTTATTAAATATTAGTTAAATCATGGATTATTGAAGATATCTCACTGTAAATAAAAACCACTGTAGATTTGCCAGCACAAACTGCTGACGTCCGAATTGCCAGCACATTGTGCTGTTAATTTTACGCAACTACTGTTACTTTTCATGTTTATATAGTCAAGAAACCAAAGAAAGCTACAGCACATTCGACTGACTGTGATCGAGTTTGAGCGCGAGATGAACAGTACTTTGTGCTGGAAAAATGTCGCTTTTTTTTACAGTGTATGTAGTCATCATTGCTTTCATTTGTTGAAAATGGGTTGTTATCTCAATTATATATATTGAAAGAGTTTGCATGTATGTTACATATTTTAAAACATGTATGTAAGTATAAAAAGTAGATGTCAGTGTGTTAGATGCACATATTTAAGCATATAGGGTAAATTGGGTGAAGATGCTGTAGTTTTTGACTTAATTGTTTTAAAAATCGCCTGTCGTTTTTATTTGTTATTCATTGATTTCTTGTTGAAGTTTGCACCCTTATGTATCATTTAAAACCTTATTTCATTTTACAGATATTATATAAAGCATCAAAAATTTTGTTTCCGTAAACACTTGCATTTCGGCCTCTTACCCCAAGGTATGGGTAAGATGGCCACCTATCTAGGAGTAAGATGCCTTCTGGCGTTTCAATGTAAACAATAATTTTTGTGAAGCAGTATAAAATATAATGGGAGGAATAAAAGTATCTTTAATATTTTAGACATACTAAAGTTCCTAACTTACTTAATATTAAGAAATTACAAAAATATGAATGTAACAAACGTTGGCAATTTAATATAAGGACAAACTAACATTGGAAAAAAAAGTTATGTTCTACTTAATATTTAAAAGAATTATGGCTATTAAGTATGCCTATTTTAAAACTTTATAATAAGTTTAAATACGATAAAGCCACTGCGATAAAGTGCTATAGAGTGCAGTTTTTTTTTGTTGGTGTTTTTCATATGCCTCTTTGTTCTTTTCAGCTATGACTCAGATCTGCTACAGACTGCACATTTGTAAAGAACTTTGGGCAACTTTTATATAACCAACAGTTTCACTGAATGCATTTGATCCAATCACATTTTTCAGAGGTTTTATTGCACTCTGCTAGACACTCTGAATACTGATTCTCATTCACTTAAAAAAAATCCTCATCTTCTGAATCTTGGTAGGAAATTTAATCCGTTATCTTTTCAAAGCAGATCAAATTAGCGTGTTTTTACAGTCTGCGGTTTCTTGATGGAGGTTGGGGAGAGCAGCGCGTCGGGGGCAGAAGACCCTAGTTATCTAAAACTATATTATATACTACCGATATTAATATTTATTAAAATTATTTATAACTGCATTTAACGTAAAATTTTTAACAATGATTAAAATTAATAATTATTAAACAATTATTTATTAGGCCAATAAATTTTATTTATAAGGCAGAATACATATAGAAACATTTCAAATTATGTTCACCTTAGATTTTAATATTTCTTTGTCATTTTAAACATTTAGAAAATTTATACTTTTAATTAATGATTTTTTAATCAGTTGATTAAAATCACGATTTAATCACTGATTTAAATTATCTGATTAAAATTGTTGACAAGTTAGATAATATACAAGAGTAATTTAAACAATGAAGAAACAACCAGGCATTTGACAGCAACGGAAAATAAACGGCATCTTACCCCAAGGGGAAAAAAATTGGCATCTTACCCCCAAAAATTTTCGTCGACTCACCCCAAAGTATTGGGCAAGATGTTGGTGTCCCCCACTGACGTGAAGAAGGGTGACCAGGCCACCATTTATGCTTTGCAAAAAGGCCAGGTACCAGTACTCTCTAAAAACATCAGATTTATTTCTCTGGTGTTTAAACTAAGAGTTATATAGGCAAATAAAGAAGTCACGTAAAAGATTTTTGAAACGTACCAGAAGTGTTAAGACGAGATAGCAATAAAAAAGTACCACTTAATTTTTTTTTATAAAAACGCAAACGGAAATTAAAATATCAGTAGGAAACCCTCCTCCTTACAGCTGAGCAGCGTTTTCCTACAACGCCTGCGCATATGAAAACTACGTGATTCGGCATCTTGTACAACATGGCATCTCCCCTCAAGTTACACCTATAAGTAAAGGAAGGATGAGTGTAATGCATTATGGAGTCTTCATCATTAAGTTTAAAAATTTAAATAAGAAAGATTATTACGACAAGGATAGATTATGAAACACTTTCCAACAAGTCAAAAATACTGTAACAAAAATATCTTAGTAAACAGAAAAACATATAACACAATTTCAAAACCCAATTTCAACAATTACCAACCACACTCTGAAAGATGGTTGAATTCTTTTTTGCAGCCCTGTATATGATCGCTAAATATGTATATATACTGCATTGTATGATAAAATTTAGTTCAATTAGAAAGCGCATTAACGCAGTAGAAAATTATCCTTCAGCAATTTCTGCGAACACACATAAATGCACTTTAACACTTTTTAAGCATTCCTGGGTGTTAACCAAAGCTTTAATGTACATCACATATTAAGTTAAAATCTAATTCAGGAAAAAAATACATAACTCAACAAAAAACGAACTTCCAGAAATTATCATCCACAGACGCTAATGTATCCAATTTTTTAAGTAACCCCCTGTATATAAATTTCTTTATATTCAACAAAAATCTCTTAGCATACTAAATATAGTTCTGCTGAAAAATGCATAACACAATTAAAAGCCTTTTACCACCTTTAACTAATTCACCGCCACAGAGAGTAATGATTATGAATTATTGTGTCCAGCCCTGTATGTGATCTGTAGAATTCATACACGCCACTTAAAATGAAAAATATTAGCTAAACTAAGCATAAAAATGTGTACCACAACTGAAAACGCACTTCCAGCAGTTATCGTTCACAGACTGTTCTATAACCGAATTATTTTGTGTGTACCTGTAAATTAACAACAAATGCTATGCACACCCTATTCTACCATAAGCATCTTGTAGGGCACTTCAGTATGAAATTTCACTACGTTTAAAATAGAGCAACATCGTTTAAATACACTGCAAAACAATTTTTTACCGTACACCATTGTGTAACAGAATTATTTTGTGTAATCTACACAAAACTTGTTTTAGCGCACTTCAGCAATATATATATATATATTCAATTATATTAAATTAAAATAAACTGCAAACTTTTTTTTATAGACCATAATGTAACGATTTTTTTTTTTTTTTTTTTTTTTGAATGGCTATATAAAAGAACTATAAATGCTACGCACTTCATATTCAGTAGTGGGCATACTATACTAAAACTCAATAACAAACCAATTACATAGTAATTCAAGTATATTTACGAAAGTTTGAGCACGGACAGCCGACAAACAGCAGACATACAAACCGGAGACATAAACACTTTTCAACTATGTTAGAAAATGTTAAAAATTATTCATCAATCTGAACCAATCTGCCGTGTAAATAAAATCTTCGAATAAGACGTTTTTCTTCTCCCTTTTATACATGAGACGTAAATGAAACAGCTTTATAAAATGATAAAGTATCCATGAAAAAAAAAACTAAACCTTAAAACTGGAACATTTCACAGAATTTCGACAAGCATGAGTTGCCGCATTAAAATTAATTTTCAAAACAATGTTTTTCGAAAAAGTCTATTTAATTAGAGGTGGTCTAAAACTGCTATTTTCCAAAATTCAAAAGTTGTAAAATTTTATATACATTTTGAACTAATAGAGATAAACAGAAAATTCAAAAAGATGGAAAATCTGCACGCATTTTCTACCAGATCTTGTAATTATAGCATTTTTTTTACAAATTTTGAGTACTTTAAAATATTTCAAAATATTATTCAAAATGCTGGACTTTGAAAAATTATATCTCATGATAAGAAAGAGCTATGTATTTTTTATATGAGTTATTACTACCCTCGAACATGTCCACGAAATAAAAGCAGGCTGTTACTTCTTTTCCTTCCCGAATTATAACAATTTAAATATTGAAAAAATTCAAAAATTCAGCATCTTCGACAGCTTTTGACTTAAAGGGGGAAAATGGTACTTACATGCTATTTGGCAAGGAAGAACTTTATAGCGTCTATAATCTGTGTTCTTTTGTTTTTTCAACTGTTCTATTAGATACGCAGTCTTAAAATTAGAGACTTGACAACCAATTACAAATAAAAGTGCATTTAGAAACACGAAACATTTTATTAACTGTGTTCAGTTTTTTTAAGTGTAGTGAATCCCTGAGAAATTTTTTAACTAAACCCAGAAATTTTTTTTATAAAATGTTTCTTTTTTCTAAAAGTCACTTTTTATTCGCTGCTGGCTGTAATTTCTACAGTTTCCAGACTCCGTATCTCAAATACCAGTTGGAAAAACAAAAACCAACTTAAAGGTTATAGATAGTATATAGAGATGTCCTTTATTGAGAAATTGAATATGAATACCAACTTACACTTTATGAGTTATAAGCTGTCAAAAATGCTGATATTTGAAAATTCTTAACATTTAAATTGCTATTAATTCATCGGAAAAAAGAGATGCAGTAGACTCCCTCAAATCCGTACAGCTTGGGACCAGACGTTGTGCAGATTTTAGAATTTTGCGAATTTTTGGTCATCGCTTTGTTTACATTTTTTAAAACTAATTTGAATGCGATAATGCAATAAAATTATAATGAATGCTTGTAATATAGTAAAATAATCAAAGTAATAAACTAAAATGATAAAAAGTACGAAAATTTTAAATGATTAAATTATTGAAAGTAAAGGTCAAGTAAATAATTAATAATGTATAATTAAATATGCATAATAAAGATGATGAGATACAGTTTCCTTGAATTATTCAATGAAACTTTCCTCATAAAGGTACCCTATTAATTAACATCAAAATCATAAATTAAACAAGCTTTATTTCAGGTTTAGCCAGTCTTAATAACTAAAAAAGCTTGATTAATACATAAATACACCTGGTAAAAAGATCGTGACTTCCAGTGATATAACAATATCTTGATTTTGTTTTTCAGAAATCATACTTCCTTCATGAAAAACCATGAGTTCAGTCATATTATCGAGATTTGCAACTTAAAATACATATGGATTGATGTAAAACTAAAAATATCTGTAATTTTTCTCCTACATCTGAACTGAAAGTTTCAATGTTTATATCTGCGATGATGTGCGGATTTTAGGCGATTGTGGATTTTAGGGTTGCGGATTTGAGGGTGTCTACTATACCAATTTGCCTTTTTTCTCACTGGACATGTTTGGCGGTAGTAATATCACATATAAAAACTGCATACTGTTATCTCTTTCCCTTCATGAAAATAACTTTTCAAAAACTGGCATTTTGAATAATATTTTAATATATTTTAAAATACTCAATTTAAAAAATATATAGATAGGCAACTTAATGTTAAATTTAGAAAAAAAACGTGCCCCCAGAAAAAAAACGTGCATATTTCAGATATTTGTGAATTTTTTGTCTATGTCTATTAGATCAAAAATTTAAGATTTTATAAGCCTTTGAATTTTCTAAAATCGCAGTTTTCGACCCCCCCTGTAATTAAAACGAGTTTTAACCCTTTATGTCCCAAATTATGAATTCATAAAAATTTCATCTTCTATAGCATTTTTCGTGTATTTTTTAAACTATGTTAGAAGATTTACACAATCCTTTAATAAATTTTAGAAGGATTTTGCCAATTAAAATTAATTAATTAAATTTGAGATTTTGTGCAATATTTATAACTGCACTCAAATCTTTTATTTCAAATATTTTTTTTAGTATTTTGTGGAATTGGGAAATGTACAGATATAATGCTCTTACCATAGAAAAATAGAAATATTTCCGAACTGAAACTCCCCCACCCCACTCTAATCTTTCAACGCCAAGAAAGCTGAAAAGATGGAAATGAAAAAGAAATCATCCTTTTAAAAATATTTTTGTTTTGTGCAACCGATACAAGACATTGTGGAACAAGATAAAGTAAAGTATATATAACTCATTCTAAACTGTATTACTACTAATCGATGTATTAAATGAATTTTATAACAAATTGTTTTAACGGTACTTTAAAGTACCGCCGGGGCATAAAGGGTTAAGATAGAAATTCTTTGCAAATGGGATTGTAACTTTTTTACTATATGGGTTTTCGCATACAGAAAATGGTTGAAATTCAAAATGGTGTGGCAACCAAAACAAATAAAATTTGTCGAAACTCTGTGAAATGACCCATATGTCCGATGATTAAAAATCAAAATCAAACTGTCATATGATCAGTGGAACTTTAAACCTTTATCTACTGCATTATGATCTACTGCAATTTTTTTCATGTAATTTTTTTTCAGTTACTCCAATGAAAATTAAAGGATAAACATAAAAAAAATACTCACCCGTGAGAAATTTAATTACTTAGAGGTAATTAATTAAAGTGGTACTTTAAAGTACCGTCAGTACACTATGACTAAAATATCGTAACAGAAAACCCAACAAGGTATTTCAAATGGCACCAGAATGGTGGTAAAATATTTTTGATTTAATAAGTATGTGAAATATAGCCCCTTTTTCTTATTTACAAAATTTTATTTTGGCAAATTCCGGTGCCAATCATTTATTTCAACACTTTCGCATTGAAAATGCTTTGCCTCTGAAAGGGTTAAAAAGACTTTTTTTTTTTTAGGTTTCGATCTTGTTAGCAGTCCTTTAGTTATGCGACGCTTATATTCCAGGGGCAACATGTTCTCTCGCATCTCCACAAATGCAATATATGAATTTACATATGCCATTTCTAGCACAGCAAAAAAGAGCCGAGGCCATAACTTTTCGATTTCCTATAAAAAATAATAATGAAGCAGAAAAGAAATACTAGGAAAATTATTACTACATTACATTTTAGTAATTACATTTAAAGCAGATAAAACGATGAATAAGTACACAGACGAAAACTAAACAAGAAGTTTTTCTCCATCACCCATTGTACTGACGGTACTTATAAGTACCAGCAAGTAATTCAACTGTTAAATCAAACACATACACCGTTCACCTTTAATAGCTAGTCAAATTGTATTCTAAGATCATAATGAACACATAAAAAAAATCCAACACTTATCTTATATCCTTTACTATGTTTACAGCAATAAAAATACGAACGTGACAATCTGTACAAAATGTCGGCACAAAACACATCGATTGTTTCAAAGATAGCCTCTTTCCTCGATAAAATAACAAACCTAGAACTACTGCTGCCATGTATTCGGATAAAGCGGAGTTAAAAGAGTGTTTTTGCAAAGTAACATTAGAATGTTAGTAATATTCACTATGGGATGAAAGTTTAAAGTGAGCGGTACTTATAAGTACCATCAGTAGATAAAGGGTTAATTCGCCCTCTGAGCAACCTCACAATGCAATAATCAAATCATTTGTTACAACGGAAAAGGAATGATTCAGATTAATTTAAGTTTAATTTTTAGCATTACAGTGCGAAAAAAATAATAAAGTGTCCAAAGAACATATCTTTCTGATGTCATGTTAACTTTGATCTGCGACTTTGGGAAATACTTCGAGTATTTACGGCTTATCGAAGGTGTTTTAAATTTTTTTTTAGATTTTGCACAAGATTGTGCTATATTCCTTATCATTAGACGCAGTGGCAAACTTTCACCAACCAGTATTTCATAATATAATTTTCCCCTTATTTTTTAAACATGTTTGCTTTTAAGTAAAGTGAATTTTTCTATAGAAAAATACTGGTGGAAGTTTGCCCCTTCGGTGATCGGACGCTGATTACACATATTTTTTATTGTAACGATATAGTAAAGTCCTGTATATAGTCCAGGCAATAGGGAATTTTACCTAGCAAAATTAATAGTAGTTCTGGAAATTGGCTTACTTTATGTTCTTTGGCGTCGCTGAATCCGAATTTGTAACTTCCCACCAAAATTTCCCCCGGCAACCCACCCCAAAATTTTGGTAAAAAGCCCCCAAAAAAGATTTTTATTAAAAAAATCAATTTTTTATTGTTTTAGATGAAACGTATCTAGAAATTCAGAAAGTACACAAAATTTGCAACAAATTAGATATATGACATTATGACTTAGGATGAAGGGGAAGGGGAGATCTGCCTCGGAACATGCGCGCGGTGCTGCGTGGACTAAGTTGCGCAATTCCGTTTAACCACTCACACGTTTACATTCGCCTTCCCATCTCCCCTCCGAACTTTTCTTATAAGGTTTACTTTAAGTTTATTGGGTAGCTGAATCCGAATTTTTAACTTACCACCAAAATTTCACCTTCCCGAAAAACCCCTAAATAGTTGTTATTAACTTAAATTTCTTATTGTTTTAAGGGAAAAGCATTACAAAATTCAGAAACTAGACAAAATTTGTAATAAATAGGATATATAACATTATGACGTAGTATAAACGGGGAGAGGGGGGCTGCCTCGGAACATTCCCCGCGCGCTTTTCTCAAAAACCAAATTTTTTGAAAAAAATCAATTTTTGGGGGGTTTGCCGGGTGAAATTTTGGTGGGAAGTTACAAATTCGGATTCAGCGACCCAAAAAACATAAAGTGAGTCGAAATCCAGAACTAGTATTAATTTTTCTAGGTAAAATCCCCTATTGCCTGGACTTCATATCTTAGTGCACGTAGCACCACAGTGCATGTTCAGAAGCAGCCCTCCCCCTCCCCGTTCATCCTACGTCATAATGTCATATATCCTATTTGTTGCAAATTTTGTCTAGTTTCTGAATTTTGTAATGCTCTTCCCCTAAAACAATAAGAAATTTAAGTTAATAACAACTATTTGGGGGGGTTCGTGGGGGGGGGGAATTTTGGGGGTAAGCTAAAAATTCGGATTCAGCGACCCAAAAAACTTAAAATAAACCTTATAGAGAAAGTTCGAAGGGGAGATGGGAGAGCAAATGTAAACGTGTGAGTGGTTAAGTGGAATTGCACAACTTAGTTCACGCAGCACCGCGCGCATGTTCCGAGGCAGATCCCGCCTTCCCCTTCATCCTAAGTCATAATGTCATATATCTAATTTGTTGCAAATTTTGTCTACTTTCTGAATGTCTAGATACTTTTGCCCTAAAACAACAACAAAATTCATTTTTTTAATAAAAACCTTTTGGGGGGGGCATTTTACCAAAAAATGGGGGGGGGTTGCCGGGGGAAATTTTGGTGGGAAGTTAAAAATTCGGATTCAGCGACCCAAAAAACATATAGTAAGCCTTTTTCCAGAACTACCATGAATTTTGCTAGCTAGATCCCCTATACGGTCTCTATTGTCTGGACTAATAATATAGTAAAAAAAAAAAGCATCACTAACTACTCACTCTTCCGAAAATCATCGTATAGAAACGTGACTGGTATAAATCGATTGACAATAATATCTACTAATTAATGTTGTACTTAAAGTTTACTTAGGGGGGCGTCTGCTTATAAAAATTGTACCAAACGTAAAATTTGCCGATACGAACGCCAAATCATAGGTAAATACAAATCTAAATCTAATAATCTAATTAAAAAATTATACAGGGCTGAACAAAAAAATTCGGATATTTTTCCGAGAATTGTGGTAATTACTGAAATTGAGTTTTCAAACATGTTATGTGTTTTCCTAATGTTAACTTGGCCATTATCTTTCACATTAACTATGAAGTTTTGTTAAAATATTCTGAATGAGATATGAATTCTTATGAAAAGTGTTTCATAATCTATCTTGACGTATAATTTTTCGTTCTTCTTTTATAATGATTTGAAATTTGCAGAACCGTACATTTTTCTTCAATTCCAGAGCATGGTTTCAATGAAACAGCACCGAAAAACTGGCGATAGATCACAATTAGAAAAATAAAACTTTGTTAAAATCAACATAAAATACAAAATAATAAACAGGACACGTTTCGGGATGGAAAGTTGGAGCTTGAGATCTCCTCTCTGCCCTTTCTGTGACCTTTTCCGCTTTTGGCTGATGACGAGCTGTTAAATTTTCCAGCCCGAAACGCATCCTGTGTGTTTTGTACTTTATGGGGATTTTAACAAAGTTTTATTTTTCTAATCATAGTTTCAATATATCCATATATTATGCCAACTTTTCGGTATTTTTTCGTCCGCGGACTGACCCAAGTCAAACATGTTTTGAACCAGAGCTTATATTTAAGGGTGTTGGTCAGTGAGATATCAAAGATCTCGAATTCGCTCGCTAATGGACGTATTAATGCATTTTTATTTTTACAATATTCCATCAGGAATTTAATATTTTTAACTCATTTTTTTGTGTACTCTTCCTAAGGGAGGGGGAGGGGGATCACATACAACAGCTCGATATTGCTTGATTTTAACACAATATTTAAAAAAAAAATTGGAGCTGTAAATATTTCTTCAAATTAAGCAATTGTTTTAGAATAAGTTGTATAAATCTTTGTTTACGTATTCCTTTAAATAATTTTAATGATACATAATTAGAATTTAGTTAAATTAAGACATACTAATTAAGGATTTTCAATGGTATACATGTGTTCCGCGCAGGACTATAAAAAATATATTTCATATATCTACTTAATATTACATACATATGTTTTTACAATACCTTACTTTAACTTCAACCTAAAATAATAATCAATTTTACAGATGAAAACATTTTTTTAAGACAATTAAACCATAAAATGCAAAATCTATGATAAAATTTCAATAAAAATTAAAATCGTGAAAAAAAATAAACATATTACAGGTACTTACTTAAAAATAGGTAGAGGTTATAAAGATATATAAGAAACAATATAATTCACAATTGTAAGTTTTTATGTTACTTAGTTTTGGAAATAGGATGCGCGCAGTATCAGAAATATCCGATTTCAGTAAAATGGTTTTAAAGTTAAAATTTACCTTCATTTGGATAGGTATCGCCCCACATATTTTATCATAAAACCGGTTTTAATTAGAGTATCGTCATAATTGTTTTTTTTTTTTTTTTTTAGTTCAGTAACATGTCATTCTTTCATAATAGACAACAAAAAAAATTGACTTTTTAAAAAGTTTTAAGGTGATCCCCCCCCCCCCCTCCACACACACACACTTAAAAAATGTATCTTTCTTTTAGGTAGATTTCGTATGAAATACTACCTATTACATCCTCCCCTATGTTGGAATTTCGGAAAAAAATTTGCAGATCTACGCCGATCATGACCCCTAGAACCCAAAACCACCCACAGTAAAAAACTTTATCAATCTATCTATCTATCTATCTATTTTACATTTTGATGGACACGATAATTTCCGTAATTCTGCATAATTCTTTTCCAAATTGATACACAAAATCAATGAGCATAAAGTCTCGGTCAAGTTCGTTAATGGGAAAAATCGGACAAGGGGTTGGTAATAGGGAGGGGTTTTGTGAAAAACGAAAAACGCCCATAACTTCTTAATTATAATACATATCGACTCAGTTTAAAGTTTTTATTACTTCTAAGAGAAGGGCCAAAAATTTATGCATGACAGATTTTTGATAAAATTAAAAATGGGCTCAAGGGGCGAAAAAACAGAGTTTTGGGTAGAAAAAAATTCATAACTTCGTCAATTCTTAAGATATCAAATCCAATTAAATTTATTATAAATTGTCTTAATATTATCTACAACTTTTGTACTGACAATTTTTTGATAGGACCAATTCTTACTGCAAAAAAAAAATAAAAAATAAAACAAAAACAAAAACAAATAGGGGGAGGGGGTTGAAGAAGAAAAAACCCATAACTTCGTCAATTCGCAAGATATTCAATCCGCTTAAATTTATTATACATCTTATTAATATTATCTACAACTTTTATATTGACAAGTTTTTGATAGGACCAATTCTTACAACAAAAGCAAATTAAAAATACATAGAGATTGAAGAAAAAAATATCGTATTTCTCAAATCCAAACTGCCTTTTTTCTGACTCATTTATAAATTCATTTTTGTTTTCAAACGCATCCAATTGGTAGGTTCACTTATTCAGAAACTATACAATGTGCCGTAATGGTCGATTTTTTTTTATAGCAGCAAAATATATTTCAAAAGATTATGTCAAAGTGGGCATTTTGAATCGAATTTCTCGAAGCGATTGTGCGGGAAACGAAAAATATTGTCCTACTGAGAAAATAATTTGTTATAAATCAAGTTCTAATTAATTGAACGAAAAATAAAAACATATGTTGCTTATAAATCTCTTCAAAAATCACGTCAGAAAGTTTTATGTTTTTCCTTTGAAAAATGAATCTGAAAATGTGTCATAAAATTTCGAGTTGTAGAGCATGGAAAATTTTGATTTTTTTGATTACTGCCTTAACATGGTTCTGATAAAACTAGCTCTTAAATAAAAATGAAATTAAAAACTCGTCAAAAGCGGCCAGATAAAATTTCTAAAGTGGGTTTATCTCTAATCATGATTTAGCTTTTGTTGGTGAAATTAGTACTTAACTTCGAAATCTACCTCCGTCTGTACGCCGAGCCTTCAGGGATTTTTTTTTTTTTTACTTTATAAAATATTTCTAAAATATATAGTTAATTTTATTTGAAATTTTGAAATCTTATTCGCAGCTCGTCAACTTTTAGCACATAAAATATTAAATTAAGCATATATTTTAGAAATATTTTGCCAATTAAAGAAAAAAGAGACATTCTTTGAAAATAATACACATAAAAGTAAGTTAGTTTTCCGGAAACGCATTTTAAAAATAAGAATGCGTATCACGCCCATAGATTTAACATTAGGCAAAAGAATTTGAGATCTCCCTCACCAACAACCTTAAGGAATGGCTTTTGTTTTAGGAGGTACTTATTAGTTTTTATTTTAAAATTTCCAGTTACATAAAATATTTTTATTTAAAACGCGTTTGAATTAAGTCAGACTCCGGAAGAATAGCGTAATGTTGGCATCTATAACATTCGAGAGAATTTTCTATGAATATATCAAAATATTTACATTTTTTAAAACTTCGTTTATATGATTTTTCTAAAAAAGTCCATGAAAAAATAGTATTTTTTTTATTTTTCTGAACACAAATCTGGATCTTTTATTATAAGACTCATTCTTTCACCATCTGTGTTCACTTATAGCAAAATTCAACTATCTGGTTTCTAAAAGCTTTAAATCAGAGCACTTATAAACATTTTAGTTCTATCTGATGTTTTGCGTATCTACATTTTCTGTACCAGTTTCTCGCGACGAAGAATTTTCAACATTAGATTTCTCTTTGAAATGTACATTTCCAGGATAGCGAGATTAGAATAATCAATAATGCCTCTGTGCTCCGGGAGTTCATATCATGTACATGTTGCTTCGTTAACATGATGTTAAATTTTGAAACATCGCTGTTAAAAAAAGTAGTTCTGGTTTTCGTTTTTGAGTAGTTTTTAACGCTTTCCAGCATAGGGGGACTGTGTAGGGGAGACTGTGGTGGGTTGACCCATTTTTTGCAAAATGATTTTTTATTTTTTAAATATTGAACCTAGAATAATGTTTGATACATCATTTTATTCGTTATGCAATCAGTTATCAAAATAAAATTGCGAAATAAGTGCAATATATAATAAACTTGA
This sequence comes from Maratus speciosus, assembly GCA_963932465.1. Taxonomy (NCBI): domain Eukaryota; kingdom Metazoa; phylum Arthropoda; class Arachnida; order Araneae; family Salticidae; genus Maratus; species Maratus speciosus. Next base: position 456,798,028 of record OZ010796.1, on the reverse strand, counting down.
AAAATGACTGATTTTAATCATCAGAAAATAATCGGTCAAGGCTCCCCACATATGAGAGGCTTGACCCACTTTATTTTATATTGAAATATTTGTTAAGAAAAAAAAAGTCAGTTTAAAAAAAGCAGAATAACTTTACGCTGCATGGCTTAATTATTATTTAAAATGTATTATTATTATTATTTGGGAAAATCTGATGTGTAAACAAACCTTCTTAGACGGAATTCAAGGCAAATGAGAAAATTTCGTTTCAAACGCCCACTTTTTGTGACACTCGACTTGGCAAAACTGGTTGCCAAATAGTTTGGCTCATCTTGGTTCATCTCTTTGTTCATCTTGGTGGAATTTGTCTACATAATACCCTAAAGTGTTATGAGCAATATTGTGTTCTTTTGCAGAACCATGAATACATAACATTTCTTATGGCTGCTGCTGTCATCCTTTCTAGTATTTTCCATTCATTCTATTTACCTACTATGGATGCTATTTAAATGAAATAAAAATTATGAACTGCCCAATTTAAATTTCATTAAATTTTTTTCTTGATTCTATAGTAATTTTTCTCGTTTTCCTTAAATCAATTTTATACATTTGCCTTTCTATCACCCCATTTTACTGTAGCTTTGCAGAATAAATTTTCAGTATTTTAGAAATATAATCATTAACCCTTTATTATGTACAGCGTATAATAAAAATATTTTCAAAAACACTTAATTAAGAGAGCTTTGACCATCTGGTCAACCTTCCCTCACATTGGTTGGGTCAAAAGCCTCCCCACATACCCACTTTTTAAAGTATAGCACATGTTAATGTTTATCCTAATTTACTGTCCAATCTTTATGGCTGGAATGAGAGCTCAATATTTTTGTATTACTTAAAACCTACTTACTTAAATTTCTATGATATATTTTATCTGGGGAAACATTACAAAATGTTTCTAAAAAATACACTTTTTAAGCTGAAAATTCTTCGCAATTGATTTTTCCATACCTGTTTCAATTATCTACATGAAAAAAAAAAGATTGTTGTTTGAGCATTTCAGTAGCTTTGGTTGCCACCTATTGGCAAAACTCTGAAATTCTTTTAAGTGTGAAAACTGAAGGGTGGGCGAAGCCTCCCTTATGGTCAACCTTCCCCTGTCTCCCCTATTTATGTATTCGGTTTGTCTGTTTGCCATATGTCCAAGCCGTAACTCTCGTAAATATAATATGATTTCCATGAAATTTTTATATTTTATTCAAGCTTACCATAAAGGTTCAGTATTGAAAATGAAGAATGTAGCATTTATAGTTCGTTTACAGGGACGCGCAAAAGAATGTCGTTACATTATGGTGAAAGGAGAATAATCGTTTGCGGTGCTTTTGTTGATGTCATCATACTTCAAACATAATGAAATTTATAAAGATCGCTGAGTTGCTTTGCAACATGTTTTCTATAGATTACGGAGTGCGTAGTTTATCGTTCATTTTTACAGACACACAAAAGGATTCGCTTACAGGTCTGACTATGATGTGTGCTTTTCGTTGTGCATTTTTAAACTTACCTAATTCCGAATGTATTACGTGATTTGTAGAAATTTTATTACAGATTATATACAGGACTCCACGAAAAAACACATTACCGGATATGGACAACAATTGTTGAAATTTAACTGTTATTGAGTCACGTGTTTTTATTATTATTATTATTATTATTGCTTATATTTAGATATCGTGTTTCACTGTATGGAAAAATGAAATTTCTTTATATTATTCTGTTACCGTTCGAAAGTGTTTCATCATTAATGCTTGATGATGATTTTTCTTTCTTGTTTTACTTAAAAATAAGAAAAATACACACATTTTTTAACCAACTTTTAACAAAAGAGGTTGTATAATTTGTTTGTATATTTATTTATTTTTAACATATCACACCTTTGCTTTAAAAGCGGCATAACTCAAAAAACTTCGTTAGGAAATGCAAAAAACTGTTTCCGGGCTGTGGAAGGGTCAATGGTCATCTTGCAAACACAACTGCTACCTGGTGGCTGAATTTTCAGTGCACTATCTGGTTCTTTAGGTGATTAGTAGAGGCGTAAAAACCAAGTAGAATGGCAGCCATAATTCAAAAAACCCAATTTTTCAGTTGTGTCACTTTTGAAGCAAGGGTGCGATATGTCCACGCATACCTTTTAAATGGATGGTCCGATTTTGATTATTGCAATCAATATTTGTACGTAGTGTGTGAGTTAAAATGATAACTCGGGAACGATACTTTCGATTGAGCTCTCATATGTCGAATATGTTATAGACCACTGTCGCAAGAGCTGTATAGATTTTGAAAAGTAGCAATTGCTGAATTTTTTTTAAAACTTGCTTAAGAGGCGAAAAACCAACAGAGTGAAAAAGTGTCCAAGCCTGGGATCGAACCAGGGTCATTGACATTACGCGCCAATACTCTACTGCTGAGCTACCTGGACGATACTAAGCCTAGCACTTCCACACTTATCTGTTGGAAAGGCTACAACCGCAGCATAAGATGAAATAGTTTTCATGAGTCACTAACCATGGGACCAGAACGAAACGAATGACAATCCAGCATCGATGAATGTGAATAAACCGATGAAAACCGTATAAAGAGAGAGGAAAATCGCCGGGTAACGACTTTTTCGCCAAACAGATAGCGCTAAGTCACTTGATGAAAATTGTTGAAAATGAAATATTTTAAAGATGTTTATTTATTCATTTTTGTTAAATTTCTATAAAAGTACTGAAGCAATTTTGATGAAATTTAAACGGGATCAATTTGAGCCTATCTTCTTTCAGTAACAATAACAACAAAAAAAAAATCGCGCGAATCGATCGAGTTGTTTCGGAGTAATCTGTGAACATACATAAAAAAATATATTCGCGTTGAATTGAGAACATCCTCCTTTTTTTTTAAGTTGGTTAATAAGAGATAAATTTTTCGGCAATGTAATCAAGCATTAGTTACGCAGAGGTAACGTCTCAAGTTCCACAACGGGGAGAGGGGGGAGGGGGGCCCAGGATTCGAATCCAGTCGATTCCATTGTGTCAGAAATTTATAATGTTTCTTTTTTAAAAAACTTTTTTTCACTCCAGGTTTCTTAGTTATAAAGGTCTGATTCTGAGTGGCCCTGTATCTTCCTAAGATCCAAATATTATATATTTGTCTTTGCGTATTTTTGCTTATCTTTTTTCGGTTTATAGGGCGCAACTTTAGTAAACATTGGCCAATCGTCATGAAATTTCAATACTTGTAAGATAGACAGTACTATTTTGTATCTTTTTTAAACCGTCGAATTATGTACAATTTCTTTTACAGGGACACTTAAAAAGTTTAATAAATGATCATCTGCTGTGCGTCAAAAAGAGCGATATTGGTTACAATAGGATTTAAAGTGAGTGTAGGGAATAAGAAGTTGCAATAAAGCACTGGGTTGTGCCAAACCACTCTCATTGAAGTACGCCAACTGGCGAGCAATAACGGCTCAATGCGGTAAAATATAATCCCTTGAAGTCGGTTTCATTTTTATTTTTTAAATTGATAGGCGGGCTCTGTTCTCATGCTCGCTACGCTCACCAGCACCCCGCGTAATTGCTTCGCGATTCCGTTGGGTATCGCGAAGCAATCCCTATTTTCTAGCGAATCCCAGATGTAATTGTTTCGCGTTTCCATTCTGGATCGCTTAGCGATCCCTTATTTTCTACGCATTCAATTTTTTGATTCCAAACGCATATGACCCTCCCCCCCCCCCCCTTTCTCATTAGTTAATGGAAAGTATCTTCTTTCTGTAAAAATCACTTTTGCCATCGACCTTTAAAACCCCCAAAAAACAGAAGTCTATCGAAATGCATCTTTCTCCGCCCATCCTATTTAAATTCTTTACTTTCATGGTTTTCGCCAATCACAATTCCCGCTAAGAAAAGACAGAAAGCTCTGACCAATAAGATGCGTTTCGCGCTATCTACGCAGATTTTCATTGGTCCATTTCCAAATCTTTTGGCCCGTTTCTAAATCGTTACTTTATATATATATATATATATATATATATACAGAAGGATTGCTGGACACTATCCAGGCTTATAATAACGAGCATTTAGATGTCAAATTTCATAAACACGCGTACTCTTTTTTTTCTTTTTTCTTTATCTGTTTAAAAATGAAACCTGATCCTTATCGGGGCTATTTTTTAACATTGTCCATATACACATCAAGTGCGGAATGTGTAAGAAAAAAATTGTTTATTTTTTAACACTATGAGTTTCCTTTGGTAAGATAATCATATTATTTATTTGCTTATTTATTCATGACCTTTATATATATGTGTAAAAGCAGATCTATCGAAATACTGGTAGCTGAAAAATAATAAAAAAATCGGTTTATTTGCAGACATTAATTTCATTCCTAAATAAAATTTAAAGTGAAAATAAAATTATGACTTCGTTCTAAAACATGTACCACTCTCAAAATACTCCTTAATATAATCAGCAAGGAATCTTTTTAAAATACATAAACGTAAATTTGCCAAAAGATTTTCAATTCCACGGCATAAGAAAGACTTTTTAAATGTTGCGGACCGCCTGGTGTTTTCTGAAATCCTTACACCAACAACATAATTTTAAAAATACATGCAAAAATATGATAATTTTTTAGCTCTAAGTATAAACTGAATAACGGTGTCTCAGACAGCACTTGAATTTATCGCATTCTGAAACTTTTTCGAGCTGTTGAGAGGAAGAGGGAAAAAATAAAGAAAAATAATTTAAATATAAAACTGAATTTATAAAGTGAAATATCAAGATAAAACTATTTCAGTCTTTTAGTATAAGGGTCATCTTAGTTCGTTTGGTACCTAAGATTTTTAATCAATACATTTGTAAGGGAACATCGAGAGAAAGCATTTTTAATTTTATCATATAAGATGCAAAGTAGAAGCAAGAAAATAAAATATTTTTTTAGATAAGATTTTAGAATTCAATAACTTTAGAAGATAACGTGAAACATTCTTTGAAACAAATAATGTATTGTATATTTAGCTGTATAAGTTCATAAAAGCAAATTGTAACATTGAAAAAATTAAAACGTCTGTCTACACACTGTAAAAAAAATAATAATAATAGCAATTCTTGATCTACCAAGAAGGTTTGCGAATATATAACGTAACCGAAGTTATCCACGATTTGGAAAAGCGTTCATTTATCATCAGGAACCTCAGAAACCAATATACGAGATTTAAAAAGGCATTTTTGAAATAAATGTTTCTTTTGCCACCCGTAACTTTCGGAAACGTAGTTCATTCCGGTTTTACGCATGCTATTAATTCTCAAGTAAACGAGCTTATGTTCAACAAACGTGGTAAATTAACAGAGTAAAATAAACATTATTTTTTAACCCTTGCATATGTAAATTCAGTTACACAGCTGAAAGCGTTTACTTGAGACTTAATAGCATCCGAAAAATCGATACTTCATTTTTCTACCTAGTTGAGAAAACTGATTAATACATTGTAAAACCTACTCTGAAAAGTTTTCGTAAATTACAGGCAGCGAATGAAACTTGTTTTACCAATGTTTCTTTAAATCTCGAAAATCTATTGATTTCTGAAGTATCTGAAGATATAGAAACACTTTACGCAATCGTGTGTATCTCGGAAGAGGTTAAATTATATTTTCGTAAACCTTCTTGTTAAATCAAAAAGCGTTTCTCCTTTTTTACACTGTATTTGAACTGAGTCAGAATTGAAAAGGGTGATAACGCATGTCAAGACAAATAATTTTTGTTTGGAAAACCACCGTCGAAATCCACGTACTGGCTGGCTGAGACAAGAAAGACCCTGTAACTGGTCTTGGCTCGGTCCTGTTGCCATGGTAATTGGTCAGTCGACTTTATTTTAGGGAAGTCCGACATTTTCTTTTCTCCCTTTCAGTCGGTCATTCATCAATGCCTTTTCTGCCCTTCCTCTCCTACGGACGAATTTCCTTCCCTACAAATTTTGGATCCTCCGAAATCAGGAAATCTACTCAGGGTTTTTCTAATTCTGAGCCAGACAGTATTTAATCAAAAATACAGTGTACCTCCTCTGTGACCATTCCGAGCCAAAATCGGATTTTAGCCCTTAAGTGTATTTTAAAATATTTTAGCGAAAATTTCCAAAAGAATAACTTTATTGTTTGTGAAAGTGTCATCATATCAACGGAAAAGCTGGACTTGCTTTGTAATTCGGTCTGTGGCATCGTATACATGGCCAGTTACCTTCCGAATTATCGAATAATTACTTCAGTGTTGTTTTGGTCATATTTATTGATTCTCCTGATTTCATTATATTTCGCCGAAAGCAAAATAAATTTCTTGTAAATCTGCTAAAATATTTCATTATTCTTACAATTACAAACAAAAACCCGGGTTCAATTTGGAGCAAGACCCTCTGTATTTTTCAATAAATAAGTGGATTGTAAACCTGGTTTCTAAACAAAATTTGTTTGTTTTGACATGTATTATCACCGATAACCAGGGCCCTACACACGAAATATTCGCATTTGTTGTCAGTATTTCAGAATAGTAATCTTCGCTTTATTTATTCGGAGAATTCTACGATTAAATAAGGCTGAGATTACTATTTTGAAATATTGGTACGAAAATTTACATATTGCAATATCCTAAATACGGCTTGTCGATAGACGCTTTGACCTGCATTTGAAATATACTTTGTATATTATTTTTAGCTGGCACTCACAACTACAAACATGAAGAGCTCTTAATTTATGAAGGTGGTCTCATAGGAGAGCTAAAACTGTAAAGAGAAACTTAAATCTATTTTTCGGTAATTTCAAAATCCCATTCTTTATTCTATTACTTTCACAGGCTGAATAGTGGATAACTCTAAATTTTAAGACTTCATATTATCTTGGGACTCCTACAATATCACCAATTTGTGGCGACTTGTCTCTAAAATTTTACAATCGAAAATTTCACTCTTTACACTGTCGAAAATGACAGCGTAAAAATAAACAAAATGTATTTATTTTTTGTTATTTTCTTAGCTTAATAAATCTGAATTACAAATAAAATTATTACAAACTATGCATCTGCCTTGTAATGCCACATTTCTAGAAGCGAATATTGGAGTATTCAAGCCAGTGATTGGTTGACGGGAAAATTGCGTTTCGGGGCTACTAATAAAGTTATTAGTGTGGATCAAGTGAAAGCGGAACAGTAGCTACTGAATAAATGGCATGAATTATTTCAAACGTAATATCCAAAGCTACACAAGCACTTGTCCCACTCTTTCTCCAAGCAGTGAATCGGCTCATAGAAGTCCTTCGGCTGAAATCGGAGTCAGTTTCGAATATTGTCCAGACTCCACTGTCAGAGTAAAAACGGCGACTTTTCAGCGCATTTTTCAGCAGACCAAAGATGTGATGACGATATGACGATGTGATGACGTGGTGACGAGTCGGCCTTGACCAGGTACGCGTATCATCATTCACAGATTCGTGTCTCTCGAAGAAACATTTGTGCCAGTCGTGCACAAATGTCAATGACAGTGCATGTTCTTGGTATACTGCCTTTATTTGCCAATACACTGCCACGCGACTTGGGTTGTAGGCTAAAATTCGTCTGCTGGCGGTATTTACTATGGAATATTAGCATAGTGCTGTATGGAGTATCAGTTATTTGGGTAAAGTGCCCTTATTTCGCCCCCCCCCCCCCAGTCATTTTTAGGCCTTAAATGTTGAAATTTTCAGTGAAAACCTACCAAATGTGGATTTTACATCGACTAACTATACCCACGCACATAGAAACATAGTCAAATATGGACAAAAAAATTTTAACAATGCAAAAAAATTGTTTTTTCAAAAGTATCTAAAAAATGCAAAAGAAAAAATGGTCCCAATTTTGTCCCCCCAAAAAAATCCAATACGCCGAGGCTTAACTTATAACTAAATCAAAATTTATTTCTAAATGAGTAAGTAATTTAATTTACATTAAAGTAAGGCACAAAGAAATGTACTAATTATCAGTGGAAGAATAACATAACGAAACATTAGCCATCCAAACATGAGGAAAAAATTGAAAAAATTGTCATGAAAAAGCATTCCTAATTTCGTCTCCGGGACGAAAATAAGAACTGCAAGGGAGGCGTAATTGGGATCAAGCTACTTACCAATATGGCGGAGCTTCAGTTCCCGTAAGATGAACTGAGCGTCCTAAAACTCACTGTATGCTACTTTCAGCATCTTACCTATGTAAAATACATACAATGAATAAGAAATAAATACTTACAGTACAGTAAATAACGTTCTACAAACGACGTAATAAGAACTCAGGTCTTCTAAAAATAAGAAATTCGGCGTCGTTAATTTATGTATGCGTCTTGGCGAACGGAATTTTCTTTACTGGCCCCTTTTACCTTCCGTTCTCTGTGCTTTGCGACATAAGTTGCTCTACTTTCGCAGAAGCGGAGAAGTTAAGGGGGACGAAATTAGGAAAGGGGACGAAATATGGGCACTTTACCCTAATGTTTATTTGCTGAAAATATTGCAAAAAATGTCACTGTTGTAGCAATAGATACTTACTACATTATAATATAAGTTAAAAATATTATTCTGTATTCAAGAACATTCGCCAAATTATCCAAATATAGGTTAAACTGGTACGCTTGTGCATACTGCCATTCTGGCGGTGCAGTGGCTAAAATAATGGATCAAAGTACCGCCAACTCTAAGGTGCGACTTCACGTGCATATGGTCCCTCCGTGAACTGTAACTCCATCTGCCACTAAAAAAACGAATAACAGTACGTTGCTCTTCTTTACTCACAAATAATCCGCAGGCGCAGATTAAAAAAAAACAATTGTGTACCGGTCGATACTGTTGGGCGACCACCTGCTCATATCACATACTTCTGCGCAACTACTTCAAGTCCATTTCAGCAGTAGGGTTTGCCATTCTTACTTCCTACACTACCTCTACAAAAAGTTGTATGCTACACACTCACGCAAAAATAAACCAAATTATAACCACTGTTCCGTTTTCATTTGATTCATCTTAAATATTAACGTGAAATACATGTTTTCATTATAGGTGAAGATTTACGGTCGCCAGGTGGCGACTAAATTTTTTGCTGTGGCGACTAACTTTCAGTGTCTTAGTCGCCAGAGATCAATTTCCAGTGTTCCCAATCCCCGTTGCGGAATTGTTATGCATTTTTTTTTTCTTTTGCAAATAGAAAAAAGAACCTGCTCTTTTTACTGGCCGCGATCAAGTATGACCTTGATAAAAAGTCAAGAGAAGTTTTGCGATCTCGGTTGCCGTTACCGTCATGAACGCTGCCCCTGTGATGTACTGCTTTCTTGCCGAACATTATGTTCGAATATAATTCTGCGCATGTCCGCTTCACTACAAAGCTTAGCAGCTGGGAAGCTCGGCACATAAGCGCGCTAATGGTAAAGCTTCTCCTTTGGTCACCAGCGAAAGCAAGCATTTCTTCGAAGGTTTCGTCTGAAATCCAGAATTGAAATAAATACTTCTTTACTCCAGATCTGCTCACGAGACAGTCCAAAGTTCCCGATGCGATGGAGATTATTTAAGGGCTTTGGATCATGGAGTCGCGAGAATAGAGGATACCGAACTCTGGAGAAAAAAGAATAGAAAGAAAAAGAAACTCGGACGAAAATATACTTAATGCGAGGTATATTCTTGCTCTGTAAATGTTTTCTGCAAGTGCGAAATTTTTATAGTGCAAAATAATCTTACACATTCCAAAATTTTTTTATATGTATACTTTTATATGACAAAATCAAAATAAGAAATAAAGTTTTCCTAATATTTCCCATTATCATGACTGCTTAGCTTATACATGTTTTGTTATTCAATTGTATCTTGTCCAACTTTATCTTCTGATTTTTTCCAGATATATATTATACTTTTCTAATATCAAAGTTTTAAGAATTTTAGAATTAAATTAAATATACGCATTTGTTGTAATTAGTCTGTGTTTTGTTGTACACGTGTATTTATTAATTGAACTATTTTTGCTTTTGAATTCTTGAGTTTTTTTTGTTAAGTTTTTTTCCATATAAACAATATTGTTTTATGAGTTTGTTTCATAATATGGCCACTAGATTTTGGTTAGGAGCCAAAGTGGCAACTGGATTTTTGGGGTTTAGGAGCCACTGGCTCCTTAAAATTTTTGGGAATCTGCTCCTATAGTTTTCATGTTGAACCGAGGATGCTTTGCACTTTCATATTTGACTTTTTTTTTTTTTTGTTATCTTTCATAGTTTTCGATAAATGTTCGATAACTTCCAAATTTCGACAGTACAGGCGCTGAAGTTACTCTCGCATGTTAAGCTGAATTGATTTACGAGACACTTTTCCACAATTTTAGCTCTAGTTCGAGAGTTATTTGAATGTAGCCGGACTTTACTTTGCACCCTGTATTTTTTATACAATTGTTCTGTCGAGTACCATGGAACAAGCGCGTCCTACCTGGCACCACCGAATAGCACTATTTTTTTATAATAATTTTTGTCTTATTTAACATATAATTTGCATAAAGTATTATAAGAATTGATTGTTTCACGGGCACCAGTTTGGGCAGCTCTACCGTTGAGTATAAGTAAATTATAAAGTCCAATAATTAAATTTTTATAACGAATTTTTTATTATATTATTATATAGCTGTCAACTAAGCGTTTTTCTTTATCAAAGTTATTAATATTGAAACAATAACACCTTTTTATCAAACTGACGTCTTGGAGGAATGTGCATAGCTGCCAACTTAAGGATTTTTTCTTACCACTAAAATTTAATCGTGCATTTTGACTTATTTAATCACCGAAATCTGCTATTAAATAAGGCAAAAATGTCTATTAAATTTTAGGTGTAAGTCAGCAGCTATGAATATAGGCGTACAGAATGCATTGCATGTAGTGAAACAAACTAAAAGGACAATATTGGTGCGTTCTTTTAAATTGCGCGCAAATAAATACTCCAAATAGGAAGATCAGAAAGACTGTCATACCCTTTGGCTGAACTTGACTAAGCAATCAAAAACTTAAAATTGAAATTCCAAATAAGAAATTTTGTTGAATTCTTTTGATACTTCTTTGTTATAAAAGATTTCACGATTTTTTAAAAAGCTTCTTAACCCTTTCGCTACTGGGGTCCTTAATCAAGGACATACTTTTTTGAATTTTTTTTTTAAGGTCTAATTTAATTTAAGAGAATTTTACAAATTTTGTCTTCATTTTTAATCATTTCTCTACCAAAAGCACAAAAATTTAAACCAATAGTTGGCAGTACCTAGGAATTTTTGTATGAAGAGAGATGGAAACGTGAGCTCTCGTCCAGGTAAGTCTTTTTAGAATCATACACTATTTTGATATAATTTAATATCAGCAGTAGTTAAATACTAATTATAATTACTCAGAACTAACATAATAAGATTAAATAAAAGTTTTCCGTTTTCTTAACAAAATAACAAATATCCGGGGTGTTTCTAAATAAAAATCGAAGTTTTAACGCTAGGTAGTATTTATTACATAAAACTTAAAAGTATAATTAATACATAAAATGAAAGAGTAACTCAAACAGTTTTACCTACAAGTTTACGAGTGTTCAATGTGAGCACCTTTCGTCACATGGCACACATCAAGTCGATAGCTCAGTTCTTCCCAAACATTGATTAGTGTTTGTGGGGTCATTGTTAAATCAGCTGCCGTGGTCAGCTGGTAGTGGAGGCACATACACACGATCCTTTATGAACCCCCACAGGTAGAAATCACATGGCGTCATATCGGGTGAGCGTCTGAACAGAACTTCTTTGCTAATCAACGTTTTGGAAGAACTGAGCTATCGACTTGATGTGTGCCGTGTGACGAAAGGTGGTCACATTGAACACCTGTAAGCTTGTAGGTAAAACTGTTTGAGTTGCTCTTTCATTTTATGTATTGCCCCACCAGTGGCTGACAGGTTCTGCTCTCGAAGCTGGTAGAGGGGAGGTGCTGGGTTTGAACCCAATCGCGCCCGTCGGCCTAACCGTTTCGGAGTTTTCGTGGTTTTCTTCGAAACCTTGGATTTCCATGCGTAAATACGGGTTAGGTTCCCTTAGGAAGACCCCCACGGAAGGAAATCCCCCTAGGGCCTATATCCCTCGAGTTGATAATTGGCCGTCAAAAATCAACCCAACCCAACCCCTTTTATGTATTAATTATAATTTTGAGTTTTATGTAAAAAATACTACCAAGCACTAAAACCCCAATATTCATTTAGAAACACCCCGTATATTTGTTATTTTGCTAATAAAACTAGAAATTTTTATTTAATCTTATTATGTTACTTCTGAGTAATTATAATTTTGTTATAGAATTATTTTAAATCACGTGTCCATGATCATGGACAAACGTTTTCAAACAGTGTTTATATCAGTATACGGACACTTTATGATATTGATTGCTTTAATTTAGTTTTTATTATGTATATAGTTCATTTAGTGTATTCCCTTTTTTCTTGTTTGTTTGTTTTTATAAGATTGCCATAAAATATAATATGAATGAAATTTCGACTTCTATAAAATTTTCAACACCTGTTTGAAAATCACCTTTTTTAAATAACGAAATAATAATAAATTATCTGTATAAAATCATACATCCATGTTCTTCTTATTAAAATTCTGTTAAAACTTTTTTTTAGGTCTATGGATGGAAAATAAACGTTACCGATCTCTTCACGAAAGAATGAGGGTTGAGTGAAATAAATAAAGATCTACAAAACAAATTTGGTCAGGCAGAGGCAGTTGCGTTTGAGTAACAGAATAATCGTCAAAAACATACAATTATATTTTGATAATTATTTTTCATCTTTTGCTTTGTTGAAAATTTTGAAAAGTCATAAAATTTAGCAGCTTCCAGAGCAAGAGTTAATAGATTTGGAAATCCACCTTTCATTCCGGAGAAAACAGAAAAAAAAAAAAAAAAAAAAAAAAACGGAAGGGCTTTATAAAAGAGCTATATGGTAAGGACAAAGATATAGTACTTGTGAAATAGTATGATCACAAAAGTGTGTAACATTGAAAGTAAGCCTTTGGGGTAAAGAAAATACTGATCAGCAAACAAATAAATAAAATGCTAAATTCATCTTTAAAAAGTTAAACTTAAAATTACACTATGTGCAAATTACTTAAAAGATTACAAAACATTCAGAAAGGTGTTAAATTACTTTAATACTTCTTAGTACTTTCAAATATACATAGCCTTCGTCAGAGAATACAGAAATAAATATTGTTAGGACCGTTTTATTTTCAAATTTCACGTAGTTGATGTCGAAAGGAGTGAAAGTGAAAGTCAATTTTTAGATCCGGAAAACATTGGGAAAACGAAAATATATGGATACAGAGGGAAGTGGAATATTACGTGTTTTATTATTCTTTAAGCAAACTGAGCCGGAAAATAAAAATATGGATACAGAGGGACAGTGGCGCCAACTTAAATGGGCTCATGAGGCGCGAGCCCACCCAATAATTTGATCTTGCCGCCCACCCAGTTTCAATAGATTTTATTCGGAATTCATTTTTTTTTTTTTTTTTTTTTTTTTTTTTTTTTTATTGTTTAATCGCTGAAATGAAATCTGGTTTTATTAACGTTCTCAAAATAGTTTTGTTTGAAAAATAGTAAGGATCAATTAGACTTACAGGAGCACTGGAAACCCCTTCAGCAGATGTATAGTTTAATTTCTCACGAAAACAAATTTCCTGCTTTTTTGCCATCTGTTTTGGTGACTTGAAATGATAAAGTACTTAGATGACTAAAATAAATGCTTTTCTTGAGATTTAGTTTTTTTCACTTTCGGTAACTAGCAATTCCAATCTTATTTAAGATAAATATTAATGTTTTCATAAGGAAGAACTTATAAGAATATAATTAAAAAATATTTATAAAATTATAATTAAATTATAATAATTTAAAATTTTTCTTAGAAAAAATATAATTTCGAATTATCTTTAGTAATTCTCTCCTGTCCCCTCAATCTCTCTCCGCAGACATACACACTAAGGAGGGGAAATTTTATGTGTTATTTTAGTCAACAAATTTTGAGCCCACCCAATATATTTAAAAAGTTGGCGCTATTGCAGAGGGAAGTTTCCACTTCCCTCTGTGCTCAGTTTGCTTAAAGAATCATAAAACACGTAATATTCCACTTCCAGATCTGCACGGGCCAGCTCGGGCTCGGGCCGATTTTCACTCACGGAACTCGGGCTGTTCCCGGGCCACACTTTTCTCTGAAGGCTCGGGCCGGGCCTAACATATTTTTTCTGTACAAAGCCGGGGCTGATTGCGAGTCTTCACGGCCCAAAATTTTCAGTCCTAATTTTGACACAGCCCGTATGAAAATCATTGTCTCAGCGTGGTCTGGTCCATTCAAAGGTCAGTAAAATTAGGCCTGACCCAAACATTTTTGCAAAAAATGCATAATGGCCATTATTCTACACTTAAACATTAAAATTTATTCTTTTTAAAGAACACTAGATTTCAGCGCTTATTAAAATATAGCTAAATTAAAACATAATAAAACGTATGAAAAAGAACCTGCCTATGACGGAACCCAGTTTTAAACTCACTAACGTGTTGATCCATGCATAATTAATATACTAATACATAAGAAAAGAATATATAATACATTTACACTCGCTATGAAGGGAACTTATCTATAACGCATTTTATTTCTTTTCTATGCAATTCCGTCTTACTGTATAGCATTTTTCAGATTTTTAATACTTCAAAAAAAAAATCAATGTTTTGTTAAAATTCACTCGGGCCGTGCCGGGCTCGGGCCGAGATTTTAACTTTTTTTCCGTGCCGGGCCGGGCCGGGCTCGGGCCAATTTTTTTTCTACGGGCCGGGCCGAATTCTTTCTTCTATGAGTCGAGCCGGGCCCGGGCTTGGATATTTCAGCCCGTGCAGACCTCTAATACGCACAATGCTTAGCAAATCATCAGTTCGGGAAATGTGAATAAAAAAATTGAATGTAAATATTTTATTCTTCTCTTTCAATGCTGTGTTGCAAATTATTTTTGCCGACGATCAAAACAAAAAAGTTTTATCTCTTTCGTTTGAAAGGGTGACTGACTCATAAGAGAAAATATCTGGAAGATTTAATTTCGCAGGAGACACATTCGAAAACATTAATTTGCAGTTACATGAGATTTTTTTTTCTTTGTTTATTACTGATTTCGGATTATATACAGTTAAGAGTATTTATTATTGTTTCGGAGTTAAATATGATATTTGATGTTTATGCTATTACGAAAAGAGTGATACAGTGAAATCTCACTGTGCGACCAACTCCATTAGGCGACCACCTCCCTGAACGACCATTTTTTCATGGAACGAAATTTATTCCCATAGGCTCAATACTAATTTTACCTCCACTCAGAGACCATCTCAGTTGAGCTCCCTCCATGAGAGATCGATTTCTTTGAAGAAAATGAAATAAATTCCGTTTTTTCCTGGCCGCTTGAAGAATGTTTTATTAAAAAAATAATTCCGGAGAGTGCATTATTCATCAAACTTCTAAACTAAGTTTAGATTTTTTTTATCCCGGTAACTTTTAAGTGTTTTTAAGAGTTTTTAAGTCCCTTTGTGCCTTTTTAGGCAATGAATTTAACTCTGATTACAAATTAAGAATGACGGTCAATAAACTCCTCTGCCCTATTCTGTCGGAAAACTCTCAAAGAAATAGATAAAGTAATGAAACCGTCATTATTTGTTCCCGTCCACAAAAAAAGCATTTATTTACTGAACTTCGAAAGGACTTGGAGATAAAAATTATAAAATATAAAACTGTAAAATTAAAGCAAAGCTCACTGTATTCATTTTTAAAACTCTGCAGTAATTAACTTATGTAATTAACTTTTATTTTGATACTTAAATTTGTATATTTTTTCCAAATGTGAAAAATAAATTTTAGTAACATTGTTACCATTTTTAAACAATTAAAATCTAGATTTAAACATGACCTCCATTAAGAGACCACCTCTCGGAATGACCCAATTTTATTGGAACGGTACGTGGTCGCCTTGGGGAGGTTTTACTGTATATTAATTTTTTTTTAATTGTATGTAAACATTTTTCTGCGGGTTATGATTTTAAAATTTCGAGACTGAGTAATATAAAAAAAAATTAATTATAGATATTCTGCATCAGTTATTAAATTTCCTTCTATTATAAAAACATTTTCTACGTTTTTGATACACGTAATTTTTGGCGCTAAAGAATAAAACATGATATTTAAGTATTAGAATAAAATGTTTTTTTATGCCTGTTTTGAAGTTTATGGATAAGACTGCTTTAGTATAGTTTTTAAAATGGTCATATTTACTTACAGAATAAAGGACTGAATATTTTTTTAAAGAGATTAATAACCACTTTTTTACACTAAAATATTTTAAAAACAATAAGAATATTTCTAATGCAGTCA
This sequence comes from Maratus speciosus, assembly GCA_963932465.1. Taxonomy (NCBI): domain Eukaryota; kingdom Metazoa; phylum Arthropoda; class Arachnida; order Araneae; family Salticidae; genus Maratus; species Maratus speciosus. The sequence continues at coordinate 456,781,550 of OZ010796.1, read as the reverse complement.
TTTACTTTATTTTTAAGTTTCCTTTTTTTCTATTTCCGAGGTCAATCTTTTCCTATAAAACATATAAAATCTATTTTGCTCATAGTCACAAAATACAATATCTACGCGAATAAAAAATTTAAATTAAATATGGCTTATCGTGGGTTATGGCAATAACGGACGAAAATAAAAAATCATGATTAAGTTAAGGAATATGTTTAAAAGAAAAAAATATACATATTCCAGAGAACTCAGAATTTAGACTCCATGTTCATATTAAATAAAACAAAAGCAAATCACAGCGGATAAAAAAAAATTACACATTCTTAACTTATAAATCATGCTTAAAACTTATTTAAAAAAGAAGTGAGTTTATAAGCATTGCGTTTAAATGGAATGATTAAAAATCTTTTAGAACAATAGCACTTTGCAAAAATAGCAATAATTTAAGGAAAAAGTACGGTTTTATATTTAAAACAAAATTTAAAATGAGGTCAAACATTGTTAAACATATAACATCCACCTATTAAAAAGTTATTAATAAAACTTTAAAAGTAATATCTTTATAGGGCATGCAATAAAAGCAAACACAAAGGATAAGATTGGAATAAAATATTTTAGTTTATTTCTGTCTGTAATCTAATTTAAATTCGTATGTAACTTTAACTGAATTTTTCCTTAAAAGTTCAATTAGTGTTACAAACTATGAATTAAATAAATATTGCTAATAAAGTATTTTATTCCAATCTTTACCACGCTTGTATCTATTTCCATTGCATGCCGTAAAAGATGCGATTCCTTTAAAATGACCATAAAAGCAAAATAAAAAAACAACCCACTACAAAAAAAATGGACATTCACTCCTATGAAAGAGTGACTATTCACTCCTACCAGGGGTGAAAAACTGCACTCCTTTAGCAAGAGTGAATAGTCACTCCTCTGAAAGAGTGATTATCCACCCCTGTTTAGAGTGGATATTCACTTTCAAGGAGTGACTATTCACTCTTTCAGAGAGTCAAAAATTTCACTTTGGCTCAGAGTCACTCTAAAGAGGTTGGGCATATTTTGACTCTGCGATAGAGTGACTATTCACTTCTCCGGAGTGAATAGTCACTCTTTTTTATTTAGAGTGTAATTTTAAGAAAACACTGATGTTGCTAAACGATGAGATAACAATTCTAAACAATATATTGATGTGATGCGACCAGAAATAGTGAAGACATATAACGCATCAACGGAAGGTAGCGATAAGATGGATTTTCTAATTGGCTTATCATAATTTTTACTCGATCCAGGAAATGGACACTTCGGCTTATATTTCATGCAATAGACTTGGCTATATGTAATAGTTGGCTAGAATATAAAAGAGATGCAACCGAGAGTGATATTCCAAAGGCACAAGTTATGAATTTGTTCCACCTCAGGATGACCATAGCTCCCTATCAAGTGAAATCTGGAAAGCCATCACCATCAAGAAAACGTTTTCGACCAAGTAAAGGTGAAGACATGCCAGAAAAATCTCCACACGAAAATTTGCGTAAAAACACAGAAGTAAGACATGCAGTAGATCATTCATCTATTCATAACGGTTGCAAGGAAGCAGTCCCCTGTAAAAAAAAAAGTACTGCAAGGAGAAATCACATTTCAGGTGTGAAAAATTATGTTTGTGTAAAGAACGCAAATATTTTAAAGAATTCCACTTAATTGCATATATCACTACATATTAAATGTAAACATTCTAAAACAAAATTTTGTAACCATATGATAAATTTCTTTTTTCACCTGCAGTGTGTTTTCATTATAGTCTACGGCGTACGTATTAAATACAAATGTGCTTGATCAAGGACTTTCTCAAATTAAAAAAATTATCGTCACGAATTTTTATTAGATTGTTTTTAGCTTATTTGGAGCATTATTAACAATGTGTCAAAACTTCATAATTTTTATTTTCTTTTTAAAATGTTGGTAGTGAAAGGGTTAAGAAAGTGAGATTTGTTGCCCCAAATGGTATATAAGCAGCTATGAAAATAAACCTGATATTTTAAAAACTTCTTCTAAATACATGTATAAGATTAAATATTTCTGTTTGTATTTTGTATATAAAAATAAATGAATGGTTTCTTTAAATTAAATAAATTGTATAAATATTGATAAATTTGCTTGTATTTATGAAACAGTGAAAAGTTGCCAGAAAATATGTGTGAAAATTTTCCTTCTCTTGCCAAGGTCATTTTCTCTATCTCGCGAAGGTCCCTATAACAAAGAAGTACCATTCTTTTATTGTTATCACTATTAAATGATTTTTTTTAATATATTCATCTTTTTTATTAGGATTTTGCATGCTTATATGTATGTGTATGCTTCTTCCATTATTGTTATTATTATATTGCAAAAATGTGCGTATTTTTAACGTCTATAGATATTTCTTTTATTATATTTTTTGAAATGTTGAGCCCGATATTTCCGACAATGCTAGGCTAATCCTTTAGATTAATTCATTGGCGAATTTCTTTAATTTGTGATTTTTTCTAAGGTGTTGAACTCTCAGGAAAACATTTTCGAATATATAGGGTGAACCAAAAGTCTTGCCCTGATTATAAAAATTCATTACAAATTAACCAATGTAATATAATGTTATAATAATGTAACTTGTTGTATCAATTGGATAGGCCAGTTTCAGTAGTTTTTTGTGCAATAGATGACGCGATTGCTCCTTTAGTAGATGGGGGATATTCCATCTACGTCTTGATCACGTGGTCAAGGTAAAAACTTCTAGCGTAAAGAAGGGAAAGCTTCGCAAACGTAATGGAAATCCCCGCCAGCCAGTGAAACAGTTCATGGGGAAAGCAGTAGTAGCTTCCCTTCTTATCAGTTAGAAGTTGTTTGGGTAAATTACCGGTACCACGTAACTTTTTTCAGCCTCGAACCCAGATTTGGAATATAGTCCATTGCAAGGGATGGACCAACACCCTGAAGTTCGCGCTCTTGAGATATTAATCCTGTGGATTTTTTCTTTTGGACTATATCAAGGACACAGTTTTTGCCGCACAAATTGCTCATGTCGAAGAACTGAAGACTAGGATACAAGCTGCTGTGTATATTGTAACGGAAGACACGTTAAAGAACAGTTGGCGGGAACTAGAATACACTTTAGCCATTCTCCGAACTACAAGTGGGACACACATCGAAATTTAATGAGGTACGCGGTGTTATAAAAAAAATCTATAACAGTACTTACAATGTACCCAAACAAACATATGTCTAATTATAATAGATTGAGCACAATAAATATTTATATTCAGGTCAAGACTTTTCGTTTTCATTCACCCTGTATTATAGTCTATACAATTGAACTATAAATAATGTCATAAAATTTCCCTTTCTAATGTCAATAGATGTCTTCCTTTTTAAACATGCGCCAGCCCCTCACTTTACCCTAAGGATTTATAGAATTTGGATTTGTAGTTTGCGGTAAGTAAATATTACAATATATCGGCCTAGAGGGAAGAATTTTAGATAAAGGACTTTTGTAGTTGAATTTAAAGATAAAAGTGTGACATCCGGAGGCAGTGAATTTTTCTATTTAACGCAAAGGCACTTATTTAACTTTTTAACTCTTTAAGGACTAACGGGCTTAAAAATACCGGTCAATTTAAATTATCTATCAGTTTGTCTTAACAATTATTTTTGCCATTACCAGCATATAGTAATGATAGTATGTGTCTATACTTTTACTATTATCACTTGATTTATATCTCAGCATCTAAAAATGAAACAAAATTAAAACGGTTGTTTAACCCTTTCAGGGGCAAAGTACTTCTAATTCTAAAATTTTACAATGATTGAATGACACGAGTATATATGAACAAATTTATATGAAACTAAGTAAAAGTTTCTCTTCGCGTACATTATATTAAGCAAAATTTAATTCTTAAATTCCAGTGCCAATGTGGCAGTTAAGAATTAAAATTAAGTGGTATATATAATATACCGGTGCCCTTCAACAGGTTAAATCTCTTTATACCATTGTTGTGATACTCTGGTTGATTTTCTTTTCAAACATACTAGGGTATCGAACCCGGACCCCCGTAGGTGAAAACCATTTTTTTTTTTTTTTTACTCTAATAGATTTGTACATTTAATATATATTTTTAGATTGCAAATAGATAACTGCAAAAAGCATTTATATACAAAATTATCAATAATGTATTCAAATAAAGTTTTGAAATTTATCAAATGCGATGCTTTCTTATTAGCAGCATGTTAGGAGCTAACCTATTAATAGTCTTTTTTCTGTCATGTTGTAAAATCTATGCACTTTTTTGCTAAATAATTTTATTTTCAAATTGATTATATAAATTACATACAGCAAAATAAACTGATACAAGTACACAATTTATTAATTTCGGCTTGTTTTATTAACCAGCGAAACAGCGGATTTTATATGGACAAATCAATTGACTAGTGTCAAAAAGGGTTGTCCGAGCCCTGCTGGGGCAAAACTGTTGTTAAGTGGTTAAAAGACGAAGAAATCGCCAAAGATTTCATTACTTACGGCAGCCTTTTTTATTCAGTTTATTTTAGTTGTATAACAGAGTAGTTCGATTACATGTCATATTTATGTTTTAATTCTATTATTATATCTATTCATTGATGAATTTTTAATTTCATTATGGAATAATATCCGAAAACAAGTACTGAACTATTTATATTCTTTTAAGTGCAAAGGGGTAATTAATGTTTCATAATCAAGCTGTACGCGACAGAGAGAGATTTTTTATTTTTTATCATGCTTGAAAATTATTTTAAAATCCATAAAAAACAAATAAATTGAGACACAATTTTCAAACAACTTGCACTTGAAAGATTATTTTTTCCTATTCGATGTTATAAAAATTTAAATTGCTGGATGTTTAGAAGTTTTTAAAAATCGCAAAATTTGTTGGCCAAGTGTTACTACCGTCAATATATGACGTTAGCGTTGCTCATGGGCATAATTTTGCTTTATAATATAAATCTTTAATTCTTTAGATTTAAAATAGGTGCTGCTATTCCGAATCAACAAGTTATGAAAAAAATATAAAAAACACTCGAAAGTTGTAAGTCCATTTAATCCTGCTGTAATTACGACATTTTCCAAAGGTCTTTAAAAGATTCTTCCTTAGCCTATTGGCATATTAATAGTACGCAAAATAATCATTTTTATTAAATTTCAGTAAATGACATATTCGTTAAATTTAAGTAAACATTAACTTTTGTGATTTGGATAACAACTTTTCGTTTTTGTTTTTAACTTAAAAGTAATCCCCCAGTCCCAAATTAAAAATATATATATATATGTACACTGGTGGACAAAACTTAAAGACCACTGATATTTTCAACGATTACAGTTAGAAATAGATCCGCAGCAGCACGTGTAAATTTGCATGAAAGGGGGTGTACTCTGTTTTCTGAAACTTATGCAAAGTTTGTACTTTCGCTTTTGTCGATCACGTGACAGCAGAGTTAAGAGATTTTAGGCAATCGGCGGATGCTGTGAGTTGTCATTAGATGTAAAAATTGAAGGAAATGGAGTGAAGCTTGAACACAGGAATTTTGAATATGTCTTCGTGGCACCATTTAGATGATATTACTCGTGGTAGAATAATCGGAAAGTTGGAGAAGGACCCAAAATGAGAGATGTTAACCATGAATTTAACATCGCGCACAGTATTGTTTCTAGGCTATGGGCAGCATTTCAAAAGAGTGGAATATGTACTAGGCGTACGGGAGGACGAAGTCCTATCAGTACGACGTCGCAAGAAGATCGCTATATTGTTATTTCGGCAAAAAGGAACCGACGCAGCGCAGCTGATCAATTAGCAAATCAACTTTGTGCAGCCACAGGAACTAAAATATCGCGGAAAACTGTTAAAAGATGTTTGAAAAAGGATGGACTATACGCCCGAAGACCTGTTGCGTGTGTCCCACTCTCGAGACGCCAACGTAGCGCCCACTTACAGTGGTGCTGTATGCATCGCAATTGGACTGATGACGACTGGTCTACCTTGCTCTTCTCAGATGAGAGTAGACTCAGTCTATCGTCTGATTGTAGGCGTAAACTGATATGGCGCGAGGTTGGTAGTGCTTACTGTCGCGAAAGTATTCTAGAAAGAGATAGATATGGGACTTCAAATATCATGGTGTGGGCAGACATCATGTTCAATGGACGCACGGATCTCTACGTGCTTGACCAAGGGTCCATGACCGGTAGACAGTACATTGAAGACGCCCTGATTTCACATGTTCAACTTTTTCGAGATGCTGTCGGCGAAAAGTTTCGTTTTATGGACTATAACGCATCTTGTCATCTCTCACAGTCTGTACAAGACTGTTTTGAGGCCGAAAATATCCATCACATAGACTGGCCAGCACGTTCCTCTGACCTGAATCCCATTGAAAATGTGTGGGATGCCTTGGGGAGACGTATTGCTGCTCGAAAATTTCCTTCCACAAACAAGGAAACCCACATCCGTGCAGTGAAGGAGGAATGGGGCAACTTGCCTCAACAAATCATGTTGTTCTGAATATACCACGCTGTGTTGAAAGTTGTCTCGCATTACACGGTAGCCACATCCCTCATTGATATGGCACTGATGATTGTTAATTGTGAGTATTTTGCTTTCTTTGTACAGTCATGTTTTCGGACAATATTCAAGTTTCAGAAAAAGAACCTCTGGTAATATCCTGTATACATCCTTTCAACAATTTTTTTTATATTAAATTCTGTGTAACATTCTGTCAATACTTACTATTGTTTGCTTCTTGACCCACAATCTCACGTAGATTCTCATTTGCGTGTACATTTCTTCTTGGTCCTTAAATTTTGCCCACCAGTGTATATATATATGTCTCAAAAAGGTTAAACACCATAACGAAAACACTATGTTGTAAACTTATTTTTCTCTCATTAGGCGTTTAAAATTCCAAATAAAACATATGAATTTTGACGAAAGTATCATGTTTCAAGATTATCTGAAAGAATATTTTTAATCAGTTTTTTGTTGCTGTTTGTTTACTCGCATGCTTGATTGTGAGGTAACAATACTTGCTCGATAATTGAAAAAAAATGTAATTTTTAAACTCAATAAATTAATTTAAAAATATTCGTTTGCGTTTTTTTTTTTCATAATTGATTATTTGAATCCTAGCCATATTTACTGTATCCTGACCCTCTTCATATATATCATGATGCGACAGAATTCTCTGGCTGTTAACAATAATGTTTTTAATTGATATAAATCTGATTTTGATAATGCAATGAAAACTAATTATGAATTTTCATGCTGGGTTAACGTTTTAAGAATTGGATAAAAATACATATAGAAAAGGCTAAAGTTTCAATCAGCAAGTTCTCGTGCGAATACTCAGTGAAAAATTTCGCTAAACAGAAGTAAAAACTTCAAAACATCACGTCAGGGTCTGGTCAACCCAAAATTGATGTCCGGAGCATGGTGTAAATTCAAGTAGTCTCCCCCTCCCCCTCTCTCTCACACACACACACTATTTCTATATTATCCCAAAGAATGAAACACTTTAGATGTCTTATAATATTAGGAGCGTTCAAAAAGTAACGAGCCGGAGACCTCAGAACAGAAACTAGTACATGTATATCAGAAGTATTGGCCCTGGCTGTTGAGGCACTTGTCCCACTGAGACACAAAGCGGTGAATGGCTGACTCGTAAAATTCCTGGGTACTGCTTGACGTCGTCGTCCGAGGTGAATCGTTTGCCCCTCAGAGTCTTTTTTAGGGGATCAAAAATGGCGTAATCGCAGGGAGAGAGTTGTGGACTGTATGGACGGTGACCGAGAAGCTCCCACTTGAATTTTTGCACGAGTGTCGTAATCGTGTTGGCCGTATGAGGCTTTGCATTGTGGTGGAGCAGAATGACCCCACGGGTGAGCTTGCCTGGTCGTTTTGATTTGATCGCTTGGCGAAGGGTGGTCAAGGTTTGCGAGTAATGCTGAGCATTCACTGTTGTCCCATGCTGCAGGAAGTCTATCTGAAGGGGATCGACTTGGTCAAAGAAAAACATCAGCATAACCTTTCCTGCACTTATGTGGATGGCTTTGGGTTTTCTTGGTGGTGGTGAACCTCGATGTTTCCACTGGAGACTTTGTCGTTTCGATTCTGGTTCGAAGAGATGACACGAAGAGAAGACTCATCTCCAGTCGCTTACAACTCGAATGAGCGTTGGACGACTGATACATGCTTCTGCTAGCTTTTTAGTCACGTGACTTGCACTCGTGACCCTCTAGAGGCAGGCAAGTGGACTTCCGTGCTCTTGCCGGAAACCCTCTTTGTTACTGACGCAACAATATTACCATTCTGTCACCGGTTTGCACATTCCAGACTCTGGCTCGTTTCTTTTTGAACGTCCCTTATACATATATTAATATATAAATGCTTATTTAGATGAATATGTCTTTTATTTTTAAACAATCTCTAAAAGAACAAAATACTGATTATTATCAGTACAGGGTAAAAAACGGATAAAAAAACCCGCTTTAGAAAAATTGCATATCAAATTAGGGGAGCCGCCAAAATCAGATGTCTCTATTAGCCCAGGATTTAATAAAGCTCTGCCTAGAGGTCTGCACGGGCCCGGGCTTGTCCGGAGGCCCGTACCCGGCCCGGCCCGCGGGCAGGCGGAATGAAGGCGAATTTTCAAACGGGCCGGGACGGCAAAAAAATTGAACGGGCCTGAAGGGCCGTGCCGATGAAAAAATTAATCGGGCCTATCGGCCCGATATAAGAATTCAAGGGAAGCAGATAAAATACGAGCCATTTTCAATGAATATGATTTTCTCGAGAAGTATAAATGTGCGTCACGAGTCGATGCGAGTTTAACAACATCAATACAGAAATGTAACATGTCAATCGCAGACATCGGCATCGTACAGTTACAAGATGTCTGAATCCGGGTTTAATTTTTTTCAGCAGACTCGTTCCGGGACAGAACTGGTCTTAATCGATCTCAGGATGTGTAGGACAAACATTATGTTTTGTAAAAGTATTAATAGTGATAATGAACTTCTGTTAACAGTATCTTTGGATATATACCTTAAGGTGGTTCTGATATTTACTGCTCAACAATGCGAAACTTTCAGACACATTTTCTGACTCATTTTTAACTATAAAAGCATAAAATTGACAGCCCTGACTATTGAAGGCATTTAGAAACGAATAGCTTTCTCGATATTTGATAAATTACTTACAGAGATAACAGATATTCTTGTCACGTGACTGTACGTTTTTCTCCTTTCCTGTGCTATCGCTTCCGGAAATTCGATTCAAAACGCCAACTTTGGCAGTATTTTCAGAAATATTTATTGCTTCTATCTATGAAAAAACAGCATTTACATAGTTTCTGAATAAGAATACCAGCCAATCTTACGCGTTTCCGAAAAGGAAGGAATTCATAAATGTGTCGAAATGTAGCTCCTTTGGATTTGAGAAAAGCCTTAAAAAGGAGAGAAGTATTTTCACAAATCTACTTTTTATTATGCAGCTTCAAAAGTTATCATGTTTTTAATCCTTTATTCTAAACTACATTAATCTTTTAATGAATCCTTATTTGAATTTTAAAATGTCTGTAGAGACGATGACTAAAACACTGTAAGTAATCGTTAATGTTTACTATTGTGTGTTTTCTGTTTTGCGAACACATAGTAATCTAAAATATACTGTAAAATGTTCCCATAAATATGTATGTAATATTCATTAAAAGAATCTTAATTGTATGTCGAGAAAAAACGAATTTTTTTTGTAGAAATTGAGTCGGCCCGGGCTCGGGCCGAACTTTCAATTTTTATACCGGCCGGTCCAAGATAGCTTTTATTCGGGCCTGGAAATTCCGGCCCGCGCAGACCTCTAGCTCTGCCTCACGCAGTGATCTAACTTTTTAAAATATCTGCTTTCAAATTAATATGAACATTATGTTTTCAAATATCTCTAACAATAATATATTAAATTTACTTTAGATCGTTTATTTCTTTTTCAAAGCTATGCATATATATATTATAAGGTTGAGTAGGGGGATTTGGGGGGAGGGATAATTGGATGGTTCATTTTTTACTCTTTGTACATGATGTTATCATTATGTTTCCTATCTGTTGTTACCTGGTGTTAAAATCAAATCACAAACACAGAAACTTTAGGTACTACATTACATTACTAGGTATAAAAAGGCATGTAGGGTACTGGGGAAATTTTGCCTGTGAATTTCGTAAGCATAGATACTTCAAAGAATGCTTTACGAAATTTCCATTAGAAAAACATCTAAAAAAGAAAATAGTCTTCACTACGTAGTAACTTATTTCGCAGTCCAAATTCATGAAGCCGAATACTTCCGGAAGATGCAATCATCATGTTAGCGGTTTTATGAACTACAACTACTTTTGTCGTTAAAAAATATCCCGAATCCTGACAATGTTTTTAGTTTAAAACGCAGTTCCGTATAATTTTTTGTTCTTTTTTATGTACTTTTAAAGTTTATACGAATTTTCTACCCCCTCTGTCATGAGTCCGTGTAACTGTTTAATGTTGCCACACAAAGAACTGACTGAAAAACTTTTCTAAACTGTCACTTAAATAAAGTCAGTTTTAACTACCAAAACTGTCCTGAACTGTCTTTAAAACATTCCAAATACCATTTTTCAGTAAACGAGATAACTTTTTTTTTTTTTTTTTTTAAGAATCATACATTCGAATAAGTAACATTTTATGCCATATATTCGTCAAGAGACAATAGGCAGAGGTATTAAAATTCATTTAATTATAAAAAAAATATTAATTTTTTTGTAAAAAAATATATATATATATACAAAATCCTTTTGAAAAACATTTCTTCTAAAGGTGAATCGTGATTTGAAATGTGAAAAATTTCTTCTTTAATAAAATATAGATCTGATATGAAAAGAATTCATGAATTATTAAATCATTCGAATTCTTTTTCCGTAATATCTAAAGTTTGAAAAAAGAATCTGACGCTTAATGCTATAAACCACACAATTGTTCTCTTACATTTATGAGTTTAAAAAACTAAAAGCATATTTTTTTCCGCCTTGTAAACGCATTTTTTTTTTTTTTTTTTTTGACATAACTCTGTTTTAAGTAATATTATGCATGTATAAGATAGTAAAATTTAAATTAAGTATACATTTTAGGTAACTTCAAAATATAAAAAACCTTTTGATACTCCTTTCATATTTAGGCACGTAAGGGATTTAAATTTCATCTCCTAACTACATTTTTTTCGCCTTCAAAATTAAAATGTATCTTCATAAACTGGTTAAAAAAAAGGAAAAGAAAACAGATAAATAAAACTTTTGAAAACATCATATAAAATATTACTTAAATAAGATTACTGCATCGAGTTCAAACGAATGTACCACGAATATCTAAAGATATTTCAAAAGTCTTTTATTGCATTATCAGTCTGTAAAACTTGTTTCATTATCACTTGATTTTTAATTAATAAAGAATTAACTACATTACACGACTAGAAAAGAACTTAGCGTAAAATTTTTTATTACTTTTTCTTTACAGCTTAAACTAAAAATGAGTTAGAATGTTTCATTTTAAGATAGAAAATTATTTCTTTCATAAAATAAAGTGGAGGACACATACACATAATAACTTGTACTTAAACAGTACTCCATAATATTTTTAGCAATCACTTGTTTCTTTTTTAAAAAGTGCAATAAAATAAAATGTAACTATTAAGGCTTAAACGTTTTATTGTATTTTTAAAAACTTTGGATTCATCAAAATTTTCATTTCCTGGCCTGTCAGCAGCAATGTTCCTCAAATAGTACTTCACTTTTCTTGGCATTTTTCCATAAATGAAAATGAAATAATTTCTTATTAAAGCTTCGGTATTTCAAAATTTTGAAAAATGATCATTAAATATATAAAAATAAAATAATCTTAGATTACACTAAATTAATATGGCGGAATTTTTTTTTATTTGATGGCATAATTTATTCACTCATTTAAAATTCCATAACCTAAAATTCTCCATTCTTTCTGAGGTGATTCAAAAACATGTATCACACCATTAATGCTGAAAACTTAATTATCGTTCTTTGATTCTTTAAAACTTAATGTACTGGTCTGTCACACATACGCCTTTCATTTATACGCGTCTTTCAGTTATGCGTGACCTCGCAGAATCGAAAATAGCCTAGAGTACCTGTATAAGGAGTAGCGACATGCGCACAGGGCGCATGCTCGAAATTAAAGTTGTTAAAACAATGGCAAGATCAATTCGGAAATATACACACTATATACAACCTAAAACTAACACAAAAAAAAATAACTAATGCAATTCTCCAGTACGAAGATATGTCTACAATTTGGGAAATACCTATGTAAAGGCATACGAATAACCCACTGATTATTGGCGAATATGGTTACATTTTATAAAGCTTTTCTGTTTGATTAAAAGTACTGACGTTTCATACTTAATTAAACAGGTTTGTCGAAAATCAGGGAAATAATGTAACCAGTTTCAATCAACTGTGCCCAGATTCTCGTTGGTTCAACTGATCCTTGTTTACATTTCTCCCACATGCGATTGGAAATTTTTGTGCAGACTTGTAGCGTCCTCCTCTACTAAAGTAGCTTCACCAATTTTAGCCAAAATAACCCTATTTACAGATTTAGTATGTCATGCTACTAGGGACTAGAATACTTTTGAACACAGCCCCTGAATACTATGCTTACACTCTGACTCAAAATATGTTGACTGACGTGTGCAGATTTTCCTCAGAGTTCGTATGGTCCCTTTACCTTGTGTACAATTATTACTAATCAGTGACCTTTGACTTATTTTTCTGGGATTAAATTTGACAAAGATTACTAAAATGTGGTACTAAAATTCAAGGGACCGTACGGCGTTGAAAGATATGTGCCTAAGACAGCCGCAATTCTTTCAGCCAGCTAATAATAATAAGCTAATAATAAGCTAGAAGCAGCAGGGGTCGTACGGTAGCTTCTGGGCCCCGATCCCTCCCTTCCCAGTTTTCGGTGCCTTTAATTTGTGTAATTTCCCTTTTAAATTTGTCCTGTTTCAATTTTTGATTTTTTTTAATTCTGGCTTCCGCTAGAATCTCTTATACTCGGGACGTGGCTGGGGACCTACGAACCTAACTTCTGCAAAAGAGTCGGAATAAGAGTAGAATAAACGGCTGCGGACGGAAATAATAAGCTAATAAGCTTGGGATTAGTATTCAGAGGGCAGTGTATCAAAAAAGAATAACGACAGACTCTCAGGACACTTAGCATGCTCATAATCGAAGTTTTATCAAAAATACTGAAATTCAAATGACTAAACTTGGCGGTACTCGCTTAGATGACTTCACCTATAAAAGAGTATTATTTTTTTAACTACAATTTTTAAATACTAGCATGGCGACAATGGCGGGCTTAATGTAAAAAATTATTATATTATCGCTAAGTCTGGTTTTGTCCAAAGTCCTCTTGAATAATAAAATTTTATTACCCGTATGTCGCTAAGTAGCACTATAGTAAATAATGCTTCAGATTTCACATTTACTCGTCACTCTCAGGTCCTCAAGTTGTGTTAAGTGAGTGGTCATGGTCACATACATTTGAAGATTTGAAAATAAATTTAACAAATTATTGGTGATTACGGCGTCAGAGTTGTAGAAAAATATTATTTTCTTTTTTGGTAATTTCCAATAAATAACTAATAATTAAAATTTTCAAAGATGCCACCATTGAGGGAAAAATAGGAAATTACCATCCTTGCATAACCAAAAATAAGAATTGTTAGTAATATGCTTTATTTGCACATTTATTTATTTTAGTCAGAAATAACTAATACAGTGCTGGAAAAGAGTTTAGGGTCGCGAACAAAAACAGTAAATCTCTCGCTTTAATGAAAAGCAAATATCATTACAAAATTATACGCATAAAGTTATGCAAGTTTTGTTATTTAATTTAAATTACAATAACATGCTTTAAAAAAGCTATAGCTAAAATTAAATTCTACATAACACAACTTGGTGGAAAAAAGTTTAGGACCAGTATATTTAATATTTAAATTACACATGTAAAAGATTTGTACATCAACTTTCTGTACTTTTTATTCCTCTTTAACACGGATGACTTCCTGAAGATGCTATGGGAAGGATTTGGTCAGGTTTTTGCTCCAAAAAATGGGTATTTGGTTCCATGTTTCCAAAATGTCTGCTTTCAATTCAACAATCGAATCAAACTACTTTTTGTTTGCATGAACTTGATGAGCAAGATTTCCCACAAGTTTTCTATGGAATTTAGATAAGGACCAAGGGCTGGAGGAATAAGGACTGGAAAGTCCAAAGTTTTAACTCTGCTTGCAGATAACAAATTAGAAGTTGACACAGACTAGTGAATAGGAGCGTTATCTTGAACCAACACCAAATTCTGATCCATTTTTAAGTGGAGCAAAAATACTCCCAAGAATATTTCGATAGTCAAAGAAATTCATCTTTGTCTTCATGAAAACCAAACTTGTTTTTCCTTTTGAATAAATCTACCCAAATCATCACTCAGCCGTCACCTTGTACACGTCTTGAAAGCAGATGTGACTCACTTCGTAAATCATGCCAATAATATCTTAAACCACCTGGTATATAAAGATTGAACATTTTTTCATTGATAAAACTATATTTGACATAGATTCCATTTTAAGACTTTCGACGATGCTCATTTTAATCTTGCATCAATGTGATGGTTTTGTAGTTTTGGCTTAGTTTAGAATTTAGCATATTTCAAACATTCGGCAATTTTTAACACATTTCTAACTGTTTTGGACGTTAGTGAGATTTCTACAACAGATTTTATAGTAGAAGAATAGGCACAATCCTGATCCGTCATTGTAATAATGGTCCGTTTATACCGGGCTGAGAGTTTTGACAGCCGTTCGCTTCTTTTACTTCTTCTATAGTTCATTGGATCAGAAAGAAAATTGTGCACAATAGTTTTAAATTTATTTATTTTTATGGAAATTTGGTATTCACTCAGCGCATAATTCGAAAAAGACGTGATTTTACCCTTTTCTTCTTCAGTCAATGATTTCCCGTGCTTCATACTCAAAACAACAGCTGCGTATCACAAAACTTCAAATCTAGTGACTACTAACCTATGCGCATCAACACAGATGAGTCCCGCATAAAGTACCACAGTCAGGACATCATATCATTATACAAGATTTAAAAGAAGCTACTGGTCCTATACATATTTCCATTTATTACTATTACGCGATTTTAACACTTGTAAATAAAAATACTTTTCTATACTTAGAATTTAATTAACTTTACATTTTATATCATATATATGTGTCTAAATTCAAGATATATAACTATTTTCTGAATTTTATTCCAAACAACAAAATTAGGCATGTGGTCTTAAACATTTTTCCGCATTGTAGCTCCGAGCGTGTCTAATAAAACACTAATATTGTTATTCAAGTCTGAGCTCTGCGAAAAGAACTGGATAATTTTACAACTGTGTAGTTTATAGCATTAAGCGTCAGGTTCTTTTTTCAATCTTTAGACATTACGCAAAAAGAATTTAGAATAATTTAATAATTCATGAATTCTTTTCATATCAGATCCATATTTTATTAAAGGAGAAATTTTTCGCATTTCAAATCACGATTCTCCTTTAGAAGAAATGCTTTTCAAGAGGTTTTGTATAAATTTCTTTTACAAAATCTTTCATATTTTTAATAATTAAATCGATTTTAACATCTCTGTCTGTTGTCTCTTGACGAATATATGACATATACTTGTTCGAATGTATGACAGTGGTCTTAAAGAAGAAACAAAAAAAATTATCTCGTTTACTGAAAAATGGTATTTGAAATGTTTTAAAGACAATTCAGGACAGCTTTAGTAGTTAAAACTGACCTTATTTAATTGACAGTTTAGAAAAGTTTTTCAGACAGTCCTTTGAGTGATAACATTAAGTAGTTACATTACAGAGTGGGCAGGAACTTCGTATAAACTTTAAAAGTACATAAATAAAGAACAAAAAATGATAATGGAAATGCTGTTTAAACTAAAAACCTTATCAGGATGCGGGATATTTTTTAAGGGCAAAAATAGTCGTAGTTCAGATAGTCACCGACAGGGCCGCTAACATGATTTCATCTTCCAGAATTACGCAAATTAAGAAGATTATAAAAGAACTGACTACTCTATGGATCCTTTATTCGTCTTCAGCAATTCGGACTGTGGAACAAGTTACTGCGTACCGAAGGATATTTTCTTCTTTAGATATTTTTGTAAAGTATTCTTTGACGCATCCTATGCTTACGAAATTCATAAGCAAAATTCTCTCAGTAATTTGTTCTACATACCAAATCTCTATATTTAAAACGCAAAACCTAATGTTTAAAACCGATTTAGGCTGATGTGAGCTTGCTCACCGAGCATATTAAGGTGTTTTTCTGTCTCTAAACAAAGTGGGAAACCAGTTTTGACTTATTCCATTTCAAAGAAACGTTGGGCGAAATCGAGATGATTAAGTGGTCTAAGGCTGCGTACGCACCATCTAGTATCTTGCAGTCACCCTTCGGCACGTTTGTTCCCGGTAGTCGGAGCATTTGGTGGCTAATTGGTTTTTCAGGACAAGGATAGGGAGTTTCATGACAAAACTGGACGCCAACCCACGTTGACAGTTTTATGACTGTTGTTTGGGGAGAAAATCCCGTAGAAAGTATACTCCTCCTTACTTCAAAGATAAAATTTATGGCTTTTTCTAGACGATCTTTTGCAGGATAGTCCAAACGCAGCTTTAAGCGCCAGAGAATAGAATTCTCGTTTTCTAAAGCATGAGTTAAATCTCGTGGCATGAGATATTTTTCTGATACTGATAGTGTTCCTATAACTTAGTTCAATAATGTAAATTATATTTTATTTCAGGAGGAAAAGCTATTGAATTTGTTTTTTTCTTCATTATATTATTAAATAAAATTAACCACCACCCAAAATTATTTTTCATTGATGATTTTGTATTTAAAATTTAAAATTAAAAGCTTTGGCATGTAATTATCGATTAAATAGCTTGAAATAATCTACAATTTTTGGTATAATTTTTATGGCAATTGATTTATGAGGCATATATATTAAGAAAAGTAGGTGATTATTTTCAGTAAAAAAAAAAAGGAAAAATACTTAAATTAAAAGATGTGATGCCATCTGTTTGAATTGTAATGCAGTTAAATGTTTATATTTGAGAAAAATAATAAAATTTCTTTATTTGTAAAATTTTTAAGAAGAAAAACTTTGAGTTGTTCTCTTTCGGATCTGAAAACTGAATTTTTTGGAAAATGTTTCGCTGTCTGTATCCGAGTAAAGTGACTTAACATGTAGTCGGTCCGCTGCCCGGTTATAAAAGTAAATGTTTTTATTTACTTATTTTAACCATTGCTAAGAAATATTCTGTAAAAATTTCTGACATTTTAATGAAGTTATAAACTTATTTTCTGTGGAAACTTCAAGTTGTTTACCGTCAAATTTTGGCGGGTACTATCTAGTTAATGATTACATTTAATAAGAAATCCGCCGAGTAAATCAGTTAGTTTATAATCATCCACATTTGCAAAATACCAAATGATGCCCTCTATCGGTGAATTTTTGAGCTACAATTTTTTTGCTATTAAAAAAATCTTCATCGATTTTAGTGCAAATGGCATTTCCATATCATTATTTGTTCTATCTTATGAAATTTTAGAATTTGTGCGAACTGTCTACCCTATGCTTTGTACATACACTTGATTTTGTTATTTATTAAATTTAATAGTCCATGTTGTCGTTGAAGAAAGTGATATTTTAGAAAGACAAGTCAAGTTCATGAAATTTCCAGAAAAGTAAATTCAATGCAAGTTAGGGGTAAAAAACAATTTTTTATAAATTCCAAAAAATAGACACAGAAATTACTGCTAACGAATAGGGTAATTCCGGTATTTATGCCGCACATTTTTTTGAATTTGTGTATAAAGTCCCATGGTGGACATAAAATAAAAAAAAACATGCTGTGCTATTTAATGTTAAATATACAACGCGTGTACTGCGACAAAAAAATTCAAAACAAATAATTAATATTTTTTAACAATTTTTTTCTAAAGCATCACACTGCGGTGCGTCACCCGTATATTCAGGCTGAGACGCCGCATTTGTGCGGTAGCTATGCCGCGCTTGTAATAAGAACAGAATGAAATTATAAATAAAAATATTCAAAAAAATATTCATATCTAGACTATAATTTACGATGTAATAACAAAATGAAACTAAATGAGTACAATGAAACTTATTAGTAAATTCAAATTAATAATTGTTTGCCTACTTTCACTATTAAAATTATCGACATATTCTTTTACATTAAATTTTAATTGTTATTTCAGCAACAACGTAACATCAATGTATTAGAGAAGATAAAGAAAAAAAGTAAAATTGTGTTTGCATAATTTATTTGTTAACCCTTTCACGACCGGTGGCTTTTACACAAATTTTATTCGGTTGGCACCACTTTTTTAAAAGAAGTTACCTTTACTTAAATAATCATGAAAATGCTCTAATTAAAGAAAGCAAATATTACTTTTCTTTTTTACTGGTGCCAGAAACAAATTTTGTATGCTCTTTATGAAGATATGCACCCGAATGGGTTAGGAGACCTGTTTTTTCGACTACAATCTACAGAAAAAGTATAGTCTTTATGTAACTACATTTGACACATGATGCAACGAAGCCAATTACACTTCCTCTTTTTTGGAGTAGTTTTCTAAACATTCCTTGCAAAGAACATCTGCGTTACGCGTAATCCAATTTTTCATTATTATCATCTTGACTTGCATCTTTCTCCCCTTCTTACTTTTTATTTTTCCCTTTTTCTCCTTTGGTTTTAGTAAACTTAATAACATGCCTAACATGGTTAGTCTGTGCAAAAAGAAAAGGAAAAATTAATAACACTTAATCATCCCGTACAAAAGAAACTGCGGCATGTATACCGGAATTGCAGTGCGGCATGTATCCCATTTTGCCTGGTGCTGACGTCGGCCATCACAGTTACCTGCCATCGCTAAGGGGAATGGCGTAACCATACACACAGTACTCTATACAAACGCTACACTTAGTTTTGACTTCGAAATCATGCCTACGTTTAGTAATTAGTGTATGAAAAGTATTTAAACATAACGTTTTTAAAAGTTAGGACAGTGAAATCATGCACTTACGTCAAAATAAGGATTGTACTTCTACAAGTAAACATCGAAATGGGATTCACGCTATACACTGGTTAAAATAATCTCATTGCGCACCTATACTGACGACCATCTATCGATAATTACAAGAAATACAAGGGATGCGGCATTTATCCCGGATGCAGCGACTCTCCCGGAGTTACCCTATATGTGTATTAGTGAAAACTTATGTACAGAAAATAAGAAACGAAAACGTGAACGTGTGTATTCCTTATAATTCGAGTTGACGAACGATATTTCCTCAGTAGGAAATAACGATACTTGCCTCAGGGTAATCGTTTAAATGTGAAGTGGAAAAATTAAGTTTTCCCTCAAGTCTATATCTCTATATCCGAAAACACGGTTAACCAGTTATCTCTGTACCATTCTTATAAAACTATTTCATTCTGTATCAATAAAATTTTTAGGCAATTTTATTCAAGGTTTCCTTCAAAAAGAAGAGTTCGTTAAAATGTTCCTATAAATACCTTGCATCTTTTATTATCAATAATTAGGATTGAACGTTTGTCGCGGAAACTATAGCACAGTTTCCATTTAAAATCTCGATTTCTGAAGAATAATCTTCGTGGTAGATTTCTACACATTTGCAATAGAAATCTACCATAAAGATTTTTCTTCAGAAATTGTTGAGTGTAAAAGAAATCTCTGCCATTTTTCTGCGATAAATGTTCAACCCCGTCGGTGATAGGGTTTTAATATATGATTTAATTATAAGAAGGTAATCAGATAACTACTGCATATTTCATGAAAACATTGACAACCCCGTAACATTTTAATAAAGATTTAACAATATAGGTAGACATTACATTATTGGGGAGAATGTTATTGACTTGGAATTGAGAAGGTGAGGAGAGAGTCCATTATTTTTAACAATTTCTAACATAATTAAAAAGCGTTTATGAATTCGATTTGGCTGGCTGGCTGGCTGGCCGGCCGTTCCCTAATTCGCTTAAAAATGCTTGAATTGGTATGGATTTTTTATTGTTAATGAGGTTCACTATAGAAAGTTCCCTATTGAAAATGAAGTGCGTGTAGCGTTTATAGATCGTTTACAGGGCATACAAAAGAATTCCATTACATTATAATCTATGAGGAAGAATCGTTTGCTGTGTATTTTTGTTTTAAATTTCTTTTTAGATATCTCTTTTCATGCTATGGAAAAACGGAATTTCTCAGTAATATTCTGTTAGTGCTAGAAAGTGCTTCATAACCTGATGCATGATTTTTTGCTTTTATTTAACACTTTACAACATAGTTAAAAAGTATGAGATGTAAATTTCCAACTGAGCGAAAAATGTCCGGACCAGGATTCGAACCAGGGATCTCTTGTCTGAAGCTGCCAATTCTCTGCCATCTGAGCTATCCCCGACGAATCTGGTGGATCTAATTCACCCAACTAACCTTATAGCATTTGGTCTGATATCTGAATCAGCTCAACAGAATAAATAGCAGGTAACGGAACTCCAGAAAAAGCTGGATACATAAGGTTAGCTGGGGGAATTAGATCCACCAGATTCGTCCGGGATAGCTCAGATGGCAGAGTTTTGGCAGCTTCAATCAAGAGATCCCTGGTTCGTATCCTGCTCCGGACATTTTTCGCGCTGTTGGAAATTTACATCTCATATGATTTATTTACCATACCAATTAGAATAATTGTATTAAAATTAATTAAATATAGTTAAAAAGTGTTTATAAATTCCGTTTGTCTGTCAGCATATGCCCATGCTCTAACTCTCGTAAATATACTCGGATATTCCTGTAGTTTTTATATATTATTGAAGTTTACTATATTGAATGTTCGGTATTGAAAATGAAGTGTGTAGAATTTATAAATCATTTAGTGAAATATACAAAAGAATTCCGTTATATTTTTTTTCTACGGAAAAAATTTGTTTGCAATGCATTTTAGAGATGTTACGCTTTCCAGATATAATGCGATTGATATGCATCATTGAAATGGAATGCAACATGCATTCTCAGAAGTATTTATAAAATTGTAGCTATTGTTCGTTTATAGGGACGCACAAGAAACTCTCATAACATTATGATTCGTGAGAAAACTTGGTTATGGTGCATTTTAATGATGTTATGATAAGTCAAACATAATGGAATTAAAAAGGATCACTGAATTGCACTACATGTTTTCTATAGATTATGAAGTACGTAGCATTTATCGTTCATTTACAGAGGCACACAAAAGAAGTCAGTTACAGGACTGACTATGGTCGATAATTGAATTTTCAATTGGTATGCATTTTTTAACTTATCTATTTTTTAGTGTATTATGATATATGTAAAAATTCTATAGATAATTTACAGGGATTTGCGAAGGAGTTCGAGCACATTACCAGATATGGACATCGATTGCTAAAAATGGATTTTTACAGTGTCGTGTGTTTTTTTTTTAAATGCTTATTTAGATATCTCACTTCATTGCATGAAAATAATGATATTTCTTAATAATGTTCTGTTAGGATTGGAAAGTGTTTACTAATCTATGCCTGATGCATGGTTTTTCGTTCTTGTTTTTAGACTAATAGGACCCCCTAGATTACTTCTCTCTTTATAAATAACAAAATGCATGAAATTCGTTGTCACTGGGGTCACTATACTGCATGTACGCTTAAGTTGTACAACCTTTTTGACAGAAGGTCGTTTGCCACCCCAATTCCTAAATGTAATATTTGTCTTATTTAAGCGCAAAACTTCTAGTTCTTGTTTTTACACTAATGGAACCCCCTAGATTGCTTCTCTCTTTATGAATAACACAATTGGTGGAATTCGTTGCCACTGGGGTCACTATACTGCATGTACGCTAGGAGTGTTACAACTTCTTTGACAGAAGTCGTTTTCCACCCCAATTTCCTAAATGTAATATTTGTCCTATTTAAGCATAAAATTTTCTTTGCTAAAAGAGTGCGTGATTGTTGTCCCGCGGACCAGCAGCTGTGCAACATAAATAAACGGGCAGTTTTCGCCCATAAAATAGAAATAAAGTTGGGTGGATTCAGTAACCTCGTTGCATAGGAATCTCAAATAGCATGAACATTGTTACTGCTGTACCCACTGTCGCTCTCGCCCATGAAAAAAAAATAATAAAAAGCAAAAAAGTAACTTTATTTCTGTCACTTTTGCTACTTTTTTTCAATCGTAACGTATCTTTAGTAATTGTTCAATTTTCTTATACTATACAAAATAAGCCAACTCTATATCATTCAAAAATGTTATGTATCTTTAATTTTTTTCTCTCATTACTTGAAATATATCTTTTATCTATTCCTTTAAGAACATATTATTATCTTCACCTTGCGCTTTCTTTCAACTCTTTCAGTCAATTCTGGTTATTGCTGTTTTTGGAGTTTATGGTATTCCAGTTTTATAGCTTTACATAAAAGATGTCTAGAAAATTTATAGGTTAACATATTTTGACTCTTTCCAAACTTTTGTTTTTGTGTTATTATTATTATAGAAATGTAGACATTAGATATCATGCATTTTTCTTTATGAAATATGTTCATATGTCTTTCACAACTCCACTGGAGATTTTTTTTTTTTTACTAGATAAGGATGAACTATTAGAGTATATATAATATATAGTATATTATGTAACTGATCTTATGTATTTTTAATGTAATTATTTCTTTAAATTTCATAAATCTTCCAGTTTTTAATTAATGCTTTTACATATAAGGCCATGCCACAGAATTGCAACATTTATTTATTTTATGTCTTTTCTGGGAGGGGGGAGGGGTAGGTTGTCGCCCATTTTTCCCCCTCATACTTTGTATGTGCAAAGCTATATAAAAAAAGAAATTAAAATTCATTTGCAAAGGTACTCATTTCTTGAGTAGATTTAATAAATCTTGCAGTTTCAATTAATGTTTATACACATAAGGCCATCTCACAGAATTGCAATATTTATTTTTATATTTATATTTATATTTTTTTGTGGGGGGGGGGGGAGGGGGAGGTTTCCGGCTCCATTTCTTATGTTCAAAGCTATATAAAAAAAAGAAATTAAAATCCATTTCGCAAAGTATCCTATATAAAATATCTTTTTTAATTAGAGTGAGTCGAAAACTGCAATTTTATAAAATTCAGAATTTTATCCAATTTTACTTATTTTTTTAACTAATAAAGATAAATAAGAAAGTCAAAAAGATCTAAAATTGTCACTCTTTTATTCTATTAGATTATGTAATCGTCGTAGATTTATACGCATTTTGTTTTTCAAAAAACAAGTTTTTTAAAATATGCTAAAGTATCAGTAAACATGCCAATGCCCGAATCTGCACGCTTTTTTATATTAGATCATGTAGCTTCCTGTACATTTTAAATGGAGTATTTTGAAATATACTAAAACTAGTGGAAACCCACGTCCTAGGACGGTGGATAGAAAACGTGGTTTTCCCTTATAATTCGAAATAATTGATAAAAATATTCATAGACTATTATTCCGTAATCGAGCTATTTGGTTTAAAAATCATAAAAAGTCAGTAAATTGAAATATAGAGTTCAAACATTTTATATTTGAAATTACACCCTCCCTATGCAACGGTTTAAAATTTAAAATTGTGTGATGTTGAGAAGTAATCAAGTTTGGAAAAAATGGATTAATGGTTCATCAAATCAATTTTTCCAAAATAAATTAAAGTTACAAACCTGAAACAAACTAAAAACTATGTTTATTACATTAATACTCAGAAAATAGAGTACTTTTATGTTAGTTTGGCGACGTGATAAATCGCCAAACATCATTCATATTGCATTAATTTCACTTAAAATATAAACCTTTAACCCATTTCATTTAAAAAGCATAACTTTTATTTAAAATAAAAACATTCATATACATACACTGGTGTGCAAAAATTAAGGACGGAGCAGATAAATTAGCACAAAAGCCGAAAAAGCTAACAGAACAAATGAAAGACCAGTCAGGAGATAGACCTGGAACAAATGCTGTAGGGCATGCGCATATATGGCATATAGCGTAAAAAGAGGAGGTCCTAAGCGGATAAAGCACAGAGGCGATGGACGTTCAGCAATTCGGTGAGACCTATTGCACGATGTACATTGATTTCAACGACGGTTTTTTCGCTACTATTATGTGATATGGCCAAGAAGAAAACCAGGAGATGTCATCTGGATGACCTAACACGAGGTCGCATCATTGGGAAGTTGGAAAAAGGTCGAAGTGTGACAAGTGTGACAGAAGAGTTCGGGATCGCTCACTGTATCGTTTCACGAGTCTGGAGTACATTTCAAACGATGGGAACAGCTGCCCGAGCATTCAGCAGTGGTTGCCCATGAGCAACAACAACAGCGGAAAACCATTATATTGTCCTACAGGCGAAAAGAAACAATGGTCAGACTGGAGAAATCGCAAGGCAGATGGTGCAAACTACTGGACGACGGATATCACGTTTTACCGTGGCTAAGAGGCTGCACAAAGGTGGTCTATATGCACGCTGACCAGTACGGTGTGTACCATTAACGCCTGCTCATTGGAGACGCCGGCTTCTGTGGTGCCAGGAACACAAGAACTGGACACAACAGGAGTGGGGTCGAGTACTCTTTACGGATGAGAACCGATTTAGTCTGATGAGCGATTCTGGACATACACACATTTAGAGAGAGCGGGGAACACATAACCATCCCTCCAACATCATCGAAAGGGACCGTTTTGGAGGTACCGGAGTTCTTGTTTGAGGCGGTATCATGCATGGTAGACGTACGAAGCTCCACGTCTTCCAAGGAGGTTCAGTCTCTGGTACGCACTATTGAGCCGACATTCTCTTGTCTCACGTGCATCTATTTAGGGGTGCTGTGAGTCCGGACTTCCTCTTAATGGGCGACAACGCTCCCCCTCATCGTACAGCGGTTGTCGAAGAGCTCATGGAGAGTGAAGATATTCAACACATGGATTGGACTGCAAAGTTCGCAGACCTAAATCCCATAGAACATGTGTGGGACCTTCTCGGGAGACGCTTGGCAGCACGTGATCAGGAGTCAGGAACGATTCCGGAGCTTCAATTGGCGTTACAAGAGGAATGGGACTCGATGCCTCAACGGCTCCTTGACAACCTCGTCATCAGCTAGGGCAGACGATGTAAATCCTGCATCGCAGTCAGGGGTGACCATATCCCTTATTAGAGACTGAATTTTTCCTGCCAGGGGCCTGTAAGATGGACGTTTCTGTTTTTCTGCAGTTGTGCTCCAAGTGACCTTTTTAATAAAGTGCTTTTGTATCCTTTTGATTCCTTGTTTAGATGATTTTTATCACTTGTCCCATATTTTCACATCTTGGAGATCTTATGTTATGATTTCGGTCGATGTGGAAAAGTTCTGCACGACGTTACATTAGAAAAACCTTCTCGTCTTTAATTTTTGCACACCAGTGTATATTGCATACAATTAAAACATATGCCTTTCACTCATTTCCTTTAAAATATATAACAACAATAATAATAATAAATACCATAGCATTTTATTTCAACTTCAAAGCATTGTTTCTAAATCACATGCGCGAATAAATAACTACTATTGGCGGAAAAAAAGCTGAGCGAGATTTGCCCCCGGATAACGTAAAAGTACCGAAAATAGATTTTATTTTTCTAAGACTTTGCTTTTAAATTAAAAAATATTTTCATTGGTTCATAGGCGAATGATGTCAAAGGCATATAATACTGCAGGAGTTAAAATATTCAATGCCCGAAAATTTTTAAATTTTTATCAGTGAATTTTCAAAATTGAATGATTCACCGCACATTTACATTTGTAAAATTAATCACAATTTCTGAAATGTTCGTTTGTTTATATCGATAATATGTTGTTGATAGCTAGTTATTTTTAATTTACAACTTAAAACATTGTAATTGTGTAGT
This sequence comes from Maratus speciosus, assembly GCA_963932465.1. Classification (NCBI taxonomy): domain Eukaryota; kingdom Metazoa; phylum Arthropoda; class Arachnida; order Araneae; family Salticidae; genus Maratus; species Maratus speciosus. Next base: position 456,755,373 of record OZ010796.1, on the reverse strand, counting down.
TTTTGAAGGTTTTAGAGAAAATGAATAAGAATAGGTGTGATTCAACGTAGATTATTTACGGTATCGGAATGATGGCCGCGATCAATGAAGCGGTCCAACCGGAATTGTGAGGGGCACAGAGAGACTTGGATTTTATATAAATAGACCGAGGGGTTCGACAAACTAGTTTTTGGTGTACCAGATTTATAAATCAAGTTGATTTACCTGATTTCTGATTGATTTATAAGTGTACACAGATTTACTGATTTATTTGTGATTTATTGATTTATATGCGATTTATTTGTGATTTACTGATTTGCTTGTGATTTGTTGATTTATATGAGATTTATACGCCACCGAAGTGTGACGTCACGTAAGCAAAACACAGGTGACGTCACACGTAAACAAAATCTATGAATCGCGAACTACTCAGGGCAAAACATGTGGAAATTCGTATTGCTCATAATACTAAGTTCATTTCAATTTAATAAAGGAGATTTACTTTAGAATTTATTTGTTTGGTTCCAAAAAAATTTTTGGAACAAAACGCAACCCTCTTGCTACGTTTTTTTTTTTTTAAATCAAAATGAGCTTAAAAATTGTGCATTTATTTTATTACATATTTCATGTCTGCATATTTAGTATTCAAATATGTAAAAATTTTTGTGAAAGAGTTTTTTTTTATAAATAGAATTAGATCATAAAAAAAAAAAGATTTGTTGTGGAAATTGCAGGCTGCTCAAATCTTGCTACTTTTACATTAGCCGTGGAAATCGCGGAGTTAAATTTTTGAAATATTTGGAACAGAATCACCACTACTCCTGACATCCTACATAACCCTCCTGCAATTATGTTTTAAGTAGCTGTCACCATTTGCAAGTTATTGAATTTTAAAATCAGTCAGTCAATTTTAGGACACCTGGTATATTCAGTAACTATTGAGATGATCATGATGCCTGAAAGAAGCATTAAAAAAAAAAAAAATTAAAGCTACCTTCAATATGTAGTTGGAGCTTTGCGCGGGCTGAAATTTTTAGGCCCAAGATCAGTTCCACCCCCCCCCCCCACACACACACACAATATATATATATATATATATATATGTATATATATTGGCCCAGCCTGGTATAAAAGCTGAAAAAACGACTTGAGCCTAGCCTGCATTTTGCAATTAAAATTATTCATAAAGCATACTTACTTATGCTTATATTTTATTTTCAGATTATGTTCGAAATTCAAGAATACAGAAAAACAGTAATTTTAATGACCGTTTAGGCAATTACGTATATAAACACCACGTAAAAGTATGACTTAGACAATTACATTCAACTGAAAATCCAATAAGAAAATCAGTTTAGAATGAAAGAAACGGATGATAAAAGAAAATCATATTTTTAAAGCTCTACCAACAAAAAAAGTAGATTTTTAAAAACGCATCTCTGTAACTTATCAAATCAAATAAAATTAAAAAAAAAAAATCATCAAAGCAAAAAAAAAAAAAAAATTAATGATTTCACTTAACAAACGTGCAACATAAATATAATTTTTACGAATAAGTAAGATGCCAAACCAACTTGGGCTCGGGGACAAGAATTCAGAGGAGTGCACGGGTTGCGGTCGGGACAAATAATGCTTATCATACGGCTGATACAGACCGAGCATTTAGCTTTTATTCCGGACCGAGCTCCGACCTGGAAATTTTGGCCAGTGCAGACCTCTAGGAAGAACGAAGTCCAGGCCTGGCTCGACCTGGAAGAAAAAGAAGTTTGGCTCGACCCGAATCTACAAAAAATTGTAAGATCAGAGCAGGGCCCGGCTCTTAAAGAGAGAAGACCTGACACAGCCTGAGTCCCGTTGATTTAAACTGGCGCGACCCGGGACGGGTCGCGTCGGGCTTAAGCTTCGCCCCCAAGTCATTTCCCGTGAAGATGCATGATGTCGTTTTGCGAACCCTTTATTAGCCCAAGAGATCCGCCATTGTTTCAAAATGATAAGTCTAGATACCACATGGAGGAAAGCTATATAATCTTATTTTTTATTTTATTTTTTACATAAATAAATACTGTAATACTTTCAGGTTTCAATCGCATTTATATGGAACGAAATATTTTAAAAACATACTAAAGAACCATTAAGATTTTTTAGTTAGCAAAAATAACTAAATTTTCAATATTATTTTATTAAAAGAATCGAAAAAAATGTGGAAAATTTCGTTTTAAACAAGCTTTTCTGATAGTTAGTACCACATCCCTTATACAACCAAACCTGCTACGACGGAATCGGATGGAACTGGGAAAAATTCCGTTTTAGAGAAGTTTTTGTCTTAACAGGTGTAATTATAGTTAATTTTTTTTCATGGCAACCATAAAAAATTTCCCTTTAAGGGAGATTCCGTTATAAACAGGTTCTATTTTTACATATTTTACCATAATTACTTTTTATTGTTTTAATCTGTATTATAAAGTATTATTACATCCGTTAACTACAGTTTTTACTCCATTTTATTTCTTATAAGTTTATTTGTCTGCAAGTTTGATTAAAATACAAAATATTTTTTAATTTACGCACGTTTTAAATAATTAAGAAAAAGTATAAAATACTTTTAACCAACACACATTTTGTTTAGTTTAGTTTGTTTTATTTTTATTTTTAGTTTGCTTTCGTTTTATTTTAAGATCGTTTGCTTCATCAGCTAGATTCATTGTAAAGAGTAGAGATAAACATAAAATTTTAAACAGAATTACTCCGCGCCGGAAAGGGTTAAAATTAAGAATATTTTATATCACGCGTATCACATACGATCAGTCTTGACCTCACACGCTCAATCACTGATCAATCACGTTGTATTGTTTGGCCTGGTCCAAAATTCTGCTCATTTCACTTCATCCTTCATGTACTCCAAAATGCGAGATGCGAGCTAAAGTGCGTTGTAAAATGCGCACGCCATGGATAAAGTATCAAATTTTAATCGATTTTAATTTAAGATTTACGGATTTATTAGATCATTTTTGAAATGTAGTGATCTTCTCTCTGAATTTCCAATATTTATACAGGACTTAAGGATTTCGCAAATATTATATGGGATTTATTGATTTCAAACTGATTTATTGATTTATTACAGGATTTACAATTTAAATCTTGATTTACTGATTATAACTTGATTTATTAAAAAATATATTGATTTATTATAGGATTTATTGATTTTACATTGATTTACTGATTTACTACAGGATTTGCTACTTAAATCTTGATTTACTGATTTTAACTTGATTTACATAGCGGTAAATCTGCTGTGTACCAGATTTACAGCGTTGTCGAACCCCTCGAAATAGACATTAGTCAAAGTGTCAGGTTTTGAAAAATTGCATCTCGTAAAGGGAAAGGAATAAACTGTAAGCATTTTTTCATATTTTATTACTACCTCCGATTACATCAAGAAAAAAAAGCACACTGTTATCTCTTTTACCCCCTAAATTTAGCAACGTTCAAAATTTTCAAAAATTGGCATTTGCGACAGCTTGTAGTTCAAGAGAGGAAGTGAGATTCATATGCGACTTGGCAGTGAAGGATCTCTTAATATACTGTCTATAATTTGTATGTCGTTTTCTGTTTTTCCGACTTGTCTGCGAGATACAGAATCTTAACTTTGCAGAAATTACAACCAGACACCGATAAAAAGGACATCAACCCCTTAAGGATCGCTTAATATTTGGAAAAACCATCAAAAAAGTACCTATTTTTTTATTACAGAAATCGAATAAGTTTTCTAAATAAAATATGTAATTAGTTTTTTTAAGGAGAAAAAAAAAGATGTTATAGAACAAAACCACATTTGTAGAAAAGCCATCATGCGAGAATTCTGTTTCTTAATGTTTGTTTTACACCATACAAATTAATGAGAATAAAACCTTTATTTTTCACATCTTAGATATTTATCATTATCACACAAATTTTTACAAATTGAAATAATATATATACATTAAAGTTTGATTATTGATAATTTTTTGAGTGTGATATATGAGCGGTTCAGCGCACAAATCGATTAAATCCATCAAATGAAAATGTTCAGTATAAACAGTTAAAGTTATTGTAACTATAAAAATATAGTATCTATATAATATTTTTTCTCCGGATATTTTGATTGAACTCATTAATTTTCTTTTAATCAAGGGTAACTTTTTATCACTGTATAAATATATAGAAATTTTTCAATGGTCCTTTGTTTAAAATAACGCCACTTAAAATGGAGTTAGTCGGATTGTCTTCTGAACGCCTCATATTTCTAAACATGCAATACAAAATCCAACATCACAATCAGCGCCTAAAACCAAACCGAAACGGCAATATTCAAAGACGTCACACGGAAATGCTAATTAAATTTTTCTGGTTTCAGAAGTTTTTTCCAGTAATTAAATTACCAGCCCGGAAATATGACGGGCACGAGAAATAACGAACGACACCTCCACCCGTGATATTGACGGAAGCGAGAATTAAGGCATTAAGAAACAAGAAACATTTTATTAAATATATTTTCTGGTTTTAGTTAGTTAAAAGTACAGTGAATTCTAGAAATATCTTTCTAACTAAATCCAGAAAATTTATTCAATAAAGTACTTCTATTCTAAATGCGCTTTTTATTAAATACCCGTCGCGTCGTTATAAGCGAAGATATCAGTGAAATGATTAAGCTAACACGCTCTCCATATCTACACTGTTTAATACTATTTCAGCCGCTGTCAAATGAAACTTTTTAAATTGAATTTTGATTTATGTATACTTTACTTGTAATTTTAATTCTTATAAATAAATCTTCAATGTATTATAATAAAAAAAAATGTAATTGTTTTAGTCTGAAAATAAAATATCCATAAATGTAAATATTTTAATTATGCCATTTGACATCGGTAGAAACAATGCTAACCCTTAAATGCGCGATTTTTTATTTTGTTTCGAAAAAATTATATAAGATTCTCTGAAATGTTTATTACACAGGAAAAATAATGAAAAAATTCAGAGATACATTTTTCATATAATACGTCAATCTTTTCTTATGTTGCACATCTGCAATATAAGTAAAAACTACTGTCGTGTGGCTGTTTTACGCTAAAATAAAGCAAATTAGTAAATATTTTAATAAGTATGCCTCCAAATACTTTATTTTATATAATTATTTATTTTAAAAAACTTAACCTTTAACCCTTTAATTTTCATGATAGAATACGTTCTAGAAATTACGTAGTTCAGAGAATCTGACTATACACCAGAAAGTTTTAATGGTTAACTTCGCTTTATTTAAATACGGAATGTCCGTTATTAATTAAAGCAAATATTGCTATTTTAATTTTCTGGTATGAATTAGGTATGTACGAATAAAAAAAAATATTAAATTCAAAACACTGTTGTTTGCATATATGCAAAGCTGCGCACTAAAGGGTTAAATTCCCTGTTGAAATAAAAAATATGCTTTTGAAATAATTATCATCTTAATTTATCTTTTGTAAAATGAGTTTTATTTCTTTTAAAAAATTAATTTAAAATAAATTTTAGAAAATTATATTTAATATTTATTTTTCAAATCTATTACAATTCTGAAGTTCATAAAACATAAAGAAGTGACTGTTATCCCATTTAATTGGCAAAAAAAAGTAATAATAATAATGATGATAAATATTAATGGCAACGAAAAAAAATTAACAGGTAGTATACAATGGTTTAATTCGATCAAGGTTCTCTATCAATAGTTTTCCATTGATAAGATAAAAAATTAGTTCTTGCACCAGAAATTTTGTACAGAGGATGACACGGGTGTTATCTAATTTAATTCAATTTACAGTTACAGTATAGCAGCTTTCGCTTTATTCCCCGACTAGCAGACCCGCCCGGCGTTGCCCGGGGTTTGTAAATAATAACCTTAAACAAAACTTAAGTTTGATTGATTTTATATCTTTGGAAATTCTTTTAAATGAACCTAATTTGGGAGGCTCCATTGCCTTCCGCGGCGGCTATAATGTTATCCGAGGACGCTAGAACTATGGTAAAGAAAATTGCAAGGAATTCGGATCATTTTTAAAGAAGATGCACCAAGGGCCCTAAGAAGACGATTTATATTCAAAATTGGTGGTAGTTGAAGCCTGAAATAGAGTTTTTTTTTTTTTTTTTTTTTTTTTTTTTTTGGTCGTTCATGTAATAGCTGGAGAACCTAAGATGTTGTTAGGGAAAAAAAACTACTGAATCGGACTATTTTTAAGGGAGTTATAACAGGGGGGCCCAAGAGGGTCCAACTGATAGTTGAGAAAAGGCCCTAACATGAAAACATGTTACAACGTTTTAGTACTTAGCGTTTTATATCTTCGATTACTTGAGATTAAGCATAGGGTACGAATAAATCATTAGAATATAATTTAAAAGAAATGTGCAAAAAATTGGGGAAAGGCTTAAAAAAGGGCCCTAGGGCACCAATAAAAATATGTGATTGTTGGTCTAAGGAGAAGAGTTTAAGACTCAACTATAAAATTACGCTTTGCAAAGGTCAGAAAATTAGGATGTGAAAAACGAATGGCACATAAAAAATTTAAGGGGCCCTCAACCGGGCAATACAGAACCCTAGATGGGGCCATGGTCTTAACTGGAATGTAGACACGGGAGTATAACTAAAAGGAGAAAGTATCCCAAAAATGAGGATCGGATTAAAAGGAAGCAATTTATTATCAATTCAGTGCACTAAAAGTTCAAGAGGCCCTGTACCGGGCCCCTTGCAAGGGTGCCAGGGACTTAACTGAAATGTAGAAATGGGGTAGAAACTGAAAGAAGAATTCACCCCAAAAACGAAAAAGATCGGATAGAAAAGAGGCATGTTATTAACAATTTAGTGCACTAAAACTTCAAGGGGCCCTATACTGGGCCCCATGACAGGGTGCCAAAATCTTAACTGAAATGTAGAAATGGGCCACAAACTGAAAGGAGAATTCAACCCAAAAACGACGAAGATCGGATAGAAAAGAGATATGTTATTAACAATTTAGTGCACAAAAACTTCAAGGGGACCTGTACAGGGCCCCTTGCAATGGTGCCAGGGTCTTAACTGAAATGTTGAAATGGGGTAGAAACTAAAAGGAGAATTCACCCCAAAAACGAAGAAGATCGGATACAAAAGAGGCATGTTATTAACAATGTAGTGCACTAAAACGTCAAGGGGCCCTGTACCGGGCCCCTTGCAAGGTTTCCAGGGACTTAACTGAAATGTTGAAATGTGGTAGAAACTGAAAGTAGAATTAAAAAAGTAGAATTCACACTCAAAACGAAGAAGATCGGATAGAAAAGGGGCATATTATTAAAAATTTAGTGCACTAAAAATTTAAGGGGCCATGTACTGGGCCCCATGCAAAGGTGCCAGGGTCTTAACAGAAATGTAGGAATGGGGCACAAACTGAAAGAGGAATTCATCCCAAAAACGAAGATCGGATAGAAAAGAGGCATGTTATTAGCAACTTAGTACACTAAAACTTCAAGGGGCCCTGTACTGGGCCCCTTGACAGTGTGCCAGGGTCTTAACTGAAATGTAAAAATGGGGAAAAAACTGAAAGAAGAATTCGCCCCCAAAACTACGCAGATCGGATAGAAAAGAGACATGTTATTAAAAATTCAGTGCACTAAAACTTCAAGGGGCCCTGTACCGGGCCCCTTGCAATGGTGCCAGGGTCTTAACTGGAATGTTGAAATGGGGTAGAAACTGGAAGGAGAATTCACCGCCAAAACGAAGAAGATCGGATAGAAAAGAGGCATGTTATTAACAATTTAGTGCACTAAAACTACAAGGGGCCCTGTACTGGGCCCCATGACAGGGTGCCAAAATCTTAACTACTATGTAGGAATGGGGCACAAACTGAAAGAGGAATTCATCCCAAAAATGAAGAAGATCGGATAGAATAGAGGCATGTTATTAGCAACTTAGTGCACTAAAACTTCAAGGGGCCCTGTACTGGGCCCCTTGCACAGGTTCCAGGGTCTTAACTGAAATGTAGAAATGGGGCAGAAACTAAAAGAAGAATTCACACCAAAAACGAAGAAGATCGGATAGAAAAGATGCATGCTATTAACAATTTAGTGCACTAAAACTTAAAGGGGCCCTGAACCGGGCTCCTTGCAAGGGTGCCAGGGTCTTAAGTGAAATGTGGAAATGGGCCTCAAACTGAAAGGGGAATTCAACCCAAAAACGACGAAGATCGGATAGAAAAGAGGCATGTTGTTTACAATTTAGTGCACTAAAACTTCAAGGGGCCCTATACCGGGCCCCTTGCAAGGGTGCCAGGGTCTTAACTGGAATGTTGAAATGGGGTAGAAACTGAAAGGAGAATTCACACCAAAAACGAAGAAGATCGGATAGAAAAGGTGCATGCTATTAAAAATTTAGTGCACTAAAACTTCAAGGGGCCCTGAACCAGGTCCCTTGCAGTGGTACGAGGGTCTTAACTGAAATGTAGAAATGGGTCAGAAACTCAAAAGGAGAATTGACCCCAAAAAAGAAGAAGATCGGATAGAAAAGAGGCATGTTATTAACAATTTAGTGCACAAAAACTTCAAGGGGCCCTGTACCGGGCCCCTTGCAAGGGTGCCAGGGTCTTAACTAAAATGTTGAAATGGGGTAGAAACTAAAAGGAGAATTCAACCCAAAAACGACGAAGATCGGATAGAGAAGAGATATGTTATTAACAATTTAGTGCACTAAAACTTCAAGGGGCCCTGTACCGGGCGCCTTGCAAGGGTGCCAGGGTTTTAACTGAAATGTTGAAATGGGGTAGAAACTAAAAGGAGAATTCACCCCAAAAACAAAGAAGATCGAGTAGAAAAGAGGCAGGTTGTTAACAATTTACTGCACTAAAACTTCAAGGGGCCCTGTACCGGGCCCCTTGCAAGGGTGCCAGGGTCTTAACTGAAATGTAGGAATGGGGCACAAATTGAAAGAGGAATTCATCCCAAAAACGAAGATGATCGGATTGAAAAGAGGCATGTTATTAGCAACTTAGGGCACTAAAATTTTAAGGGGCCCTGTACTGGGCCCCTTGCACAGGTTCCACGGTTTTAACTGAAATGTAGAAATGGGGCAGAAACTAAAAGAAGAATTCACACCAAAAACGAAGAAGATCGGATTGAAAAGATGCATGCCACTAACAATTTAGTGCACTAAAACTTCAAGGGGCCCTGCACCGGGCCCCTTGCAAGGGTACAGGGTCTTAACTGAAATGTGGAAATGGGGCAGAAACTAAAAGAAGAATTCACACCAAAAACGAAGAAGATCGGATAGAAAAGATGCATGCTATTAGCAATTTAGTGCACTAAAACTTCAAGGGGCCCTGAACCAGGCCCCTTGCATTGGTACGAGGGTCTTACCTGAAATGTAGAAATGGGTCAGAAACTCAAAAGGAGAATTGACACCAAAAAATAAGAAGATCGGATAGAAAAGAGGCATGTTATTAACAATTTAGTGCACAAAAACTTCAAGGGGCCCTGTACTGGGCCCCATGACAGGGTGCCAAAATCTTAACTGAAATGTAGAAATGGGCCACAAGCTGAAAGGAGAATTCAACCCAAAAACGACGAATATCGGATAGAAAAGAGATATGTTATTAACAATTTAGTGCACAAAAATTTCAAGGGGCCCTGTACAGGGCCCCTTGCAAGGGTGCCAGGGTCTTAACTGAAATGTAGGAATGGGGCAGAAACTGAAAGAGGAATTCATCCCAAAAACGAAGAAGATCGGATAGAAAAGAGGCATGTTATTAGCAACTTAGTGCACTAAAACTTCAAGGGGCCCTGTACTGGGCCCCTTGCACAGGTTCCAGGGTCTTAACTGAAATGTAGAAATGGGGCAGAAACTAAAAGAAGAATTCACACCAAAAACGAAGAAGATCGGATAGAAAAGATGCATGCTATTAACAATTTAGTGCACTAAAACTTCAAGGGGCCCTGAACCAGGCCCCATGCAATGGTACGAGGGTCTTAACTGAAATGTAGAAATGGGTCAGAAACTCAAAAGGAGAATTGACACCAAAACAGGAGAAGATCGGATAGAAAAGAGGCCTGTTATTAACAATTTAGTGCACTGAAACTTCAAGGGGCCCTATACTGGGCCCCTTGCAAGGATGCCAGGGTCTTAGGTGAAATGTAGGAATGGGGCAGAAACTGAAAGAGGAATTCATCCCAAAAACGAAGAAGATCGGATAGAAAAGAGGCATGTTATTAGCAACTTAGTGCACTAAAACTTCAAGGGGCCCTGTACTGGGCCCCTTGCACAGGTTCCAGGGTCTTAACTGAAATGTAGAAATTGAGCAGAAACTAAAAGAAGAATTCACACCAAAAACGTAGAAGATCAGATAGAAAAGATGCATGCTATTAACAATTAAGTGCACTAAAACTTCAAGGGGCCCTGAACCAGGCCCCATGCAATGGTACGAGGGTCTTAACTGAAATGTAGAAATGGGTCAGAAACTCAAAAGGAGAATTGACCCCAAAACAGGAGAAGATCGGATAGAAAAGAGGCCTGTTATTAACAATTTAGTGCACTGAAACTTCAAGGGGCCCTATACTGGGCCCCTTGCAAGGATGCCAGGGTCTTAGGTGAAATGTTGAAATGGGGTAGAAACTGAAAGGAGAATTCACCCCAAAAACGAAGAAGATCGGATAGAAAAGAGGCATGTTATTAACAATTTAGTGCACTGAAACTTCAAGGGGCCCTGTACTGGGCCCCTTGCAAAGGTTCCAGGGTCTTAACTGAAATATAGAAATGGGGCTTAAACTGAACGTAGAATTCACACCAAAAACGAAGAAGATCAGATAGAAAAGATGCATGCTATTAAAAATTTAGTGCACTAAAACTTCAAAGTGCCCTGTACCGGTCCCCTTGCGAGGGTACCAGGGTCTTAACTGAAATGTAGAAATGGGTCAGAAACTCTAAAGGAGAATTCACCCCAAAAACGACGGAGATCGGATGGAAAAGAGGGATGTTATTAAAAATTGAGTGCACTAAAACTTCAAGGGGCAGTGTACTGGGCCCCTTGCAGAGGTTCCAGGGTCTTAACTGAAATGTAGAAATGGGGCAGAAACTGAAAGAAGAATTCACAGCAAAAACGAAGAAGATCGGATTGAAAAGATGCATGCTATTAACAATTTAGTGCCCTAAAACTTCAAGGGGCCCTGTACCGGACCTCTTGCAAGGGTGCCAGGGTCTTAACTGAAATGTAAAAATGGGGTCAGAAACTCAAAAGGAGATTTCACCCCGAAAACGAAGAAGATCGGATGGAAAAGAGGCATGTTATTAACAATTTAGTGCACTAAAACTTCAAGGGGCCCTGTACGGGCCCCTTGCAAGGGTACCAGGGTCTTAACTGAAATGTTTAAATGTGGTAGAAACTGAAAGTAGAATTCACCCCCAAAACGAAGAAGATCGGTTGGAAAAGAGGCATGGTATTAACAATTTAATGCACCAAAACTTCAAGGGGCCATGTACTGGGCCCCTTGCAAAGGTGCCAGGGTCTTAACTGAAATGTAGAAATGGGGCAGAAACTGAAAGAAAAATTCACCCCAAAAACGAAGAAGATCGGATAGAAAAGAGGCATGTTATTAACAACTTAGTACACTAAAACTTCAAGGGGGCCCTGTACTGGGCCCTTTGCAAAAGTTCCAGGGTCTTAACTGAAATATAGAAATGGGGAAGAAACTGAAAGAAGAATTCACATCAAAAACGAAGAAGATCGGATAGTAAAGATGCATGCTATTAACAATTTAGTGCACTAAAACTTCAAGGGGCCCTGTACCGGGCGACTTGCAAAGGTTCCAGGGTCTTAACTGAAATGTAGAAATGGGGCAGAAACTGAAAGAGGAATTCATCCCAAAAACGAAGAAGATAAGATACAAAAAGAGGCATGTTATTAACAACTTAGTACACACAAACTTCATGGGGCCTTTACTGGGCCCCTTGACAGGGTGGCAGGGTCTTAACTGAAATGTAGGAATGGGGCACAAACTGAAAGAGGAATTCATCCCAAAAACGACGAAGATCGGGTCGAAAAGAGGCATGTTATTTGCAATTTAGTGCACTAAAACTTCAAGGGGCCCTGCACCGGGCCCCTTGCAATGGTACGAGGGTCTTAACTGAAATGTAGAAATGGGTGAGAAACTCAAAAGGAGAATTGACCCCAAAAACGAAGAAGATCGGATAGAAATGAGGCATGTTATTAACAATTTAGTGCACTGAAACTTCAAGGGGCCCTGTACTGGGCCCCTTGCATGGGTGCCAGGGTCTTAAGTGAAATGTAGAAATGGGGCAGAAACTAAAAGGAGAATTCACCCCAAAAACGAAGAAGATCGGATACAAAAGAGGCATGTTATTAACAATGTAGTGCACTAAAACGTCAAGGGGCCCTGTACCGGGCCCCTTGCAAGGTTTCCAGGGACTTAACTGAAATGTTGAAATGTGGTAGAAACTGAAAGTAGAATTAAAAAAGTAGAATTCACACTCAAAACGAAGAAGATCGGATAGAAAAGGGGCATATTATTAAAAATTTAGTGCACTAAAAATTTAAGGGGCCATGTACTGGGCCCCATGCAAAGGTGCCAGGGTCTTAACAGAAATGTAGGAATGGGGCACAAACTGAAAGAGGAATTCATCCCAAAAACGAAGATCGGATAGAAAAGAGGCATGTTATTAGCAACTTAGTACACTAAAACTTCAAGGGGCCCTGTACTGGGCCCCTTGACAGTGTGCCAGGGTCTTAACTGAAATGTAAAAATGGGGAAAAAACTGAAAGAAGAATTCGCCCCCAAAACTACGCAGATCGGATAGAAAAGAGACATGTTATTAAAAATTCAGTGCACTAAAACTTCAAGGGGCCCTGTACCGGGCCCCTTGCAATGGTGCCAGGGTCTTAACTGGAATGTTGAAATGGGGTAGAAACTGGAAGGAGAATTCACCGCCAAAACGAAGAAGATCGGATAGAAAAGAGGCATGTTATTAACAATTTAGTGCACTAAAACTACAAGGGGCCCTGTACTGGGCCCCATGACAGGGTGCCAAAATCTTAACTACTATGTAGGAATGGGGCACAAACTGAAAGAGGAATTCATCCCAAAAATGAAGAAGATCGGATAGAATAGAGGCATGTTATTAGCAACTTAGTGCACTAAAACTTCAAGGGGCCCTGTACTGGGCCCCTTGCACAGGTTCCAGGGTCTTAACTGAAATGTAGAAATGGGGCAGAAACTAAAAGAAGAATTCACACCAAAAACGAAGAAGATCGGATAGAAAAGATGCATGCTATTAACAATTTAGTGCACTAAAACTTAAAGGGGCCCTGAACCGGGCTCCTTGCAAGGGTGCCAGGGTCTTAAGTGAAATGTGGAAATGGGCCTCAAACTGAAAGGGGAATTCAACCCAAAAACGACGAAGATCGGATAGAAAAGAGGCATGTTGTTTACAATTTAGTGCACTAAAACTTCAAGGGGCCCTATACCGGGCCCCTTGCAAGGGTGCCAGGGTCTTAACTGGAATGTTGAAATGGGGTAGAAACTGAAAGGAGAATTCACCCCCAAAACGAAGAAGATCGGGTTGAAAAGAGGAATGTTATTTACAATTTAGTGCACTAAATCTTCAAGGGGCCCTGCACCGGGCCCCTTGGAAGGGTACCAGGGTCTTAACTGAAATGTGGAAATGGGGCAGAAACTAAAAGAAGAATTCACACCAAAAACGAAGAAGATCGGATAGAAAAGGTGCATGCTATTAAAAATTTAGTGCACTAAAACTTCAAGGGGCCCTGAACCAGGTCCCTTGCAGTGGTACGAGGGTCTTAACTGAAATGTAGAAATGGGTCAGAAACTCAAAAGGAGAATTGACCCCAAAAAAGAAGAAGATCGGATAGAAAAGAGGCATGTTATTAACAATTTAGTGCACAAAAACTTCAAGGGGCCCTGTACCGGGCCCCTTGCAAGGGTGCCAGGGTCTTAACTAAAATGTTGAAATGGGGTAGAAACTAAAAGGAGAATTCAACCCAAAAACGACGAAGATCGGATAGAGAAGAGATATGTTATTAACAATTTAGTGCACTAAAACTTCAAGGGGCCCTGTACCGGGCGCCTTGCAAGGGTGCCAGGGTCTTAACTGAAATGTTGAAATGGGGTAGAAACTAAAAGGAGAATTCACCCCAAAAACAAAGAAGATCGAGTAGAAAAGAGGCAGGTTGTTAACAATTTACTGCACTAAAACTTCAAGGGGCCCTGCACCGGGCCCCTTGGAAGGGTACCAGGGTCTTAACTGAAATGTGGAAATGGGGCAGAAACTAAAAGAAGAATTCACACCAAAAACGAAGAAGATCGGATAGAAAAGGTGCATGCTATTAAAAATTTAGTGCACTAAAACTTCAAGGGGCCCTGAACCAGGTCCCTTGCAGTGGTACGAGGGTCTTAACTGAAATGTAGAAATGGGTCAGAAACTCAAAAGGAGAATTGACCCCAAAAAAGAAGAAGATCGGATAGAAAAGAGGCATGTTATTAACAATTTAGTGCACAAAAACTTCAAGGGGCCCTGTACCGGGCCCCTTGCAAGGGTGCCAGGGTCTTAACTAAAATGTTGAAATGGGGTAGAAACTAAAAGGAGAATTCAACCCAAAAACGACGAAGATCGGATAGAGAAGAGATATGTTATTAACAATTTAGTGCACTAAAACTTCAAGGGGCCCTGTACCGGGCGCCTTGCAAGGGTGCCAGGGTCTTAACTGAAATGTTGAAATGGGGTAGAAACTAAAAGGAGAATTCACCCCAAAAACAAAGAAGATCGAGTAGAAAAGAGGCAGGTTGTTAACAATTTACTGCACTAAAACTTCAAGGGGCCCTGTACCGGGCCCCTTGCAAGGGTGCCAGGGTCTTAACTGAAATGTAGGAATGTGGCACAAATTGAAAGAGGAATTCATCCCAAAAACGAAGATGATCGGATTGAAAAGAGGCATGTTATTAGCAACTTAGGGCACTAAAATTTTAAGGGGCCCTGTACTGGGCCCCTTGCACAGGTTCCACGGTTTTAACTGAAATGTAGAAATGGGGCAGAAACTAAAAGAAGAATTCACACCAAAAAC
This sequence comes from Maratus speciosus, assembly GCA_963932465.1. NCBI lineage: Eukaryota > Metazoa > Arthropoda > Arachnida > Araneae > Salticidae > Maratus > Maratus speciosus. The sequence goes on along the minus strand of OZ010796.1, from coordinate 456,740,275 downwards.
GAAGAAGATCGGATTGAAAAGATGCATGCCACTAACAATTTAGTGCACTAAAACTTCAAGGGGCCCTGCACCGGGCCCCTTGCAAGGGTACAGGGTCTTAACTGAAATGTGGAAATGGGGCAGAAACTAAAAGAAGAATTCACACCAAAAACGAAGAAGATCGGATAGAAAAGATGCATGCTATTAGCAATTTAGTGCACTAAAACTTCAAGGGGCCCTGAACCAGGCCCCTTCCATTGGTACGAGGGTCTTACCTGAAATGTAGAAATGGGTCAGAAACTCAAAAGGAGAATTGACACCAAAAAATAAGAAGATCGGATAGAAAAGAGGCATGTTATTAACAATTTAGTGCACAAAAACTTCAAGGGGCCCTGTACTGGGCCCCATGACAGGGTGCCAAAATCTTAACTGAAATGTAGAAATGGGCCACAAACTGAAAGGAGAATTCAACCCAAAAACGACGAATATCGGATAGAAAAGAGATATGTTATTAACAATTTAGTGCACAAAAATTTCAAGGGGCCCTGTACAGGGCCCCTTGCAAGGGTGCCAGGGTCTTAACTGAAATGTAGGAATGGGGCAGAAACTGAAAGAGGAATTCATCCCAAAAACGAAGAAGATCGGATAGAAAAGAGGCATGTTATTAGCAACTTAGTGCACTAAAACTTCAAGGGGCCCTGTACTGGGCCCCTTGCACAGGTTCCAGGGTCTTAACTGAAATGTAGAAATGGGGCAGAAACTAAAAGAAGAATTCACACCAAAAACGAAGAAGATCGGATAGAAAAGATGCATGCTATTAACAATTTAGTGCACTAAAACTTCAAGGGGCCCTGAACCAGGCCCCATGCAATGGTACGAGGGTCTTAACTGAAATGTAGAAATGGGTCAGAAACTCAAAAGGAGAATTGACCCCAAAACAGGAGAAGATCGGATAGAAAAGAGGCCTGTTATTAACAATTTAGTGCACTGAAACTTCAAGGGGCCCTATACTGGGCCCCTTGCAAGGATGCCAGGGTCTTAGGTGAAATGTAGGAATGGGGCAGAAACTGAAAGAGGAATTCATCCCAAAAACGAAGAAGATCGGATAGAAAAGAGGCATGTTATTAGCAACTTAGTGCACTAAAACTTCAAGGGGCCCTGTACTGGGCCCCTTGCACAGGTTCCAGGTTCTTAACTGAAATGTAGAAATTGAGCAGAAACTAAAAGAAGAATTCACACCAAAAACGTAGAAGATCAGATAGAAAAGATGCATGCTATTAACAATTAAGTGCACTAAAACTTCAAGGGGCCCTGAACCAGGCCCCATGCAATGGTACGAGGGTCTTAACTGAAATGTAGAAATGGGTCAGAAACTCAAAAGGAGAATTGACCCCAAAACAGGAGAAGATCGGATAGAAAAGAGGCCTGTTATTAACAATTTAGTGCACTGAAACTTCAAGGGGCCCTATACTGGGCCCCTTGCAAGGATGCCAGGGTCTTAGGTGAAATGTTGAAATGGGGTAGAAACTGAAAGGAGAATTCACCCCAAAAACGAAGAAGATCGGATAGAAAAGAGGCATGTTATTAACAATTTAGTGCACTGAAACTTCAAGGGGCCCTGTACTGGGCCCCTTGCAAAGGTTCCAGGGTCTTAACTGAAATATAGAAATGGGGCTTAAACTGAACGTAGAATTCACACCAAAAACGAAGAAGATCAGATAGAAAAGATGCATGCTATTAAAAATTTAGTGCACTAAAACTTCAAAGTGCCCTGTACCGGTCCCCTTGCGAGGGTACCAGGGTCTTAACTGAAATGTAGAAATGGGTCAGAAACTCTAAAGGAGAATTCACCCCAAAAACGACGGAGATCGGATGGAAAAGAGGCATGTTATTAAAAATTGAGTGCACTAAAACTTCAAGGGGCAGTGTACTGGGCCCCTTGCAGAGGTTCCAGGGTCTTAACTGAAATGTAGAAATGGGGCAGAAACTGAAAGAAGAATTCACAGCAAAAACGAAGAAGATCGGATTGAAAAGATGCATGCTATTAACAATTTAGTGCCCTAAAACTTCAAGGGGCCCTGTACCGGGCCTCTTGCAAGGGTGCCAGGGTCTTAACTGAAATGTAAAAATGGGGTCAGAAACTCAAAAGGAGATTTCACCCCGAAAACGAAGAAGATCGGATGGAAAAGAGGCATGTTATTAACAATTTAGTGCACTAAAACTTCAAGGGGCCCTGTACGGGCCCCTTGCAAGGGTACCAGGATCTTAACTGAAATGTTTAAATGTGGTAGAAACTGAAAGTAGAATTCACCCCCAAAAAGAAGAAGATCGGTTGGAAAAGAGGCATGGTATTAACAATTTAATGCACCAAAACTTCAAGGGGCCATGTACTGGGCCCCTTGCAAAGGTGCCAGGGTCTTAACTGAAATGTAGAAATGGGGCAGAAACTGAAAGAAAAATTCACCCCAAAAACGAAGAAGATCGGATAGAAAAGAGGCATGTTATTAACAACTTAGTACACTAAAACTTCAAGGGGGCCCTGTACTGGGCCCTTTGCAAAAGTTCCAGGGTCTTAACTGAAATATAGAAATGGGGAAGAAACTGAAAGAAGAATTCACATCAAAAACGAAGAAGATCGGATAGTAAAGATGCATGCTATTAACAATTTAGTGCACTAAAACTTCAAGGGGCCCTGTACCGGGCGACTTGCAAAGGTTCCAGGGTCTTAACTGAAATGTAGAAATGGGGCAGAAACTGAAAGAGGAATTCATCCCAAAAACGAAGAAGATAAGATACAAAAAGAGGCATGTTATTAACAACTTAGTACACACAAACTTCATGGGGCCTTTACTGGCCCCCTTGACAGGGTGGCAGGGTCTTAACTGAAATGTAGGAATGGGGCACAAACTGAAAGAGGAATTCATCCCAAAAACGACGAAGATCGGGTCGAAAAGAGGCATGTTATTTGCAATTTAGTGCACTAAAACTTCAAGGGGCCCTGCACCGGGCCCCTCGCAATGGTACGAGGGTCTTAACTGAAATGTAGAAATGGGTGAGAAACTCAAAAGGAGAATTGACCCCAAAAACGAAGAAGATCGGATAGAAAAGAGGCATGTTATTAACAATTTAGTGCACTGAAACTTCAAGGGGCCCTGTACTGGGCCCCTTGCATGGGTGCCAGGGTCTTAAGTGAAATGTAGAAATGGGGCAGAAACTAAAAGTATAATTTTCCCCAAAAACGAAGAAGATCGGATAGAAAAGAGGCACGTTATTAACGTTTAAGTGCATAAAAATTGAAAGGGGCCCAGTGGCCCCGGCCCTTAAAAAATTAAAAATCTGAGCCTCAGGTGTATTATGACCTGTCTTGGACTAATCACATCTGAATTTTCAGACTTCTACGTGTGGTAGTTTTCGCTAGCCATCGCACACAGTCAGACAGACACACAGAGAGATTTATTCTTTTTTCGAATGAAAATCAAATTTCAAATGAAAATCAAATTTCAAAGTGATTGCTTAAAAGGCGCAAATGCCAACATAGTGAAAAAAATTCCAAGCCGGGACTCGAATCCGGGACATCAGTATAGCGCACTGACGTTCTACCGACTAAACCACTTGGAACGATACCTAGCTCGGAAAATTTCTCACTATTATATGTTGGCAAGTCTACAAACGTAGCACAAGATGGAATATTTATCGTGAGCCACCGACCTGGGGCAAGCACGAAACATAATTAAATCCAGCTGGATGTTTCGTGCTGGATTTAATTATGTTTCGTGCTTGCCCCAGGTCGGTGGCTCACGATAAGTATTCCATCTTGTGCTACGTTTGTAGCCTTGCCAACATATAATAGTGAGAAATTTTCCGAGCTAGGTATCGTTCCAAGTGATTTAGTCGGTAGAACGTCAGTGCGCTATACTGATGGCCCGGGTTCGAGTCCCGGCTTGGAATCTTTTTCACTATGTTGGCCTTTGCGCCTTTTAAGCAATCACTTTGAAATTTGATTTTCATTTGAAATATTGTATGCAAGGCGAATGTTTCTCTGGAATAATTTCCATGTATTAAAACGATTTATTCTTTTATTAGTACAGATTTTATTATTGTAAAAGGGTCTAGCCGGCTAAGCATAGCGAAATGGCCCCAGCGGCCGATGTTTGAAATAACATGTGTGGTAATAAGGCTCACCATATGAATACAATATAAAGTGTTTTTAGCCCCTGACCTTGAACTGTCCTTGAGATAATCGGCAAGGTATGCGCCGATGCTACTATTTTTCAATTACGTTTTTCTCAAAAAGTATAAAGGTTAAAAAAATGAAACCAACGCCAATTATTGAAGAATATATTAGTTGACATTATATATTTTTATCACATTTTTACACAAATTTTAACATCGAAAAATAAATAAAAATATTTTAAAAAAATGATTAATGTAGTAATTTTATATTTACACCAACCAAAAAATTACAGAATAATGCTCAAAGTATGTACTTTTAAGAAAAAAAAAAATTTCGTTAAAATCGAAGGTGCGCTTTTTGAGTTATAACAAAAATAATGCTAGCAACTTGCTAAAATATTCGTAACTTTCCCTGTTTGCATTTGAAGAAAAACGCTACTGTCAATGAATTGGTCAATTCATGACATTTTCACTCGGTCAGGATGCGCAGTACGCCAAAATAAGATAATGTTTCCATTTATATTACTTTTCTATAGGTTTGTTTCGTGTTTGTAAATATTCTGTTATTTTGACGTACTCCGCATCCTTCTCGCGTAATAATATCAAGAATTGACAAATAAAATGATAACATTTGCCTACTATGATTTTCACATTGAAGAAGGCTATGGGGCTGTACACGTACAGTGTACATATATAACGTATCACTTGAGGGGGGAGTGTGTGTGTGAGGGGGGGGGGGGGGGTCCTGACGCTTGACATCAGAAGATATCTGTAGGTAGAAGGGGGTTGTCATTTGATATCGTTATCATTTTCGAAAAAACCAAAATATACTTTTTTCGTATCTTTTACTTTACATCTGTTATCTTAATTATTTTAAGTCTGTTTTCTTCTTTTTATGAAAATACAAAGTTATTATTAAAACCATTGAATGATTATAAAACATCTCATTCCAAAGTATGGAATAACAAAACTTTCACCGTTAATATTCTCCTGCCATTTGCGTATATAATTCGTTGTTAGAGAAACTAGATTCGAAATTATATTTGTTATTTTTGCTATTAAAAGATGGGTAGGAATGTTGGTCATCCGTTTTGTTTAAAAGAAGTTCTGTTTAGCCCCGGCACGGGCGTATTGCAAGAAGACAATATTACTGTTCAATGCATTATGTAACAAAGAGCTATTATTAAAAACTTTTAAATAATAAATATTTTTTTAAAATGTTATTCGATATAAAGTTGTTTCTTATATAATAGTGATATTTTATGAATTTCTTCTCGTCATTTAAATCGGTAAAATATGCAAATAAAAAACGTACAACCATATCTTTATATCACTGCAAACGCATAAAAAGAAAGAAATGGAAAAAAATGGAAAAATAAAAACAATTTTTATACACTGATAAAAATATTATTAGGGGGATGGGGATTCGAGAAATGATAACGTATTGTAACGGAGCCGATGTCGTAAGGTGGTGTGGTAGCGGGCAACTTCAACGGCCAAGGCTTATTTAAAGTCGAAGAAATATTTTATTGCATTACAGACAATTAAATAATATTTTCTGGATTATATAAGTCTTATTTACAACATTTTTCATATGAGGGTTCGAGTTCAGCTGATAATAATATATTTATAGAATCAAGTCCAGTCCTCGAATAATAGATCGCTTTCAGTGTAGTCAGTCTCTTACTTATCCAATGTCCACTATTTTCGAAGATAGAGCTCACGATGCTCGACAGGAATGTCGCACTTTTGTAGGTGTTTAACCGAGGTTTAAGAACCTCCGATATTCAACTCCGTGGTGGAGATATTTTAACAGCCACACCTGGCTTTCGCTTTTCTGTGCTTCGGAGTATGCCCCGATGCCGTCGACCCGTGAGAGGTTTCCACTCTGCACGACCAGAAACACCTTGAAGTCTCAACTTCAACAGAAGGGAAAATTAAGCTCTCGAGAATGCTCTCGCATCCTCTTTTATCAGTTTCGTTTTTCCGTCCAGGACCAAAGCCACTCCCATTAGCCACTCACCATCCGTGGGCCATGATCTCATAGGCCAGCCCTTTCTCTATAGGCTGCCGTCAGGAACTTTCGCGTCCGGCTTCATCTCTGGTTTCACTTTCTACTTTCCCACGGGAACGAGGCCCTCGTGAACATCAAAAGAATATTTCTCTCGCTAGATAAAAGAGTCTCTTTCACCCTAGTGTCATCTGCGAAGATTGATAGAAATTGAGGTATTTGTTTCATCTCTGGCGACATTTTCTAGGACTCTGAAGAAATTTGGAGGCTAGGTGAAAATACATTAGCTTCCCTATGCTGGCTTTTGCCTTGTATTTTGAGAGTTTCAATGTGAGATATCGTCGAATTCTCACAGTATGATATTGGAAGGTTGGGACGGGGGTTTGAAATTGCCAAAAAGTTGATAACCTTATATATTTACAGCCCCTATTCAACTTCACCTGCACAATCGACTAGACCATCGACTTGATATTATTACGCGAAAAGAATACACAGTACGCCAAAATAACAGAATGTTTACAAACACGAAACAAACCTATAGCGAAGTGGTATGTAAGGAAACATTCTCATATTTTGGCGCACTGCGCACCGTGCCCGAGTGGAAATGTAAGGAATCGACCAATTCATTGATAGTAGCGTATTTCTGCAAATGCAAACAGAGAAAGTTACGAATATTTTAGCAAGTTTCTAGCATTATTTTTGTTATAACTCAAGAAGCGCATCTTCGATTTTAACGAAATTTTTTTTCCTTAAAAATACATATTTTGAGCATTATTGTCTAATTTTTTGGTTGGTGTAAATATAGAATTACTACATTAATAATTTTTTTTTTAATATTTTTGTTTATTTTTCTATGTTAAAATTTGTGTAAAAATGGGAAATATATATATAATATGAACTAATATATTCTTCAATAATTGGCGTTGGTTTCACTTTTTTAACTTTTGCACTGTTTGAGAAAAATGTATTTGAAAAATAGTAGCGCCGGCACATAATTCGCTGATTATCTCAAGGACAGTTCAAGGTCAGGCGCTAAAAACACTCTATATTGTATTCTCATGATGAGCCTTATTACCACACTTATTATTTCAAACATCGGCCATGGGAGCCATTTCGCTATGCTTATCCGGCTAAACCCTTTCTTGTATATTTTTGGGGAAATTCCAAGCTTATGGTATAATTAATCGGGAACACTTGCATGCAGTGTGCTGTAATTCGCTCATAGTATAAACAAAACAAGTTGGAAATTGTTCGTCAAACGTGGCAAATGAGGTGCGTTCGTACTATAACTTGTTTTATAAATATTTTTTGCCCGCATATTGTACTGAATGTATATTTTAGTGCACTTCATGTGCATAGGCTGTAACATCTTTAAAATGCACTTGCAATATTTTTTCCCCATTGGCCGTAATGTAACGGAAAACTTTTGACTGTCCCTGTAATTAAACTATATATCTGATTTTCATAAAATTTGAAACGACTCAACAAAATTTTGCAACAATTATATATTTAAAATTTCAGACTATTCGGAAGGCTGTAACATCATTAAAATGCACTTGCAATAATTTTTCCCATTGGCCGTAATGTAATGGAAAACTTTTAACTGTCCCTGTAATTAAACTATACATCCGATTTTCATAAAATTTTAAATGACTCGACAAAATTTTGCAAAAATTATACATTTAAAATTTCAGACCATTCGGTTGGATAGTTTTTGCTCTGTTATATGCGGACAGACAGACGGACTGAACGTCGACTATAGGTGCTACGTATTTATATAATTACGAACGCACCTAAAAAAGGAAACGTCCGTGCTACATCCTCTTTTTAAATATAAGCTGTTAAAAATGCTTTTTTTTTATTAAAATTGTTATTATTCAGAATGGATTCTTTTTTTTTTTTTTTTCAGAATAGGGGGACAATTTGGGAAGCAGTAAAAACGCATACAAAAATCCATACTGTTATCTCTTTCCCTTCGTGAGGTATATATATATATATATTAACTGTCATATTGAGTAATATTTCAGATTTTTTAAACTACTATCATTTTAAAACTGAAATAAAAATTATGAAATTTTCACACATTGTTAATATTGCTCCCAATAAGCTGAAAAGCATAAACAAGTATAAAAAATATGAAAGGTAATAAAATTACCAAGGACGCCAGTTGTGAAAAGGTTTAATAATGCAACTAGCTGCAAGCAGAATCTAACCGGTTTTTTAACCCTATCACTATCAACATTTTAAAAAGGAGATAAAAATTATTAAGTTTTCACACATTGCTAACAACAATAAGCTAAAAACCATATAAGAAAAATCTAAAAATTATGTCCTTGATCAAGGACACTAATAGCAAAAGGGTTAAAATACTCATTTTAAAAAAAATACAGGTAAAATTAGAAAACATTGCATAATCAAATGCAACAAATTGTGTAAATTTCATACGTTTTTGCAGTTCTTGTTTATCTTTATTATTTCAGAAAATATGCAAGATTTAATAAACCTTTCAATTTCGTAAAACCGGGCAAAATCTCAGTTTTCAAACCCCCTACCCAACCCCTTCCTAATTAAAAAGATTTTTAAGGTAGAATATCTTCCCAGATGTATTTTATCTTATTTTCAATGTAGGTTTCCACAGTCAAAGATTTGGAAAATCAAAATTGGTCCAGAAATCCATGTTTGTCGAAATTTGTTGGAATTGACCCCAGTGGAATAATTTTACATGAGATTAATATGTTGTCTCTAGAAGATATCAACTCAGAATGGAAAAACAAACGCACTAGAAATCTTATCGTATGTACAGAACATTAGCATCTTTTCTTTTGAATGAATTATGTTAAAATTATTCGACTGCGAAATCTGGAAATTTTCATGTCTGAATTACCATTGTAATATTACACAGCAGATTTCAGTTACTAAATCCTCTGAAATATAGAAATCATTCATTTAGTTTCTTCTTCGGCTTTGAAGATAACAGTCTCTAGTTTCCTTATGTAACTTTGTTATATAAGTGTCATGATACGGAAATTACAACAGGTGTTGATGGATGATAGGAATTTATGTGTGTGATCTCTTTTATGAATAGAGTTTATTTTACATAAATTGGGAAATTCGCTATTTTTTAAGAAAGTTATATTACATAAGTGTCATTAGTGTCGTAGAAATACTTGTAAGAAAGAAATCGTTAATTAGAAAAAAGGTTCGTTAAATGGGAGTTCATGCAAAATTCATGCAAATTCATGTTTTATTTCATGCATATACGAGACATTCTCACAATCTTTTGACTTTTAAGTCCCTGAATAATAATTTTTATTTTAGTACATATTCTTGTGGGGTTTTTTTTTTGTTGTTGTTGTTTTTTTTTTTATCATTTCATATACTGGGGAACATCTCATTGCATGATTGCATAACAATGTTAACGGCATAACTAAGTTTTGGACGATTTTGGGGGTCCAAATACCAGGAAAACTCCTATACCGTCCCGTGTCCCTGATGTTGATTTTTAAGTTCGGAGCTGTCTGTATAAAATTATTTCAATAAAAGTAATTCGATGTAATTTTTTCCCGAAACTGGGACAATTTTTTTGTATAAATATATAGAAAAAAATTAACTTTCATACATTTTTACGGTTGATATTATTTTCTGAACTCTGTCCCTGGGTTTTAGATTCCTTACCATCCCCCTTGCTAAACTTATACAGAAAATCACTTCAGATGCAACCACAGAATATTTTTCAAGTTTTTTCTCATGCAGAAGTATGCTAGAGAAAGAATGTCTAAAATTCTTTGACAGGAAATTTACTGCAGAATTTAAATCAGCATTTAAATATCAATTTCAAGCATCGTGGCTTTATTGGTAGTCTTACCGACCCCAAGGTTTATCCCTCCACTTTTCGAGGTAAATTAATTTTTTTTCTTTTTTTTTTTTTTGTTTAATCCAATGTAAATAACTGTTTCTAAAAATCAATAAACATTATGGCTATCACTTAGTCTTAACATGAATTGCCTAAAAATAGTGGTAATTTTCCTTACCGTCCCATCCTGACCATCCCTTTTTTTTCCATTACCGCCCAATTTTTCCTATACCATCCCTTCATTTTTCCTTCCGTCCCTTCTTTAACACCCCTTTAAGACACTGTTATACCAAAATGCTGTACTAAAAATACTACATTGTTATTATTTCTTATTTTAATATCCTGTTGGCACTATGCAAATTCTTTGTAAGTAAAAATTTAGAAGAAAATAGAAAGTTATTGTGGTAAAATGGTAAGGAAAATTAAATTCGCAAGTTTAACTTAAACCTCAGTTAAATAAAAAAAAAATTTTCGCTGCTGACCATTTTTTCTTTATTTTGAATCATTAAGGCATTCGTCTATCAGATTAAAATGTTATTTTGGCAAGTTTAATTTTACCATATTTTTATTCATGAAAGTCAAAAGATTGTGAGAATGCCCCATACCTCCATGCTCATGGATCTTCAAAAATACTCGTTATTTTAAAAAAAAAATTCACTAAATGGAAGTTCGTTTAAGTAAAAAGGTAATTGTATTTCAAATTAATATTCTTATGCTCGCAACTTACAATAGAAAACAATAATACATGCGCATTAGAATATTTTTAAATCTTTGCAAGTAGGTTGTTGTTGTTTTTTTTTAGCTCAGTATAAAATTATTTAAAAATGTATATCAGCAATGCAAAAATTGCTTTGTAATTTTATGTCTGATCAACTACAGTTAGTAATTTGAAATTCCGAAAAAATCAAAATTCTTCATGCCTGTGTTCATTTAAGATTAGGGTATTTTGAAGCATTGACCCCTTGAAAGGCGTTGGTTTATTTTCGGACCACTTAATTTAAAACCCTACTTGTCACAATGGTACCAAAATTTCGGAATGAAAATTTATATTTAATTTAAATATTATTTACAACTGTTATATTTACAAGTTTTTGATAGGACCAATTCGTACCAAAAAAAAAATTAAAAACGAAAACAAAAAGGGGGGGGGGGGGTTGAAGAAGAAAAATTTTCATAACTCCGTCAATTCACAAGCTATAAAATCTCCATGAATTTATCATATATCTTCTTAATATTGTCTTCAACATTTATATAGACAAGTTTTTGATAGGGAAAATTCTTACAGCAAAAACAAATTAAAAATACATAGCGGTTGAAGAAAAAAATCATCTTATTAAGGGTGCATTCAAATCCAAACTGTCTATTTTCTTACTCATTTTTAAATTCATTTTTGCTTTCAAACGCATCCAATTGCTAGATTCTCTTATTCAGAAACTATATAATGTACAGTAATGATCGATTTTTTGATAGAGGCAGAATATATTTCAAAAAATGATGTCAAAGTGGGCATTTTGAACAGAATTTCCAGAAGCGATTGTGTTAGAAACGAAAAATATTGCCCTACTGAGAAAATAACTGTTTACTAATCAAGTTTTAATTCATTGAAAGAAAAATAAAAACACAGGCCGCTTATAAATCTTTTCAAAAATCACGTCAGCACGTTTCATATTTTTTTTAATTAAAAATTAATCTGAAAATGTGCCAGAAAATTTCGAGTTGTTGAGCATGGAAAAATATTTTTTTTAATATCGCCTTAACATTCTGATAAAACCAGCTATTTTATAAAAAAGGAAATAAAAACTCGTCAAAAGCAGACAGATAAAACTGTTAAATTGGATTTATATCTAATAATGACTTAGTTTTTGTTGGTGAAATTAGTATACTTAACTTCGAAATCTACCTCTGCCTGTAGGCCGGGCCGGCAGGGATTTTTAATATGATGAAAGGGATTATCTAAATAAATAAATTAGGGAATACATTACGCAGTTCAAAACCCATTTCCAGCCATTCTCATGGATAGAAGTTAATTTATTTGAATTATTTTGTTTAGACCTGTACATGATCTGTAGAACTTAACCGCACTACAAATTATGCTATGATTTACTTAAGCTTGAAAAAGCATTAAATAATTGAAAATTCACTTCAAGTAATTATCGCTCATAAACGATAATATATTTGAATTATTTTGTGCAGACCTGTTGAACAACAATAAATGTTACATGTCTTATTTTATATATGGATTGTGCTCTTGCGCATCTCAATAACGTATATAAATTTCAGAAAGCATTTAAACAATTACTACCCACAGATGGTAATACAATAGTGTCCTTTTGTGTCTCCCTATAAATAAATAAAAAATACGTCGAACACTTTTTCTGTAGAAAACGTCATGTAATGCATATTAACAATGCATATTAATTTCATAATGCTTGAAGTAATGTCGCATCATTGAAATATATTTCAAACAATTATCGCTCGTAAATCATAATGTATCTGAATTCTTCTTAGTATACCTGTAAACAAACTACAACTGCTACGCTCTTGAATTTTAATAAAGAATATGCTATAGTAAACCTCAATAACATATCAATATCGTGACAATCCATGCATATTCGTGAAAATTAGATCACGGACAGACAAACGAACCGAAGTCATAAACACTTTTTACCGATGTTGGAAAGTGTTAAATAAAAAAAGTGACCAGTTAAACGGATGGCATTAGGCTCACAGGCTATTCACACTAATTGTATATTATACTCTTATTTCAAAGAATAATGCCCCTCGAAAAAAAAGAGAAATCAACAAAAAAAAAACATTTAGCTAAATTAAGAAGTGGGGATTAGCTCCCCCATTTCCCCCCCCCCCGTTATACATAACCAATGAACCTCCAAATCTAATCAGGGAAGCGTCTTATCAGAATAAACCGGTATACCAAATTTGAAGCAAATCCGATAAATCTGCTTGAAAAATCAATTTATCTAAATTAAGGGGGAATTAGCCCGCCATTGCCCCCTTTATACTTAACCAATGAACTCCCAAAACTAATCAGTGAAGCGCCTTATTAGAATAAACCGGTATACCAAATTTGAAGCAAACCGGATAATTCTGCATGAAAAATCCATTTTTCTAAATTAAAAGGGGTATTAGCCCCTTCCCCCCTTTATACTTAACCAATGAACCCCTAAAACTAATCAGGGAGGCGCCTTTTCAGAATGAACCTATATCCAAAATTTGAAGCAAATCGAATATTTCTATCAAGAATTATCGCGTTACGTACATACATACGCACATACGTACATACAGAACCTGCGGACACATTATCTCTCAGGCTTTGATAGCCTGTGAGCTAAAAATTAATACTATTTTTGATAATCTTACTAAGTTATTATAAGCTTTTTTATATAACTTGTCTTCAAATCTAAAAAATTTGTGACTTTGTCTATAAAAAAGGTACTCATGGGAACAATTTATTTTATTTAAACGAGGTATTCATGAGCTGGTTGGTAGCTATTTCATAATTGTAATTTTAATAGGTGCACATATATACGTATACATGATATTAGACCAATTTATGTTTATTTATTGCATTTTTTCATTTTATTATACGGAAATAGCATCATCGCACGCAGTTCAATAATTTAAAGAAAACATTGCAACTAATAATCGAATTACTGTTAATTAAATAACGTATTCATCTATTAAATAAGTATTTTATTAATACATATACATACTAAGCATGCATGATTTTAGAGCAATTTACCCATTACAAATTTCGATGCTATTGATATTGAAATAGTATTGTTATACGCAATTCAGTAATTCAAAGAGAAAATGCTGTTGATGAAACTAATGTTAATTATAATGTATTTATTAACTTGTAACTATTCCATGATTGTAATACATACATACATATATACGCATGCATGGTATTTGAGCAGCTTGCATTAAAAACGTTACGGAAATAATACCGTCACATACAGTTCAATAATTCAAAGTTCCTTGCCCTTCTTCAATGAACACGGAGCATCTAACCAGCAGCGCCGGAGCTTACGTTGACCTCTGACCTTTCTATACTATAGCCTCCTTAGCCGATATATCTAGCGCTGTATTCGGATTAAAGAGAAAACTAGGGATGTTTTTCTTTCGCCCAATTTAGCCATTCGTTTCATATTGTCGAAGTATAAAGTATCATCCCATCTACCAATTATATTTTATGAAAGGATAATTTACCACAACGATGGCTTCAAGTCACACATAATAGTTTCCTGCTTAGGATTTATTTTGCTCTTATGTTGGGGGTTTCTTTGGGGACACCGTCAAAACTATTTGGTACAAATTTCTCAGTTATGCAAAATTAGAGATCAGTGGAATTATGAAATACTCATATAATATGAACATAAGCAAATAAATCAAGGAAGAAAAACCATGCATCAAGAGTAGGTTATGAAACACTTTCCAAAAAATTCAGAATACTGTAGCAATACTTCACCGCTTAGTAAGGTGGTGAAAGATGATATTTAAATAAACAATTTGGAAAACGCGTAGCACATTTGAAAACCCAAATTAAGCAATAACTATCTATAGTCAAAAAAGTATCCGATTTTTTCTGTGCAGTTCTGTATACGGTATGTAAATTTCCATATGCATACTACATAATATGCTAAAATTCAGTTCAGTTTGGAAAACCATAACACAGTTGAAAATTCCCTTTCAGCAATTTCCGTCAATATAAGGAAATGCAATTCTTTTGTGCAGCCCTATATGTGATCTATGCAAATTATATACACCAAGTAATATAAAGAAAATTAGTTACATTTTAAAAGGCATACTACAACTGAAAACGCACTTCCAGCAATTATCCTTATAGGCAGTACTGTAATCAAATTATTTTGTGTGTGTCTCTGTAAATAAACGATAACTGCTATGCACACCATATTATACAATAAGCATCTTGTAGTGTACTTCAGTGATGTATATCAATTTCAATATGTTTGAAATAGTGTAAACGAACAATAAATGCAACGAAACGAACAATGATACGCTCTTAATTTTCAATACCGAACATGCCTTAGTAAATCTGAATAACACATATCAATTACGGGCAATCCGAGTGTATTTACAAGAGCAACGGATACTGATTGACGAGTAGACGTACAGATGGTATGACAATCCGAAATTGTAAATACTTTTCAACTATGTTGGAAGGTGTTAAAAAATGCATAGAACTGTTAGATTATATTACTGTGAATTATAAAGCATTGCATTTATGTCTCAGCTCAGAATACCACCTACTGTATTTCAGAAACAGAGCGTTTAATAAACATACTCTTTTTTTTATTTCCTTGTAGGTAGAAACTTTTTCATAATACTGCGTTATGCAGTTTAATTTAAAAAGTCCTTCCGGCCAGTGCCGGGAGGAAGAGGTAGCTTTCATATTCCTTATTTTGAAAAAGCCAACTTATATCATTCAAACACACGAAGCTCAATTTAGTGGAAACCGAATATAGGAGATTCAATACTAATTTTTATCAATATAATGAATGAGAATTTCGCGAAATTAGTCAGCTTTATCCAAGCTGCTTTTCTTTAAAGTAACTTATATTTGGCTGACAAATTCGGCGATTTCTAAAAGTTCTTGCCATTTTAAGACAACACGGTGGATGAGGCTAACCAGTGAACTTGGTCGAGACCTTAGTAATTGCTGTGCACATGCTCACTCACATCGGAATCGGTTGATATATACGAATGCTGTCGCATGCAAAAAATCAGATTTTTCAAAATGTCACCCACAATAGAAATTGAAACTGCTATATCTGAGCCATTTTTTAAGGTAAAGACAAACAAAAAATGCTCCTGAATCCTTATATCAAGGTCAAATACTTAAAAAAGAAACCTTTTTCAATTTCTAATTTTTTAGCACCTCACTTTAATATATATATTTTTCTTAATTTAATGGCCGCCATTTTGAAACAAGATGGCTGATTAATCTGGCCAGCGAACTTGATCGAGGTATTGATGTATACTATCCACATGCCTTCTTACATCGAAATAGGCGAATACATGTGTTATCGCGTGACAAATACAAGATCGTTTCAAAATGTTAGCCATGCTAGAAATTCAAAATGCTATAACTCAGCCATTTCTTAAGATGTAGATGACACAAAAACTGCTCCCGAATCTTTTTATCAAGGTCAAACACATAAGAAGAAAATATTTTTTCAATTTTCAATTTTTTGGTACCACATTTCAAAAAGTCCTTCCGGCCAGTGCCGGGAGGAAGAGGTAGCTTTCATATTCCTTATTTAAAAAAAAACAACTTATATCATTCAAACACACGAAGCTCAATTTAGTGGAAACCGAATATAGGAGATTCAATACTAATTTTTATCAATATAATGAATGAGAATTTCGCGAAATTAGTCAGCTTTATCCAATCTGCTTTTCTTTAAAGTAACTTATATTTGGCTGCCAAATTCGGCGATTTCTTAAAGTGCCTGCCATTTTAAGACAACATGGTGGATAAGGCTAACCAGTGAACTTGGTCGAGACCTTAGTAATTGCTGTGCACATGCTCACTCACATCGGAATCGGTTGATATATACGAGTGCTGTCGCATGCAAAAAATCAGATTTTTCAAAATGTCACCCACAATAGAAATTGAAGCTGCTATATATGAGCCATTTTTTAAGGTAAAGACAAACAAAAAATGCTCCTGAATCCTTTTCAAGGTCAAATAACTAAAGAAAGAAACCTTTTTCAATTTCTAATTTTTTTGCACCTCACTTTAAATATATGTATTTTTCTTAATTTAATGGCCGCCATTTTGAAACAAGATGGCTGATGAATCTGGCCAGCGAACTTGGTCGAGGTATTGATGTATACTATCCACATGCCTTCTTACATCGAAATAGGCGAATACGTGTGTTATCGCGTGACAAATACAAGATCGTTTCAAAATGTTAGCCATGCTAGAAATTCAAAGTGCTATAATTCAACCATTTTTTAAGATGTAAACAAAAGAACAAATTTTCAGAAACAAAAACTGCTCCGGAATCTTTGTATCAAGACCAAACACATAAAAAAATATTTTTCATTTTCCAATTTTTTAATACCTCATTTTAAATTTTAAATTTAATTTTTTTTAAATGGCAACACTTTTGAAACAAGATGGCGAATGAAGCTGGCCAACGAACTCGGTCGAGACATTGGTATGTACTATGTACAGACCAAGTTACATCCAAATCGGTTCATAAATACGCCTGTTATCGCGTGACAAAAATCAGGTTGTTTTAAAATGTCAGCCACAATAGAAATTCAAAATGCTATTACTCAGCCATTTTTTTAGATATAGACGAAACAAAAACTGCTCCGAAATCTTTGTATAAAGGTCAAATACATAAGAAAAAAATATTTTTCCATTTTCAATTTTTTTTTAAATTTTAAATGGCCATTTTGAAACAAAATGGCGGATGAAGCTGGCCAACGAACTCGGTTGAGACATTGGTATGTACTATGTACACACCAAATTATATAGAAATCGGTTCATAAATACGCCTTGTATTGCGTGACTAAATTCAGGACGTTTCAAAATGTCAGCCACGCTAGAAATTCAAAATGCTATAACACAGCCATTTTTTAAGATATAGACGAAACAAAAACTGCTCCGGAATCTTTGTATAAAGGTCAAATACATAAGAAAATAATATTTTTCCATTTTTAATTTTTTGGTACCACATTTCAAATTTTAAATTTTTTTTAAAAATGTAAATGGCCGCCATTTTGAAACAAAATGGCGGATGAAGCTGGCCAACGAACTCGGTCGAGACATTGGTATGTACTATGTACACACCGAATTACATCGAAATCGATTCATAATTACGAGAGTTACAGTGTGACATAGGTCAGATATATATATATATATATAACCATTAATTAAACATAACCTACCACCGTCAATTATTATGAATTAAAGCTGTAAGTATTTAAAAAAAAAAAAAAATTATTATAAGAATTATTAGAATTATTATGGAAGAAAAAAGAAAAAAGTGGACACCGACAAAAATTGAAAAGCTTATACATTGAATTACGTTATCAAGGGCACAGAATTCAATGATATAAGCAAAATGGTTGTTTTCTGTGGGAAAAATAAGCTAAAGCTAAAAATTATTTTCCCCTGTGCCCGAACAACCATTAAAATCAAGTAAATTGATTAAAAATGAAAGCAGAATAGAAACAAATAATATGAAATGGAAGAATCAATAAAACGTATTTAAATATTTATAGGATATAAAATATAAATAATAAACACCATACCGATTAATATTTCAGTATTTTACAAAAATCCATGCGCACATGTCTACCAGTATATCAAAAAGATTAAGGTGAATAAAACAGTTAAGAAATCACAGTAAATGATACCAAAGGATGCAGTTAATACATTTTGAAATAAAATTTGAAATACCTTGTTAAACACATTTAATCTAATATAAAATAAATAGATATTAATTACATTATTTAAAATGCACTATTAAATTAATTAATAACAGTTTAACAATATCGTCAAAATTTAGCTAAAAATACCCCCTGGTGTATAAATTATAACTGAAATGTAGCTAGAAAAATTAAAAATTAGAGCTATCTTAAAGAGAAAAATTTGGTGCTGCCATCTATTATTACTTATATTAAACATCTATCGCAAGATAAATATTTTTAAGCATTTGAATGTAAATAACTGTTTAAACAGCAAAACCAAACATATCCTTATATATAGAGAATTATAATCCTAATATAAACAATGTATTTAAAAACTATTGTTAATAAAATTTAAAAGCATACAATATACTCTATTAGCTAACTTATTTAAACTGAACTAAGAATTTAAATAATTCTAGAACATTGATAATATATAGCATTTAGCTATATGCTATAAAACAAAATAAATTCAGTAATAATTAATATAAATAATTATTAAAAATAATATAAAAATTATATCAATTTTGAACGGAGGGTGGTTTCGGGGTCTGGGGGTCATGATCGATGAAAATATACCAAAATGTTTTGAAATCGCTTTCCTCCGAACGGCTGCAATAGGTAGCTTTTTGTAATGAAAGCTACCTAAAATTTAAATTTTTCTTAAAAATTTAAATGGCCGCCATTTTTAAACAAGATGGCAGATGAAGCTAGCCAACGAACCCGGTCGAGACATTGGTATGTAATATGTATAAATGAAGTTACATCCAAATCGGTTCATAAATACGCCTTTTATCGCGTGACAAAGTTCAGGACGTTTCAAAATGTCAGCCACGCTAGAAATTCAAAATGCTATAACTCAGTCATTTTTTAAGATATAGACGAAACAAAAACTGCTCCGGAATCTGTGTATAAAGGTCAAATACACAAGAAAATAATATTTTTCCATTTTTAATTTTTTGGTACCACATTTCAAATTTTAAATTTTTTTTTAAATTTTAAATGGCCGCCATTTTGAAACAAAACGGCGGATGAAACTGGCCAACGAATTCGGTCGAGACATTGGTATGTACTATGTACACACCGAATTACATCGAAATCGGTTCATAATTACGAGAGTTACAGTGTGACATAGGTCAGATATATATATATATATATATCAATTTTGAACGGAGGGTAGTTTCGGGGTCTGGGGGTCATGATCGATGAAAATATACCAAAATTTTTTTGAAATCGCTTTCCTCCGAACGGCTGCAATAGGTAGCTTTTTGTAATGAAAGCTACCTAAAACTCTTTGCCCTGGCGCATTCGAATCCGTCAAAGAAACGATGTAACCATTGCACTATCCAGGCTTTGATCTGAAGACTTTATCGTCTCTCAACCCTTGCAGTCTCTTACAAGCTTATTCTTTAGCCTTAATAAATTGCTATGGCCCTCACTGCACAAGTTTGATTACTATTAAAGCCGCCATTAACGTGAAAAGTGAAAAATAGATACAGTTCTTTAATTAAAAATAGTATATATGACTATTGGAGTTTTCTGAAAAAAAGTTGGATGTGGTAAACGATTTGGGATTTGCGTTAATGAAGTCCTTATTTCAACATGAATACATTAATCCTTTGAGGGGCGGTGGGATATATTATATCCTACTTGATTATAATTAAGATTTGTGCTAGAATTTTTAAATTAAATTTTACTTTTATAACTGTGGTGAAAAAAAGTTTAAAAATTTCATTTACTTATTTTCATTTTTTTTTTAAATATTTTTTTTTTAATTCTGCTGTGAATTCAACATTACAGAAACACAATTACTTGCCCCTGAAAGGGTTAAGAAGCTTACTTCACTCAGGCGAAAACGCCCGCTCGCTAATGTTAATCCTATGGGAGAATTGTTTTAAGAAATTTCGATTGCATTTCAATGTTTTTATATGATTTTTTTCTTTTTTGCATTGAATAGCTGAGATCTATCTCAACAAAGGCCATTTTTTACTTTTTTCAATTTTGTTTACTAGTTATTTTTATGAGGATACTTTCACTTTCGGAACGGGTTTCGGAAGTGAAAGCATCCTCATAAAAAAAACCGACAAACAAAATCAAAAAAGTTAAAAACGGTCTTTGTAGAGATAGATTTCAGCTATCCATTGCAAAAAAAAAAGAAAAGAAAAGCATTTTAAAATATTCAAATGCAAAGGAGATATCTTAAAAAATTTCTTCCGTCGGGTTAACGTTAGCGAGCGTGTTTTCGCGTGAGTAAGTTCCTTTTAACAGGTCATTTATACTATGTAAAGTTTCCTATAACAGAGATGAGCCCCTCTGTTCTGTTTATGTAAAGTTTCCTATAACAGAGATGAGCCCTCTTTTCGGTGCATGAAAAATCCGTCGTGGTTTCAAAGTCCTTGTGAATAAATAATACCTCTGCAGGTGTCTTGCCAGGTGAAGGTCTCGTCATCTGATCAAGGCTCTAAATTACGAGATCAACTTGAGTATCAATGCGCAGATATCAAACAACAATATATAAACTTTAAGTAACTGGCGTAAAAAAAAGTACATAACTAAGCAGTAGGCGCTGCCGATAAAAGACGAACTAGGCGCCCGTCAGACTTATTGCTGCTACGCGGCGATAAGGCGGTCACCCGCCCGATACCAGGTAAGCAAACCCGTTCAGCTGGGGCAACCCGGCAGGTAGGAACCTGGCCATCGGTTAGAAAGAAAGACCCCTGTGTTCATATTGACGGCCCAAGAAAAATGAGAAATCCCTGAACCATTTTAATCATAAAAATTGTCCCAGAAAAAAAAAAAATAGGTATTTGGCTGGGCATTGTGTCTTTTTAAAAGTTATGTTAAAGAAATAAGCTTAGGGGGTCGTCTTTATACAGAAATTGTACCGAACTCTCAACTTTTCAAGACGAACACCTAATTTTGACATCATATTTGACTTTTCGGGTAAATTTTACGTTAGGTTAGCAAATAGTGAGTGATTCGGTCAAGTAGTTTAGGAATTATGAAGATTTAAAATTTGGAAAGCCTAATGTTTAATTCGTTTTTAATCGTTATAAAAAAAAATTTTACAATGCGGATAGTTTTTTAAGCATAACTTTAACACTACTTCGTGGAATGAACTCAAACTTTGGATTCGCATATTTGAAGCTTCTAGAAATAGATTTCTGTTAAAAATTTTATAGGTATAACTTCCTTCGAACTTAATTTTTAAAAATATGTATTTTCGAACGAAATTTTCAAAAAGAATATGGATTGTAACCTATAAATTTGTTCACAGAAATCAATTTTAATAGCTTCAAATACGTGAATCCAAAATTACAATTCATACCGTCGAATGGTTTTTTAGTAAACTGAAAACTTTTAACTCAAATATTTTCCTTTCAGCGCTACACAGGAGATAAACGCTCCATGCATATTACTGTCTCAAATTCAAAAAATGGGAATGTTTTCACGCTCTCTCTCTCACTTTTCACGTTGTGGTTTGTTACTTGTTGAAGCATTTATGTCAATCCAAATTAAATTACGTAAAAAATAAAGAGAAATGAAATAAAAAGCAGAAAAAATTACTTCTGCAAACAATTTTTAATAAAATTTTAGTTAAAGAGGCTCTTCATCTACTTCACCTGACCGGCCGCCGCTGATGTACAGCGTGTCCTAGAAAAGGTATTAAGATGACAGAACATCATTCTTACTTGATCGAATTTACTGACATCTTCAGAGAAATTCAAGCAATGTGTGAAATTATTAGAATAGATTTTCTATGGCTATTGTCTACATAAACCAACGTATAGTAGAAGCGAAACTTAAAATTAGCTATAACATAGCTGCCAACGTTTATGCTTTCTTCTTAGCACTAAAATTTTATAGTAAATATTCTCCTATTTAATCGTCGAGATGTCACGATTAAACAATGCGAAAATCTCTATTAAATTTTAGTGTGGTATCCAAAAAGCGTAAAAGTTAGCAGCTATAGCTATAATAACATTTTGCAACACGTCTTTTTTTCGATGGCGCGGATTTCATCTGTAATATATTTTTTTAGTCCGGAAGATTCGGTCCTCAAATAACCCCACGTAAAAACTTCACATGTGTTCAGGTCAGGAGATCGTTCTATACCCTGCCTAATGAACCTTTCATTGTCAAAAACGATGATAAGGTCATAAAAGTTACCCTCTAATATTTCCCTCTGGGATGCTTTAGTGAGGAAAAAAAACACATCAGCAACTCTCAGTCAGTGCAAAAGGAAAAAGGTGCTCCCTCTCCTATGAAAGCAGTGAAAGAGACGGAGATGGATTCGTCGGATTTCCGACTGATTCGGATCCTACAAAAGTAATAAAACATGAAAAGCATCCCCTAACCGCAACAAAGACAGTCCCATTTATAGGATACGTCTGTGGACGTCACCATCCTGCATGAACCAATAGGTATATTCAACATTTGATTCTATCGTGACAGTAGCTGCCGGTAATTTTCACAAGAAATGAGAAGAAGTTTCACAAGAAGTCCGTGAATGAATCTGGATTCATTTATGCGTTTTCATTGATTGCACACCATCACACGTTGGGTTACTACCGCAGTGTCTTTAGCTTGCAGAAAAATATATTTTTGTAGAATGTTACAGATGAAGGTTATTCAGTCTATGGCCTGAGGGTCACGGAGCTACCACTATTTTGGAATAGAAATATTTGCCTTATTGAATGACAGAAACTTTGCTATTTAATTAGACGAATATTTACTTTTTGCAAATTGTGTTGAGAGATGTTTTCAAGCAAAAAGGTTGACGACCTCTATATAGATAATTTCTAGTACCGTCTCTATGTTGGTTTGCTAATTTGAGAATATTTTCTATTAATTGTACTCCTTACTTGAGTTTTTCTGAAAATGTTAGCAGTTTTGATCTAATAATACCGCCATTGTGTCATTTTACTTTTAGCACATTTTTTCAACGCCCTAACTTTGTAAATATATACTCACTACTTAAAATGTATTGGACTTTCATTACCAAGAATAAAACAGTAACATAAATGTAGTCAAATCGGGTATGTTTGAAAGCATTACAAATTATGCAAGTGATCAAAATTTCAAACTCAGATTTTATTAGAGTTATGGCAATGTATTCTTTAGCCACCGTAAATAAATATTACTGACTGTGGTGTTCGAAGGCTTTTGAGCAACAGTGGAGCATAAGCAAACTGTACAGTAGCTAACATTCCTTTGTCTCTACAGACGCTCGAAAAAAATATCAATATGCACTAAAGAATAACAGGAAGATATATTTAAGAAATAGATTTTCTTCTTATTGGAAACGTTGTACTTTGCAAAGATAGGTCTGGAATCAAATTGCCAAAAACACTAAACAGTTTTAAAAAGAAATAACATAATCATGCCGTGGTGTTTAAATAATTATGATGGTTCAATCAACGAGAAAATTAAACTTAATGAAATACATAATAGGCTAAATTTCTCGTCTTAATTTCGAATAAATGTGTTTTTCACAGTTGGTTTGACTGAGAAACAAGCAATTGTGTCGTTTATCTGATTTACTGTTCAGGCTTTTTTCTTTTTTTGACGCGACAAGATTTCAATTTTTATATTTTAGGCTATTATGACATTTTTGTAGAGATAAATAATATTACAATCATAGAATATTTCACATCTTTGGACTTGTCACATGAAGCACTTGTGAGGTGCTTACCAATTAGCAATTTCAAAAGAGACATGATTAAGTCTTGGTTATATGTCTACAGAACTTTAACTTTAAAATCTCACTTATGGATTACAGTGATGGAACAGCGTAGCAGCAAAGAATCAATTGGCACCGCTAAATTTTAATGGTATTCTTCGCTTTATTTCAGAACTGAATTTCTGAGATCTTTCAAGTCGAAGAATACTATTAAAATTTAGTGGTGGCAATCGCACAATTGCTGCGCCACTGTTCCATCACTGGGATTATAGACATTGTGTAAACTGTATGCATGACTAGGTCAGGGGTATTCACACTACTCATAGTATCCGCACTAGGTCAAGGGTAGCGAAGCCGCATGCCAGTTGTGCAATTGTCACCGTATTTCCGCATTGTGGTAACTTTTTTATATAGGAATTCTGTAATTAAATAAGCTAAGATTACTATTCGGAAAAAGTAGTACAATTGGCCAACTAGCACGCGGTTGGTCATGCGAGCACTAGGTGTTTCACCGAACTATATGTCTGGAATATTATATTTCTAATATATTTGTATATGTATACATTAAAATTATTAAACCTAAAATTTTCAAAGTTCTTCGACTTTTTCTTCGTGTATTTAAATTTGAAAAGAGCGTTGTAAATGTTATAACGCAATTTATTTTAATACAGTTTTTCGAAAGAAGAAAGAGTGTCAGTTATCTAATAAAAGCTGATCTCACATCATATGTTAAGTATATGTCACTAGTAACAAAAAAGTTACGATGCAATTTCTTTAATATTGCTTTTAGAAAGAAGAAATAAAAATCAATTATCTATCAAAAGATATACAAAATCTCACTCATAATGTCATGCTATGTCACCAGTAATATAAGGGTTGTGATACAGTTTCTTTTATTACTCCTTTTCAAAAAAAAAAAAAACATTCCGTTATCTAATAAAAGATATATACAATTTACTCTTGCGAATTTGTGATGTTTCTATTGTTTTCCTATTTCGGCCTACCTTGCTTGGGTATGTGTTTTATGAAATTTATTTTCCATTTAGCAAAATAAGATTATTATGGTTGGTGGGATTTTCAGTTACGATTACTTATTTTCAAGGTAAATAATTCAGTTATTAACCCCTTCGCGACGAGCGTCGCGTATACGTGACGCATAATTTGTTCAGAATCCTTGATTATTCCTACCAGTAATTTTCAATAGTAAATTTTGCCATATTTAATCAGAACATTTCTGCGGTTAAATTGGGCATAAATTTAATATTTTTAAAAATTGGTGATAAATGATTAAAAATTTTGTAAAAGTCTCTCGTCGCGAAAGGTTAACCAATCTTTCATAAAACAGATTGTGTTGTAGAAGCTTATTCGCAATGTATCATAATCACAAACGAAAATAGGAATTATTAAAAAAAAATCGCAAACTGTACCAGTAGCGGACACTTTAAGAACATTTTTCGGTTATTTTGAGTGTAGCGTTCTTAGTTTTAGTGACTACGATAACAGCGAGTGTTCAGTAACTTAACTCTTTTTATACAACACGACTTTACTACAAAAATTGCTGCTTTAAACATTTATCTGCACAAGATTAATTTTTTTCAGAGAGCATAAAATGTGCCAATTGTGGGCTCCTACCTATTCCTGTAATGGACACGTTCAAATTCTTGCAGAAAACATCAATTAAAAGACAAAACGGTTGGAAGTATATACTTTATTAACAAAAAGGCATTTGTTGTATTATAAGAAGTTAGTGCAATAAAAAAAATAACAATAACGCGTATCAAAATCCAATAAAAAAAGTATCTTAAAAGTTCAGCAACTTTGTATCATGACACATTTCAAAAATAGCTCTTTAATCGAGCATTTTATTGTAAATAATTCTTAATTCGTACATAAAATCTTAACCAGAGAATTGTATAGTAATATTAACCCTTTCAGGGGCAAAGATTAGTCTCGTGTGTCTGTAATGTTGAATTCACACCGTAATTGTTGAACAATTTTATTTCAAAATAAAGAAAAGTAATTGTTTAACTTTTTTTCACCAGAGTTATAAAAGTAAAATTTTATTAAAAGTTTCTGTTGCTAATCCCAATTAAAATTAGGTGGAACATAATATATCCCACCGCCCTCAATGAGTTAAAAAGGACTAGGCTCGTCACAGCCTCTCAAAAAAGGCGGTTACCGTTGACGGATTTTTCTCAGCGTTTGAAAGCACCTTTAAATTTAGCTACTACTATTTCCGAATAGAAATCGTCGCCTTATTTTTCTGTTATGATTCGTAAATACAAAGTAAAGAATTTTGTTCACTTTTAAAGTGAAAACGTTTGAGGACCTTTTCGAACCATTTCAACAGCTTTTTTTTTTTTTTTTTTTTTTTTTGGTACAGCTGTTGCTATGGTTAAATTCTGTGCTATTTGAGACGAAATTGTAAATTTTCTTCGCAAAAATGCGTTAAACCATTTGCGCCCCGGTCCGTTATAAACAAAATAAATTCTCACAATCCAGTTTCTTACTGAAATGTCGCAATTTGAAATATTACTCCGGTTTGACTGGCCAAAAATTGATTTCGTAAATTACAATAGATGAATGAAAAAATGGATACATGATAAAGATTATTCATGGGGGATTTTCGTGATACCCTTTTTTCCTACCATAAACAGACAATGATCTTTTTTTTACTAGTCGAAATTAGAACGTTGTATTTAATGCATGGACTTTAAATCATTTTCCACGGTGGCGTTTTGTTTTCGAAAAGATATCTTTACTTTGGAAATTACATGATATCTAATTGCTATGAATTGCAAAGAGGGGTGCAATTTTACATAGTTTTTTAATATTCTTATTAGGACATATTCAGTTTCAGTAAATGTAAAAATTATTTTAAGTAATGAATTTTTTTACCTAATTTTTCTTTTCATATTTCCAAAATTCAAAGCTTTTAGTTATTCGTCCGAAAATTTCCCTGAAAAATTTCTTATTGTAATAGTATATCTAGATTTTTATGTTTGTGTTTTTTTGAAAATAGCTCAGATATGCCAATTTTTAAAAATTAATGCTATAAAACTAATTGCTGTTCCACACTGTCGTGTAAACATTCCAAATTATTAAGTCTTGATTTTTTGTTTATGCTTATAATATGAACTCATATCAAAGGAAAAGTATAATGGATAATGACAAAGCCGACACATTTGTGTATTTTTCAGATATTTGGATTGGAATAAAAGTAATATCAAATGTTTTAAAAACTGTTTAAATACGAAACGTTTATTACCTTTTCGTATTCGCTTTAGCAATTTAAAAAAAAATCAAAGTAATTAATTATATTTTATGAAAATTTGTGGTTTTAAGTTTCAATCAAGTTAAATTGATTTATCTTTTTGTTGTTGTTGTTTAAAAAACAACTGCAAAATACATGATTTTTAAAGGAAGGTCTACAGAATATTTATCTATCCAAAATGCATTTATTTATTCTACATTAATTTTTATTTTTAATTTGAGTTAATTTTGTTCTAGGCTCTAGGGCCATCAAATATCAAAATAATGATTCAAAGACAGCTATTTAACATCACAGAACAGCAAAAATTACCAAAAAAGTTACATTTTCTTGAATTATAACTTTTCATAATGATGTTTTTTTTTTTCTGAGGATGAAATAAAAAATTTAAACTGCTGTTTCTTTCATTTAAAATCTGAACTGAGAAGTACAAGGTTTCCAACCCAAAATTCATGAAGGAGGAATTATTGGAAAGGAATGTTTGAGATTACAAATGTTGTAAATTGACTGTTGTGAGTTTCATTGAATTATGTAAAAGATCCAAGAAAAGAAGAGCTGAAAGTCTAAGAAGGTCAACAAATTTTGAAGTATCTAAGAGTACAGATCAGCACCACTTCACCGGCGGCAGGTATAGGTAAACAATGTTGTTACCCCCGACTTATCTCGGTGCTGCCTTAAGTTAGAAAATATCTTGAAAGAGATGTAGATGTAATGTCCGTGAACTTAAAAAAATAACTTGTTCGCCAAAGTAATAAAAAAGATAAAAATACTCATCTTGAATAATTCAGAAGAAAGAAAAGAGAAATCAAATATTGCCGTTGCAAACATTATTATTATTTAACGAAGACAATCTATCCAGAAACTAATATTAAAATATATGAACTCAAAAGAAGATCCCAATCCTTAAATATTGTACAACTGCCTTAAAGATTATACTATGTTGCATACATATTTATTTAAAAATTGTAAAGTATGGTATTTTTCAGAATATATGTCAGCAATCATTGGAATAACAGTATTAATCACTTAGACAGTTCTGTACATGAACACTCATACAAAAGTATAATAATTTTATTTAGAATGAAAGATAAATAACTAAAAACTCTATTAAAAAAGCCGTACATTTTTTTTAAATATTTCTCAGTAATTTATTAAACCAAATTAAATTTCTAAAGATCATTAAACAAGTGTACAATATCACGTTTATTTTTACAAAAAGAAATTTTCAGCTTGCCTAGGGCTCGGGAAAATTTTCTTTCATTAGACTCGCGTCGGGTCGAGATACATTGAAATAATTACATGTGCACACTTCAGAGGGTGGTGCTCATCCATGCAACAGAAAGGACAGCACAATCAGGGTACTTTGAAAGAACCCGGACAGTTCTTCACTCGCAAGGTCATATGCTGGTGCACTTTTCAGATACGCTGTGTCCACGTCAGAGTTCGTACAAATAGAACTTTAAAGTCTTCATTCCTCAGGATGTTAAAAACATGGAGAAACTTGGCACATTCAGCAGCAACAGCACCACATCAGTTTAATGTCAGTGAGGAGAAATACACTCCATTATGTCTAATCGGGTCAAATTAATGTCAGTGATGAGAAATACTCTTCATTAGGTCAAAGCAAGTCAAGTTGAGGTCGAAGCGCATCGTACTTCTTCACTTTAGCATTGTTTGCAGTAGATAAAGGATATTGATCCTTCATTATCTGAGAGCCTATCACCAAGGTGTGATGAAGTTTGTAAGCAATCAGATCAGGCTTCAACTTGTCTCTATTGGGCAATTTAAATATGAACTCTTTGTGAACAGTGTAACCCTTTTGGCTGAGAGATCGAGCAAGATATTTTGAAATGGCATTATGCCTAAGGATTCTCAGCCCATGCGTATAAAAACATTGTTGCAAAATGCGATATATGGTTAAGTGTCTCGGAGCTTGCAGCCGCATGAGCTAAGCCGATCGGCATTTCGCCCACTGGCTGCACGAGACTTATGAAACAAGCAAATTATAACGTAGAAGAATGGCAGAGATAAAATCTCTACCAGAAAGTCGAGCAGATCCATCGTTAACCACGAAGATGTAGACGAGACGGAATTACGAAAACGCAATCCGACCCCCATCACAACGATTGTGAAGGTTCCTCTTGTAGTAGACGTCAACCTTGGCTCTGGTAGTAAGATGACCTCCATCAGGAGCCGTCGTGAGTCTAAGGATTTTCATCCGATGGGCGGAGAGACGTCGCAGGGCCATCACAAAAACCGTCCACCTCAAGCACGGAAGCCCCACACCGCCATACTTCACTGGAACGCGAAAGACACTTGGTGGTACATCGTGCGGGAGGTGGAGCAGATCCCGCGAGAACCTGAGCATCTTCAGGTCGACACTCCTGAGGTGACCAGTTAGAATTTTGCCCAGCACAAGTTGGTGGTAATATCTTAAAATTAACATATTCCGCAGCAGATAGTTTCTGCTGTGGTTTGAGAGGAGGTGTTTTCAATTTTCTCAGATCTTCAGCCATAGGAGGAGCCCTAAAGACTCGTCCATTCGGAGTTAGACAAACACCTAAAAAGGTGAACATATCATTAATTTGTTGAGATCTTAAAGGAGACGATCCAACATAGAACAACGCCTCAGAATCGAAGATAACCTTATTATTTGAAAGCCAGGAAAACGTAAACAATTTATCATTGTTTATTGGCAGACCAGTAGATGGAAGCAAAGAAGAAATTACATTTAATAACTCTTGTAAGCAATTATAATCACGAGTTAAGAGCAAAATATCAGCATACACAATCTGGTATATCCGGGCGGATTCTTGCAAGATCGCACCAAGGCGATCAGGAAGAGCCCACAAAATGGAATCAAGAACAATTAAAAATAAGGAGGACGGAGGTCGCCTTAGCGAACACCTCGTCTCGGAAAAACTTTGAATTAAATTTCTAAAGATCATTAAACAAGTGTACAATATCACTTTTATTTTTACAAAAAGAAATTTTCAGCTTGCCTAGGGCTCGGGAAAATTTTCTTTCATTAGACTCTTGTCAGGCCGAGATACATTGAAATAATTACATGTGCACACTTCAGAGGGTGGTACAGGTGCTCATCCACGCAACAAAAGGACAACACAATCAGGGTACTTTGAATACCTACCTCTAAAACGAGCGTTAGAGTACAGAAAGCTGATATAATTGATCAAAAACTGAGTAACTCTCAGCTGCTGTAATGCAGAGTAAAATGAATTGAAATTTACAGAATCAAAGGCCTTCCTGAGGTCAATAAAAGCAGCAAAAAGTGGATTATTGAACTGTTTAAAATGTTTAAAGATATAGATCTTCTCATAATCCACAGACTTCGGATTCGTCAATGGCACGGGCCACCGGTAATGCTATACATAGACTCGAACTCGAACTGCTGAAACGAAAACTGAACCGATTGGATAAACCGGCTATTTAAGATACGGTGGAAGTGCCTCAGGATGACCGATGAAATAGAAATTGGTGCAGATCGGCAGGAGAACTGTCCTAGGGAACCTTAGGAATAAAAATTGTCCTGGAGTCTAGGAAGTACTGAGGAACCCAGCACAGCCTGGACCACAAAGTATAGAGTTTAGTAAGAACCCTAGCTGGAAATTTCCGTAGTCGACCCACAGAAACTCCATAGGACCAGATGCAGACTTATTAGGTGGGGAAAAGTTTAGTATCTCTTGAACAGTAATAAAGGAAACAAGACTTTTAAACGAATCAGGAGCCAAGGTAGGAGTATTAAAGTAAATTGTCAATAGCAGGGGAATCAGTAGATAGAAAGGTAGACCAAAAATCAAAAAAGGAAACTTCTGTCAAAACAGAAGAAACAGAGGCTTTGTTATAAATTCTGCATGACTTCTTTTCTTTTTAGAAATCTTTTGAATAGTACCGTTTGCCTACCTGCGAGCCTTTCTTTTTAACAAACCAGAATCCCGAGATGAATTGGGCCTAGACCTTGGCAACTTATTAATAGTATGTACACAAAAGGCAGTGGCGTAGCGGCATGGGGTGACTGGATCATTTTACTACCAGCACTATTATATAGAAAATTTGGCTTTATTTAATCATTGAACGTTATACGATTAAACAAAGCAAAATTTAGCATACAATAATACTGGTAATAAAATGACCCCCCCCCCCCCCACCCGACCTTACGCCAGAAGTAACCTCATAACCAAGAATAGTAGAAACGAAAGCAAGGCATAGAGTCTTAACACCCTCGGGATCAGACTCAATTCCTAATAATGCTGCATCCAAAAAAGAAATTTTATCATTAGATGGAATAGGTCTAAAAGGATTAACAGAATTTAATTCATCAATACAGCATGGGATTGTACCAATTATAAGTGTCTCATCCAAAAAGCTCCCATTGCTAACAGAGGGCAAGGGACCTGGTGACAGACACAATGGAAATATTATGAGACTGAACTTCAACAGTAATCATATCAGATAGAGTGGAAACATGACCATGGCTGAGCAGATAGATGTTGAGATGTCTCAGCAGAACATTTTGATTTTTCCACAAGTGCATTACACTCAAGAGATTTCCTCTTACATTTAATTAACTCTAAAGTTCG
Source organism: Maratus speciosus (assembly GCA_963932465.1). NCBI lineage: Eukaryota > Metazoa > Arthropoda > Arachnida > Araneae > Salticidae > Maratus > Maratus speciosus. The sequence goes on along the minus strand of OZ010796.1, from coordinate 456,708,238 downwards.
GTGGGGAATCAGTTTGGCAAGTTCAAGATTAATAAACCTCTTGCCATCTTTAACGAGCTGTACCTCTAAGGAGAGCATATTCTCAGCATTTCTAAACCTGACACCGATGGTGGGACGTGGTAGAGGCGGAAAGTCGCTGCTCACCGAAGTATTCATTAGGATGGGCACTGAGCTAATGAAAATAATGAAATCCAGAGCCGCATCAACTCGGGAAATATGAAGTCCGCCCCGAGTCTTCAGAAAAAAATTTAAGCTGTGGACCGGTCCTAGTCTATCGAAAGAAAGTCTTCTCGAGTCCTCTACCTCAATTATTAGTACCGTTTACCCTTTTAAATTCATTTCCCATGTTGTTGTATTATGATTTTCGTATACAAAATTTAAGTTAATAAAAAATATAAATAGATTATTAAAAGAAAATAAATTTAAAAATAAAAAGAACTAAGAACATTTTATGTAATAAAACAAATTTTATATCATACAAGCTACATTCTCTAGTATCGTAGATTATTTAAAAACCGAATATTCTAAATGCATATCATAAATAAAATCTTACAAAAGCTACACTAACAAATTTCTTTTATTATTTGTTCATATATCTTATTTCTTTTAAGAATGATGTTTTGGAATGCGTCTTCTATTCAAATCCATGTCGGAAGAAGAAAAATCTCTTTTTCAAAATCCACAAATCCTTACCATTTTTATAAATCTCAGCATTTAAAAATCAAATCAGTTTCTTATTTACCTTTTATAAAAGAAAATGCACGAGTAACTAAAGAGAAGTATACACGGTATATCTTGGGATTTCCTAGGTATTCTTTGTCGTAAGACTTAGATGAAAGTTCCCATTTGAATAAGATTCTTTGTGTCTTTTATTGCTTATGCAAAAAGGATAGAAGTGAATGTTGTGTATTATATATATTTCACCGTTGAAAATTTATTTATTTTTTCGAAAGTATGTGGCTTAATTGCTTTTTGACAACAAAAATTTCTTTTTAAAATTGGTTATTTATTTTTCACGCTTTTTAAAGTTTATTGCTAATTCTAGAATATACAGAGTGTAAAGTAAAGTCCGGATAAACTAAAATAACTTGTGAACGGATAAAGCTAGAGTTGAGAAACAAGTGTCTATAGACAGCAAAATACATATGCACTTGCATGCATATACATGCATTGCTGCAAATGGTGTACAAATTGAGCATACTTAACTCAATTTTCTTATTCAAATAAATTGTACCTTGTTTGCATGTTTACGTTTTATTAGTAAATGTGCTTCGATTTTATAATGCTACATTTATATAAGTGATTAGAGACGTATTTAAGCATGGGCTATCAAAAATTTAAATTTCAAGACCTCTAATAAAGTTATTTTTAAACGTTATTTGAGCCGTTCAGTGCAAAAATCAATTAACTCCACCAAATGAAAATGTTCAATATAAACAGTTAAAGTTATTGAAACTCTATCTATATAATATTTTTCTCGGGTTTTATTGATTGAACTCATTAATTTTCTTTAAAACAAGGGTAACTTTTTAATCACTGTATAAATATATAGAAAATTTTTAATGTTCCTTTGTTTACAAAAAGTCACTTAAAATGGAGTTAGTCGGATTGTCTTCTGAACGCATCATTTAATACTTAATCGAGGGCGCTGTACACTTAAGTAGAGGGCGCTATCTCTCATAATTTTTCAGATAGAGTTGATAACTTCAAACTTTTGCCACTAAGGGCGTTCCCGTCCTTCTTATATGATAACGCATAATCGTTTTACCAGTTAAACACTTGTTCTACAATTCTAGCTTTTTTCGTTCAAGAATTATTTGAGTGTATACGGAGTTTATTTTGCACCCTGTATAAGGGATACTGGGGATGATTGACTCACATTTTTAATACAATACTCCTAATTTGAATTTGAGGTAAAATTGAAAATTTAGTTTCAGCAATTTCCGTCAATAAATGGAAAAAGAGCTACTTTAATTATTTTTGTCAGCATGTATATGATCTATAGAATTTATACAGTCCACAAATAATATGCAATCGTTAGTTAAATTGGAAAACGCATACACTGTAAAAAAAACTGTGAAGTTACTAAAATTTTTCTACGAAACTGGGATTTCTAGAACTACAGTCATTCAGGGTAACTTTGATCCTCATTTTCTTTATTTTCATATACCACACTCTTATTGTAAGAATATTGTTGCAACTAGGGGCATAAAAGAGAAGAAATGATCCTAAATTATTGTTTGACTATCAAAAATTGAGGAATAATAAGGATAAAAGCAATAAAAAATGAATTTTTAGCCAGGTTCAAAGTTACCCAGCCATTTAGGGTAACTTTGCACCATATGATAAATATTATCTAAAATAATTCATTATAAAAAAAAAAAAAAGTGTTCTAGTTAGGACAACTTTAAACCCCAAAAAATGTTTTCAGATATGTAAAGACTCCGAATTTATATTTCCCAACATCACAAGATTTGTATAATTTATGATATTACAACAAATATCAGGCATAAGAAAAGTGGAAGAAGAGAACCATGAACATTTAGAAAAAAAAAAAACCTGTTTATTGTTCATATAAAACATACAAATGCAGTGGAAAACAATTTTCAATGTTTTATCTCAATATATATCCATAGTTACAGTAATACATACTAGCACTAATATTATTCAAACAAGAATAAAAAATGTCGAATGTATGAAATGTCAAATTTGAGTAGCTCCACCCCCGTTTGCCTTTAAATGAATTGTACGTATTTTAGACATATTTGTGAAAATATTTATATGTTATATCTAATGTTCACTTTCGGCATTTATATAAAATATACGTGCAAATATGGGAAATTTTTGACAATAGCACCTATAATCAGTAAATTATAAACATCAGTATAACTTTGAGCCCGCTCAAAGTTACCCTGAAAATGTGATAAAATGTCAGTGCCTTCTTATTTTACATTTTATTAACTATTAATAAATAAATAATCACAAAATATTATGACATTTACAACATTTAGACAATAATATGTCTGATAAATGAGTATATTGTTACTTACTATGAAAATTTAATTGCATTACAACAACTTCAAAACAGCATTCAAAATTAGCTTGAAAACAGTACTTCACAAAAATGGTTAGATGATGCAATTAATAGCGCATAATGATGCTAATTTATTTTCTAAAATAAAGAGTAGAAATCCCAGTTTAGAACATTGCCAACAGAGCTCAGTTCTGGAGCATATTTAGTCTTTTGGAGTCAAAAATATTGAAAAAGTAGAAGGTGGTGCAAAGTTACACCCCATGGTTCAAAGTTACCCTGAATGACTGTATTTGTGTAACGGCAACAACAAAAATTCATGTAACAGATACACTTTTGCACTGAAAATCAAAAAAGTTGTAAGGTTACTAAGAATTTTTTAGGAAACTGGGATTCCTAGAACTTTTTATGTAACTGCAACCCGGGTTACACATAAAATTTTAGTAGATTCCTTTGTAAAACTACAGAATTCTGTAGATTTAAAAAACTAGTTTTGTAGATTTGCATCTTTTTCTGTACAGTGTACAGATAAAATTTTAGTAAGCATACACATTTCTGTAACTTTACATCTGTAGAATTACAGATTTTTTTTTCAGTGTACCACAATAAAAAATGCACTTCTATCAATTTTTGTCGTAGGCAGTACTGTAATCGAATTCTTTTGTATGTCCTAGAGGTCTGCGCGGGCCTGGGCTTGGCCCTAAGCCCATACCAGGCAAATTGAAGAAAAAACTTCCAACGGGCCGGACCGGCAAATCAAAGTCAATTTTTTTAAAGGGCCGGGTCAATGAAAAAAATAAGCTGGGTCGCCCTGAGCCGAGCCGATGAAAGAATTCGGCCCGACATAAAATTTAAAAGGATCAAACTAAGCCAATAAAATGTAAACAACTTTCAATGGACGTGACTGAGACGAGGATAAGTATAAATATGCTGCACGAACCGATACTAGATTGACATCAGTACAGAAATATAACATGTCCAGCGTAAAGCAGCAGTTGCATAGTGTCTGAATCAGGGCTTAATTATTTCAGCATACTCGGTCCTGTCCAGGACCAGGCTTACATTTTCTTTCTACTTACTGGACCTACATGGCAAGCTGATACTGATGCTATTCTGCATTCTATGGCTTGCGAACATATAGTAATCTAAAACACATAATAATCTATAATGTTAAATTTTCCCACAAATATGTATGCAGTATTTTAGAAAAAAAATCTTAATTGCGTGTTAAGAAAAATCGGTATTTTCTGGGAAATTGAGTCGGGTCTGTTTTCATTAATTTTTGCACGGGCCGGGATCGGGAATGGAATTTCGACCCGTTCAGACCTCTAGTGCGTCCCTGTAAATGAATGATAAATTCTATCCACACCATATTATACAGTAAGCATCTTATAGCGCAATTCGATAACGTACATCAATTTCAGTATGTTTCAAATAGTGTAACATTGCTAAAATACTTTGCAGACGATTTTTCTCCATAGACCATAATGTAATGCAATTCTTTTGAGTGTTCCTGTAAAAGAAATATAAATGCTACACACTTCATCTTCAATAGCGAACATTCCATAGTAAACTTCAATAATATATACGGATTACCTGGCAATCTGAATGTATTTACGAGAGTTAGAACACGAAAAGACAGGCATTCAAACAGACAGACATCCAGACGCACCGAATTCATAAACACTTTTCAACTATGTTGGAAAGTGTTAAAAAGACACTTAACTTTTTATTAAACATTTCACATAACTCTGTAAATTGGTTTAAATTTGTTGTAAAATTGGTCCGTAAATTGAGGGGCGTCAAAATTACACTTTATTTTTTTATTGTCTCTACAAATAGCTGAAAACAACCTTAACACATGAATAATGTTTATAATATGCTTCAAGTTTTCACTTATGAGCAAGGAAAGATTTTTAAAAATAAAATAAAGGCACTGGGTCGAACTTCCCTCTATAAACTGTAAAGGAAACCTATGTAGAAAAGAAGCTAAAAATAAAAATTCTATCTTAAAAATCATTTTGATTAAAGGGGGTGAAAGAGTGTGATTTTGCACGTTTTTACAAAATTCAAAGATTTATCAAATCTTTCATACTTTTTTAACTAAAAGAGATAAACAAAAAATTCAAACATATCTGAAATCGTCGCCCTTTTTTCTATATTGGATTATGGAAATATTGTGGAATTTAATGTCTGTTTTTTTTTTTTTAATGAATACTTTTAAAATCTACTGAAATATTGGTCAAAAGGCTACTTTTTGGGAAAATATTTCTCGTGAAAGCAAAGAGATAACAATATGCACTTTTTATGTATGTTATAACTACTTCCAAAGATGTCCAGAAAAAATAAGCAGTGGGTTATCTATTTTCCCTGTTGGATTATAACAATTTAAATTTTCAAAATTTTCAAAAATCAGCATTTTTAAAAGCTTCTAAATCAAAAGGTGAAAGAAGTATTCATAAGTACTCTGGCATAAGGACGGACACATACTACATGTGTCCGTGAAATCTCTCTTTTTGATCACTGTATTGGCGCAAAAAACACTAAAAGAGATATATAAGAAAATGTTTTATAAATGCACAACATTTACATGATCTGGTCGAAAAGAATATACAGATTTCATATTTGTCTGAATGGTTTATTTATCTCTACTAACTCAAAAATTCTGAGGGATTATTTAAACCTTTGAATTTTGTAAAAAAGTGCTAAACTTAAATTCAATATTTTAATAAACTATGTTAAAAACAATAATAACGTAACTAATGATGATAGTTAAAATGATTATAATTATGATTATCAATTTATCACCATTATTATTACCCATTTCAGCAATCATTAACATCTTCATTTAGTATGTAGTTAAATGCATGAAGAAATTATTATTACTACAGCTTAATGTTGTTAATGCGTTTCTGCTTTTAATAATTTTCTAAATTAAATTTCTTCCTCCTAATGATAAACACGGCTTTTAATGATAAGCGGGAGCCATGTGAACATGCTTGTTTTAGATGTCCTTCTTTCTATTTTAACTAAAGTGATTTAATAAACCCAGCTGTTGACAAGGAACACAAAGTGATTCAACAAATTAATTATTCATTCATTCGTTTCATTTTCAAATCTTTGTTCAGAGGGAAAAAACGTTATTTAATCTTTTTGTTGTTTAAAGATTCGTTTACTGTAGTGATCACACTGTGCAACGTTAGCTGAAAGGAAATTAACAAAATTTAAAGAAAGCACTACCGTTTACACCCTCATAAAGTTGATACAGACTCATTTATGTCTTCTTATTAAATAATTTTTCAATTGAACTTGTGTATTTTTTAAGATCTTAGTGTATCTTATATGTCTCTTTTATTTAAAATTGTATTATTAGTCCAAGAGCTGTTAAACATTTTAGGGAAGGTATTTGAGGCACCCTGGAAATTTGTGCAACACTTCTTTTGTAATGGCTGAATACAAAATCGAATGTCTGGCTGAATGATCGCGGCCCAAAAACTGTGCCAGACACGTGTCAAGTGCCATTTTTTGACTACCCAAAAAAGGTATTTGAGGCACGCTGAGATTGAGACAGAATAATATTTATGCTTAGAAAAAAATATTTTGAAAATGACAGACACTTTAGTCGGCACAAAATCTGTGCCAGACACGTGTCAAGTGCCATTTTGCCAAAAATGGCACAATGCTCTTATTAAAATTGACAAATATTTCTGTTATTTATTAATGGTGCAAAAACAAATTCCTCATGACCCTTTTGACGGTGCATATATATATCAGTAGTCCCGAAGGGGTTAAATGTGTTAGTTTTATCGCCAAATGTGCATCTACCTTATAATGTCACTCTTATGCATGCATTTAGTGGTGTATTTAAACTGGTGACTGGGTGTAAAAAGCTTATATTTCAGGGCTTCTAATAAAGTTAGATTTGCATGCAAGACATCATTTCATATTAAATATATGTCTACAACTTTGTAGCCGACCTTTTCTCGTATATATTGAACCATTTCGAGATAGGAACGCTAATTTCGTAGCTAGCCGCTAGGTGACGCTGTAAGCGGTCTGATCGCGTACGGTATAGCGTTTTTACTATACCTAGACGCTACATTTATGACTATAACTCTCACCGTTCTGAAGCTAATGGGAAGTTTTACTTTAGTGAACACCCTGTATAGTCTAAAATCACCTGACACATTTCATTTTCGACGCTTGTTCAAATGTCTAGAGAAATACTAGACGACTTCGACTTCGACTACGTAAAAAATAGGCTTAAACTCACATTTCACAGTAAAAATTAAGTCAGGAGTGCCTTAATCCGGGAGGACCCGTGCCGGGTCTGATAGACCCAGAGTGCGTATGGTTTTTATAATTGTCACCACTATTTTTTTAATGTAAACTTCAACTTACTTTATCGCAGAATTTGTAACAATTGTCTCCGACTAAATAAGGTTAGGTTTATTATTTGTATTTATAGGTGACAAAGTAAAAACCATTCATACCCTGGGTATGCGCGCGTTCTCCTGGGTTAAGGGAACAACAAATTGCATCAGAAAATTATATTTTTTATCACTATGTTTCATAAAGAACCTTGGATGATCTGTGACATTAAAAAAGGATTCTATTTACTATCGTGATTGTATTGAATTCTGGTTCTGAATGTTAGAGTCTGATAGTGAACAAACTGTAATCGTTAATATTGTGAACACTGTTAATGTGTGTAGTTATGAGTTCACTTGAAGCCCCATCGGTCGTCCGATGTATTTCCTAAAGGGCGAGTTTCAACGACCTTAGAATATTTATTTTTGAAAATGGCACCTCTTACGCGTTGTTTTCATACACTCGTACTGTGTGCATATCAGAATTTCTACACAGAAAGCAATTCCCCTCCCTCCACCGCGTCTCATTAATTTCAAGGCAAGCTCGTCAGATCCAAAAACTTCTTCGATACGTTTGAGATCTAGTGAGTCAGAAAGCCAAAACTTTAGATTGAATTCGTTTTCATGCTCTTAATCCACTATATGAGAAATTACATTAGTGAAACAGTGAGAGTAACACAGAAGCTTTCCCGTACGCCAATAGTGTGTGAAACGTCGATTTTCTACGATATAGATGAAAATTGTACGAATGTTTTCAATCTTGTGGCACGAAGAATGACATTCCTGTTTTTGAAAGCGAATGCGCGGAGCAGTCATAATATTAGCAAAGCAGAGACCTATCATGTTATTGACTATGACACCACTCTACACTATGGTATCCCTATGGTATCCTCTAGAGCATTGAACCTGAAAGTTCCTCCAAAGAATTATATAGCTATTGCTGTTTTCAGTCTGTTCAGCTATGCATGAAACGCACAACAATTGTCTTTAACAAGTTCACCGCCAGACTGACCTGATCCACTAGAAAATATCGATTATATATTTAACTTTTCTTTTAAATCATAAAAATTATCAATAGTCCCGTTTCATAGCAACAAATTGTGTCATCAATGAAAATATTGATGGCACGTGTATTCATATGTCATGGCGTTTGATGTGTTAAGAGGCTACTTCAGTCAGGCGAAAAGACCCGTTCGCTAATGCTAATCCTATGGAAGAAATTTATAAATATATCTCGTTTGCATTTCAAAATTTTTAAATGATTTCTTTTGCATTGAATAGCTGAGATCGATCTGTATGCAGGCCGTTTTCTACTTTTTCGATTTTCATTCCAGATTTTTTTATGAGGATGTTTTCACTCTCGAAACCGGTTCCGAAAATGAAAGTGTCCCCATAAAAAATATGGGTAAACAAAATCGAAAAAATAAAAAACAACCTTTGTACAGATCGATCTCAGCTGTCTAATGCAAAAAAATCCCTTAAAAGTATTGAAATACAACAGAGATATCTTTATAAATTTCTTCCATAGCATTAGCATTAGCAAACGGGTCTTTTCACCTGACTGAAGTAGCCTCTTAAAGGCGTCACACTGACCAGTCGCACTGACCACCAATGTGATGAAGAAAAAATCGTCATACCAAGCAACTCTTCTCCATATTCTCACGGGCTAACTTTTCAGTGTAGTAAAACACTGGAAATTCATAAAATTCAAAGAATATATTCATAAAACTCGAAAAAATTTAGTCGCAAAAGAATGGGACATTTTTAAATGTCAGACGCAGAGCAACATTTTTCAAATATAAGTTATAGGAAAAGTGGGCCATATGAAAAATAAAATTTCGTATTTTAATAATGTATACACCTCCTTGTAAAACAAATCCCATATCAAAAACATATGCGTAATAACTTCCATTAATAAATATATATTGAGAATTTTAATTATTATTTATTAACATGTATATTATGAATCTAAAACTTAAACTAAAAGTAAAATGTAGTTTTGGTTTGGGTTTAGACTTTGAAAGCTATATCAAAACTAAATACACAGAAAATGAAAATTATATATTATATGCTTTCAGTCGTGGTGTCGTTTTGGTTAGAAGCTGACTCCAAACAAACAGTTGCTATGTTGTACTTTCTATTTTGTTCGTATATTATAGTTATATGTCACGGGTAATTTTTTTAATACTTTATATATGGTGGTAACATTTTCTACGATTCATAAATAAGAAAAAATTAAAACACAACAAATGTTGTTTGAAGTCAGTTTTTAACCAAAACGTTATGACTGACATCATACTAAAAGCTTCTTTTTGAAGGGGGGAGGGGAGAAAGAGTAATCTTGTAAAATATTACCAATTTGTTATATAATGGAAGATTTAAAAATAATATTTATCATAATGCCAGAACCAAAATAATTTGTTTCTTTAACATTGCATCATTTCTATATTTAAAAAAAACAATACTATGTAGATGGGATCTATAAAATGATTATCCAAATTCGTTTTTAAACTACAGGGATATTGGTTGACACCAGTAGCGTCAACTTTTCAAAATATTGGGTGGGCTTAAAAGTTTTGAATAAAATAACACATGTAATTTTTTTCCCTTTGTGTGTATGTGTGTGGAGAGAGAGGGGGGAGTGAATGACTAAAGATAATTCGAAATTAAATTATGATTTTTCTAAGCAAATTTTTAAATTATTATAATTTTATAAATAATTTTATTAAATTATATTTTTATAAGTTCTTCCTTATAAATACATTAATATTTATTTTAAATAACATTGGAATTTCTAACTATTGTAAGTGCAAAAAACTAAATAATAAGAAAAAACATACATTTTAGTCACCTAAGTACTTTGTCAATTCAAGACATCAAAACAGATAGCAAAATATGCAGGAAATATGTTTTCGTGAGAAATTTGACTATACATCCGCTGAAGGGGTTTTCAGTGCTCCTGTAAGTTTAATTCATGTCCTTACTATTTTTCAAACAAAACTATTGTGAGATTGTTAATAAAACCAAATTCCATTTCAGCGATTAATTAAAAAAATTAATTAGAAATTAAATCAATTAAAATTGGGTGGGCAGAGAGATAAATCATTGGGTGGGCTCGCAGCCCATGGGCCCATATAAGTTGGCGCCACTGCACAGTGGGACGTTTTGATGATCTAGGTGGACAAAATCCACTTTTCCGATTATCTCGGAATTTGGCAAAACCGCGTGTACTGCTAGCTGAATGTCTGTATCTTCGAGATCCGTAGTAGCTTTGGCGTAAAAATCAGAGGTGCCGATTAATTGTGACCGTAAAGTAGCCATTTGCGCAGTTGGTTTGAGGGAGTTTCAAAAGTTGCACTAGCTTCCTCTAAGTTTGAAAGCACGTCGTGACTATTCTGTTTTATTTGAAAGCGCGAGTTTGCTGATCTAATCTCACAGCTTTCTCAAGGTCAGATTTAACCCATTTTTGTTTGAAAATAAGCTATATTAAACCCGCTTTACCGCTTTTTTCAAAGGCTGAAATTCTGGATAACCCTTGATGTTGTTTACAAATTTCATCTTGACTTTTAACAAATTATTCAGCATTACTCAGCAATAAGTATTTTTTTTTTAATTTAATCAAAGTGCCACTCTTAAAGTATTGAAAAATTTAAAAAACTCCTGCAGATAACTGCAGATCAGAAAGTTTTTATTAATAAACAAGCGTCATATTAACTTCCAGTGCATGTATGTATGTTTAGTTCAAACCTTGAAAGTGAAATTTTAATCACTTTTAATTATCCTATTGAGCCGAAACAATGAATACATGTATAATTTTAATGACAATACAATATTATTATGATTTAAAGAACGTAGAAGTTTGTTTAGAATATTTCTACAGGGATTCACAAAAATTTAGATTAAAACTTGCAAGTTAATTTTAAACCAATTTCTATAATCTGATTGAGCTGAAACTTTGCTCAGGATATGTAATTCTGATGGCAATGCAATATTATTATAATTTATGGAACGTAGCAGGTACAGTTTTCTTACAGGATCACATAAAAGATTTGTTCAAATCTTGCAAGACAATTTTAAACCACATTCAATTATTTGATTGAGCTGAAACTTTGCCTACATGTGTTTTTCCGATGACAATTCTATTAAATTATAATTTGACTAACGTAGAAATTATGCATTTTTTACAGTGCCACACAAAAAATCGCGGAAAGATTGTTGCTAAAAAGCAGAAATTTTAATTAAATTTCTACAAAATTACTGCAGGTTATTGAGATACACAATAGCATTTTTTAAATTAAAAACAAAGTGCGTAGCAGTTGTATTTCTTTTACAGGGACACATAAAAAATTCCAGTACATTACCGTCTATATGCAGAAATTTTATTTCAAATTGAATAAAATTTATATAGGTTATTTATTCACACAAAAGCATTTTTTCAACCTAAAAAAAATTTGTTAGAATTTATATGTTTTACAGGGTACCACAAAACATTATTTTTTTTAATATAATTTTATTTTTAAAATTTTATTTTTCAGGATGACTGCACAAATTTCTCGAGAAATTCTGAGTAGACAAAAATACAAAAAAGAAATTAATGTTAACTTACATGTGTGCATTAAATTGTTTTTTACTTAATTGTAAAACAAGTATGTTTAACTCATTATTTGTAATGCATTATACAGGGTGCTCACTAAAGTCCTTCCAACGCCCTTAATAGCCGAACGGTTGCAGCTTTACTCATAAAAGTGGTGTCTAAGTATAGTAAAGTGACCATGCTCTACCAGATGACACCGCTTCCAGCGTCACCTGGTGCAAAACAGCTGAGTTAGTATTCCTATCTTGAAAGCGTGATTCATGCTCAGAACGAGATTCATTTAGCATTTATGTTCACAAGGTGTCCTTTCAAACTAAATCGATGATACTCTACAAATTTGTCATTCACTTTTATCCCATATTTCGAACCGTTTTCTCGATAGGAACGCTAATACCGCCATTTTGCACCAGGTGGCGCTGTAAGCGGTCTCATCTAGTAGCGCATACCGCATAGCCTCTTTACTACACATATATAGATGCAGTCGTTCGGCAGTTAAGAGGGTGGGAACGGACTTTAGTGGGAACTCTGTATTTTTATTTTAAGACATTGTTGTTAAGTAACCAAATATTTATCAATGTTTGAGTATTTTGTTAGTGATGCATTCAAAAAGACAGCAAAAAATCCAAAATATCCCACTCGTCAAAACATCCCACTGTGCACTGGTTGAAAAACACTTTGTATTTTTTCAATTAGCTCTCCTAGTAATTAAACAAATGCAACTGAAAAATAATTTCAACAAAGACATGATATATTACAAACATTGGTGTTAAATGAAGTTGGAAAAGATGCTGTCAAAATTCTCAGACTTTTTCAGTCTTTCTGAGACTTTTTCAGCTTTTAAAAGTTTAGCTTTTCGCTAAAATTTTAAAAGCTGGCTTTTTCTTCATTTTTTATAATACATTCATGTAAAGTGAAAATCATTTTGTTTTTTAAGTCTGCAGAAATTTAAAAAGTGTTTATTATTTTATATTTTTAAAGAAAGTATACCTTATTTTTGAGAAACATTAGTAAGAAGTCTATTTTCTATAATTTCTAACTTTTCCAAAAAAAAATTTTTTTAAATCCTTCGCTTAAAAATTTCTAGAAATTTTTACATCTCTCGAAATTATTTATTATACATATTCATGCAAAATGTGGTGTATTTTCTTTGGTATTTTAGTAGAAAAATTATTTTTTAATATATAAAATGCATATTTTAAATTTAACTATAGCTTTAATTTAAAAAATAATATAATATGATTGCAAAATAACTTACGTACCTTTAATGTATCAACATATCAAATATTTTGCTCTAATATAGAATAATTTTGTTAAAAATAACAATTTTGTTACTTAATTTTTAACACTTTCAGTAAACAAAATGTTTTTAAGAAGCTGATTTATCCACAAATAAAAATAATTAAATAAAGCTTGCAAGCCACTTGTGCATGTTATATTATTTATAATGGATAAAATTAAACAATAATTCAAAACATACACTTTAAAGCGTGCAGACATTTATAAAACTACTCAAAGTCAATGATTGTGTTGGAATCATTTTCACTCTCGGAAATTTTACTTTCTGGAGAAGAAATGTTCATAATCTCTGCCATTTCATCATCAGTCAAATACCTGCATGTTCTAGACATTTTAATTAGTTTGTAAAATACAATGATACTTAAGTATAGATCATTTAATTTAAAACATATTATAATTTGAAACGGTATGAAAAATTTTTGAAGCAGGCATGAGAATTCTCCGCTTTTTTGCATACCAGTATAATATTAAAGAGAATGTTGTTCTGTTAAATCGCAGTATTTTCCGATTAAATAAAATAACATTTTCTCTAAGATTATACTGGTACGCAAAAACGCAGAGACTTCTCATCCCTGTTGAAGATAAAAATTAAAATTAAAACCAAGGAATAGCACAAAAAAGTCCTTTTACCTTTAACCGAAACTGTTATGTCTGTCACATATGGGTCAAGTCAATATCTAGAAATTGGACAATTAGCGTCCACTGCCAATAATATTTCACTAATTATACTAAAACAAAAAACTGAAAAATGTAATATATTGTAACATTTGTTATAACAATTACCAATGATAAATGGACATATAATGATGTATAAATAATTAATTTTAAGCTTTAAACAAACGAAAACATCATTTCAGTCCCTGTCCACAGGTACAAATATCCAATGTTAAATGTATGCTGTAAAAATTTCTATAAATATTATTAACGTTTGCTATTATATATTTATACCTATATATATACAGTATGGGAAAATATAATTATCCTTTATTAAGGCGACCGTGGACGTTCAAAATCGCAAAAAACATTAAAAAAATCAATTTTTCGTTTTTTGGAAAAAAATGTTCTGGCAATCTTCTACTTTCAAATATAATAAAAATTATTCAAATCCGATAATTTTTTACAGAGATATAGCTGTTTTTCTAACGTAAACAATCGTTAATCTACACTTAAAATAAAACTTTAAATCCAGTTTTCTCAAAATGAGAATTTTCGCCAACTGAGTAAGTTCAAAATGCTCCATGCGTCTTAATTTTATACCAATTTTCATAATACTTGGTAATATTGTTGTTGATATACTTCATTACAAAACTTGCTATTAAAATGTGTACATTATTTCATATAAAGGTCAAAAAGTAATATTTTATTATTGAATTTTATCCAAAATGATCAATATTATAGGTTTTTAATTTTTTTCTGCCAAGGAATTTAGTATAATTTTAAAATGTATAGCAACTTTTAATATAATATCATAAAGCTATCCTAAAAAAAAAATTACAAGTTTCTGAAACAAAATTTAATGCGCATGGAGCATTTTTAATTTGTATCACTAATTACCATATTATTAATTAATTACTCATTTGCATATAATTTTTTTTAAATGAAATTAAGAAATTTTCTTAATTATTGCACAAATTATACGTGTATTAAATTTCAAAACAATTGAGCAAAAACTGTAGAAAATGTTTTTGAATGTCCACTGTCGCCTTAATACAGATTGTATAGTAAAATATTGTAGTAAATATATTTGTCCCTGAAGTTGACCATCATCTCAGTCCCTATAAAAACACATTTAGGTCAACAGATACTAGGTGGCGCTGGCAGAATTATTTCCATTGCAACAGCAACTAAAGTTCAACTAGCCACCATGGATGATGGTAAGTTGTTCTTCTCTTTCTTTCATATTTAGAAATATTTAGTTTTTGTTCTGAATAGGATGAGTATTTTTTATAGCATCATTCATGTCTCCATATTTAAACTTTATTTATATATATATATAAAAAGATTATTGCAACTTTATTTACGTAACATACAAATGTCACATGGCATATTTAATAATTGACATGTGTGCAAAATGATACAACAAAATGGCAGATCAGCTGTTAAGACAAAAACATCACGCCAGTCCCCATCATATCAGTCCCAATTATTAGACACTGATTTTGAAGTTAACAGACACTTTCTTCCATAAAAGTTTATCCTACGCATAAAATATACACCCTTGATCTCAAAACATTACAGCATTTAAATGACAAAACATGTATCATAGTATATAATTGTATGTGGTATCTGGTACATTAACTTTAAAAAATAAAAATCTTGGAATGAAATTGTTCGATTTTCAGATATTGGCCCATATAACTGCCACAGCGGAATCTGCCGTTAGAAAATAAAAGTATAAAATAGATCCCCATTTTTCTGCTCAAAGAATAAAAATCCAAAGCAGGTAATTGCGATGATAGGACATACGAGTACAAGTAAACTATTTTCAATCGAGATAAAAAAAAAAAATAATAATAATAATAATAGACAATATACATCAGCTGGGAGTCTAAGTGAAGCATAATAAATTGTATTATGTGAAGCTTAAATATGTCAATGCTATTCAAATTTTGCTATGTATGTTAACCAATCCGGGACGAGGGTCTTTCACAGAATTTTTAATCTTTTACCACCGGTTTTTGTAAACAGAAATTTTTAGCTAAATGAATCGAGAAAATGTCCCGATTGAATAAGGCAAAATTTACAGTAAAAAATAACTCGTGGGGATAATCAAGGATTCTGATCATTTTATGCGTCCTGAAGGGGTTAACTTTCAAATATTTTTTATGCATATACTTATCTTGATTTATGTAATAAGATTGTTTCTTTTATGTTAGCCGTGTGCAAATCCTGCCAGAAGCATTTTTTCTTGCCAATAACACATTTTATTTTTCACATATGGGCATGCATGTAATTTAATGAAAGTTGTGTATTTTAAATGAAATACGTGAATGGCTATATTTTAAATAAATGCAATCCGAATGATGGCTATAAGAATGTTTAGCGATTTATCACCTGTGCCTGGCTATCATAAAATTACCAAAGATTGTTAAAAATTGAAAAGTTTCCTATTTTCTTTTACACAAAATTTTGTAGCCATAATGATATTTTACTCTGAATTTTAATTAGGTTTTACATTTTTTTTTTTTCTTTTTTGTTCCAGGCGCTGTTTAGAAAAAATATATATATTAAGGGAACACATTCAAGAAGTATTAAAGACATGGTTCCGGCATGCAAAGGGATGTAAATGTTATGTAAAAAAAAGTCTAAAAATGTAAACTAAAGTGCATTAAATATTAAATGTAGGGGAGACTAGGGAGGGTTGACCCACTTTTTACAAAATGATTTTTTATTTTTTAAATATTAACCGTAGAATAAAGTTTTATATATCATTATATTTGTTATACTATCAGCTATCAAAATAAAATTGCTACATAAGTGTAATATATAAGAAATTTGAAAAATGGCAGATTTTAATCATGAGGAAATAATGGGTCAAGGCTCCCCACATATGGGAGGGTTGACCCACTGCATGGGAGGCTTAACCCACTTTGTTCTATATTGAAATATTTGTGAAGAGAAATAAAATCAGTTTAAAAAAAGCAATGCTACATGCTTTAATTATTATAAAAATTATTTTTGTAATTATGATGCTTAAACAAACCTATTTAGACTGAATCGCAAGTCAGAGGAGAAAAATTTTGTTTTAAACAGGATTTTGTCTGAGCAGGTATAATGGTACAACAGCGAAAATGAAATTTTAACATTTCATACAGTATTTCGCTAGAGACAGGTTCCGTTTTCATAAGGTTTCATGCATTATTATGCCCGAATTTTGTAGCCACAGTCCCGCTTTTTTTTTTTTTTTTTTTTTTTTTTTTTTTTTTTGTTTCCTTGCCCTACGTTTTGTGACATTCGACCTAACAACTCTAGTTTTTGGCTTCATCTCACTCTATTATCACGTTGAAATTTGCCTACATACCTTCCTAAAGTTTTTCGATCAATGCTATATTTTTTTGTAGCTGCATGAGTACTTAACTTATCATTAACATCTTTTAACCATTTCAGGGGCAAAGTACTTTCAATACTAAAATGTTGAAATAAATGACTGGCACCAGAATATACAAACAAATTTATTTGGAAATATGTAAAATGCTATATTTCACATATATATTAAGTGGAAAAGATTTTAGCAAAATTCTAGTGCCACAGTGACATTTGGAAATTAAAATTAAGTGGTTTCATAAACATACCACTGCCCCTGAAACGGTTAAGAGGCTACTTCAGTCAGGCGAAAAGACCCGTTCGCTAATGCTATGGAAGAAATTTATAAAGATATCTCGGTTGCATTTCAATACTTTTAAATGATTTTTTTTTTTTTTTTTTTTTTTTTGCATTAGACAGCTGAGATCGATCTGTACAAAGGTTGTTTTTTACTTTTTCGATTTTGTTTACAAATATTTTTTTATGAGGACACTTTCATTTTCGGAACCGGTTTCGAAAGTGAACACATCCTCATAAAAAAAAATCTGTAATGAAAATCGTAAAAGTAAAAAACGGCCTTCATGCAGATCGATCTTAGCTATCCAATGCAAAAGAAATCATTTAAAAATATTGAAATGCAACCGAGATATCTTTATAAATTTCTTCCATAGGATTAGCATTAGCGAACTGGTCTTTTGGCCTGACTGAAGTAGCCTCTTAAGGTAGCTGCTTTCATACTTTCTATTCCTTTATAGTCTTTTCCACTGTTGCCTACCTATTCTGTTTACCTATTGTAAGTAATATTTAAATGGAAAAAAGTTCCTATCAACTATTCCATTTATATTTCCTTAATTTTTTTGGTGCAGTATATACTACAGCAATTTTTCACATCTTTCTTTAATCAGTTTTAAACGTTTTCTTTTCCATCACCCCATTTTACTGTAGTTTTAGCAGAATAAATTTACATTCATTTTTATATATAACCATTAATCTTTCATTATGTCTAATAAAAAGATTTCCGAAATCCCTTAATTAACGCAATGCCGACGGGCAATTTTTATCAAATCTCAATTTTAAAACAGTAGAAGCTCCTCTCGGTTCTGAAAGTCTTTTGTAAATTGGTGTTCTAGATAGGTTTCCCAAGTTTATGCATCGGTAAATATCTTTCAATGTACGAATTTAATATAAAATGTATTAATATCTAAAAAAAAAAGAGACAACATGATATAAATGCATTTTCTGTAAGGTAAGAGGCCACGCCCTTAGTGAATGATGTTTTTTGAATGAAAACGAGAATTCTCGTTTCCCATCGTGAATGTGTTAACGGAACCTTGAACATCTAGTCAACCCTCCCTCACATTGACTGGGTCAAGCCTCCCCACATAGCCCTTTTCTAAAGAATAGCACATTGTTATCTTAAGCCAAACGTACTGTATAATCTTTGTGCCTTGAATGAAAGCTCGATATTTCCGCATTACTTAAAACCTACTTACTCAAATTTCTATGACATATTTTATCTTGAAAAAGCTTACAAATTATTTCTAAAAAACACAACTTTTAGGTTGAAAGCGTCTCAAAATTGATTTTTTCGACACCTATCTCTATTATCTGTATGAAACAGAGGCCGTTGTTTGAGGATTCCAGTAGCTTTAGTTGGCACCTATTGATAAAACTCTGAAATTATTTTAAATATGAAAACTCATGTGTGGGTCAACCCTCCCTAGTCTCCCCTATTTGTTCTTGTTATTTTTACAGTAATGTTTATTTTTTATTTTTTTCCCCTTAACATAGATTCAAAATGTATATGCTTCAGAAATTGAATTTAATTTTTTAAACTTAAAATTGGTGCATTCTAAAGCAGTGACATAATGAACAACATAATGAACAGGACGACAGTTGTGTCGTAGAATGTTCTGGAGATCATGTTGAACATTTGTTATTGGTAGAACAAATGAATGGAACATATTGTTGTCCTGTTCATTGTGTTTCGGGTCGTCAGCGCCTTCTATATGTGAGCTTTTAACTAAATTTTTTTTGCTGCTAAAAAAAATCCGACTACCTTGTGAGCCCTTTCTTGCAAACCGCACTCCTTTATCATAATTTCTTCCTCTTTTTATGGGTTTTTAAAACTGTTATGAACTTTTGACTCATCCGGTATTTAGAAATATTACACCCGTGTTGGAATTAAAAACGTAAATAACTTTAATATAAGGAGTTTATTAAGTATTTTGAGTATTTTGTGAAGAATATTATGCTGAGAAAGGGTTTTAATATTTTTTTCATGCGCTTAACTACAAAAAATAATTAAACAATTCAATATAATTTCATACATAGAACAACTAGATTGAATGAATACATTTATTTCATTGAAGCCGGATGGAATTGAAGTATTGATTTACTATTGAAGTGATGCAAAATATCACCATCAAAACAGAACAAGTTATTAAGTAAGAGGCGTTGAATATGATAAGTATTTAGGCAATTTATAAATCTGATGTATAACTTTTTTCTTTGAAATGTTGTCTAAACCTTGATCATTTTTTTCTATCACATAAAGTGTCAACCACTAATTATGTCATAAATTTTGTTGGTGTTTTACCTTTCTTTTCTGTTGCTAATTTTTTTATATTAGTAACTTTGAGCAAGTTTTATGCAAATATAATCTATCAGCTAATGGTATAAATATTGTAAATCTCTTATGATCTTGTGTGTTTTTACTTCAAGTTATTGAAATTTAAAGAGAAGGGAAAATATACCTAATTCTATCTGAATAAGAATAGTAGTTTTTTTATGAACTTTATTTTAGAACTTGAAAGTAATGCATACCTAAATGCTTTCATATCTAAAATGTGACTTCATAACATGTTATCATTATTTTTCTTTGATTTAAGGTAAAAGTGAAATGCTGAAATTCATGCTATATCATAGTAATTAATTATCATTATTTTCCACTTAAGTTTTTCCACCAAAGAATCTGAGTTTGAAAAAGCATAAAAAAAAATCAGTTCAAAATTTTGGTTTATAATATATATTTATATACACTGTTAAAAAATCTGTAGCGTTTTCTGCACAGTCATTCCACCGCTTTTATAGAAAACGATTACTTGACTATCCTGAAAATGACTTTCAGAAGACGTGATTAGGTGTCTCTTTTTTCTCCCCACCGGACGTTCTTCGGATAACGATGGGATATTGTAAGATGTCCAACGGACGAGTCTTTATCCGACATATGACGCTTATCGTATGTCATCAATACGTCATTGTGCTGTCCCAGATAGCATGAACATTAGCAGCAAGTTTGATTTTTTCTAATATTACCTTGCCGTGACAAATTTGAATTTAGAAATTCGCAGCAAATCTCCCGCAAGGTATACCATCACCCACTTGCATGACTAGTTTGTTGTGAAACTGATGGCAAGACTGTCTTTAATTCACGAAAGTGACGAAAGCAAAAAATCCCTCTGTTAAGCGAACAGACAATCAGAAGATACGCAGAAATTGCAGATATTTTACTCGGTTGGCACCGCTTATGTTAAACGCTATACTTATCAAATACCAAAAAAGGCTCGAATTGAAAGTAAAAATATTACCCTAAATTGTTTATGGTGGTAAAACGATGCATGCACCTTAACGGTGCGTATGCATCAATAGTCCTGATCAGGTCTATGGACCCCTTCGAAGGGGTTAAACTTATAGTGTAGCAGTTGTAAATAGTTAATGTGGCATGAAAATATTACTACTTTGCAGTAAGTTTTCAGTATTTTTGATTACTCGTTTGCCGTTAATTTGCAATAAATTTGATACAGCATGAATTTAACTTGCACGACAAGTTAGCTGCAAGTACAAAGTGTGGTGAATTCGGCGTTTGCGTTATCTTGCTGCAGTCTTGTTATGAACTTTCAGTCTTGTTATGCTGGGCTTGCTGCAACTTAGCAGGTTTTCAAAGCAAGACTTCTGCAAATTTTCTGCAAACTAAAAATGCTATATGGGGTATGGGTTGGCTTCTGACTTGTCTCACATACAGTGTCTTTATAAGAGAGTGGCAACATAAACTTGGAGATTATCTCCCGGACGAGTTCGATTAAATGAGTGAGACAAGTCAACAAACATTATAGTCCAAGAGCCGACAGCACAAAAACCTACGTTATCAAGCACAAGGGAAAAAAAACCTTTATTTTATGGAAGAGTAGAAGTAGGAGAATCTTAATGATCCATGTTTGCCGGAAGTGAAGTAGTGCATAAGCCAAAAATTAATACCACCTGTAGTTGACTCATAGGTTTATCATTGTGTTTGTCCTACAAACAAAGGTATGAAAATGTGGAGGATAGTTGTAGGACAAACACAATGATAAAACTACGAATCAACCACTGGTGTTATTAATTTTTTGCTTATGCACCAATTCACTTCCGGCAGACATTATCATTAGATTCCCCTACTTCTACACTGTTAAAAATTTCGTGAAAAATTACCTCTGTTGTTCAAGGCTATCTATTTTCTGACCAATGAGAATACTTCATAGGTGCTGAACTAGCGTTCTCATTGGTCAGAAAATAGAGAGCCTTTAAAAACAGAGGTAATTTTTCACGATATTTTTAACGGTGTACTCTCCCATAAAATAAAGATTTTTTTTCTTGTGCTTGATAACATAGGTTTTTGTGCTGTCGGCTCTTGGACTATTAATTTAGCGATAATGGCAGACTTGGCAATTTATTTATGTCCATAATTTATGTCCATGTATTTATGTCGTCTTCTAGACTAACCTAATTTTATTTCCTGTATGGTGCCATTATCTAATAGAGGTACCCTAGTCTCATTTGTCCTGGCGAGTACCGCAAAATTCTGAAATATTTTGTCAAAAGCTTCAGTCGACGCATGCTCTCTGTGCGAATATAGCAACTATCATATAGGTGCACCCTAATTACCACACCATTCTTCCAGATAGATGACATATCAACAATGACCATAATCCAAGAATGATACAATAGATGGAGTAGTCACAAATGACGTCATTTGAAACCGTTAATACCCCTTTTTTTCTTCTGCGTCTGCCATATTTGGTCGCGTCTTGCACTGGAGTTTGCTGATTGGACTGCTATCTGTCAAAATCAAATATGGAGGACGCAGGAAAGGTTGAAATAACTCGTTTGTCGACATCAAAACTTTCCACAGAGCCAGATTGATATGTCTATTCCTCTTTTATCTATCCTCCTAACCATAATCAGTCCTACATTTACAAATTCAGTCTATAAATACTCTTTTTAAGTCACATTTAACCAAGGACCTAAGCATAACGCCTAGAATATATAGTTTGGAAATCGACTATCCCTGTAATACTTAAAAAAGCGCTAAAATATTGTACCCTTAAATGTGCAACGATGCTGCTGCAATATGCAGATCGCAGTGACATCTGCATGATATTTTCTACAACTGCAGGATATTGCTAGTCTATAACAATTTAATACTAGTAATACGAAAATCCCGTAGATGTCGCTGCGATCGACACTTGGGGTTTTTAGCAGTATCGTCAAACATTTAAGGGATAAAAATTTTTAGCGCTGATTGGATTGCATATTTCCACACTAGGTATTCTAGACGCTGTAACCTAAGTACAGCGTCTAGAATACCTTGTGTGGAAATATGCTATCCAAACAACACTAAAAATTTGTATCCCTTAAATGTGCGAGGATACTACAGCGCCTTACAGCGCCTAGAAGATACAGTGTGGAAAACGGCTATTCCTATAATGCTTTAAAAACTGCTAAAAACTTGTATCCCATAAATCTCCAACAATGCTCAGCGGCAATATGCTGATACGAGCGCCATCTCGTAACTCTTTTCAATATAAACCCTGTGTTTTCAAAAATTATAGAATGTTAAATATCGGAAACTATAAATATAAGATATTTTAGTCTGTTATAAGCTAATTTAGTTAAGGAATGACGTGAAATAGGTTAAAGAG
This sequence comes from Maratus speciosus, assembly GCA_963932465.1. NCBI lineage: Eukaryota > Metazoa > Arthropoda > Arachnida > Araneae > Salticidae > Maratus > Maratus speciosus. Next base: position 456,684,964 of record OZ010796.1, on the reverse strand, counting down.
TCTCTTTTAGAATGACTATCGTTTTTAAATCACTACGATGGCGCTACGATCGACATCTTGTTATTCAGCATCGTTGTACATTTTTGGGATTCAATTTTTTAGCACTATTTTGTAGCCGTTTTCCACACGGTATCTTCTAGGCGCTGTAACGATACTGCTAAAATACAAAGTGTCGATTGCAGCGATATTTGCGGGATTTTCGTATTACATTGTATAGACTCTCAGAGTAAAGATAAGAAGTAGAGGCCGAATCCCATTGTTCTTTCAGTCAGCACTTGAAGCTAATATGTTTCCCCTTTCATCGCCAAAAGGTTGTCTTTTTGGGCGGTGATCACCTTATTGGCAACCGTCGGATTTGATTCTTGCGAGAGAAAGGCCGACGCAAGAAAGTTTCGGCGGGAACCGAAGGGAAATTTCGAGGCGATTTTGGCAGGTGAAAAACCAGTTTGGCACATTTTCTCTACCCACCATCACGTGACGGTGGGCAGTGATCCCGGCTTCAAGAGAAGTCTATGTATATAGAGTAGCAATATCTTGCAGTTGTAGAAAATATCCTGCAGCTGTCGCTGAGATCTGTATATTTCAGCAGCATTGTTGCACATTTAAGGGATACAATATTTTAGCACTTTTTAAAGTATTACAGGGATAGCCACTATAACCTAAGCTCAGAACGGTCGAATGCTTTCGCTACAGCGCCTAGAAAATACAGTGTGGAAAACGGCTATTCCTATAATGCTTTAAAAAGGGCTAAAAACTTGTATCCCATAAATCTCCAACAATGCTCAGCGGCAATATGCTGATACGAGCGCCATCTCGTAACTCTTTTCAATATAAACCATGTGTTTTCAAAAATTATAGAATGTTAAATATCGGAAACTATAAATATAAGATATTTTAGTCTGTTATAAGCTAATTTAGTTAAGGAATGACGTGAAATAGGTTAAAGAGTCTCTTATAGAATGACTATCGTTTATAAATCACTACGATGGCGCTACGATCGACATCTTGTTATTCAGCATCGTTGTACATTTATGGGATTCAATTTTTTAGCACTATTTTGTAGCCGTTTTCCACACTGTATCTTCTAGGCGCTGTACTTTCGCCAATGAGAAATGATGTCATAAATGTACATTTTCATTCATAAGACGAAAAAAATTATCATGATTGTGTCCAAATGACTTAATTTTCTAATGACATTTCATTCTACCATTCTGTGTTTAAACCCCAACTTCTTTTCTAAGTACCCAAAAAACTTTAAAATACTCTAAGGTAGGTATCCTGAAATAGTTTTCACGAATTTGAAATGAAATTAACCAATCAGAAATCTGCATTTTTGAGAGAATATCACTCTTTTTGAAAATCTTACAAAATTCTTGTTGCTGATTGGTCGATCTCGTTTCGAAAACACTGAAAAATCTAACTGATTGCTGTTTCAGAGCTTGTAACAAAGTAGAAAAGATACAAAATAGCCGTACATTTTGAGCTTTAGAGATTAGTCGTTAGATGACGCTAACTTTGTTAAAAGTAAGAAGAAACCAGGGAATTTATTTTAATAATTACTTTTAAACAAACAGTTAAATTAATATGAATCTTTTAATTTAATTAATTTGTATTTTAGCTTACACCAATTATAACTATTTGCGTTTGGAAGCCTGGTATTTTTAATGGGGGGGGGGGGGATTCGTCTTGAAAAAATATATAATTTATCCTATAAAATCTCCACACTCGTGTAAAGTTAATCCTTTTTTTTTTTTCAAGATAAAATAAAATTTGGGATTATTTCTTTTTCGTTTGCTGAAAACTGTTATCCTATTTATCAAGTAGCTTTTGATTTCTTCATGTTGGCATTAACATGCCATTTGTTTACATTTTTGTTGTCATTCCAGATTTGTTGAATTGGCGGGTGGTTCATAGTTCATTATCAGTCAAGTCGCAACAATGGAGATTGTATTTTTTGTAGTGTTTTGCTTATGTTGTATTTCTTATGGAGAATGTGTCAAGTATAAGTATGAAACTTTTTATTTCCGTCAAAAGGTAACTTATAATCATCTTCAAAATATTTATGAATATTTTTTCTTTCATATTTTAGTTTTTTTTTTTTTTCAAATCAGCTGATCGTTTCATTAATGTCTACCTATCTACGGATCAAATAAACATGCGTAGGACTACAGATTTTATTTAATAAAGTGTAATTTATTACTATGTGGTAAGCCTCATTTATTAGACATTTTTTTTTTTTAATTTGTTTATTTGATCCGCGGATTACATGCAGAAAATTATGGTGATAGAGAAAAAAAATATAATTTTTATCTGAAGTATTTTTGTATTATTATTAACTTTATAAACATTTTTTGGTTATTATTTAAGTGGCATGCCTATAATAACCAATATTGTGTAAATAAAATGTATTTATTATTTAAAGAAAATAATTCCACTTTTGGTGCTAATATAAAAATACTATTTTTTCTTTTAATTTTTATGCTGTGTTTAATAGTACCATATTGAAAAATATTAAAGAATTTTTTTTTAGTTTCTGAAAAAAAAAAAAAAGTATGAAGTTGTATACTAGATACCTAAATCCCTTTTACATATGTTATAACATTCAACTGATAAATTGCATACAGGGTCAGCCACCTAAGATTGGCACTTAGTTTGTGTATATTGAACTCAGGATTGGGGTTTTCATATCAAAAACTGGATTAAACTGTGAAAAGTCTAATAACTCTTTAACAACAATATATATATTAAATAAAGAGTAAGAAATTAAAGTTTAAGCTATTTATAATGCTAACACTTTTGTTTTTAATTGTTTTCAGTTACAGTAATTTAATTATTAAATATCACCAAATGACACTTAAAAAAAAAAATCTGATCTACAAGGTAGTTGATTGTGGTTTTCTTCTGTCGAGAGCCAGTTTACAACCATGAAATTTCTAGATAATGTAGAGTTTTTTATTATTAAGGCCCTACTTCAGTCACGCGAAAAGACCCGTTCGCTAATGCTATTCCTATGGAAGAAATGCGTTAATACGGATTAGGTTCCCTTAGAAAGACCCCCACGGAGGGCACTCCCCCTGGGCCTATATCCCTCGTGTAGATAATTGGCCGTCAAAAATCAACCCAACCCCCATGGAAGAAATTTATAACGATATCTCAGTCACATTTCACTATTTTTAGATGATTTTTTTTTTTTTTTTTTTTTTTGCAGGGGCTAGCTGAGGTCGATCTGTATGCAGGATGTTTTCTACTTTTTCAATTTTGTTTACAAGTATTTTTAATCAGGACACTTTCATTTTCAGAACCGGTTCCTAAAATTAAAGCATCCTCTTGAAAAAAATCCCTGATGAAAATCGAAAAAGTAAAAAACGGCCTTTTTACCGATTGACCTCAGCTAGCCACTGCAAAAAAAATCATCTAAATATATTGAAATGCGACCGAGATATCTTTATAAATTGCTTCCATAGGAAAAGCATTAGCGAACGGGTCTTTTCGTGTGACTGAAGTAGGCCGTTAAGTCTAACACTTGCTTATTTTTTATGGTGTGAGAAATTTTCCATCATATTTATTGACATTCTAATGTTGTTCACTACCAAAGTAACTGGAATTGTTCTGACATTTTAGTAACAGAAAAATGTGCAGTTCCATGAGAGCATTTGTCTATCTTGTATTTAGATACTTAAAAAATAACAATAACACATGTTGGCTTAGTAATATAAAAATTTATGGAAATTAAAAAATTATACAAAACAAATAGGTGTTGCTATCCAACGTACAATTTATTCACAAGTTTAACATAAAACTCTACGTTTCGGTTTAATCTTTAAAACCTTCGTCAGGAGAAAATTTTTTTTCTAAAATATAAATCAACAACAAACTCTTTACATGCTACCTTTTGAAATCAATTCAAAATACAAATCAGTCTAACAGAAACCTCTTAATCCCAAATAAACAATTCAGTGGCGCCATCTTTTAACCAAAGAAACAAACGATGAAAGAATTGCTGAAAAAAGTGGAATTTTCATTGACATTTCAAAATAGAAAGCCATATTTCAGGAATGTGAAAGGAAACATTATCATTACACACTTCATGGTTTCTTAGACGAATTTCTAAAGATTCACGAATAATAGCATTGCGCGGAATAACTTGCTTGGAAATAACTTTAGCATGGTCAAAGTCTAAAAATGAAATGAGTCCTTTATGGGAGCTTCTTGAGAGTGCTGTAGAAAATTTACGAAACTTCAAATCATTTTTATTTTCTTTCAATCTTTCGAAAAATCGACGTTTAGTCATACCAATATAGGAAGAGATGGTCCCATCTGTAAATTTAAAGGGAATTTCATACACCCCAGAAAAAGATGAAAAAGGAATTGGGTCTATTTTTTTACTCATAAGATTAAACAATGTCATAGAATTAGAGGCAACAAGTTAAATGTTGTATTTCATGAAAACTTTTTTAACTTTTCAAATAAGATGGGAAAATATGGAACCTTTCGGTAAACTTGATTTAATTTGGGGAAGGGGGGATTAACGGAAACTTTATATTTATCCAAAAGATAAAGATATTATATTTATCTTTATATTTAGTAATCATATTATTCATGTTATTATTATTCAGAAATATTCTCATTTTAAACATGATATACAATGCACATTTGTTATGTGTGAAATGAATTTTCATATTTAAATACAATATTTGAGGTTTTTGACACAGGTTTTTTTTAAATTTCAAAAATTGCCATGCATCAAAAACCTGCCAACTCTAATTGAACCAGGGTTGTAAAAAACCCAGCCTGGGCAGGACCTGGGTAGCTACCCACTACAACTCTTATGGTTGTAAAAAACCCAGGTTTTAACCCTTTATATACTGAATTATGAATTCATGAAAATTTTATCTTCTAAAGCATTTTTCATGAATTGTTTAAACTACATTAGAAGATTTATATAATATAATCATTTAATAAATACATAGAAAATTCATATGTAAATGTAATATAATAAATTTTATTTAATTTATTGTATTTAATAAATTTTAGAAGGATTAATTAAATGGGAATTTATCTAGGAATTTTGTGCAATATTTATAATCCCACTAAAATCTTTTATTTTTAATATTTTTCTTAGTATTTTGTAGAGTTAGGAAATATACAAATATAATGTTCGTACAGTAGAAATAAATATTTCCGAATTGAAAAATCCCTCTCCCCCAATGCCGAGAAAGCTGAAAAAATGCAAAGGCAAAAGAAATCATCCTTTAAAAAATATTTTTGTTTTGTATAACCAATAATGCTTTTGGAACAAAATAAAGTAATGTATCTATAACTCATTCTAAACTGTATTACAACTAATCGATGTATTAAACGGAATTTTATAACAAGTTATTTTAATGGTACTTATAAGTACCGTCAGTAGATAAAGGGTTTAAAAAAAACTGACTGGGTGGGTACCTGGGCAACTACCCATTACAGCCCTGTATTGAACATATCTTAATCTATTATATATGAGTTGAAATTTAAGAAAAAGATTAATAAGGAAGAAACAGAAATTAAATTGTTTTATTTTAGAATACAATCAGGAAAATTCAAGAGTATTAGAGTGATGGCTGCAGAGAAGTCCAAACAAAATTAATTCCCAAATTATTCACATGTTTCAACTATCCTTGCATCATCATTTTTTTTTTTTTTTTTTTTGCATTAATACTGTAATTTTATTTGTATACTAATCATCTGATGGTATGATGGCTCTTTATTAATTCACTGATGAATTGTTTGAAGGTCAGTGCAAGAATTTCTTTAGTTCACATTTAAGGTATATTTAAATAATTATGAATAAGATAGCCATATTGAATTAAAAAAAAAAAAAAAACTAAGTGTTTGCTTAGATCTCAAAGTTTACATTCAGATGCTTAGTGTTGATTTTATCCCCTCCTTCCCCAATGTTTTTAAAAGATACCCAAGTTCTATTTGGGTGAATTAACATTTTTCTATTTTCACACGTTTTCCTGTCCTATATGCCTAACCATCTCACAAATCTAGAACTTAAAAGATTAGAGTTTTACTAGCATTTAAGCCACAAAGTTTAACAACACTAGAAAGTGTCAGGTAATTTTAATTGAAACATGAAAAATCAGGAAAATTTAAGTGCAGTTTTGAAAATGACAGCTCACGACACAATTTCTTGGAAGAGAGTTTTACAAAATTTGTAAAAGATGATGCTTAAAAAAAATAGTCCTCTCATCAACATTGATATTTTTCAGAGTATCTAACTAAAACCATTTTCATTAGCAACTTTATTTTATTTTTAATGTTAATCAAGTAAAACATAAAATTTTATTTTAAAATGGGTCATTTTAAGTTTTCTGATAGTAAATCTTGCTTGTATATTTAAAAAAAAGTAAACTCTTTTGAAAAGTCTCGTGAGAAAATAGAGGAAAATTTCCTAGAAATGTCTGAGAAAATTCGAATACTGGCCTCATATGTATCATTCAATTAGGGAAATGTTTTCATTTTATTTCTTGTTGTGAAAATGATCTTATTTTCTGTTTTTATTAAGTTAATATTATCTAACAAGGGGAAGTTCGTATGTCAGAAACAAGGAATGCAGCGACCCTTTATGTATCAATGGAATATAGTCAATAGATAAACATATGAAAGTCATTTAAGTGCAATTACCAGGAGGTCCTAAGAAAACAAGTCCAACAGTTTGCACTTCATTTACGCTTGCATTAATCAGATAAATTACCCTCATTCCTGAGTGATTCTGCAGCATATCGAACTTCTGAACCTGACACTGTTTTTCACTGCTAGTTCACTAGTTCAATCTCTGAAAATTCTATTATCTCCAGACAAAACAATGATCAGTTATTTTCGAATTACATTGAAAAATGTATGTATAACTATTGAAATTTGGGACAAATATTATATATATATATAAAAAAAAAAAAGCAATTTAACAAATTACAACTACCATTTGGAAAATGATTTTTTCGAAGACTAAAATTTAAGACAAAAAATCGCACAGAGTTGATCATACATTACATATGCCATGAATTAAACATTAACATTCCTGGGCCCATCATGAACAAATTTTAAAAGAAATTTCAGTTTTACAATTTTCGGTACTAAAAATTTAAAAACTTCTACGGAGCTGGTTATACATTACGTACGCCATGGATTAAACATTAATATTCCTGGATCAATTTTAAATGAAATTTCATTCTTAAACTTCTAAACATCCCACAATATTACTTTTTACACCGTAGTATAAAGAAAAAAATGTACTTTTAAATGCAATTTGTTTGAAAGCTGTATCTCAATTTGTTTCTGACTTATTAAAATTTTTTTTGTAGTTTTTATTACTTTTTTGTCATAGTGGCAACAAAAGTATCCATCTCTGTTGAAAGTAAAGGGAAAATACAGATTACTGTATATTATTCAAACAGAAAATGAATAAAATGCGGATTCAACCAATAAAACGTTTCAGATATGTTTTTGATTTCCTATCCTGACAGAGGACAATAACCATTTTTCCAAATTGTTAAAAAAAAAAAAAAAAAAAAAACATGCTTTTGTACATTTATTTATTTCAACAGAAAGCATGTTTTAAATATGAAATCTTACATTTTTATGAATTTAATGAAAAGTAAAAAAAAAAAAAAAAAAAAACACTTTGTTCAGTTAGCAAAATTTTTCATTTACTAGTTTCAATTGTTTACAGCTTTTTACATGAACAAACAAACTCCTATATTTTTTTTTCAGCAAAAAGGATTAAAATAGAGTACATAAAATAAAAATATACTGTTTAATTTTTTCCATTACCATAACAAATTAGAAAATTCAGAAACCTATTCTATACTTGAGGCAGACCTTAGTTGTCAATGGAGATTATACTAGAGAGGAGTGTAAGTCCGCGACAATAAATAGTTCTGTACAGAATCTGAAAGAAATGGCATATTAAATCTCCGTTTTTCCACATTTTTATATGAAAAATGATTGACTCATTAATCAAAATCGATTGAGCTTAACATATATTCATTTTTATGATAAATATCTAATAATAATCAAGGAAATGTATTTATTCGCAAGGAAGGATTCTGGCGAGAATTTGGCGCGGTGCAAGCAAATGGCTAGTAACCTTAGACCCCCAACAGAGTAGATGCGGGGTGATGGTCAATAGATAAAGCCTCTTCTTATTATCAGAAATAGTAGATTTTTGATGTCCAATCAAAAGTTTCTTCTTTAAAACTATTAAATATAGAGAAAAATTTTCGGTGGATTCGAATTTTTTGGAAAATTTCACCCCAAGTACATACCCAATATATGGCTGAGACATTTAAAATAACAAAGAAAAATTTCTTTTGCAAATTAAAACGAATAAAAGAAGCTCTTTATTTTAAGACTGTTCTCATAAAACTATTTTTCCCCGTCCAAGAACCGGAAACTTTATATTTTAGGGCTTGTTTTTAAACGTAAAAACAGGATACTTGCAGGCATGATATTTGAAGGGATTTGAAATCGAACAGTTTTTCTTAGTTTCCGGTAAATTAATTACAAGCAATTGTTATCTAAGAATGTATTTTTATTTCTTTAATTTACTGGACAATCGCGTTGGATAGAAAATTTTGGTGGATTAGACAATTTCATCTCAAGTAAATATGAAGCACATGGAAAGAATATATAAAATAACAAGAATTTTCTTTTTTGTGTAAATTAAAACTAATCTTTTTTTTTTTTTTTTTTTTTTTTTTAAATGCGTCTTTTCTTAAGTACATTCACGATATAATTTCTATCTTTTCGCAAATAGAAGTTTAAACTATTCTTATTTTACTTAGAAAGAATTGATCAGCAATTAAATTAATTTGTCTTTTAAACAATAGTATAAATTTGATATTTTAACAGTATTTTAGACACAAAAAACAAGAAAAAATTCACCAGTTATTCATAATGCATGCTACAGTTTTATGCATAAATGTAAGTTAATTTGATTTGATAAGTAAAATTATAATTTAACTTGACATAAATCAATCAGGCCCGTGCGAAATGGGGGGGGGGGAAGCGAAGGGGTCAGTCGTCCCAGGCGCAGAGATTGAGGGGCGCGACTACCAACACAAACATCTTATTTTGATTGTTACAAGAAATTATAGATATACATATCTAGAATGTTTTTTCAAAATGAAAGTACATACATTTTTCGTTTTAGAGTTTCACCGTTCCTCAACCCATACCCGAATACAAATTTCTGATTAAGGACTTCTTTGTTTTAAAAACTTATTTCGACATTTATAATTTTTTTTTTTTTTTTTTTTGCATTGGATAGCTGAGGTTTACCTCTACATCTCTCCTTTTTTTCCTTTTTCGATTTGGTTGCAGATATTTTCTTAGAATGACACTTTCATTTTCGGAACCGGTTTCGAAAGCGAAAGTAACTTAATAAAAAATATCTGCAACCAAAATTGAAAAAGTAAAAAAAAAAAAAAAAAAAAAAAAAAAAGAGCGATGTAGATATTGACCTCAGCTATCCAATGCAAAAAAATATTTAAAAATTCTGAGGTGCAAACGAGATATTAGAAAATAAACTCCCCGTAGGGTTAGCATTAGTTCGCGAGTGTCTTCGCCTGTAGGGACAGGAGCCTTACACGGGAGTTAATGTTAAACCAATGGGAAGGTTCTTTTCTAATATCTCGTTTGCATTTACACATTTTTAAATATTTTTTTTTTGTTTGATGGCTGAGGTCCATGGTCTACATTCGCCCGCTGCAGAATGTAAGTATGAAATAAGCTAAATTAAAAAAAAAAAAAAAAAAAAAAAAAAAAATGACAGAATTATCCATTTAAGACAATTTTTAAACATACTCAGAAGCAATAAAATAATACAACAATTAAGAAATATTAAATATTCAAAAATAGATTTCTACCAACATTTAACAAAACTGACAATTCAAAAAAAAAAAAAAAAACCCGCTACAGGGTCTCTTCTCTGATCCCTTTTGGATAAATTAAAAACACGTGAATGTAAAAAGAAAATTAAAGAAAAAGAATTAAAAATTCTTTGCCACGGTAGGGTTGAGGAAGGCAAGGCAGTTTTTTATCTTTCATTTTTAACAATCAGAAATGAAGAAAGTTTCGTTTAAAATTAATTTTCAAAATCCAGAGAGAGGCGGTGGCCCTTCCTGGCCCCTCCCCAGCCGACGTCCCTAAAGGGGATTTTTCGTTTTTTTTTTTATTTTATTTTATTTATTTTTTTTTTAGTAATTTTATTCTAAATGTATTTTGGCTGTCTATCATCAACCGGAATTCTTTCAGGAATATAAAAAAAAAAATTTGCATGGAACAGGAAAAAACAAATTAATTGGTAAATTCAATTCGCGCAAATTTATTCCTCCAAACAACGATAAACAGCCTGGCAATCCAAGAATATACTTCAGCAGTAAACAAATAATATAAATTAAATCCGAAAAAGGATTTTCTGCACGCCAAACTCCTCGCTATATCTCCCAGTATGGAAATCCTACAATGCCAGAGTCAGTAAAAAGGCTCGCTCAGTATAATCACCATTGACAACTAAGGTTTGCCCGAAGATTAGTTTTGAACATAAGATTCCAAGACTAAAAAAAGTCATGTATTCAAAATTTACACAGAAAATTTTTTAAATTCATAAAACTTTTAATTATTATTGTAATGGAAAAGATAAATTAAAATAGCATACTTTAATTTCATATTCTGTAATTTAAATTCATTTTGCTCAGAAAAATAGGAAATTTATTCATGTAAAAAGCAGTAAACAATTGTAAATATAAAGAAAATTTGTCTACAGTGGTGGTCAGAATTATAAGAACAATTGAAAATTGAACAGAAAAAAATTATTTCTGAACTAAATAAAGTGAAATTTATACATAAAATGCTTTTTTATACTAGAAATCATTATAGAATGCAAAACATTTGAAAATGCAAAATATGAATGTTTTGCCATAATTAACAAAATATGTCATTGTAAAAATTGGGCAAAATTTTAAGAACAATGAATGTTTTCCTGATACACACTAATAATTAATAATCTCCCCCTTCTTCTCAATGACTTTTATCAGTATTGACGTCATGGAGTTTGACAGTTCCTTAAGGACATCCTTGGAAATTTTTGACCAGGCTTTTTCGATGTAGGACATATGAGCTCTTACTTGTTTTCATATTTTATACCATTTTTGTATGCTTCGTGTGACAGGATACCCCACAGATTTTCCATTGGATTCAGATCAGGGCTTCTGGCCGGCCAATCAAGTAGTTTCATGAAATTAGCATCAAACCACGATTTTGAAGTTTGAGAAACCTGTACTGAGGCATTGTCCTGCTGAAAAAAATAGTCTCCACTCGTTATTAACAGTTCTTCCGGTAAAAGATTATTGCCCAGTACATCAACATAACTCTCAGAATTCATTCTACCCTGCACAAAAACTATTAGAGTAGTTCCACCAATTGCAAAACCCCCCCAGACCATTACTGAGCCACTTCCAAATGCACGCTTTGAGAAAATTTCTTTTTCTCTACGGAGATCATACCAGAAGTAGCGAAAACCGTCTGGTCCATCCAAATTAAACATTTTCTCATTGGAAAAGACATCATCATTCCCCTTTTTTCCCATAGTAATGCATTTTTTTGGTAAACTTCATCCTCAGTCTCTTATGAACTTTTGTAAGAAGTGGTTGTGACATATATTTACCATAGCCAACCTTTTTTTTTTTTTTTTTTTTTTTTGTAAAACACGTCGAACAGTTCGAGCACTGCATTCTAAGTTCAATTCACATTTTATTTCTGTTGATATTTGTTTTTTGGAGCAAGTTCGTCTTATTATCATTCTTTTCTCCCGTACAGAAGCAGAAGATAGCCTACCTGTATGTCTTTGCTGTCCATATTTACCGGGATTTTTAAGATAATTGTAAATAACCGTTCTTGATCTATTAAGCTTTGTCTCAATTTGGTGTGCAGAAAGTCCTGAACTTTTAAATGCACCCACTTTACCTTTTTCAAACTCCGAAAGCTTTGTACCTAGCGGAATGACTGAAAACAGAATATGACAATCCCAAATGCTTACTACGCATTTATATCGTCCGGGAGTTCTGCGTGCTGAGCAAAAAATATGCAAATTTTACTTTTTAGAATACACAAATACAGTTGTTCTTATAATTTTGTCCATATCAGATGTCTGTATAAATCCATAATACATTTTATGGATATGAATTTTCCACATATTTCCATAAAAACTTTAAAAAATATTCTTCATTTTTCATTGGTTTCCAGCCATTAAATTTGCATAAGTTTTCGGCCAAATGCAGCCAGGATTTGGCGATTTTTGCCTTGTCCTTATAATTTTGACCACCACTGTACAGAGCAAATAAAAACTGTGTACATCAGTGTTGTAGTCATAAAAAAAGCAGTGAGTATATGCTATAGGCAGAAAGTATATGCTAGGGTCATAAACGTTCATGGTTAGGGTATATGCTATAGATTTAAATGAGAAATAGAGGGTATACGGAGTGTCTTAAAAAATCCAGAAGGTATACGACGTATACCCTCCACTACAACCCTGGTGTATAGTACATTCTTTTTTTACTTTTCATTAAAGCTTGAAAATTTCACAATTGAAACTCTTTGTAGATAAATAAATAAGGTCTCAAATTTATATAATTATGTATATATTTTTTATTGTGTTTAGAAGTCCAAAATGCTACCAGCCACGCTACAAAACCACTCAGAGAAGAGAGCAATTTATCTGATTATATAAGTAGGCATAAATAAAGCAGAGACTTTGAGGCTTATTCAGGCCATCACGCTTATTGCTTTCATATGTTTACAGAGTTTCAGCAGGATGTCGCACCCTGCCTGCCCTTTAGTTTACAAAATAGCACCCTTTTTGCCACTCATCTAAATAATAGCACCATTCTTGATCCCCTTCACCGTAAAGAGGAAAATAAGGAATTACATTTAGTAGCCACTGGCCGGTTTTATTTAGTAGCCAGTTACTGGCGAATGAGAATAATTTCTTTAGTAGTCTGTAGGTACATTTATGTCACTGAATATTTAATTTATGGGAGTAGTGTGATTATGCCGGTTCAGCATCACCTGTGGGCCTGATGTGGAGGAAGTGGAGGTGCACACTGACAAGAGTCGGTGGTGGAGGAAATGCATTGGAGATAAGAGGGAGGCGTGCTAGAGTATGCTGTCAGGAATTGATAAGAACTTGTATTATATATAGTACGAGGGTATTTTATTTATTTTCGAATTTTATTTTGAGGAGATAGAAATTTATCGAGGAAATATTTTTTCTTGCAAACTTTATTTTTATTTTTAGGTGTTAGAATTATTTTTCGAAATTTATTTTCAGGTGTTAGAAAATGTTTTACAAATTTTATTTTTAGGTGTTAGAAAATATTTTACGAATTTTATTTATAGGTGTTAGAATTATTTTTCAAATTTTATTTTGAGGAGATAGAAATTTATCGAGGAAATATTTTTCTTGCAAACTTTATTTTTATTTTTAGGTGTTAGAATTATTTTTCGAATTTTATTTTCAGGTGTTAGAAAATTTTACAAATTTTATTTTCGAATTTTATTTTTATGTGTTAGAAAATATTTTACGAATTTTATTTTTGTGGAGATAGAAAATTATTTATAATTTTGATTCGTTAGAAAATTTACTTTTAATTTTAACTCATTAGAAAATATTTGAGAATTAAATTTTTAGGTGTTAGAATTATTTTTTAACTCCTGTAAAAATATTTGCTGAATTCTTTTTTGAAAAAAAAATTATTATTTTTTTAATTGTGGTCCCACCATGACCAACCCGCTTTGAAAAATATTCAAAACACCACATTTTTTTTTTTTTTTTTTTGATTTTTTAACACCTGCTCTGCATCCAAATTTTGTCTCTGCTTTTCTTCTCTGCGAGCTACCTGCAAAGAGAACAAACATATAGATTTAGTATTTTCACTCAATTGTACCTGTATATGAAAAGGAAGTTTAGATTAAAGTTACCTTGTTTTGCAAAACCTACTGATTTTTTCTTAGACTAGATATGATGATTTCATCGGCGAAACCTAATTTTTCCTAAACGAAAAATAGAGTTTAAATATTTTCATGAAACTTTGTCAAATGTTTTCTAAAAGAAAAACTTAAAATGTTAGTTACCTTATTCTGCAAAACATGTTGCATTTCTTCCTCATCTCAGAATTCCATGGGGGAAATTTAATTTTCCTGAAAGAAAAATGGAGTTCTAAATATTTTCATGAATCTTTATCCAGCGTTCAAAATCCTTGGTGGTCCGCTGGTCCGAGACCACCAAAAATTCAATTGGACCACTAATTTGAAAAATTTAGTGGTCCGCAGGACCAATAACCTGTTTCGTCACAGATAAACTTAAATTTCCCAGTCCCCGAGAAAACCGCAACCAAACACAAATCACACAATTTTATTTTATTTAAAAAGATGAATAAATAAAATTGCATTTAACCTTAGTCAGTTGAAATATCGGAAATAAAATATCTAATCAATCATTTTATAGTTTTTCTTTATGTACTGTATATTTAATTTTTAGTAAATTATAATTTTACATTTTACTATGCAGAAAATTTTGGATAACTGCAAAGAAAGTTTGGTTTATATTCTAGGAGGAGAAGGGGGGGGGTGCTACTCAAAGGGGTAAAGGGACTCAATAGAATTTTATGTAGCGGGCGAGTGATGATGACTGCAGACCAGTAAATCCTCATGTTTACTAGTTCTTGGGGCCAATGACTTTTTTCTATCAATTCTATCGCTGCTTTATCAAATGTTTTATAAACGAAAACTCAAAATGTGAGTTACCTTATTCTGCAAAACATAATGCTTTACTAGATATTTTCAGCAGGGTCAATCTCAGCTTTAAGCAGGATGAATTTAAGCAAGGTGAGTTCATTTCAGCTCAGCAAGATTATTTCAGCAAGGAGAGGCATTTTCAGCTAGGCAGGATGAATCTCAGCTTAGCAAGATGATTTCAGCAAGGAGAGGTATTCTCAGCTATGCAGGATGAATCTCAGCTCAGCAAGATGATTTCAGCAAGGAAAGATATTCTCAGCTAGGCAGGACGAATTCATCAAGGAGAGGCAGTCTTCAGAAGGCATGGTGTTTTTAAGCAAGGCATTTCATGATGAGTTTAGATGCATTTAGTGAAAAATTTTAGCTTGGATGTTAAACTGGGCCCTCCAACCACCCACCATGTTTTCTCATGGCTCCCCAGTTTTGTTGAAATATCTTAAATTTTATTATGTTGAATCCTCTGAAGGTTATTTAGATTTTGCTAAAAGTTTTAGGGGCAGAATCCCAAAACAGGCAAGACACCCCATTTGGTGTCTTTTCTGACAAGCGCCAAACACCCCGCATACGCCAACCTAAAATGCGGCAGCCTGAAAACTAACGTGATTGGTCCACTTTCCTGAATGCTTCCAGACTGTTTTTTACCACGTCATCATCCTGGAGTCATAGGAAATACAACATTTATAAATAACGACGCATTAGAAAGCACAGGAAAGCTGATTTTTATGAGATTCAAAATAAAAGAAATGATTTCAACATAAATTTATTGAAAAATGTGAAATTTTTAAAGTGCCTTTCCAAATCAGAGTAACGATTTAATGATTAAAATTTTCATTTCTCCACAACTTTCACAAAAAATCATGGTGCCATTTAATAGTTTAAAGTACGTGCCTATATCAGAGTAAACATTGAACAATTCATTTCTAATTTACGGAAGTATGAACGCTTCGCGTTCATAAAAAAATAATATATATCACTGAATACAGCAATCTGAAAAATGCAGGAAACTCGTTAAAGCGACAATCAGTGAATATTGTATGAATGCTACGCATTCATTAACCGAAAAAAAACATCACTGGATTCAGCAGTTCTCCCTGTGTAGCAATCTCAAAATTCAGCAGTTCTCGCTGTCTAGCAATCTCAAAATTCAGCAGTTCTCGCTGTCTAGCAATCTCAAAATTCAGCAGTTCTCACTGTGTAGCAATATCAAAATTTAGCAGTTCTCGCTGTATAGGAATATCAAAATATACAAAACTTGTAAGGCCAGCATACATGAGAAATATACAATAAACGGCTAATATAAACAACTATAGCAAAAAATCCATAAAATTATTAACATACCTCAACACACATCTCCTTTCTTGAAGCCCAACTCTAAAAAAATATTGAATTGCCATAATTTCGTAAATTCCCAGTCGTTCGGTAAACTTCGTTTAACTTTCCAGCAAAAAAAAAAAAAAAAATGAGCAAATACTCGCAATTTCAAACTAAATTACATAGGTACTTTAACTTTCAAATTTTACAACTAAAAACAGTAAAAAAAATTAACAAATATTAACAATAACAAACTTTTGCATTGCCGTCATTTAAAGTTTGTAAATGTAATGACATTCAAAATGTCTTCCCAAACATGCGTTGGTCTTCCCAAACGTCAACACATGCGGAGTTGAGTTGTCAAAACACCGCTGAGTTAATTGTCGATAAAAGTTTTCAGGTAAGCGTAACCATCCAATACACAACAAATCAACCAATCCCATTAAGCCGATGTAGGCGTGGAAAGAATTTACAAAACGAACTGGTAACAACAAATATTCATTTATTGCCTCACCAAATTGAACGATGCCAAGTGTCTCGGCTGTTTTGGGATTCAGCCGTTTTAGGTGATTTCTAAATATTTATTTTATATATATATATATATCTGACTCCTTTGAAAAATCTTAAATTTTATTATGTTGAATCCTCTGAAGGTTATTTTGATTTTACTTAAAGTTTTAGGTGATTGCTAAAAATTTTTAAATATTTATTTTATATATATGACTCCTTTGAAATATCTTAAATTTTATTATATTGAATCCTCTGAAGGTTATTTTGATTTTGCTAAAAGTTTTAGGTGATTTCTAAATATTTATTTTATATATATTTATCTGACTCCTTTGAAATATCTTAAATTTTATTATGTTGAATCCGCTGAAGGTTATTTTCATTTTGCTAAGCTAAATGAAAAAATCATAAAACATTTAATTTCATTTTCAGGATGATGTTATTTTGCAAAACATCAACATTCAAGAGAATATATTAATACCACCAGTAAGAAAAACTTTTTCTCTTAAAAATGAATAACTAAATTAAAAATTAAGTTCACAAAAAAAAAAAAAAACTTTTTTCTTTCCAGGAGGTACCTAGAATTGAAAAATGTATTCGCAATTCCAATACAGATATTCAATGAGGAGGGAGAATCCGAACAAAACAATTCATTAGCATTGTTCAATGAAGTAAATCGTTCTAGTGAAGAGCCCAGTAAGGATGAAGAGGAGGAGGAGGAGGAAATTGTTAGTAAAAAAAATCATTAAATGTAATAATAATAATAAAATAAAAAATCATTAAATGTAAAAATAAAAATAAATGAACTAAATTCATGAAGTAAATAATTTAAATTTTTATTTCATATGATCTTCAAGATGCTCAGCCTTTCATCTTGCCTTATGAAAATAAACATAATTTAAACGAGGAAATGGTTAGTAAAATCTTATATGAAAAAATTCTTTAAAAAAAATATATATTCCGAAAATAAATTCACAAAATAAATAATTTTAAAATTTTCATTGGAAAATAGAAATGAACAAAATATAATTCAAAATCAAGCATTGCAAGATCCACCTATTGCAGAAGCTGATCCATTATTAGCATGGCGGATAAATGAATACTTCAATGATGAACCTCTTCATGAAAATGTTGATCTGGATAAGGTAAATATATAAATATATATATATATATATAACTCAAGTATAAATTTCTAAAATTTCAAATTATAATATATATATATATATATATATATATATATATATTTGTTTATATATATATAGGTTATATATTTAACACCTGAAAATAAAATTCGAAAAATAATTCTATCTACGCTAAATAAAGTTTGCAAAATAAAAATATTTCCTCGATAAATTTCTATCTCCTCAAAATAAAATTTAATTTGCATAAAATTTCTAACATCTGAAAATAAAAATTCCTAAAATAATTCTAACATCTCTAAAATTTTAATTCGTAAAATAAAAATTAAGTTCCGTTAAAATAAAATTAAGTTAAAAAAATAATTATATCTCCACTAAATTAACTTCAAAAAATAAAATAAAATTCGAAAAATAATTCTATCTCCTCAAAATAAAATAACCCTCATACTGTAAGACACTATCTCCCAAAAAATAATTCCGTCAAATATTTTCAAAGTCTCGCTAATTCATTCATTTTCCAAAATAAATACACTCGTACTATAATACAAGTTCTTATCAATTCCCGACAGTGTACTCTAGCACGCCTCCCTCTTATCTCCTCCACTGAAATGTGTTTCCTCCACCACCGACTCTTATCAGCGCACGCCTCCACATCACTCCACGTACTCCACCTCAGGCCCACAGGTGACGCCGAACTGGCATTATCACACTACTTATGGGTATGTTTTAGGTATGTTTATCCACGGAGTAGCAGGTGTGATTCAAAATTTAAAAAAAAAATAGGTTTTAAAAACATCTGAAATTTACAGCAAATTTTCTGAAATGTAAAGGGGGGGGGGCTGGGAGGGGTCCCTTCTGGTTTTAATTATGCATTTTTTTCCACACTTCTTTAACGAAATTCACGTTTTTTTGCAAACTATTGGTGATGTTTGCATTTCTTCTGCGATCCTTTGACGAAATATGCGTTTTTTTCGCGATTTTTTGATGAAATTTTCATGTTTTTTTCTGCGCTTCTATGACAAAATTAGCTTTTTTTGACAATCTATTGACGAAATTCGCGTTCATGCCACAATCCATGGCCGATATTTGCATTTTTTCCGTGATCCATTGACGATATTTTTGTTCTTTCAGCGATCCATTGACGAATTTGCATTTTTTCTGCAATCCATTGGCGATATTTGCGTTTTTTCCTGCGATTCTTTGACGATATTTGTGTTTTATCTGCAATCCATTGACGGTATTAACGTTTTTTTCCGCGATCTACTGACAATATTTGTGTTTTTGGCGATTCTTTGACGAAATTTTGGTTTTTTAGCGATCGTTTGACAAAATGTGTGGTTTTTTTTTTTTTTTTTTTTTTTTTTTTTTTTTTTTTTTTGCAATCTTTTGACAAAATTCTCGTTTTTTTTTTTTTCGCAATTCTTTGACAAAATGCGCGGTTTTTTTCGCGATCTACTGACGATATTTGCTTTTTTTCTGCGATCCATTGACAATATTTGTGTTTTTTCCACAATCCTTTGACAAAATTTTGGTTTCTTAGCGATCTTTTGATGAAATTCGGATTTTTTTGCGATCCTTTGATGAAATATGCTGTTTTTTTCACAATCTTTTTTGACAAAATTCTCGTTATTTCAAGATTCTTTGACGAAATTCACTTTTTTGGGATCCTTCGACGAAATTTGTTTTTTTCGTAATCCTTTTACAAAATGTGCGGTTTTTTTTTTTGCGATCTTTTGACAAAATTCGTGGGGGTTTTTTTTCCCCGTGATTCTTTGACGAAATCCCGTTTGGAAAATCCTGTGTTTGGCCGGTTCTTTCCAGATTTTTAATCGCCAGTTTTTCATCTTTACTCGCCGAGTGGCGACTGGCGAGTGCTTATTTTCATCTTTGCTTCACCGATAAAAAAAATAGTGTTCTTACTTCTGTTTGTTTTAAAAAATTTGCTTGCATGGTAAAAACTGCTCATTTTTGTCTTCAAAAGAGTGCTTTGGTTTTTAAATATCATAAGAGTATCTTTAAAAAATCAAAAGAATGCCTAATTTTTTTTTTTTTTTTAAGTGCCCTAGTACAGGAGAAATGTACCAAAAAAGGGGGTTACCTTGCAAAAGGTTGGGTACAAGATTTTTTTTTTTTTTTCTGAATTGTTTATAATGATGCCAACATGGAGAAACCAAGTTTTCTAACAAAATTTCTTAAGGCTAAATTTTCTGTGGCCAAAAAGCAACAAAATATTAGGACCTTTTTTTAAATATCTCGAGGCTCGTTGCCATAGTATATTATTTGTCAGTTACAATATTAAAGAGGACAAAATTCTCTACATCTTTCATACTTACAACTTTTTTATACACTCAATAGTAAGCACAGTACGCCATTTCAAAAATAGGATAATTTTTTCAATTTTCTTGAAAACTGTGAAATGCTTTGTTCTGTCCTGATTATTCAAATGTTTCCCCTGGATTTAATTGTGTATGTAAATTATGTGTTTCAGGGCCAAAACTAGCCTTTTTTGAGCCCACGGTAAACATGGATTTCGCAAATTTTCATACCTATCCCATTGATACCTGGAAAAATATGTGTACATTATAAATATTATAAAATTATTAAAATTAAACAAGACTTCTCTCTTAATTGAAACTATCGTGAAAATAAGTTACTAAATATTGAAGTATTCTTTTAAACAGTGCTTTGAAGTTAACATTGTACAGTGTACACACTTAAAGTAACTGTCTAAATATGGAAATTGTCTCATTTATCTACACTCTACCCTACTTTTAAAATTATATAAATTTATTGAATGTAAAATGTCTGTTGAGCTGAAAATAAAGATGTGAGTGTGCAAATAATAGATAATTTACTGCTATCAATTGTTAGAAGTCGACATACATGATTAAATCCACGGGGAACATTTGAATAATCGGGGAAAAAATGTATTTTTCCCTGTGTTTAAGAAAATTGAAAAAATTGTCTTATTTTTTAAATGGCATACTGCGCTTGCTATTGAGTGTATAAAAAAGTTGTAAATGTGAAAGTTGTAGAGAATTTCGTCCTCTTTAATATTGTAATTGACAAATAATATGCTACGACAACAGGTCTCGAGACATTTAAAAAAAAAAATAAAAAAAAGGTCCAAAAATTTTGTTGCTTTTTTGGCCACAGAAAATTTAAGTCTTAAGAAATTTTGTTAGAAAACTCGGTTTTTCCATGTTGGCATCATTATAAACAATTCAGAAAAAAAAATCTACCCGACCTTTTGCAAGGTAAAATGTACATTTCCCCTGGATTATAATGAGCCAAAACATGCCCTTTTCCCTCCAACTATCTCTCTATTTATGAGCTCCTTGTAAGTTGTTTGTTTCTTTTGTACCTGACTCATACTGTATTTTACCATAGGTGGATCACTTCAGTTATGCTAATAATGATTACTTTATGCAAAGATATTTGTTGAATGTTGATCACTATGAACCTTATGGCAACGGAACAGTATTTGTGTATGCTGGCAATGAAGGAGACATAAAAATGTTTGCGCAAAATACCGTAAGTATTAGTCTAATGAATGTGATAATTTGTTTCAAATTTTAGCTCTAAGTTGTAGTTAAGTAACATGCCCTTTATCATAATTTTACTGCTTTTCATTTCTAAGGATCCTTATCAGAATTTTTTTTCCCTAATAGACCAAAAAAAAAAATTTTTATTTTTCATTGGAAGCAAAATACTGTTTTCAATTGATGTAGTTTCTTTTCAATATTTTACCACTTGCTGTCACAATATCTAATAATAATTTTTTGTACCTTAACCCAGGTGGTATGTATAAAATTTAACTGAAAATTTTCAAATTTAGCAAATGTTATCGGATGCAGGAGCAAAATTTTGAATATGTGTTACACTATATTAAGAATGTACTGCTACAACAATGAATTTGTTTTAGGTATTTTTAACAAATAAACATTAATAACATACTAGATGGAGCCCATCAAAACTTGACGGTACCATATAAAAAAAAGTTCATGACTGCTTTAAAATGTTAGAAAATTTTAGAGGATAAATCTTTAAAAAAAATTTAAAATAAATAAGAATTATTCTAAATAGGAACATAAAAATTTGAATTTTCCTGTTTGCCAGAATCATCATCTATACGATAGGTGTAAAAGAACATAGTGTATTATAAACACAGTTTGTATGCTCAAAAGTCAGATAACAACAATGGTGCACGTGTGACTTTTCAGCATCATGTTGGTTAGTTTATGTTATGTGATAATAAATTTTCTACATATACAGAGTGTCTGATCTCAATGGTGTCCAATGGCTGATTCCTAAACCGATAGTCATAGACATATAGTTCCAATTACAAAGATGTTTAAAATCAGGTAAAAAAATATTTTAAAAGCGTTTTGGGTCGATAAAAGCATTTCTTAAAAAATTACGAAATTTAAATTTTTATATGGTCCCCCGGTCCTATAAGTTATATTTACTAAAATTTTCCTTTTACACTGACAAGTAATACACAAAAAGTCCCATTATTCCATGATTAAAACTGACGTTTAAAGTTGGAGAATATTTTTTGTTGCAAATTGGGGGTCATTCACAAATTTAGTCCAAATATAATTTCGTCAGATATATTAAAAAATGGTTGAGAGTAAAATTAACATTACAATATAAATTTGAAAACTTTAATCATTCTGACATATTAATGAAAAATATACAGCTTGTAATAAACATTTAAGAAGAAAAAAAAACAGAATTTTTGTTTAATAAAATTATGCTAAATTAACAGCCTCAATTCTTTACAAAATGATACATATTTTAAAATATTATCTGATTACACTAGCCTGCAAAAGTTGAGTTATGTCATGTTTTTTAGCTTTTGATAATTGATTCTTATGTATTCTGTACCGCTGAATCTGAAATTGACCTTCATTTTTAACCATCACATCAGGATTTTTCGTAAATTCAAAGTTAAAAAGTTCAAAGTTAAAACTGAATCTCCTCCCTCATCTCATCGGACCACTCAGCTATTTAGCTGTAAGAATCCTAGGATAAGCAAAAATACCAAATAAATTATTGAATAAAATAAAATAAAACAAAAAATGTTTTACGTATGTTTTATAGTATGAGATTTTCACTATATTTTAACTTACACATTTACGATTTGTAAAAAAATTCTAACGTGATGGTTAAAAATGAAGGTCATTTTTAGATTCAGTGCTAAAAAGTACGTAAAAATCAATTATC
The DNA here is from genome assembly GCA_963932465.1 of Maratus speciosus. Taxonomy (NCBI): domain Eukaryota; kingdom Metazoa; phylum Arthropoda; class Arachnida; order Araneae; family Salticidae; genus Maratus; species Maratus speciosus. The sequence continues at coordinate 456,661,940 of OZ010796.1, read as the reverse complement.
AAAAGTTAAAAAAAACAACCATCTCCTCTACTTTATAGTATCTGATTTTTGTTATTCTTTAAATTTGACAATTTATGATTTGCGAAATATCCTGACATGATGGTTAAAAATTAAGGTAATTTTCGGATTCAGTGCTAAAAAATACATAAAAGTTTTAAAAAAATCAGCAATCGCAGTCTTGTATTATCTAATCTAAAACTATTTCTTAAACTTCTTGGCTTTTTCTTAAACTTCTACCCAAAATATTTTGTGTTATCCTGTAAAATAAGTATAAATGGTAACACCGAAAATCATAATAATATTACATTGTTATTGGATTTGTGCCATTATGTAAAATGTAATCTCGATCAGATATTTGAAAGTGGGTTAAAGTTCAAGTACAAATTTTGAACTGGAAAAACACATACAATCGTTCAAGTAACATAAAAACTTATAAAAATGACATAATTTCTGTTAAAAGAAATCATAAAAGAAACAGTCTCAAATCCTGACAAAATAAAACGTATGTTATTTTAGCCAATCTGAAACTTAATAAATGTTAATTTAATCACAATACATGTACGATTTTTTTCAAAGCGCAGATACACATGAAATAAGATCTTCAAATACTTTAAGCACTTGGTATGTGACCCCTCAAAGCCAATCTGAACTCATTTGTTTTCAGAGCAGAAAAGTGGCATAAGTCATGCATTTTTAAAGTTTCATAACTTGCTCAATTTTAGTATTATATGAATGGGACTTTTTTTGTCTTACTTGTCAGTGTAATAGGAAAATTTTACTAAATATAACTTATAGGACCGGGGGACCGTATAAAAATTTAAATTTCATAATTTTTTAAGAAATTTTTTTATTGACCCAAATCATTATGATACCCAAAACATTATGAGATAAGGCAATATATAATAAATAATGACTAATAGTGTCATGTGGTCTGTTTATTATTTAAAATTCTATTATATATTAATTTACACTTTTTATTGTGTTTTGTATAAATTTATTATTTTTTTATAATGATACTTAAAGCAAAAGAAAGTAAATTTTTAGAAATACTCAGTATTGCCCGAGTACGTAGTAGTCCAGGCAATAGGGGATTTTACCTGGCAAAATTAATGGTAGTTCTGGAAACCAGCTTACTTTATGTTTTTTGAGTTGTTGAATCCGAATTTGTAACTTCCCACCAAAATTTCCCCCGGCAACCCCCCCACCCCCACCCCCCAAAAAAGGTTTTTATTAAAAAAATCAATTTTTTTATTGTTAAAGGGAAAAAGTATCTAAAAATTCAGAAAGTAGACAAAATTTGCAACAAATTAGATAAATGACATTATGACTTAGGATGAAGGGGAGGAGGGGATTTGCCTCCGAACATGTGCTGCGTGGACTAAGTTCCGCAATTCCACTTAACCACTCACACGTTTACATTCGCCCTCCCATCTCCCCTCCAAACTTTCTCTATAAGGTTTACATTAAGTTTTTTGGGTTGCTGAATCCGAATTTTTAACTTACCCCCAAATTTCCCCCCCCCCCAAATAGTTGTTTTAAAATTAAATTTTTTATTGTTTTAGGGAAAAACTATGTAGAAATTCAGAAAGTAGACAAAATTTGCAACAAATAGGATATATGACATTATGACGTAAGATAAACGGGGAGAGAGGGGGCTGCCTCGGAACATTCCCCGCACGCTGTTCTTAAAAACCAAATTTTTTCATAAAATCAATTTTTTAGAGGTTTGTTGGGGGAAATTTTGGTGGGAAATTACAAATTCAGATTCAGTGACCCAAAAAACATAAAGTGAGCTGAAATTCAGACTAGCATTAATTTTGCCAGGTAAAATCCCCTATTACCTGGACTTGCATAACTTAGTGCACATGGCGCTGCAGTGTATGTTCCGAGGCAGCCCTCTCCCTCCCCATTCATCCTACGTCGTAATGTCATATATCCTATTTGTTGCAAATTTTGTCTACTTTCTGAATTTCTACATCGTTTTCCCCTAAAACAATAAAAAATTTAATTTAAAAACAACTATTTTGGGGGTTTCGGGGGGGGGGGGGGATTTTGGGTGGTAAATTAAAAATTCGGATTCAGAGACCCAAAAAACTTAAAGTAAACTTTATAGAGAAAGTTCGGAGGGGAGATGGGAGGGCGAATGTAAACATGCGAGTGGTTAAGTGGAATTGTGCAACTTAGTCCACGCAGCACCACGGCGCATGTTCCGAGGCAGATCCCCCCCTTCCCCTTCATCCTAAGTCATAATGTCATATATCTAATTTGTTGCAAATTTTGTCTACTTTCTGATTTTCTAGATACTTTTCCCCTAAAACAATAAAAAAATTGATTTTTTTAATAAAAACCTTTTTTGGGGGGGGGGCTTTTTACAAAAATTTGGGGGGTTGCCGGGGGAAATTTTGGTGGGAAGTTAAAAATTTGGATTCAGCGACTCAAAAAACATATAGTAGGCCTTTTTCCAGAACTACCATGAAGTTTGCTAGGTAGGGTCCCTGTACCATCTTTATTGCCTGGACTATAGTCATAAATGGAAAGTTTTAAGCCTAAATGACAAACAGAATTGCTACATAAGGCTAGGATTCGCTATCTAAATGAAAATAATGACTGATCGTAATTGAACTTGGTAGAAAATACAATAAATAAATAAAATAAATACCTTGTTTTCCCAAAGCATAATATTGTTTATTTGTTGAAGTATCCACATGTAGCTACACGCAATATGAATGAATCGCGAATCGTAAGATTCATTACTTCGCATCAACGCAGCGCATCACTCCAAGGCACAGACTTGTACTTATGTACTATGCATGCGCATAATTCAAATTTTAATTGAAAATTATGGCTAATTAATAAAATTTTTGAGCAAACAAATGTACGATAACAAATCTGTGACAGCATATCTTTCATTTAAAAAAAGAATGATTTAACTTGATGCAGTAGTTTTGTCTCACGGACTGTCTAAAGTAAACGCTTAACGTTTTAAATATATAAATACTCCATAGAGCACTATTCTAATATTCAAAAGTAAATACCACCAGCATACAAATTTTAGCCTCAGACTCAGGTTACATGCATAAAGTCCATTATATCTGTCATTGTTAATGCTGAAAATTGTCAAAAAAAGAATTTCTCCACAGTCTTTTATAATTCTGCTTTGGCAGGTTTTACTAGTATGTTTTTTAGGATAGATAAAAAATCTGAAAAAAAATTGTTCATTTGCAGTTATTTAAATGTTCTTCATTAAAAATTAAAATGCCTTAAGGATATTTATGCCTTGTAGGCATAATTGATTATAAAAATGTTAGCTTTGTTGGCTTAGACTTATCGTTACAAATCTTCACCTTTCAGTAAATTTAAAAAAGATTCGTTAGATAAATATACATGGTTTCTTGAAATGAAGCTACTTTTTAGTTTTTATTCAAAAACATTTTAGTCACAATGTACTTCTCACTATTAAGACTGCTAATACTCATGGAATGGTAAATTACTAAACAAATAACTCATACTCAGTGCAACAGATAACTGCTTGCAAACTGAATGATTCCTTTAAACAGTTGTCTTTACAATTTTTTTTTTTTAAACTGTGCTGGTGTAGATCTGAACCAAAACTGTATTCTGAACCATTTTCTCACTCTGCATATAACAATATCAATAAACAAGAATATATATCTTCTCCAAAAATTTATTGATTTCAAAGTAAAAGACAAATCTTGCATTGTAATTGATTGCTTCTGTTTTAATTTTATTAACTTCCCTCATTTTTTTCCCCTTCTTAACTCATTAACGCCCAAATTATTTTCTTTGTTAAAATTTAAATTTTGGATTTACCACCACTTTTAAAAGAAGAGTAATTTTTATCAAGGAATTTGTCTCATGAAAGAAAGTATATACTTATCTTCATATTTACTGGTGTGAAAAGCACTTTCTTGCCACTAAGTTTAGCAATCTACAAATATGCCACTGGGCATTAATGGGTTAATTATAATTTATGAATCTTGATGTTAGTGGTTGCAAAAGCACAGCTATCATTAATTTGACTTCCCTACTGAGTATTTGTATTACATACTGAAAGAACCAGAAATCACAGTCTGCCTCCTTTTATCATGGAAATATGTTGAAGCACAATTTTTTCTTCAGTAATAATCTGATCTTCAGAAAAATTGATGTTATTTTTTACAACTTGCATAATTATTGGATTGATTGCACCCTGTGTTAATATTAAGATATCCTGGAGATGAGATTATTTCTGAATAAAAGATAATCTTTGACAGGACAGTTGGCCCGTTCATTAGTCAAAAATTTTTTTAGATTACCTCAATCAGAATTATCTAAATCAATACCTGGTCATACTGGCATCCTGGGTAATGAGCTTGCTGATAGTCTAGCAAGGAAAGGGTCGGTTACTCCATTTATTGGACCAGAACCAGCTATTGGCATTTCTAGGGACTGCATTAGAACTACTGTTTTTAGAATTTTAAGAGAGCAGCAGTATCAAGAATGGCTTGACTCAAGTGGGCAAAGGAACTCATTGGGCTCAGAAGGAATAGTCTAAGAAATATGGTGGAACTGTTAACAAGACACTGTAGACTTAATGAACACCTTAGTACTATGAAGGTGGTTAATGACCCTCTTTGTAGGGGTTGTAAGTATGAAGAGGAGACTGCCTTACATGTGTTCTGTAACTGTGAGGCATATGCTGCTTACCGTTTCGAACACATGGATCGACATCTGATTGAGCCATGGGAAATTCCGGATATTCCTATCAAATGTCTGCTGAATTTTATGTCAGCTACTGGTCTATTTAGGGACTAAGTGAGGATGTTTTCCTCTTTCATTTTTGGGGGATAGCACAATTAGACCTCTGGTCGCAGTGCTTTGGCTCAGGCCACCCCCCAAGTAATACAGTATCTAAATCAATGGATGGACAGGTGAGAATAATTTTTTAAATGGCCATTCCATTTTTTAGATCTGGCACCTAATGACTTATTTCTATGTTTTTGTATGTACATGGAGAGGGGGGAACTTGAAAGCAATAGTCTACAAGATGCTACCCAATTCCATCGAAGAGTTGAAGCGGTGACAAATTATGAAAAGCTGTAATAACATCTCTCCAGCCACATTTAAGGCAGTTAAGAATGAATTTCTGGAGCTACAACTGTTACTGCTAAGCTATAGAAGGCAGTTAATTTGAGAATAATTTCGGATTGGGTTGAAAACATTTCAGTTTTTCATAAAATTAGAATTAAAACTTTAATTTAGTCTTCTCTTTTTTTAGCAGTATCATAGGACAACAATTTTGGTTTGTCTTGAAGAGAACTTCCCAGTGATATGCTAAAATATTCCTCTCCCTATCTTCCCATTTGAAACTTCAAAGTTGCCCCTCCCTCCCATCAGCAATCCTTTGCTTCAAAAATTTTTTTAACCAGGTGCTGTCTTCCTTAGACTGATTGAATATATAATTCACTGTTTTTAAAAATTCTAATACATTCCAAGATAGCGGAGGGTAGGATGTGACTTTTGGGTGCCCTTGTACAGAGCCGGCTTTAGAGGGTTCCAGATCAGATGACCACCCAGGGCACTAAAAGTTAAGGTTCAAAAATACAAAAAATACTTGGCTAAAACTTAGTAGTTTCTTTAGAAGATATCATTCATAGGGGTGCTGAAGAAAACCTCACCCATGAAGCCATGGCAACTAAAGTAATCTCTATCCCTGTATATACAGTGTGATTCATAAATATTGAAGCAATAGGCTATCTCCTTAAATATTGCCCCTAGGCACATACTTCCAGTTGCAAAGTTTCATAAAAAAGTGCAAAATTTGATGATAAGTTGCAACTCCATGGGGGGTCTATTTGAGAAAATACAAAAATTAAATTTTTATACGGCCCCCATAGAGTAAAATTTCCAATTAGGAATTTTTTATTTATCCATTCCTCAATTAAACACAAAATATTCATCTCGATATCTCCAAAATTCATAGAGATATTGTAAACAAAAATTCGTGACTTACACCATTTACCCATGCCTCTGAGCTGGTGCTGTTTTCACTGAGTTTGGTATGGGCCGTGAACTGTGAAAATACAAACAGGCTGTGCCGGTCTCAGGCCAAACTTTTAATTTTTACACCAGGAAGTGCCAAAATAGTTTTTGTTCAGGCTGGGCTGGGGCCGGACCTGTAAATTTCGGCCATGCAGACCTCTACTCTTTAATTAAATATAAAAAAAATTCAAATTCGTCAAATAATGTTTCGAGTTGTGATGATTTTAAATTACCCCACTTAAAAAAATAATAATCATTCTAAATTTTTTGAAAAAATTTATGAAAAATTTCAGGATGTGACTTTGTTTGCAAATTATATGATTAACCATCATAAAAAGAAAAAAAAAATCAAAATTGTAATTCAGTAAATATATTTTTTACATGTTTCCTGGAACTCTTAAAGTAACATTGTTTCTTTGATTACACACATTTCAATTTCTGTCTAATCCCTTAAAACCTGACGAATTATTTAAACGGCCATAACTCTGTGAGTTTTATAGATATGAAGATGGAATTTTTGGTGTTTAATTCAGGAATGGATAAGGAAATTTTTCCTAATTGAAAATTTTACCCTATGGGGGCCGTATAAAAATTTAATTTTTGTATTTTCTCAAATAGACACCCCCTCCCCCTCCATGGAGTTGCAACTTGTCTCATCAAATTTTGCACCTTTTTTATAAAACTTTATAATTGAAAGTATGTGCCTAGGGGCAATATTTAAGGAGATAGCCTATTGTTTCGATATTTATGAATCACACTGTATATGTGTGCGTGGAAAACTGGAGTATGTACTAAACATTTACATGAATATTTATGTGAATAAATTAATAATTCATATATACTTGCTATTTAACTCATTTATAACATTTTAGGGATTTATGTGGGAACATGCTAGAATGTTCCATGCTGCACTTCTATTTATAGAGCATCGATATTATGGACAATCACTACCATATGGTGACTTATCATATAAAGTAAGTACTAAACTATAAGGCTGAAATTATTTTTATTTATTATTATTTTTTTTTCAAAATAAAGATTTAAATATTTGAATTTTATTATATGAAAAATACTGAAGAAAAAAAAAAACAGTTCATAAAGTTTTTGCAAGTTCTAGAGAATATGGGGGAAAATGTAAAAATAATCATGTGCAATTTTTTATCGAAATATCTTTGATTTAAAAATTTCAGAAGTTGCTAAATTTTATATTTAAAATAGACCATATCTGTAGCATGTTTTTGAAAAGAAAAGTATTACATTTTTGCAATCATATTGAAAAAAGAAAATTTGAGTTTAAATATAATAAGAATTGGAATTACTCTTGGAATATAATAAGTGTTACAAATCAAGGGAAATAAATTTAAAAAAAATTATACTCAAATAAATATGCAACTATATGACTGAATTATCTTGTGCCATTTACATCCAATTAAATCAACTGTAAGGTTATTTATATAAGTCTTAGGAAAAATATTGCATTGATGCATATACTAAATACTTTACCATCAGATTTCTAATTTTTGGAGTTAGACCATAACAAAAATCTCAGTAACAATTGAACCAATTTAGTTTTGTTATTTTAGTTTTTCTCACTTAACTGTTGGCCATCAAAAAATTAAAAAATAATTCACTAAAAATTTAGTAATTTTTTATTATATTTTTATCAAGAAAGTATAAAAGGTGGCTCTAGAGTTGCTTCATTATTGAGAGAAAACTAATTTTTATGTTATATTTATGGTGGCATATTCTTTTATAATTAATTGAAACTTAATTGTAATTAGTTTGTGTTAAATTAAATATAATTTGTTCAAAAGCATCTTCACACTCTTTATTTAACTTTTATAATCATTATAACTGTAATAAATATGACTTCGTGTAAGAAGATTAATTTTTTTTAACACTTTCCAACATAGTTGAAAAATGTGTATGAATTCAGTCTGTCTGTGCTCTAACTCACATAAATGTACTCAGGTTACCATGTAATTGCCGAAACGTCAGTGAAGGCTTACTGTGGAGACACAAAAAGTTTTGGTTTCCGTTAGTCTGTCTGTCTGTTCCGCGATAACTGCCGCAAAAAGCATCCGATCGGCTTGAAATTCCCTGGGCATATTGATGAGCTCCCCGGATTTAGCTGTATAGTTTTGGGTTAAATTTGGTTCATTCGTTCGGAATATACAGAACATTTTATTTTGTGATATAATGCTTTTCTATGGGAAGTCAGACGATTTTCAAATTTTCATTTGTTGAAAGAAATCGCTCATATGAATAATAGATTTAAATGGTAAATTTTGGATGCTGAAATTTTTAAATAAGAGTATTAAATTATTCTTATTAGTTTGCAATTTTGTCAAAACATTTGTCAGAGCTTTTAAATTAGGTGTATAACTTATGATAGAATTTTATACATGTGTTCGAATAATATAAAACATTTTATTTTATGAATTTACTTATATTTCATTTTTTCTTTTAACCGTTGCATAGCAACAGCATCTCATCTAAAAATATCATAAATGTGAAAGTATGTATGGTTTTTTGAAGTCAAATCAAAGCAAAAGGAATGAATTAATGAATGCCTTTGTATAGATATTTGCATATAGATTTATTTAAACGCAGAAATGAAAATAGTATTTATATACTTTATAGAATAATATTTCCATTTATTTATTCAACTATTTGATTATAAATGAAAAAGTTCGTTATTTTCATACAGAATAAACTGACATTATTCTGTTAAATTTTATAAACTTTATTGTTGCCAAAAAAAAAAATTAATAACAATTTCTCCCAAAGAGTTAATTTTAATTTGTAAGATTTTCACGTGCAAAAGAAAAATGGAATGAGCAAATAAAAAATAAAAAAAAGGATATATAGGACAGGAATGAATACATATAAACATTTCACACCAAATACCACCTAAAATAGTTTTTGTAGCAGTATTTTCCCAGCACTACGAAGAAAGATTCCTCGATTTACACGATTTTACTTGGCCTTCCTTTTCTCATTCTTTGCGATTTCATTTTCGCAATTGCGTGCATTAATTGGCACAAAATTTTACATTTTTATGACTGAGATATATGTAAGGCCATACAAATAAGAAATTCCGTATTGTCTCCTATAAAATGTGATAAAGTGTTGGTTAATCATATATGTTTTTATTAAGAGGAGCAGAGCTGCCAAGCCTCCGGCGTTCTGGATACCAGTATTTTAATACAGAAAATGTTACTTTATTTAATTGAAACATTTGCGCGATTTAAAAGAACATTTTCTCTAAGATAATAGTGATGTGCAAAAAGCTTGAGACTTGGTATGTCTGGTGGGGAGTGAAATGTTTTACTTAATGCATTTATCTCTATTTTAATGCTACGTGAACAACGTCCGTGTAACAGCTTGTAGAGTGTAAAATAAATTAAATTATTAAAATAATCCTTATTACGAAAAATGAAACAGAAAGTCCGGCTAAGGGAAATGAAATGTTAGTTAACCTTTCGTAATTTGACCTGAACATAGGTTTGCGTCAAATTTCAACGGTATTTGTAACATCACGATTTTAAATTAAATGTAGATACTATTAAAAGAAAATCACAAAAAATACTTAAAGGCGCCAAATCATGTTTATCTATTTAACGATGATGAATTATTAACTGTTAGGTTTAGAAGCCCCCCTACTTTAGGGTGATTTTAGTAAGTTAATGCTATCGAGTACATTTTTTGATATTTAGATTAGATCTTAGATATAAATATTGCAAAATGGTAATCAAAATTATTTTTTTATAAACAAAATTTATAAAGGTATTAGATTTCTAAATTAGATGTTTCAGTTTACATTTCCAAAAGTTCTTTATCCATTAGATACAGGTATTTGTGGTTAGCAGGCAAGTAAATACTGCTGTATGGATATTAGGATAACGTAAAATGCTTGACCGAACTATTGCTTATCCTTATAAATCGCAGTGTAAAAAGAAATCTAAGATATAGGGTAATCATTAACTCAATCAGCAGAAAATTACAAATGCAAAATAAATTACACAACGGGGGGTTCAGGGGGGCAGAGCCCCCCTGAAGAAATTTGCTTTATTATATAAAAATTACTAGAATAAGTAGCTCGTGAGAATTTCAGAATATCCTTACATAACAACGTGTTTAATTTAACGCTTTTAATGTCTGAAACCATCGAAATATTTTTTTCCTTTTATAAATGTTTGTGTAATTTAAATAGTTTAAATTTTGTTTTTGTAGAAAGATTAATATTACGCAAAGTTTGATAAAAACAATGAGTTGCAGAGATGACGTTGAGGCTCTTGATCTGCAGATTTACTAGTTAATATATGTTATTGAGGTTTGCTATGGCATGTTCAATATTGAAAATGAAGTATGTAGCATTCAAAGTTCGTTTACATGGGCACTAAAAAAATTCTGTTACATTATGGTCCATGGAGAAAAATCATTTGTTATGTATTTTAATAATGTTATACTGTTTCAAGCATGATGAAATTTATATGCATTTCTGAGATGCACTAAAGCATGCTTTCTGTAGAATATGGAAACCAAAACACTTATTCTTTTTCAGAGTCACACAAAAGAATTTAGTTACAGAATGGTCTGTGGGAGAAAATTGTTTTCAGCATATTTTAATAATATTACACTATTTCAAGCAAAATTAAATTTATGTGCTTTATTGAGGTGCACTACAAGATGCTTATTGTAGGATGTCACGTGCATAACAATTATTGTTCATTTATAGGGACACACAAAAGATCTCGGTTACAGTACTGTCTAGAAGCAGTAAATTCTTGAAAGGCATTTTGAGCTGTGACATGCATTTTTAAGTTGAACTGAATTTTTGCATACTATGTGGTGTGTATAAATTCTGTAGATCATATACAGGATTATGCAAAGTAATGCTTTACTGTTGTTTACAAGTGTGAATTGCTTAAGGTTGTTTGTAATTGAGTTATGTATTTTCCAGCTGAACTATAGTACATCACTGAGGTGTACTACAAGATGCTTACTATAGAATATAGTGTGCATAACATTTATCTTTCATTTATAGAGACACACAAAAAAATTCATTTACAGTTCTGTCTATGAGCGATAATTGCTAGAAGTGTATTTCCAATTGATGTATGCATTTTTAATTATAACTAATTATATGTATATTAATTGGTGTTTGTAAATTCTATGGATCATATACAAGGCTGCACAAAAGAATTAAGAGTACATTTCTGTGTACTGATGGAAATTTTTCAATTATGTTACGTTTTTCCTATCTAAACTAAATTATTGCATACTATATAGTATACTACCAGAACTACCCGGCTTCGCCCGTGTCAATTATAAGAAGCCTTCCAGGTAAAATAAATTTAAATTAAATAATACGGCAATCACAATAACTGAAATTTGTGCATTCCCATCCACAAATCGTTATAAAGACAATAAAAAAACATGGCGTTATTGTCTTGCAACCATAGTAAAATCCCTGAGCTTTAATAACAGAATGCACGTTTTCTTTGGTGGGTATAAGAGAAAAATATGTGATTTTCCTGACAATACGAAAAAAAGAAATTCCTCCAAATCGCGCAGCACTTAGTGAAATTCTCGTTTGTATGGTATTATCTACATTATAAAGTAAAAACACTATGTCAGTGCCCATAAATTTTAACACATAAAATGTGCCTTTACTGCAATTTTTCTAACTTTTAAACATCCCACAATTTCATTTTTTACAATGTCGAATAGAAAAAAGTTCTCTCAAATGAAATTTGTTTGAAAATTGTACCTCAGTTTTCTGATTTTAATGGATTTTAAAGTAATTTTTAAGCATGGATATTTTTAAAGTTGAGTGCAACCCGATTACGAAAGATGAACCTGTTTACACTTAATGCAATAGTATAAAGAAAAGACGTGTATCGCTGGTATCATATAAGTAACGCTGGTATCATATTTTTGGTGGCAACAACCTAGCATAACAAATTTCCCTTTTATTGCAGTTTAACGTCTAAACATTGTACATTCGATTGTTCCAACGTATTATAGAAAACAAAAGTACTTTCAGTGATATTTGTTTGTAATGTTTATCTCAATTTACGAATTTTTTATGGGTTTTAAAATGATTTTTAAGCATGCATATTTTTTAAATATGCTTGCAACCCAAATACAAAAGATTAACTCAATTGTTCAAAAACATTGTAAATAATTCAGAATTTGTTTGCTTTCGCATAATATTCAATAACTAAATTCACAAACAAAATTAAAATGCCAAAAATAAAATAAAATAAAACACGAATTTAAGAGATATCAAATCAAACTACTTAAAATAACCTGATAAGTATATAAAATTCAAATGGGAATTTCGTTCCGGGTGCATATAACTTGAACTCTTCAGAACGGATTTCCATGCGACTTGCACTATTAGTTTTTTAGGGAAGATTTTAGTGCGTAACATAGTTTTCCATTGCTTAGTCATAGAATTATAGGGGAAAGTTATATTATCATGTGAACCCAATTATGAAGGATTAGTCTTATTAGCTGAATGAAAAATGCAGAACTATTTTTATCTCTAAATATATTGACGGGTTTATCTTCAGTAATGGGGCTGTGCGCTAGGGTATTCTTATTTTAATGAGTGTGCCTGACACCTATTATGGCATGCAACTTTATTTAAAACTATAGAATGACTTATGTTTTAAGCGACTATCTGGCATACAACTTGACTACAAAATACTAACCTGCAATAATGCTTAAGGTGATTCTCCAGTTCCCTACTCAACAACGCAAAACTTTCTGACTCATTAAACATAAAGGCTTAAAATTTGTAGGCCTGACTACGATTAAAGCGATTTGGAATTGAAATGAGTTTTCCCTTTTTTCATAAATAAATTACTTATCAAGTTATGAGCAATTGTGGTTGCGTGATGGCCGGTTTTTCTCCTTTATTGCACTGTTGCGTCTGAAATTCAGCACAAAACACCAACTGAAAAATATTATACCTTTACCAAAATATGGAAACTATCCTTTGATTACATAGCTTCTAAATAAGAACTCCTGTCAGTTTCATGCGTTTCCGAACGAAAATTAATTAAAAAATCTGTCAGAAAATAGCTCCTTTTGGATTTGAGAACAGCCTTAACTTGACGTTTATGAAAAAACTCACATTTTTAGTTTTAATTTTGGAACTCGCGAAATTTAAATTCAGAAAAAGGATGTTCTTTTGACACATTGTGGTAATTTTTTTAACTTTTAAAATTAAAATACATGTTTTCTTTGGTGCGCGTAACAGAAGTATACAATATCTCCCACAATATGGGGAAAAATGCAAAAAAATACATCTAAATGAGGTAGTAGTTACTAAAATTTTATTTGGAAAATTTGAAATTTTATTGAAATTAAATCTACAATAATTAGATGAAATGATGTCATTTTCCATAAATTTTAGACCAAGACATCTGTCAAGAATTTTTTTGAAAATGTAAATAACCACTCTCTTTTTGCTATAAATCACAGAAAATCTTAGCACTGAATCTAAACCAATACAACACTTAACGATAACGTATGGCTATAAGATATGACTGTAGTATACAATCAAAGTAGTAAGCAAAATATGGGAGCCATATGTTTACAATGAGTTTGATTACGAGTTGAAAAGATTTGATAGAATGTGACGTCATATCTAGCCTTTTTATTCTTTTTCTTAAATTGTTTTCATGAAGTTTGACTGTTTGTATTAAAATAGATGTTTTAATTTAAAAAAAAACATTCAAGTTGAGGTGCTACATTATTTTCTCGCTCTTATAGTTAAAGTTTTTATTTTATATACAAAAAAATGTGAATTTTCTGTTTAGAATGACATCAATATCAAACACGCAAAAATATAGCTAGAAAATCTGAATTTTTATTGGCAAATAGAAACAAAATACACACGTTATCCTTATTTTTTTTCACATTGTGTCATTTTTTTAGGGTGTGGCAACAGGAAAGAAATTTTTGAATTAAAAAAGATTTAAAAAGAGAGATTACTATAATGTTAAACTATGGAAGTGGTAGAAAAAAGGGAAAAGTAGTGGTCTAATAATTTTTTTAAGTAAACAGTGATCTTTTCCACGTTCTAAAACGTATGTACATCGAGTTTTGTGAAAATCGGTCAAAAATTGAAGATTTGTATAAAGAACATACACACAAAGAACGGCTTTTATATATATAGATATACAAATTTGTAGATCATATGCAGAGCTGAACAAAAGAATCGGATATTTTTTGGACTCTAGATGATAATTGGTTAAATTGGGTTTTCAAATGTTATGCAAAATTGTTCAATTTATGAGTAATAGTGATTCAAAGCCCCTCCTACAAAGTAGTAAAGATGCTGACTATGCCACTGACATTTATCAACAAAAAGCTCTGGATTATTTAAATTCTTTGAACTTCAATCTGATAATCTCAAAATGAAAGCTGTTGTTCTAGCCATTTTATTGTAAAATTTATATCCTAATCTGTGCAGGAAAATAAAACTGTAGAAACAACATCATCAGGTCTTTTTTCTGGTTGATTCAGCAGCTAGACAATTAGTTCATATACACTGCATTCTAACTAGAAATTTACATATGAGATATAACTGTGTGCAATTTGAAGTAAAAATTTCTTTTAAAATTATTTGTTAACAAGTATTATAAATATTATAGTAACTGACATTTCTCTTTAAGACCTCTATAAAAGGCATTAAATATTTTGAAATGGTTTTAGCATTTTGAGTAGATATCATATCATTACTAAAGGAGACAATTTATAAAAAGTGTTTTATAATACAGTCAACTTGGTGAAATCCACACTGTTTGAAGCCAAATGTTTGGTAGGTTTTTGAATTTGGCAGATTGTAGACATATATATATTTTGTTTATATAGATATTCTTTTAGCAGGAGCTGATTTCCTAGCAGCTAATAGGAGAGATTTCTGGGCTTCCAGTTTAAAAAGGCCCCAAATTAATTAATCTAAAAAGTGCAGTTAAAGTTGTAATATATATGTTTCAAATTCAACTTGTAAAATTAACAATTTCTTTATGAGACAAATTACTGATGTTATATAGTTTGTCATACAGCAAACTTGCATGCAAATTAGCAGTTAATGATTTGAGATGTTTCTTGCTATGTACAAACATATATGTAAACTAAAATTTATTTATAAATGATTCACTCAATGCATACCTTCCTATGTAAAGCAAAATTATATGCAGATTTTATTGGTCATTATTGAATTTTTAACAATTGCACAATGGTAATTTAAGTTTTTTGTATTCTACAGTTAGTTTTATTATCTCTGGTTCTGAAATAAAATGCTTTGAAATCATCTACTAATGTACTGAATACAAGAATTTGACAAATATACTTTATACGAACGAGTTCAGTTATTGTTGAATTATATTTCTCCAACCCAGTAATTTCATCAATACATTGCTTAAAACTAACTGTAATTGCTCTTTTAAAAGTTGCATTCTGTTGTACTTTTTCCTTAGCAAAAATTATTATTTTAATACGCAATGTGTGAAATATATCAAAATTCTTAAAACACAATTCATTTTTTTGGAAAGCTAATAATTGATCAAATCACTACTATGTTAAATTTGTTTTATGGGCCTTACTTTTAGCCATGTTTCTCCTTGTTTACATCTGAAAATGAATGGCAGATTTAAGAAAGTTAACTGTAATTATTAATATTATAATAATAATTATGCATCTCATAATATAAAATAACAGCAAAAATTGAATCAAGATTTTTATTTAACTTAATAATTACGTAATTTTCTTTATACTCCTTGAGTTGCAACCCTTTGCTTTTCTGTCATTGTCTTACTTTGAGTTTATTTAAATTCCATGAATAATATCATATAAGCAGTGTTCAATAATTTCTCCTGTTGTTTCTTTTAAAGTTTCCAAATTGGGTACTCTGGTTTGCTGAAGGTTAAAGATATGTCACAGTAGATTTTATTGATAATTGTTTTCGAAAGGACCTTTAAGTACTATGTCAATGGCATTCAGATCTGGTAATATGGAATATGAGTTTATTCAATATTAAAGTAATATACAGGATGTTTATAAAGTCCTGGATTCATTTTGATGTTTAATAACTCATAAAATAATAAAGATAGATTAAAATTAATAACATAAATGGTTAGATAGACTCAAAAAGTTTCATGACCCTTGTCAATGAACTTCCACGTGTGCCCCCTTCGTCGCGCAGAGAATATCAAGTCGATAGTCAATTTCACGCCAGGTAGCGGTAAGCATGTCGGCATCCACAGAGGCTATTGCGGTTGTAATTCTGGCTTTTAAGTCATCAATGTTCGACACTCTCCTCCTGTAAACATTGTCCTTTACAAATCCCCAAAGGAAAAAGTCCAGCAGCATTATATCAGGTGATCTGGGTGGCCAAGGAATTGGACCTCCTCGCCCAATCCATCTTCCTGGAAAATGGTCATTCAAAGAAGTACGAACGATGGTACCCCAATGAGGTGGTGCACCATCTTGTTGCAAAATGACATGTGGCTGAAGCTCTTCTAGTTGTGGAAATATGAAGTTTTCCAACATGTCTAAGTATGCGACTGATGAGACCGTCTCTTCTGTAAAAAAGAAAGGCCCAATGACTCGGTCGTGCATTAGTCCACACCACACATTAATCTTTGGGGAATCCCTTACTGCCTCATGGTATTCATGGGGGTTTTCAGATCCCCATATGCGCACATTATGGTGATTAACAATGCCTGAAACATGAAAGGATGCTTCGTCGGAAAACATTATGCGCTTCAGAAAATCAGCATGATCTTCTATTCTCCTTAGCATATCTGTTGCAATGGCCATCCTCCTAGGCCTATCGTCCGGTTCCAAAACTTGAACAATTTGAACTTTGTATGCCTGCAGTCTTAATTTTTTCTTAATAACCTTGTACACCGTCGAAATTGGCATAACCAATTCTCTTGTCGCTGATCTCACAGATTTTCTAGGATTGTGTAAAAATGTCTCTCAGACACGCTCAACATCAAAATCACTTGTGCAGGGACGTCCAAAACGTTTCTTATCTGCGATACTTCCAGTTTCTAGAAAATTCTTTTTCATCACAAGATGCTGCTTTTGGATGGAGGATCTTTTTGGTAAATTCTTCTGCAATTTCTCTGTGCTTGCACTATCAATTTTGTTTCTATGAACCACCATAAAATCTGTGCTTTCTCTTGTGGTGTATGCATTCTCCTTAATATCCGCTCGAATAAAACATCACATAGAAAAGTAATATAGAACAAACACATCAAAAGTAAACATAACATTGCAATAGTTGCCAAAAACAAAAGAGAGAAAAATGCAATTAATAAGCAGACGATATTTAGAAAAGTACAGATATTTAGACTGGAAAATGAAATTATCTTAAATTAACCACTCGCGCAGACGATATTTACAAAAGTAAAGATATTCAAACCTGAAAAGGAAAATATATGAGTTATTCCATCAATAAATGCCATAAGTTTGTTTATATCTTCATTATTTTTATGAGTTATTAAACATCAAAATGGATCCGGGACTTTATAAACACCCTGTACTATTTACTACAGATCTCACATTTACTTTATAAATGAAAAATCTGTTAACACAAACTTCTGACTTTTTCTCCATTCATTTAAACACCCAACTGAAACCTGGTGGACTGCTAGTTTTTTTTTATTATTTTAAATTTAACTACATGAATACCAAAAGTTCAGCAGAGAAAAGACAGAAAATTGTTTTTCAGTATGAACATATATAAAATTTTCAAACTTTTTTTTCTCATATTACTTACTTTCTATTGGTGCAACTATTCTTTTAATTTATTTATTCTTTAAAGAACATAACATATTTGGGCTATTTAACATCTGAGCAAGCTCTTGCTGACTATGCAGCCATTATTACACATTTGGAATCCAAATTACCTGAAGCAGACAAAGTCCCTCATGTTATATTTGGTGGATCTTATGGAGGAATGCTAGCTGCATGGATGCGCATAAAATATCCACATATTGTATGTGGGTAAGTAAATTGGATTCATACACTTTAACAATATTGTTTTTCAGACAAATAATTTTATTTACATCAGCTTTAAAGTTATTTTATTATTAAAAATTTCTTTTTCCTTGCAGCATAATATTTAATATATATAAAATTTTATATATATAAAACAGCTATCAACTGGTCAATATTATAAAAAAATCTTAAATGTGTAAACAATATAGCAACATATGATTTCAATATAAGAATTCATAATATATAATGATTTCAATAATATAGATTTATTAGATCTACATAATACATTAAATGCATTTTTTAAAAAGTATCATCATAAATTGACTTTACCAATGCATATCGATGCAGATTATTTTCAAACTCTAACTAATTTCATTATCTATAATAACCACATATTGCAAGATAACACAATTTATCAATAGAAAATCGGTATACACAAAGTGGATGTACTTTTAGTTCATTATCAGACTTATATCACTATCAACGTACTTATTGTAATAGTAATGCACTTTTATATCTAGTGTTGACTCTAGAAAAAAAGGGCCGACGGGCGGGAATTTTTCAAAAAGGGAACACTATTCTAAAAAAGGGTACATTTTTTCAAAAAGGAAACACTTCTAAAAAAAGGGCACACTTGTACCTTGTTCACAATAAATATTTTGAAATGGTTTGTTTAGAGTCCGTAGAATTTGAGATATTTTCCCGGGATTAATTGAATTGCCACGGGGCGCATAGGAAGTATTAAAAGGGGCAGCAGGGTGCATCGGAAGGGTTTGAAAGAGCCGCCGGGCACTGCGCCCTGCTAAAGCGGCTTAGAGTCAACACTAATATCTTTATATTGATGGCATAATTTTAATTGCTACTGAACAGACTAATATTTCTCAATTTCCAGGAGAGTATCCTACTAATTTAGAATTAATGGAAAACCTCCTATCTAAAAATACCATTAACTTTTTAGATCTTAAAATTACACTAAAAGAAAACAAAACAATAACTGATCTATATGACAAACATAAAGAATTTAAATTTAAAGTTAATACATTTACTCATTTTAAATCATGTCTTCATATCTCAGTATATTGTAATATACTCCTTAATAATTTATATAGAATAAACACTTTATGTTCTTTTCATCTCATTAACAACAACATTAAAAAACTAATTTATGATGCATTAAATCATGGCTTCCAAAAAAATTCATATATTCTTTAATATACAATTTTTACATAAATGAACATACAACCCAATTAACACATTACATAAAGAAAATTTTTTAAAAAAATGTGAAAATATAAAATAACATTAAAAAATGCAAAATACAAATAAAAAATTATGATAGGATGGATGGGCGGGTAGATGTTAGAGTATGGAGGAGGGCAGCAATGTCTGGATAATACGCAATGGTTAATTTAAAAAAAAGTAGGGGCATTTGATTAATAATTATGATGCAATGATACATATTTTATAATAGATGTTGATTCGGTACACTTCAATGTCTAAATGTATAGTTATATTTATTAATTTAAATCTATTTATTTTCTTTATTAAGTAATAATGTTAAACTTGTATTTAAATTTTAGCCCAATGCGGACAATATCATTTTAATATCTCATTCATAGTATATTATAATACAAGAGAATAAAGTGCATGTATTAATTATAAGTTTTATTCTTTGTTCTATTCTCTTTCCTAAAATTATGTATATTAGATTTTAAGAACGTTTGTGCACACATTAAATGTAATTCATTATTATTAATTTGTTAAACTCTCAGCTTATAGTTTCAATTACAAAATTCTTATATTTTGCTAAGTCTGCATTGTGGCGACACCTGCCAGTATAAATTAAAATACATACTTTATCAAACAGTGAATATTAAGCATTTTGAAGTATTCTGTGCAAAATTTTGCTTCATTAAATAAACAAACAGTTAATAATGAATGCCTGATTATTGGAGATAAAACAATAAGAAATGGTGATTGAATAATATTTTTTCCCTTTTTATTTAAAACTAGCACATATTCATAAAAATAAGTATCTTAATTGATATGCTTATATGGTTGTGAATAATTTTTGAATATTATAATAAATTAATAGTTTAACATTTCTTTCTGAGAGAGTTTCATTATTTTTTTTTCTTTCATCCTGAAACACTTGGTTTGGTTGGACACTAATTTTAATCTAAAGTGGACAATGATATCCATGCCTTAAGTGACCATTATTATTTATTTTATGCTTTTTTCATTAAGTAGTGTTTATTAAATATAAAACAATTTTGTATATACTATTATATATTTATTTGTGCCTTATTAAAGTTTAAGTTATTTTTATTTTAGATTTTAAAAAAAATCACATTGAAAATTTTTCTTTGATTTTTTTAGGGCTGTTGCATCTAGTGCACCCATTTTATCAATTGGAGAATTGAGACCTTGTGACACATTTCCTAAAATTGTTACTCAGGACTTTTTAAAAGATGGAGGATCAGAATCTGTTAAAAGCATAAGAAAATCATGGCCTATTATAAGGCGTATTTATAATGAAAGTAATTATATATATATTTTTTTGTTTTTAATTATCCTGAAAAATTCTATTTATTGATCCTATAAAAAAATCCTTACAAATTCCTCATCCATAAATTGATGTGTAGTATTGTAAATAGAAATAGTATTCTTTTGAACTTGCACAATAAAGAAAAATTGCTTAGAAATTTTTTGTTTACCAATGATAAAAAAAATTGTTTAATTTTGCTTAGTTTCAAGCTGAGTTACTGAATAACTAACTGTGTGCAGGAAGTATATTTTGACTCCTTGCACAATGATGTCAAAACTTCTGAAATTGCATGTCTTTTTTTAATTAAAAAGTATAAACTGGGTGTGTGATTTCATTGAAAATAATTCTAAATGAAACTGAATTTTCCCTAATTTAACAGGGTTTTAAACTTTTTTCATTTGCAGGGGCCCACTTGAAGCCAAGACCAAATACTGGTAGACAAGATTTATTGAAATTTTTTGAGAGAAAATCTTATATTTTATTTTTTAAACAAATTTTGTACGAATTGTAATTTTTTTAGGAGTGTGACCGGGTGAGGGGGGGGGGCAATATTTTCATTATATGTACTTTGTTTTGATAGTTTCAATGGCTTATGTTAGACAATATAATGGAAAATAATTCTTGTTTAACTTATATTTAAAATTGTATTATGTTGTCACTTTTCATGAGGTTTCACTTAATCTAAAAATAAAAACATAATAAAATTAATCCTTATCTCTCTTTAAGCATGTAGATTTATTTTACTAAGCTCATTTTGATATAAAATTCATGAAATTTTAAATAACTTTTTTTGATCAGTTATGCATTTGCATTTATTAAAATAATTATCTTTCTTCTTTTATTCAGTTTAAGTAATTTAAAAATTGATTTATCAGTCAATTAATCACATGAAGATTTCTGATTAGCTGAGTAACAATTTTGCCAGTTCTCACCCGTGTACTGATATAGCTTGCAGCTTCATTGACTTTTCAATTCTATCAATCTATCAATTCTTTAGAAAGAATTGTGAAGTATTCTCCATGTAGTTTAATTATATTTTAACTTTTTAATAGTGAAAGTTAAGGATGTGCATAGTATGCATTTACTGCATAAAGCTACTGTCTTATGAGTAAAAAAGAAAGAAAAAAACAGTTTTTTTTTTAAATACAAATATAATATGATTTAAATTTTAATAAGTATAATAAGTAGGGATTTTTGTATAAATATTGCATGATTGAAATATTAATTATTACAGTGATACAGTAATGTATTCCTATGCATTATTTGAATATTGCTACTATTAAATTACATTTTAATACTTTTGAGTACTTGTTAAGTGTATTTGTATAATATGCTACTGATTAATGGGGCAATAAATATTAACAAGCAGCATATTTGTTATTATTTTAGCTATGTGGTATAAAATATTATATAGTCATTCTTTTTTTAAATTATTATTCAGTATATTAATTGCATAAAATTAACCATTGATTTGTTTTCTCTTTCCATTTCTAAAAAAACACTTTTCAGTGTTTTTTGGGGGAGAGGGGTTTTTTATTTTAAAAAAAGTGCATAGGTTTTTGGAGAGGTGAGTAGACAACCTTGGAAAATACTAGCTGATTCGTCAGCTTTTTCCTTCAAAAATATGGACGGAATTTAAATGCAACAGGATACCCTATCATGGTACACTTTAACCTTAGTAATTTCTTTTTATAATTAATTTTGTATAATACTGTATTAATAAGACATTCATATATTTTTTTTTTAGCTGGTGGAATGGAACATTTGATACAAAATTTTCATCTGTGTCAAAGTAATTCTTTTGATGTTGATGATTTGATAAGTTGGCTTTCTGATACTTGGTCTTATATGGCAATGACTGATTATCCATATTCAACTAATTTTCTTAATCCATTACCTGCTTTTCCAATCAAAGTAAGACTTCTCAAAGCTGGATTTTTAATATGTTTATTTTTCTAAATAATTAAGATAAAATATAGGTGATAGTAAAGTGAGTAATAAAGCAATTACTTATCTAATCATTTTTAAATGACAGATGAACAATATGTATTTCTAAATTAGCATTGCTGAAAATGTTGTCTTTAATTATATTTTATTTAGTTCTTGTTTTTTAATTTTATATTTCAAAATGTTTGATATTCTTAGATAAGATTAATACAAAACAATCATTCAATTTTGTTTACCATTATTTACTGATTATCTATATAATAACTTGCATAATTAGTAAGCACTTGATTCATACGGGGCAAACAAAAGAAATAAACATAAAAAAAATGATTTTGAATTTCAAATTTCTCAAAAACTTAAATTTTGTTCTAGCCTGTATAATAAAGTTGATAAATTCAACAAATGAAAAATATTTATAATACTGATAATATTTATAATTGTGATAAAACTGAAATTATCAAAAATGTACATATTTAAGGAAAAGTTATTTAAACTGGTTCATCATGTAGAATATGAAAGGCTCTAAAGTGAATATTATCTAACACACTGAAATGGAATCTTTACATTCACAAAAGAGCACTTTTTAGGGTGCTGTACCTCAAAAAGAAAAAAAAAAGGAACCCTTATAGCCTTGCTTTAGAAATCCCGATTATGAAAAATCACATAATAAATTAAGATAGAAATATAAATAAATGGTTTTTGGATTTTCACTTTACATGTGCTATAGAACCTTCCTTTCTCCTAAATTTTAAGATGTTCTAGGTCCACCGGGAGTACCTTGTAGGTTTTCAGAATAATTACCTACAGCATACTTCTGGTTGACCTAGAACCTTAAAATTTGTCCTAAAGGAAGGTCTTAATAGCACCAGTAAATGGAAAGATCTGTAAATCATTTATATATATATATGTGTTAATTTATTACCTCATCAATTCACATAATTTCAAACACTGATCTTATATTAAAAAACAGCTTAACATATAAATTAATGATTTTCATTTTTTTCCTTTACATGTGTTGTAAGATCTTCCTTCATACCAAATTACAAGGTTTTAGGTCAACCAGAAATACCCTATAGGTTTGTGAGTAAAACCTATAGGATACTTCTAGTTGAAATAAAACCCCAGGAAGGTCTTATAGCACATGTAAAAGAAAAAATGTGAAAGACATTAATATATAAATCTATGTTGGTTTATTATGTAACACACTCATGACTTTCCATAATCATTACTGATGCCAAATTAATGCATTGTAATGGGATTTTTGTAACACTAATGTAAAATAATGGTAAGGAACCCTTAGGGTGCGTGCCTGTCCAAATTTTTCTATATTGAAGTGTATTTCCATAGAACAAAATCTCTTTTCTTTCTCTTTTTTGTGTCATTTTTCTTAATTCAAGAGCACAAGACCCCCTTCCTCCCATTTATTTAGAATTAATTTCAATTTGATATTTTCAATTCTCTATATTTTTATAAAAACATTAGCTTAAAATATTTTATATCTTATTAAATAGATTTTCTTTGTCACAACATATATGTTATTTCTGATTTCTCATACTGTATCCTTGTTTAACCCTCAGTTCCAAGAGTCTTTGAAAGTTCAGTGTCTCCACAATTTAGGTAAATTTTACTTATGTTGTATAAGTAATTTTCACTTCAAAAATTGTTTTATACAACTTAAATTTTGCTCTAAATTATATAGTAAGATAATTTAAATTCAATAAATTAGAAAATCATATATTTGACAGAACTAAAGTTTTAAAAATGCATATAGTTAAGTTAAACTTATTTTAAATGTTTCAGCATGTAGAGTACAAACATGTCTTGAGTGCATTGTATATATTAAAACAGTATTTTTTTTATATTTCATTGTGTCGCCAATCAACATAAATCACCAAAAAATGGAGAATTTTCATTATTTTTTTTACAAGTGTATAGTTGAGATTCTGCAGAAATTGTTTTCATAAACAGGTATATTCTGCATGAGAAGAACATTCCTAATTTTTTTTACATTTTTTTTTAGTATACGCTGATGAAGACTTTCCTTCTTAGAAATCTTACATTGCCATAGATCTTGTCTTCAAATTTGATTTTTAAAAAATAAGATGTCAGTAATACAAGATGAAAATCTTGAACAGACGCAAGATTTTTTTTTTTTTTTTTTTTTTTTTTTTTTTCCTATCTTGATTTTGATTTCTTTTTTCCTCTCTAATGCCTGTGAGGGTGTTTTCCATCACTCTTAACATTTTTAGTGTCAGAAATACTGAAATTTAATAAAAGTGTGATAACTTAGTTAAGTTTTTGTTGTAAAAGAATTTGGTTCTTAATGTCCTTTGATGCATGGCAATATTCTTTCAAGTGGATTCTCCAAAATTTCAGGATTAGAAATGGTTTCAGGATGACTTTCCTTAAACATATAGGGGAGAGTGGTAATGAATGGGCCATTAACAAAATATGAAAAAGTATTTGCATAAAATTATTTTAGATGCCACCAATAGATCAAGCTATTTTTTCTAACAAACTCATTGGATTTTCCATTGTTTGTGAGAAGCCATTTTCCCACTAGAGTAGGATGGTCAAGAATCTGATTGAAAAGTGAATTTTTTCCCTTTTCAGTAAAATAAATAAGCTAAAAGTATCTATTATTTCATTGCAGATATGTGTATTAGCAAGTCTTTGCATGTCTGTAGACAAATTTTAGGATGTATTTAGATGTTATTTTAATTTAATGTACTAAAAACCCTGAATATATTCCAGAAGTATAGGTGGGGCTGAATGGGCCTCTATATCATGGTCATGAATGGGCCACCTTTGCCCTGATCATGAAAATGTTTTTTTTTCTTTTTTTCTGATTTTCTCTTTAATATGAAACATAACTGGCTGTAATGAATTTAGATTAAATTACTGTCTAGTTAGAATAGGTTTATAGTGATATCTAAAAAATAATTTGCACATTTTCAGCCTAAGAAATATTAGTTATTTATTAGAAACATAAGTTAAATTGTATAAACGATTAAGGTGAACTGTCCAGTTGTTGATCACACCTACCAGTATTTTTCCATTCGATATAAAACTAGAATAATTGTTTATATTCTGAATCTGATGGGTAGAATAAATAATACCAGAAATTTACACTAAATAGTCAATTAATAGGCAGTTCCAACTAACTCTGTTACAACCATGTCGTTTAATATTAATTTTGAAAAATATAAATTTCGTTAAATCATAATGTGTATTACCTATTATTTTTAGGTATATTTTATGTTCTTTCTTTCTTATCTCATTATTTTGTCATTTTTCTGCTACAATTATATGATTTAATAATATCACTTTTGATGTTCATAAATTTTGATAAGCATTGTGTATTACTTACTATTTCAGTATGCTTTGATCGTATCATGTCAAGTACCATTCATTTTGTCATACTTGGTTAATAAAAGATTAATTCCACATTTTTTCATTGAATTCATTTAGTGGCCCATTCAGCCCTGTGGGTGGGGATGAATGGGCCAGATTTCTATATTTTTATTTTCTATTATCATTCATTATAGATATTTTCTAATCCAATTTTTATGACTTTTTTATGTAACCAAATAAGTAAAGTAACTGAAGAGCCAATTCTGAGCCAAAAAAAAAATTACAAAAATTAAAAACCAAAAATTGGCCCATTCATTACCACTCTCCCCTACTTATAATTTGACATAAATAAAAATGATGAAATTAGTTTAGCGTATTAACATTTCTTACATCTGCTGTATTATATTTAATTATACCTAAGGAAGACCTAAGTTGTCAATGGTGATTATACTAGAGAGGAGTGTAAGTCCGCCACAATAAATAGTTCTGTACTGAATATGAAAGAAATGGCATATTAAATCTCTTTTTTTCTTCATTTTCACAGGAAAAATGATTGACTCATTAATCGAAATCGATTGAGCTTAGCATATATTCATTTTTATGATAAATATCTAATAATAATCAAGGAAATGTATTTATTCGCAAGGAAGGTTTTTGGCGAGGACTTGGCGCGGTGCTCGCAAATAACTAGCAACCTTAGACCCCCAACAGAGCTGTGCGGGGTGATGGTCAATAGATATTGCCGCCTCTTATTATCAGAGATTGTAGATTTTTGATGTCCAATCAAAAGTTTCTTTTTTTAAGCTATTACATATAGGGAAAAATTTTCGGTGGATTCGAATTTTTCGGAAAATTTCACCCCAAGTACATACCCAACATATGGATGAAACATTTAAAATAACAAGGAAAATTTTTTTTGATAATTAAAACGAATAAAAGAAGCTCTTTATTGTAAGGCTGTTCTCAAAAAAATTATCTTTTCCCGCTCAAGAACCGGAAACGTTATATTTTAAGGCTCTTTTTTAAATGTAAAAACAGGATACTTGCGGGCATGATATTTGAAGGGATTTGAAATCGAACAGTTTTTCTTAGTTTCCGGTAAATTAATTACAAGCAATTGTTGTCTAAGAATGGATTTTTATTTATTTATCTAATTTACTGGACAATCGCATTGGATAAAAAATTTTAGTGGATTAGACAATTTCACCTCAAGTAAATATGAAGCATATGGAAAGAATATGTAAAATAACAAGAATTTTCCTTTTGTGTAAATTAAAATGAACCTTCTTTTTTTTTTTTTTTTTTTTCTTTTTATGCGGCTTTTCTTAAGTACATTCACGATATAATTTCCATCCCTCCGCATACAGAAGTTTAAATTATTCTTATTTTACTTAGAAAGAATTGATCAGAAGTTAAATTAATTTGTCTTTTAAACAATGATATAAATTCAATATTTTAACAGTATTTTAGACACAAAAACAAGAAAAAATTCACCAGTTTTTCATAATGCATACTATATTTTTATACATAAATGTAAGTTAATTTGATTCGATAAGTTAAATTATAATTTAATTTGACATAAATCAATTAACTGGAAACGAAATTGCAAAATATCTAAATATATTGGATTAGTTTAAAACAATTTCTTCAATGCTACTAAAAATGTGCATTTGTTTGTAAACATTGTGAGAAAAAAAATTGTGTGTAAAGTGTTGTACGAACATTGTGAGAGGGTGTGTATGTGTGTTTCCTTCTATTTCAATAGATAAGTTTGAAAAAAAGTGATATTATTATAATTTTTAGGATGAAATTTATATTGAATATGAAATTAGAATAAAATTTGTATGGATATAATTAGATTATTTTCAAATTTTTCTTTTGTTTTAAACATAAAAATTGAATGCTAAATAATAAGAATTTTATCTTTATTTAAAATGTTAACATATATATCAATAACATTTTTATTCGACTTCATAATAAAACACTGCACAGCTTTTGAATTTTAGCATTCATTACTATGAGCTTATTACACCGGTAGATTTATTTATTGTTAGTATTGTAATGAAAGCTTTCAAATCTTGGACTAAATAATAATTGATTTAGAAAAGAAAAGCTAAAAATATTAATTCCTGTTATCTTTTATGATTTTCCGAAGAAGATTTCTATTACAAAGAAATCAATGAAGACCATTTATTTTTATTATAAAAATAAGGGAGAAAACAATTTTTATTTTATACACGTTTCATGTGATTTACAATAAATTCTATATTGAATGTTTTAAAAAAACTGTTCAATTTAATATATGATTTTTGTTCGTGCACTTTTAAAATAAAATTTCCTGTCCTTTTTTTTTCTGGTTGTGTGGGAGGGGGTCTGAACTAAAACACAATTTTTCTCTTATAAATTAGTTCTTTCTGAATATTTTTGTACATTAAATCATCGTTAATTTATATCTTCGCGAAAAAACGCTGAAAATAGCATTATAAATGACTAAAATTTCAAAAATTGCAGGATAAAAAAATTTCTATATTGGAAAAAAATAGGATTTCATTCAATTTGCGAATGTTGAGAAATCGTCGCGCAAACCCAAAAAACCCACAAAAATTGCTGTACGTGAATTCCAAATAAACTTCATTGAAAAAAGGACAAAATTTATTGTATTGGACTAAAAGTTAACAATTGGATGTATTTTTAATAATGTAGAAAATCGCCGCGAAAAACAAAAACAAAAAAGAAACATTAAGTCACATAAGAATCGCTAAAAATTCAGAAATCACAGATGACAAAATTTAGTACATTAGGCTAAAACAATGGAGCCGAAATTCTTTTAGGAATACGGAACAATCTGCATGGAACATGAAAAAACAAAAGAATTGGTAACATGAACTCGCTCAAATTTATTCCCCCAAACAACGCTAAACAGCCAAATCCAGCGATCCTACAACGCCAAAGTTAGTAAAATGGCTGGCGTAGCATAGTACCCATTGACTAGTTAAACGTGCCCCAACTATAGTTAAAGTTTCTCATCATATAAAGATGTGCTGTTTTACATTTTAAACTTTTGATCTAATTAATTTTTTTAAACTTGAAATTCAGAGCAGAATTTCTTTTTTAAAAAGGACCTGAAAGTTTGTAGACTTTCTGAAGCATTCACCTGATTTGTGTTCCAACAATGCATATTTAACATTTTATGTCCCAAATTATAAATTCAGGAAAATTTCACCTTCAAAAGCATTTTTTCTGGACTTTTGAAAATATCTGCACATAAAAAGTTAAATTATTCTTGTTTTCTGTCTTTTAAAAACATGGAAGTATTCTGACTATTCTTTCATTCTGAAACATTTTTACATAAATTTATACAACTTGTCATCAATCAGAACATAACTTTCTTTATGGAACAGCTGTTTGACGTGATTTTGATTAATATAACATCCTCCTTAATCCAGTTTTTCTATCTATAATGATTAGCTGTAACTAATTTTTTAACATCATCATAAAATGTACATCCTCAACCAATTTGTCTAATTTAATTACAATTTATGCATTTCTTATTTATTTATGTTGTGTTGAAAGATCTTTACAGAAGTCTGTTTTTCTGGATGTCTGAATAGCATTAAGAAACTATGATTTATTAATTCATTAGTTTGTTTTTGCAAATTTGTATTTAAAATGTGCTATGTTTTATGTAAGTTTTCAATTTGTACCACATTAATGAAAAATGAAAGAATGCTTTTTTTATGTCAGAAAACATTGAAAAATATCACTACTTAGTAATTTTTGGTCATACAAAAATGGAATTTTTAGTGTTTTACTTGTTAGAGCAGCCGTTCTTAAAACTTTAGTTATCACCAACCCTTTTTTAATTTCATGTGCCTTCATGGAGCCCAGAATTTAAGAATGAAATTACTGAGATTCATTAAAATATTGAGCGCTTGATAAATAAACGTATAGAGGTGCATAAACTTTTTTTAAAACTGTATTCTGAGTTTTCCTTTCTTTTTATGCTCAGATTTATAAATTGACTGTTTGGCAATGAATTAAAAATAAACTGCAATAGTTATGTGATTTCGTAACCCCCCAAAATTATTATTTTTAAATTAATGTAACTATTGCATTATTTAAATATTTTTCAATGGTCAATTTATAATTTAACTGCTGCCAAAACTGTCAAAGAATATTAAAATTACTTCAGTAGTTCTTGGGAAAAAGCTAGATTGATATTTGTTGTTTTACATATGATATTTAACCACTTCACCAGCGACAGGTATGGGGAAACAGTGCTTTTACCCCTGACTTATCTCGGGGCAGCTGGTGAAGTGGTTAAACAGTTGTTCTCCCCTTAGGTAGAATTTTGTAATCTAATTAAGCATAAAATGAGTTTACAACACTTTTTGACATTGAATATTTAGTTTTACATAATATTTTGTTGTTATTTTCTTTTTTTAAGGAGGCTTGTAAATATTTACAAAATTCTTCACTGCCTGATGAAGAAATTATTTTTAATATATATAAAGCAGCATCAGTATTTCATAATTATACTGGCCAAGTCATGTGCTTCAAT
Source organism: Maratus speciosus (assembly GCA_963932465.1). Lineage (NCBI taxonomy): Eukaryota > Metazoa > Arthropoda > Arachnida > Araneae > Salticidae > Maratus > Maratus speciosus. The sequence continues at coordinate 456,631,455 of OZ010796.1, read as the reverse complement.
TTAACAGAAGCTGGTGGTAAATATCTCGGAACAGATGGATGGGAGTTCCAGGTAAATTCTAACTCGTCACAGTAGATTATTTTTACTTCTTGAGATACTTTCCATCTATTATTACATTTGTTATTTTTTCTCAATTGTATATTCAATTATTTACATTCTCAGATATAAATGAAAATTTCCATAGTCTGCATAATATATGTCAAATATTTAATGAAGTGAGAACATTTCCATTGCAACAAATTAGCTGACATTGCATTACTGTTTATGTATTCAGAATTGGCATCAGTAGTATTGCTAGGTAGCATGCATCTGACATACATGGCCTGTCTGAAAAGTATCTGACCTTTGGCCTAAAAAAACTATATAAGTTACCTGATGAGGATGGAGCCCTTATCCCCTTCAAAATAGTCTTCTTGTACTTCCTCACACTTGCCCACCATTTCTTCTACTGCCAAAAACACTTCTGGGAGGTTTCTTTTGGAATGGTATTCAACTCTTCCATCGCATTCTGTATATCTCATCTGTACTGTCAAAACGGGATACTTTCAATGTTGCCTTCAATTTCTGAAACAATCAGAAGTCTCAAGAAGCCATGTCTGGTGAGTAATGGAGGCTGTCAAACAACTGAAATTCCATGTTTTGCCAAGATAGTGCGAATCAGGTATGATGAATGAGCCAGAGCATTGATGGATCTTGCAAATTGTTTCACTTTGAGAATCACCAAGCTTTGACAAAATTTGATGTTCAAACCTTTGCTCAACTCATTCAGTCATCTTGAGAGAAATCAAAATCCAACAAACATGTATGGCAGCACCTCACTGGAACTCGGGGAAAAATTCAAGCATGCACATTAAGCTGTCTCCTTCCAATGTCCACAGTGGTGCCACCTTAGAATCACTACTTCACATGGGAAAAATCAAGGTCAGATAGTTATCAGACAGACCTCGTATGCATCATAAAGTTTGACATTCTTGACTATATACTTACTCAGATTGTTTTGTCTTTTGAAAGTTATTTGTGTTGTTTAGTAATTTAAACATTTCATCTCAGTCAAAAAATGGAATTAACTCATGAGAATTTTTATGCAATGATTTACTACAATATTCGATGTGGATTATCTCCATAACAGTGCATCGATCAACTCACTTTGAATTTTGGTGGTGAAGCACCATCTAAAACCATTGTATATCACTGATATAGTCAATTTAATTGTGGCCGTCATTCGCTCAAGGACAAATTTAAAGAAGGTCATCCAAAATTGATTATTGTGCTAGAAACCATCAATGCTGTGCACAAACTGGTAAAGCAAGATCGTCATGTGACATACCATGAGATTCCAGCATCCCTTGGCATTAGTATGACAAGCCATGCACAAGATTTTAAAAGACCATTTAGCCGTGAAAAAGATTTGTGTGTGTTGGACTCAGCATAATTTGACAATCATTGTGCATCAAAAGCTGTGTATAACATCTACACAGGTGATGAATTTTAGATCCCTGTGTATGAGCCCAAAAGTAAGCTGCAATTAACTGTATACATATTAACTGTATACATTGCATGGGATATTTAAGCCAGTTACAGAACTATGGGAAAGTTTGTATTTTTTGTACAAAAGGATATGAAAAATATCGGAAATGTTTTTTACATTAATTACGCTGCAGCATTGAATTCAGGCGGAGCATCAAAATGTCTCCCTTTGAAATTTTGGGATTTTATTCTTATTAATGGTCTAGAAGTTCTACTCTCCCCCAGAAGCAAATTCACAAACACTCAACGTCACAGCGTTTTTGACACCAAGCTCTGTAGCCATGGGCTTTGGCGAGAAACCGAACTGCATGTATGCAGCATTCTGTTCTCGTCAGTTTTGCAGTAGTTGTTTATGTTTCGTCAAATGTTTTTATGTTATGGATACCCTTACAGAATTTAAGGAGGTTTTTTTCCCCCATATTAAGTCAATGTATCCAAATAGTATTATTGATAATACTAACTTGAATTTTGATTCCGTTATAATAAGGTTACCACTACAAAATAAAGATGAAGCGGAAAAATTCAAGCTACATCTTTGTAGCGTTATGAAGATGGAATGGATTGTCAAAATTGTTTAATGATAAGGCTTTTTTATTATTTACTAATATATGACTGCCCCCTTCTCTTCATGTGGTACTTATTTGATTTAATTTCTTCAGAAAAAATTGTGGTATAAAATGTGTTTGACATTTAAAAACTGGAAGGTTGGCAGATATGAATTAATAACTTTTAAGTCCATTCTCAAATCCACTGGAACTAATTTCTGACACATTTTGAAATTATCTTTTGTTCAAAAACACATGAAATTGACAGAAAATACTATTAAAGTCTGCATTTTAAATGAATTTCTGGATGTGACAGCATAGGAAAGAAGAAAAACCTGTCATCCCATGACAAAAATCACTTGTAAATGAAATGAGTTAACAAATGAAAAATGATATTCGATTCTAAATTTCTATTTTTGGATTTATTTATGAATCTATTTTTTTATCGACTTTCTCTATTTTAAAGAATTTAATTGCTATTTCTGATACCTTGCTTTAATAGGTAGCAAATAAATAGTAATTACGCCTTCCAGTTATATTTTTTAGGTTAAAAGCATGTCAGGAAGTTTTGTTTTTGTTGAGCAGGGAATTTAAGAAGAGCTTTAAGGCTGTTCTAAATTCCATAAGGGCAACTTTATGACATAAGTTTTAATTTATTTTTGTTCGGAAATGCATGAAACTAGCAGGTGTCAAAAATATAACTGTTCAGAAACTATGTAATCAAACTGTTTTTTCACAAACACGATAGATCTTTCAGAAAATATTGTCAAAGTTAACGTTTTGAACCGAAGTTCATGAAGAAAGCAGAAAAACCAGTTAGTGAAGGGAGAAAAACGTCTTTGGCACGTGATCAAAATCACGTATGATTCAATGAGTAATTTATTTATCAAAAAATGAAAATCACAGTTCGATTCCAAATCACTGCCATAGTCAGGCCTTCCAATTTTATATCTTTCCATTAAAAAATGAATTTGTAAATGTGTCAAAACGTTTTGCACTTGTTGAGTAGAGCAGAGAAGCCTTAAGCTAAGTATAGACATTTTTCTTAATAAGATTATATAGAGTTTTTCTAAATCTCAATGAATAACTGGTAGACAAAATTACTTTCTTTTGTCAGTGGGTTAAACAAATATTTTATAAATTCATTAAAGTATGAAAGTGAGGGACATAAATCAAGCTAAATAACTGTGCTAAAGATAATTTCTTCAGTTACATAAATAATACGTCGTTTCAACTCTACCATAAATCTCTTCAAATGTATTTAACCTTGAAAATCCTTCGATAAAGATAATGACTTGTTGAGTGACTGCATTAAGACTCATAGACTACATTAAACTGATTTATTATTATTATTATGATATTATTATTACAATTATTATTACTGATTTATTATCTTATAATGTAAACATTTTTTCCATTCTCAACATGTAGTTTATCCAGAGAAGAGGCATGTAAAATGCTCTCTCTTTTACAATTTAAACAATGTGAATTAAATAGCTTAAAGTGTTACCGCTGCTTATTCATTTGATATAACAAGTATTCTACAATCTTTTTTGTCAAAGGAGGTTATAAAGAGTGGTTGATTAAAATGAAGATAACTAATATATATGGGATCAAAACAAAGTGTGGATTTACACCGAAATGGATAAGTATCCTGAAGAAGGGTAAGTCCCAATTTACAATTTATCACTTACTCATGCCTGATTAACAGGATTCAAAATCCTATCAAGATTATGATTACTGATCACTGAATAAAAATAAATAAATTAAATAGCCTCCACTGAAATCTGAAATATCAGATATTTGATAAATAAACTTTTAAACTTTCAAAAAGAAAAGTTGGAAGAACTTTTTACGGTAACACATAAGTAATGAAAAGTTAAGAAAATGGCAGCTTCTAAAGATAATTTAGCTATTGAAAAACTCACAGCTATGAACTATTCGGTATGGAAATTTAAGGCAGAAATGATGTTAACTAAAGAAGACTTATTTCATGTAATAACGGAAGAACCGCCTAATCCAATTATGGACGTTTGGTCCAAAAGGGATAAGAAAGCCCGGGCACTAATTAATCTAACAATTGATGATAATCAAATTACTCATGTTAAAAATTTACAGACAGCCAGACAAACTTGGCAAGCTTTGCGTGAAATCCATGAGTGACATAATTTGTCTAGCAAACTTTATTAAGAAAACTTTACGGGATTAAATTAGCAGAAGGTGGCAATGTTGTTAATCATATTACAAAAATAATGGAATTATTAGACAAATTAGCGACCATAGGAGAAGTTATAAATGATAACCACATTTCTGCACTGTTATTATGCTCCCTACCCCAATCTTATGATACTCTCATTACTGCCCTTGAATCGAGAGAAGAAAATCAACTTATACCGTCATTTATTAAGTCCAAACTTATTGACGAATATAACCGACGATATGATAATGATGAGAGAACAGAAAATCCTGCCAGAGCATTTAAAACACAGAAAAATTACAACAACAAAACAAGTAATAAATACTGCTCCAATTGTCGGATGAGAAACCATTATACCCAGGAATGTTGGCATAACAAAGCCAAAACACAAAATACACCACAAAATCAACACATTAGACCAAACAAAAAACATTACTCTACATCACTAGTTTTTCAAAAGAGAGAAAACAATTTTAGAAGTGAACAAACACCGGAATCAAACCGTAGATACAGTCACTCTGAAAATGAAAACAATACATGGAGGGTGAGCGAAAATAAAAATTACACCTTTATAACGCAAGGAATGGAAAACAAAACATTTATGGTAGACAGTGGCAGCTCAAGCCATATTGTATGTTCAGAATCAATGTTTACAGAAATAAAATCATGCAAAAAAAACAAATGTAACCATCGCAAACGGAAAAAAACTTATCAGTTACGGGTCAGGTAACGTAAATATAAACACGCGAACATCAGACAACAAAGTTCTTGAAATAACACTTAAAGATGTATTACTAGTACCTGAAATCGAAACAAATTTATTATCAGTTAGCAAAGCAACTCAAAATGGATGTGAAATTATATTTAGAAATGATAGATGTATGTTCAAACTTAACAGAGAAATATGCTCAGAAGCGCAAAAAGTAAATAACCTATACGAAGTTCAGTTAGCATTCAAAAACTATGCAAACGTAGCACAAAGCTGCAACAACAAAAATTACCTAGAATTATGGCATCGTAGGTTAGGACATAGAAATCTAACATCAATTAAAGAAATTACGCAAAAGGAATTAGCTAGAGGAATCCAAATAAACAACTGTAAGCATAACATAGGTTGCGAACCGTGCATTAAGGCAAAATTAACTGATGAACCCTATCCAAAAATTGCAGAGTATAGAGCAACTAAAAGACTCCAGCTCATTCACTCTGACGTGTGCGGATCTTTTCAAACACCGACAATAGGGGGGAAATCATACTTTTTGACTTTTATTGATGACTACTCATGATTTACGATCATATACCTATTGTCTAGAAAAAGTGAAGTTTACGAAAAACTTAAAGAATTCATCGTGTTAATTAGCAACAAATTTGGAGAAAAACCGAAAGCAATTAGAACAGATAACAGAAGGGAATTCACATCTGATGAAATAGAAAATTACCTCAGGGCTAATGGGATAAAACATCAACACACAGTCCCATATTGTGCAAGCCAGAACGGTGCGGCAGACAGGAAAAATAGATCATTAGTTGAAATGGCAAGGACAATGTTAAGTGAATCAAATTTACCATTAATATTCTGGGGGGAAGCAATTTGCACAGCAAATCATTTGCAAAACAGACTACCGACAAAAGCAAATGAAAAAACACCATACGAGTTATGGACAAACAGACAGCCAAACTTAAGTTACGTTAGGGTATTTGGCTGCAAAGCCTTCGCATATATCAGTAAAGCCAGAAGACAAAAATTAGATGATAAAGCTATAGAGGGAATTTTCGTCGGATATGATAATGAATCCAAAGGATACAGAATATATGTAGGAGGAAATGAAATAAAGATCGCGAGAACCGTTAAATTTCTCGAAAACAAATTTAAATATAGAAACGAGAAAGTAGGAAACAAACCAAAACAAGATGAAAATCGGGTTAATGAAAACTTTGTAGAAATAGAAATTTCAAATAGCAATGAGACACCATCCAAGTCCAATCAACCAGTAGCAGAACCTAGACGATCAGAAAGAATTAATAAAGGTGTACCTCCTGATACGTTAATATACATGGTTAAGAACGAAAATGCTACTGAACCAAAAAATTATGAGGAAATCGAAAACATGGAAAATTTTAAGGATAAACAAAATTGGATAGATGCGATGAAAAGCGAAATGAACTCCCTTATGAAAAATAAAACTTGGTCAATTGTAGAACCTCCACCAAATAGGAGAATAATAGGTTGCAAATAGACCTACAAACTAAAACGCGACAACACAGGAAAAATCCAAAAATATAAAGCACGTTTAGTTGCAAAAGAATATTCACAAAAATTCGGGGAGGATTATGATGAAACTTATGTACCAGTCGTGTCATATACAACAATAAGAGCACTATTAATAGCAGCATTGCATCAAAATTTAAATGTAAAACATATTGATATTAACACCGCATTCTTACATGGAGAGCTTGAGGAGGAGATATATATGTCACAACCAAAAGATTTCGCTGAACCAAATGAGGAAAATAAAGTATGCAGGCTAAACAAAGCCATATACGGACTTAAACAAGCCGCGAGAACGTGGCATAATAAAATTACAGAAACACTAAAAAAGATGAATTTCAGTCAGAGCAAATTTGACTCATGCCTTTTTACGTGAAAAAGGGGTGATAACACAACATACATAATAACATATGTAGACGACATTTTAATTGCCGGAAAAGACAAAATAATAGAGGAAGTAATCACGAGCTTAAATAAAGAATACGAGCTAAAGACTTTAGGTGACATCAGTAACTACCTATCTATGAACATTAAAAAAGTAAATAAAAGCTACATGATAAATCAAACTCAGAAAATAGAGGAATTAATCAATAAATTTAATTTGCAAGACGCAAAACCATGTAACACACCCATGGAAACAAATTACACACGCTTTAATGATGAGGATAACATTTTACCAAACACATATTACAGACAAGCCATAAGAGCACTTCTATATCTAGCAACTATAAGCAGACCTGACATCTGTGCAGCAGTAAACATTCTTAGCAGAAGAAATGAATCACCAAGAATGAAAGACTGGAATGCAGTAAAAAGAGTGATAAGATATTTAAAGACTACAAAAAATTATAGTCTAGTTCTAAGCAGAGAAAAGAAGCCTATACTTGAAGTTTATGCTGATGCAGATTGGGGAGGAGATGTAGATTCACGAAAATCAACAAGTGGGAACCTATATCTGTTAGGGGGAAATCCCATCATTGGCAGAGGCCGAGTATGTGTCAGCAGCAAATGCAGCAATTGAAATAAAGTGGCTAGTCAATCTATTGGAAGAATTAAACGTAAAGCAAACCTTACCTATAGACCTATATGAAGACAACCAGTCCACGATCAAGATGCTAGAATTAGAAAAGCACTCAAGTAAGACTAAACATATTGAAATTAGGTTCCACCAAATAAAACAACTAAAGCAAGAAGGGATTATCAACCTAAAGTACTGCCCAACTAAATTGATGATAGCTGACCTGTTTACGAAACCAGTTCCCAAACCTGTTTTTCAAACCCATAGAAGGAACTTAAATTTGTGTGACAATGAAACTTCAGAAATTAAGGAGGAGTTGATGGACATAAATCAAGCTAAATAACTGTGCTACAGATAATTTCTTCAGTTACATAAATAATACGTCATTTCAACTCAGCCATAAATCTCTTCAAATGTATTTAACCTTGAAAATCCTTTGATAAAGATAATGACTTGTTGAGTGACTGCATTAAGACTCATAGACTACATTAAACTGATTTATTATTATTATTATGATATTATTACTGATTTATTATCTTATAATGTAAACATTTTTTCCATTCTCAATATGTAGTTTATCCAGAGAAGAGGCATGTAAAATGCTCTCTCTTTTACAATTTAAACAATGTGAATTAAATAGCTTAAAGTATTACTGCTGCTTAGTGATCTGCTAAGTGAATCCGCATTTTATTCGTTTTCTGATTTGTCTATAAGTAATCTGTATTTCCCAGACTTTCAACAGAGATGGATACTTCTGTTGCCACTATGACAAAAAAGTAATAAAAGCTACAAAAAAAAAAATTAATAACTCAGAAACAAATTGAGATACAGCTTTCAAACATATTGCATTTAAAAGTACATTTTTTTCTCTATACGATGGCATAAAAAGTAATATTGTGGGATGTTTAGGAATGAAATTTCATTTAAAAGGGGTTGTCAGATTTCTTGGAAAAGTCTTTTCCCAAACAGTCAATGAAATGCTTGGATAATACGTAGGTTTCAGGTGGATAATACGTAAGCTTCAGGAAATCTGACGAGTCGCAGGCGATTTTTGTCGCTTGCAATTTTTACGTGTAATAACACTATTAATGTTTAATTCATGGCGTACGTAATGTATGATCAACTTTGTGCGATTTTTTGTGTCTTAAATTTTAGTCTTTGAAAAAATCATTTTCCAAATGGTCGTTGTAATTTGTTAAATTGCTTTTTTATTTATTTTATTGTTATCATTTAAAGAAAGGCCAAAGTTGCAGAGTGGATCTATAAAAAGATTAAGTATTTCACTTGTTCACAATATACTATACATGCATATATTCCGAAAATGCATTATTCAGGAGATAACTGTTTTGTATTTAGTATGCTGATACTAGAGGGCAGCACGACACTTATAAAACTCCATAAATAAATAGTTTAGGAAGAAGAAAGATCATACTTATAGAACATATATCTATAAGATTAAATACTTCCTTTGTTTATAATGCATATATAACTATTCAGACGATGAAATAAGCATTTATTATTTCACCTGGTATTCTTGTAAGTATTCCATAAACAAAAATGTCAAATGTACGAAATAACGAATATCGAAATTAGCTTCAGACTTGCATGCACGTCAAAGTTCATTTACTCGCCAAAGCCTTTGGCTACAGAACTTGGCGTAAAAAGCACTGTGACGTTGAGTGATTGTGAATTTGCCCCCCGGAACTTCAAAGTGTCCCTTCCAGAGAAAAGTGTCTGAATTCAATATTACTTTTGACCTCAATTACAACTTGTGAACGCCCAGTTTACAGAAATTTCATGGTGACAATAAGAGATTTGCATATGGAAGAAGGTCAAGGGTGACATTCTGTCTTTAACAATGAGAAATCGAAAGTGTCAGTTGAAGCTAATCCACATAGCAAATTCCAAAAGCTTACCGCTGAACTTGGTGAATGCTCTAAAAGTGTTTTGAACCACCTAAAATAAATTGGATGAAAAGTAAAATAACAGAAACTATTATTTTTTTACACAACCTAATACTTTAATAAAAAAGTGCTAATCCATCACAAATAAAATTGTTACTAACATTTAACATCCTTAAAGTCGACCAGATATCAGAAGCAACTATTGAGGCCAAATATGGTATCAAAAGGGCAAAAAATTTGAAACAGGGAAACCCAGAAGGCAGGATTTTGTTATAGATTATTATCATTTTGACATCTTTTACTATATGTATAACATAAATAAGTATATGTACTTACAGCAAAATTTGTAAAAGAAGATCCTGCCTATAACGGAATGCTGTCTCAAATGGAAATTTTCCATAGTCCTATCAAAAAGAATACCATACAATTTCGCCTGCTAACAGGAAAACCTGTTTAATACAGTATTTTTCACCACCCTTTATGATTTCATCTTGACAGGTCTCTACTATATATATAACCTGCAGAGAAATTCTGGACCCCTCCTAAAAAAATTCCTGGCTATGCCACTGTCTCCAGTCTTTATTAAGCTGCATCTTCATCAAAATTTAATACGTTAAGATTTGAGTTACTTTGTTGTGAGGTTTCTTCATAGCAGAAGAGGATGAAAAAAGTCTAAAACAGACTTTCAAAATTGTTGCTGTTACATAGACTATATTTTGTTTAAATAACATTTTTTTAAATCTAACACTTTCATGAGAAATTAAGCATGTTGCCAGCCTATGTTTATTTTGCACAACAAAGTGTTATTCATTCCAAACTGTCTTAAAATGATCAGTTTTTGTCTGATATTTTTCATTTGTATTTCATAATTTCTCCTGTCATTATGGTTACTTAAAAAATATTTTTGCATTAAAAGTTTGTTTTAAAACAATAAAAAATTTGCAATATCAATTACATGTATTTTGAATTTGATATCATTAGAAATAAAACTAACACACATTGATGAGCCCAACTAAATGAAACCCAACTAAACGACTTTAACTAAACTACCCAACTAAATGAAATTGTTATTTGCAATATCAATTACATGTATTTTGAATTTGATATCATTAGAAATAAAACTAACACACATTGATGACCCCAACTAAACGACCCCAACTAAACTACCCAACTAAATGAAATTGTTATAAGATTGTTGTACTGTTTCACACTAGGCTAGATGACTAGACTAAATAATGAAACATCAATTAAATTTTTATTCGCACAAGGCAAGAATTTGCAATCAACCACTAAGTGAGTGAAGGAATAGAAATTACTCTCCAACCGTACTTCACCAATTTTCATGCATATCTCAAAATTTTATAAATATAGATCAATGATTGTGTATGTTGGGCCACACAGAAAAGGTTGGCACAGGTTGAATACAATTGATTTATACTAGCATTTTAGATATGATTTCTGCCCAGATATTTTATTTAACATTCTATTTTCTTTTAGTTTTTCCAGCCCAGGTGGGGCTTGTTGTGTCTAAGCCATATGGTAGGCCTCCCCACCTGGCTGACCCTGTCTTTCTAGCCCTGGCTAGCGCTTGTAGAGCTAAAGCCATTTGGTAAGTCTCCCTGCCTAGCCCAATCCTGTCTTTCTAGCCTAAACAAGAAATGGCTGTAAATAATAACAGCACACCCAATTATTGATACATAGCTTTAATTTATCTTCCTACAAAGTTATTGCAAAAGCTAATTCTCTCTCCAAAACCTGCCTAACTGATTCACTTTATTCATATTACATTTTTGTCTGCTTATCATAATACAAGATTCCAATGTGGGATATAATGTAAAATCACATTATCCATATTTAGTAGATTTGTTTCTATTTAAAGAATCACTCTCAGTATTAGAAGGGACATTTATTTTTATCTATAAATTTGAAAATATGCATTTGTTTTGTGTACTGTTTTTAGGAATGTACTGAGATGGTTCAATCGCTTTGTCAAACTGGAGTTACTGATATGTTTGAACCTAAGGAATGGAATTACCCAGCATATCAAGAAAAATGTTTAAATAAATATGGTACAAGACCAATTATGTATAAAACTCTTTGGCTGTATGGTGGGGATGAGTTGGAATCTTCTAGCAACATAGTGTTCACGTAAGTAAAATTCATTTTATTATTTACTTTCTTTTCCTGTAAATTTTATTGAATGCCAGTTTGTCCTGTAAGTTTTATTGAATGCTAGTTTGATGCAATCCCTTTTTTTCTCCTTGGCATGCTTCCTAGTTTAGAAATAAGTGTAAAAAATTGTAAATTTTGCTTATTTTTCACATTTGATAATGCTTATTTAAAATGATTTAAATTTGAGTTTATGAAATTGTGTGAAGTAAAGGGTGCGTAATTGTGCCCAGTGTTTCAGCTATAATCACAGCAATAAATGTGAAAAGATCTTTTAAAATGTAAAACATAATCAGGAGATTTCACTTATTTACTAAAGTATTTTGATAAAACATTTGTCAAAATATCCTTCATTAAATCGCAATATGACCCAAGCCAGTTAGGAGGATAATATATTATTTCTCATTATTTGTCAATAGTTATGATATTATATAGTAAAACATGTGAAAACAGAACTTGTGTATAACCGATTTCTTCCTCAAAGGAAAAAGTTTCATTGTCCTAGTGAATGAAACATAAACTTATACCAGCCAAAATGAAAATCTGCCTAAAATGATTTTTGTTTACTAGCCCTCTGTCTGTGATTCCATCCATCCATCCATCCATTGTTATGAATAATTTTTAACATTTATTTGGCAAGTGAAAATGAAACATAGCATGACATTAGGAACAGTTATGGAATGCATATTCATAAGCATACTGGAATTCTAGCATTTTGCTTTTTTTTTTTCTCATTTTTAGCTTTCTTGAAATTAACATATGTTAGAGATACTAAAGATTTATAATTAGCCATCTATCAGAATTTTCTTTCACTAAAAAATGCAGCAAATAATGATATTTTTCTTTTTACCGAATTAAAAACATATCTTCAATTAGAGGACAGTCATCATTTTCTTAAAAAACAATATTTATTGTCTATTATGTAATATTTTATAATATTTAGACACATTGTGAATAGGGCAAAAACATGAGAGTATACTGTTAAAAATATCGTGAAAAACTACCTCTGCTTTTAAAGGCTATCTATTTTCTGACCAATGAGAACGATCCATAGTCATTTATGTAGCGTTCTCATTGGTCAGAAAAGATAGCCTTTATAAACAGAGGTAATTTTTCACGATATTTTTAACAGTGTAGTAGAGGTCTTCTTACATTTTGTAGTAACAGAATATTTTCCAAATTTGTGTCAGATATTTATAAAAAATTGTATGACTTAAACTAATTAAAAATGAATGCATATTTATTTCAATTAAAAATGACACAAATAATGATTTTATACAATTATATTGTTTATTTATTATTGCTGTATATGTTTCTGCTTTCACATTGCAGTGTAAAATAATACTTTGTCATGCAATATTATATCATAAAAAAGTCATTGGCTGTTTTCTTGTGCCTCATATAATTTCCAATATACATGCATTAACTCCTTAATTTTTTTTCTAAGAAGTGCTGTAAGCAATCTCATAAATCTCATGGACACTACTACATCTAGGCATTTTTTTAATTACTATAGCTGTCAACATAACATTAAAAAATTAAGGAGGAAAGAAAGGACTTCTCTGGATAACCTGCAAAATCAACTTTAATACAAATACAGAAATATCACAATGATGATAAGGAACAAAGTGTTTAAAACATTATAGACTATTTTAAATTCATTTTTATTTTAGTATTGCTAAGTTATGAGAAATAATATCAGATAAAAATCAGTCATTAACCGACTCATGAAAAGAAGATACACATTAAGGAACATGGCAAATCACTGCACCATTTGCAAAATGGTATCTATTATCCTGTGTTCTCCTTAAATTAGTAATTTCTTAATCTATTTTTCTAATTTGTGGATGAAATTTCAATAAACCATGAAACCAACTATCACCAGCTTTATTTGCATGAACCAACAATTAGCATATTATTATTTGAGGTGTTCAAAAAACATTTATTTTTTGTATTCCAAATCTTTATTTGAATTTGTTAGTTGAATAAAATGTATTCTTACTGCTGGGGTTAAGATTGTTAGTAGTCCAAGTTTTCAGACAGAAGAATTTCTCTTTTTACTATTTATTAAATTATAAATAATAAGTATTGAATTGTCTGCATTTTTCTATTTTCTTCAACAATTGCTTATTTCATGTCTCCCCCATAATATTTAAAAAATATCTTTGCTTACTCTTCTACAACTATGTTCAAATTTTATATGTTCTTAAGTGACGGAATCATTCTTATAACTTTATATTAATTTGTTGTACAATTTTATCCATACCAGTTTATTTGAAAATATTGAATTTAATCTGAATCAGACTTTATTTTTATAATATAAAAAATAGTTAATATTATGTATGCTTATACATTCAAAATAATCATTTATATTTGGAGTTACAAATACTTAACTGAAATAACATAAAATGGTTGAGCCATTATTGCCTAATTGTTGTCCCATGTTGATCCAGAATAACAAATGTTCACCTTTCCATACCAATGGCCAGCAAACTTTTTACCAACAAAGACCCAACAATTGTCCAAATATTAGCTGTTCAGATATGCTCCAAATTAGAGGGGCATCTGTTTGGCTTATTGTTAGCATATCAACCCTACCATTTTCCTAATAGTTTCTCCAAAAGGCCAATGGTGGACTAGCAATCTGCACCATTTTATGAAGTCTTATTGAGAAAATGTAAACTACTTGAAAATGTAAGTAACCAGTAACTGAATAAGAAAATTTAGTAAATAATTACACTGTTTTTAGATGGCAACTGGGATTATTACACTAGTGGAAATAATCCCTTCTTCCTGACTAAAAGTAACTGAATGTTGCAATATGAGTAAGAATTTTTATGCTCATTTTGGTTTTCAAAAATAAGTTTGAAAACTAAACATAAATTCAGTACTCTTCCATTCTGGTCAATTACTAATACAGTTGACTTCGCAGTAATCCAGTAATTGACTAGTCCCTAATAACTATTTAAATCATTATTTTTTAAAGAAAATTTATTTGCATAAAACAAACATAAATGAAGAAGACATGCTTCAGTAATTCAGCCAGAGAAATTAAATTGAATGATATATAAAAAAAAATATGGACATAGCATGATTTTTTCTTTAATAGTAGCAGCTTCTTTTTTGAAGATTTGTGGAATGCTTTGTAATTATTCCCTTTTCATATCTGTCAGAGTGTTAGGTGCATTCATAACTTGTAATAAAGCATTTGATAGGATATGATGTACATATTCTACCAACTAAAATTAATGTATATATGCATTGCTTTTTGTTTTCTATAAATTTATGTGTCAGTGGTCCATTACTTGTGCACTCACCGTATAAGAGTAATATTTGAAAACAAAAAAATGGCCATTGCCTTCTAAATATATGATTTCAAAATTTTTAAAATGGCCATCATTTACCAAACTTTTTACTGAAAGAAATTTGTGAAAAATTTATTTTATAAAATCTCGACTGCACCCTCCCATGACCTCAAAATTTAAGCCCTCCAGTCAATTTTAGCAATTTTGATTTTCTTTTCTACTTCCAAAAATATGCCTTCTTCCAATTTTTTTTTTTTTTTTTACAAAAAATTGACTTAAAAAATCCAGGGGTGAGAATCTTCCACATTTCATTGGATTTCCCATTTTTAAACAATTTCAACAAAATCCCCCCCTCCCCCCCTCCTTCCTCTTATGTGGCTTTAAAGCAAAACAGTATTACTGTCTGTGGGGAGTAACCCCGAGAACAGAGAAAGACAGATCTGATTTTTAAGCAAACATAAGGCTAGTGATGAAAAGTCACAAGATTCAATTACAGTGTATCAAACCAAAAGCGGTAACCCTGATTTATAATTATCCTAAAAGATAACTTAATTTAATATAAAATTTGAATTTAAATCCATCCAGCAAAATTGTTAGCTTGCATAAACGAAATTACAATGTACACATTAGAATGTCAAGTGCAAGTATCGGAAAAGTTTATGATAAGGAGCAGAAAGATTTTATATGATGGGGGGCTGGTTTGCTTGTTAAAAATCACCACATAATATATAAACTGAAACAGTTCACTTAAATAGTACAGAACTTTTGTTAAACCAAAAAAATGTATGCTGAAGATGTTATTGCTGGAAAAGATTAATTAATGTTTATGTTTTTGAAATGGTCAATACTATAAGCAGCTTCTCTGAAGTAAAATTAATTTGTGCAGATGAAAAAAGTTCAGTTTATGAAAAGCTTGGGTATGTATGTATGACAGTGACAAGAGAACTTCATAAACATCTCGTAAAAGTCTAGTTGATTTTATTTTTCAAATAAAAATAAAAAGTCAGATGAAATAAATATATGATATTTAACAGCATTAAGTAAAATAGAATTCAACAAGTAATACAGAAACAACTTTATGGCGTTAGTTAAGCAAAACAATAAAGTCTTTTTATCATGATGCAGAAACGCAAATTATACTAGTTTCAATAAATATATACATAGGTAAAACTTCCAGATATACAAATAAATACAATTTATTATTGATACATTCATTTTATGGAGAACTTATATGAATAATTTAATGGGGAAGAACTAGTTTCACCCAATCTCTTTATATTTCCGAACACCTTTAAGAATGCATTAAAAAGCCAATAAACCATCACACTACAAATCTTAAACAGGAAGGTAAATAGGCAATGTGACGAACCCACCTCTATTCTGCAAGCTTCCATTCACATCATGTACGATAGCGATTCGCTAAATTGAAATAATAATTGAATGTATCGTAAGATAAGATGTTGCCATCTAATGATGGAAGAAAAACATTTTACCACTTTATTGTGAGTCATAGTGATGTTATGCGATGTTGATAACGTGCTTTGATAATACGAAGAAAAATGGAAGTCAAATTTAATAAGCTATTGTAAAGGATGTGAAAACTACATAATTCTATGTTACTACATATGAGGAAAGTGGGATAAAAAGGTAAGTATTTAATATATTTTAATGCAAATATAAATACTTTAAATAAAAATTTGCTTGAATGTAAATAAAATATGGAGAACTGAAACTGAGCAGTGGATAATGATACTGCTGAGGCAAGGAGAATAAAACAGGGGAAATATGTTATTCCTAACAACGCCCCCCCCCCCCCCCCCTGCATCTAGTTGTCTCAGCACTAAGCATAACCAAGAGTCCTCTGTTAAAATGAACAGAACATAAGGCTTAGACCAAGGATTTAAAAAGAAACGAAAAAAAAAATTAAAAATATTCTTAACAACTTTAGCTATCAAACTAGACTTTTCTTATTTTTTCAAAAACAGCACAATGAAAATTCCCTTAACAAAACTAACATATAATATAACAAGAAAAATATCCTTTCTTTTGGGCAACAAACTACTAATAACCAGGTTCATTCAATCTTCATGAGCAGCATTAAATTTAACATAAAAAGAATGAAAGCAAAAAACTTAATGGTCTGACTTTAAACTAATAGGAAAACTCTATTACAGGAAAACTATAAAACAATTTTCCTTAAATCATTTTAAAAAACACTTAACATAAACCTTAAACATAATTGTGTCGGTCAGTAATACCCTTATGTTAACACAGGGGTGTTAAATAACCCTTAGAATTATGAATGAAAAAAATCACTTATTGGCTATAATTTTTAAGCATTTAGATTAATGCAGGAAGGAATGCATATGGCAAAAGAAGACTTTCTTTTTATGTATTCATTTTAACAGCCAAAAAAATATACATCTGCATTGATGGCTGAAAGAAGCTGGTAAGCTGTAGAAAGTAATTACATATCATCTCCTCAGAGTAACAGTAGGACATCTAGTGATAATCAAAAATGAGATGTCTGACTTACTGCTATGAAAAACTGTGTCTGCATCTAGTAGAACAGTAGGGAATTTTTATAAAACACATCTGAGATATAGTATTAAACATGACTTTGTGTTTCAGAGGTTATTCTTCTAGATGCAAACACAGTTTCTCATAGCAGCAAGTCAGACATCTCATTTTTTATTGCTAGATGTCCTACTGTTGCTCTGAGGCAATGATATATTAACCACAAAAGAGATAAAGAAATCATTTCTTTTTAACTAAAAGGAAGTTTTAATTATATCTGTAAAAGAGGGATTCCATTTTTAATTAGAAGATAATTATTGGTATATGACGATTAGATAACTGCATCATCTTGGAGAGGGAAAAGGGAGAGAAACAGAAATTTGGGGGGAGAAGATGTAATGTAGGTGATAGATTACTTACTCCGTGTTATTATGGATTAACAAATAGATGAGAAAAAAATTAATTTAAAGAGTTTTTAAGGTGAAATTATGCGTGTTAGATACCAGTGAGGAGCAAAGGAATAAAAATTGGTAATTTCAAAGGTGCAGAATTGGATGGATGATTATCTATTGTTGGAATAAATTAACAAATTGAGCAGAAGGATAAAAAAATGAAGATTTTTTAAGATTTAAAATTTCGTGTACTGTGCGTTTAAATTTTGTGTACTTTGTGTGTGTTTTAAATTTTGTGTTGTGGGATAATTGGAAGAAGCAAAATTTAAGTGAGGGGCGATTTATATGACACTTTTGTAGCAAAAATCTGCCAAAATGCAGAAAATTCTCCCCTCTTTATTTACCTTTTTACTTCTAAATTAATAATACAAACTATTTTGTTGAATGAATTTATCTTTAAACCTTGATTATAAGCCATTCCTCAAAATTAAAATTGTTTTTGCTTTTGAAAAGGGCAGGCTTATAATTAGGATTTTATGGTAATTATAATTTTGTAGTATCTTTGTGACATGTTTTAATTTGATTGATTAGTTTTTGTCAAGTGGCATTGTTCAAAAATGAAAAATGTATTTTCATCTTAACTAATATTAATATTTATGATGTGATATTTGGGATATCTACTGTTAGCTAAACAGCTACATTTGAGAAGAAAAAAGCAAAATTGTCTCAAAGCCCATGCTTATCCGTCTATGCCATTTTATATTACCCAAATAAATGACTCTTATGAAATAGTTTAATTTAACATATAATATGTTATAAACAGTAATAGAAATTGGAAAATAAAAGTTAGGCTTCAAATCATGCCTACTATAAATAAATATCTTAGGCGTTAAATTACAATTGTTAGTTCCAATTTCTAAAATTCCTTTTTAACATAAGTGTATATTATATTAATATATATTGTATGTTTCTTTTTTGAAAAGCACAAATATTTTGTTTTTATTGAAAATTATTGAAGTTCTTAATCTCTAAGATTGTAATAATTGAAGCAACTGTAAAACTGATGTAAAGCATTTTTAATCATTATTATATATAAAAATTAATAGTAAATACACTTAATCTTGTAAAACAAAATTAAAAATTGATAACTTCAGAGGGAATCAGAAACAAAATTTTATCCAATGTTGGTAATTCAATTGTATTTCATTTAAAAAAAAAACCATATAATGCATTCATATTTGAATCCGTTAACATGAAATCGAAAGGTGCAGTATTTTTGTGTGTGTGTTAACTGTTAAAATAATAGTTAATAAAAATGTTAACAAAAAAAAGTTAGGTGTCAAATTTTACGATTGAGACTAATATTGTAGTCGTCAAATGCAATAATTTAGTTGCATTTGATGACTAACAACTGCTAATTTTGAGCACTGGTTATAAAACTTATTTTGTTATTCTCTTTATCTCATAGAAATGGTTTACTGGATCCATGGTATGGTGGTGGTATTTTGAAATCCATCTCTGATACAGTTGTTGCAATAGTAATGGAAGATGCCGCTCACCACTTAGATCTGAGAAGCTCTAACCCTTCTGATCCTCCTTCAGTTGTTGATGCCAGGCAACTTATTATAAAATATATCTGGCAATTTATAACTGAAGCAAGAGTCAAGCAAGCAAGATATTCTGTTGTTAGGGCTACTCATAAAGTCTTTCTAGCTACACATTCATGACACATTTATGGCTCATTAGCATATTCATAAATTCATTTATATTCTTACATGCTCAAAATTTGCCAGTATTCTTATTTAAAAACTAAAAAATTGAATAGTGTTTCTCATTTTCCTATAAATATAAAGGATATTTCAGAAAATGGTGTCTGGCCTTTAAAATTAATTTTTAAGATGCAATAGTAAGGGAAAAGTCATCAGGAGAGTGCAATTTATTTTAAGAATAGTATATTTAAAATTGAGACATTTACTCAAACAATAAAGACAACAATTTAAAAACTGCAAAATATACGTTTTAGACTTTAAACAAATCCCTTATACGAACATAGACCATTTTTCCTTTGTGATTTCATTTTGTGGTTTAAATTTTAAAATTTTGTTTGTTGATGTTTTACATTTTTTTCCTATATGTTTATTTGATTAAATGTCCTGTTAATTTAAGCCATTCAATTAGACATAATTATATTTAAATGTTTTAAAATTATTAATTTATCAAAAAATAAAAAATTGTTTGATTCCAAATTATTTTACTTTTAAAAATGACTCCATGAATGTGTCAGAAAGTTTCATGTTGTTAAGCAGCAAATTATTATTATTATTATTTTGTTTGTTTTGAGAAATAAGATATAAATTTTAAAGAAAGAAAATAAAATGTTTCTGTTATTCTTTTATTAATAGGCTTTATTATTTGTGAAAAAGTGCAATTATCATAAAAATTAATTATGCATA
The DNA here is from genome assembly GCA_963932465.1 of Maratus speciosus. Taxonomy (NCBI): domain Eukaryota; kingdom Metazoa; phylum Arthropoda; class Arachnida; order Araneae; family Salticidae; genus Maratus; species Maratus speciosus. The sequence continues at coordinate 456,611,159 of OZ010796.1, read as the reverse complement.
AATCATTGATAATAGTTCTTATTACTTTAATTATGAGTTGTATATTTTTATTGAACTGGTATTGTGGTTTTAATGTAGCATTAGTTTACAAAGTTCTTGAATATGGAAAAAGCTGTTAGTCCAAGTATAAGATCAAATGAATTACAGAGCTTACTGTTTCACACTTTATTTCAAAGTTTTTATTAACAATTAGTTTATGTGAAAAAGTTAGGAAACAAATAAAATGTATGTATCAAAGCCTCTTTTTTATGATTAATCTTTGGTGCTGTTATCAATCATACTTAAAAGATTATAATCTTTTAAGTATTTTTCCAGTGCATTGTAGTTCTACATTAAATGTCCATTGTTTCAGAAAACTTCTGTATACTGAAGGCCAATTAAAAACAAAGTAATATAAACAATGAAGTAATATTTATATGCTTTTCAAAATATTATCTCAAAAAAACTCAAGCTGAAAGGAATGTAGTAGGACTGCATAGGACTTAAACTCAGAAAGTATGACTGTAAAATGCATTGTTGAGAAACATGTAAATATTGCTGTGCTGTATTAAAAAATGATTACAGTAAAAGAGGCAGTTGAATATTTTGATATACCTTTCTGTTTCCTTTACTTCATACTTTGTTTTTATAGAACTTACATTGAATTAAAATGTAGACTTTTATGATGAAGTTTTTAAAAATCTATTAACACTAGATTTATGGAACCCATCAGTTTCATGTGTTTCCAATTTTATACTTGAAATCATCTAAAAAAATTTAACTTATTTGACAGCAATATGAATTTGAAGGTATTACGATGTACATATACAGTCGGACCTCTATTTAACGAACCTCTATTTTGCGAACTTTTCCTTGGAACCAAGAACATTTTGCGAATTTATTCGTAAAATAACCTCCAAGTAGCGAAGTGCATTCTCTATTTAACAAACTTTTTCTTGTGATCTAATTTTTTTTTTCTCCCCATTTCTCAAAATATTTCTGGACATTTCAAACTTATTCTTTGTTTAAACACATTTTATGATGTTCAATGGCCTTGAACTGGTTTTACCAGGCTCCTTCTTTGTCAGCAGTGAGAATTCGGTAAGTACGGAAGACGGAGACGATAATCCCTTAGAGTAACTTAAAAAAATGTGGATACAGGTGAGAAAAAAGAAGAAATTAACCATGATGTGCTGATTGATGATTGTATTTCTCTTAATTCTGAAATTGAGACCTCTTAAACACTATCCGAATTGGATATTTTCGACAGTGTGAAAAATAAAAACAATACAGCAATGAATTGCGATGAAGACGAATATGATGATGATGGAAATGAAGATGATGCAGGAATTAACAAAACTTCGTATGATGAAATGCTAAAATCATTTGAAAGAATTCGACGTGGATTATAGTTAGAAGAAAATACGCATGAAGGGGTTTTTGGTGCATTGCAAAGATGCAAGACGTATTATGAGAGAAAGCACTTTTTAAAAGAAAAAATTCAGGCAAAATTAACAGAGTTTATCATAAATTAAATTTAAGGATGCATATGTTAATGTATGGTTAAAATTATGTGTTTATAATAATAATAAATACGATAATGTCATTAATATTCGTTAATTTTAATGTAAAACTATTTACTTTAAACAGAAAATACAGTGTATTCCAGGACAATGTTTTGTTTTCCTTGCAGATTTGAAAGCTTTAAACACATAGAAAAAATGAATTGATGATAGATATTGGTCGGTAAAATAAATAAAACAAATCGATATAATTTATTTAAAAAATGTGATTAATTACTTTTAATAAAAACATGTAGTGATTATGAATTTAAAATCTGTTTCATGTAGTTTAAATGATTTTAAAAGGCGAATCTCTATTTAACGAATTTTCCATATAACGAACTTTTTTCCAGGATTTAGCAACTTCGTTAAATAGAGGTTCGACTGTATATACCTAGCCCATTTTCTCCACTGACCCTCTAATTTCATATATCTGTTTAAAATGAATGGAAGTTATTACAAAAAACATGCATTTTAATGTAGTCATATGTTCCCATATATATGGCCTAGATATATGTTCCCGTAAATCTAGTATTAAAATGAAGAACTAGTATATACAGGGTGTTGTCAAATTTGACCGACAAATTCAGAGGAGTGATAGAAGGAATCAAGATGATGAAAAATTACCATAGGTCTACAATAACTCAATTTGAGTTGACTGTAATAACTTTCAGAAAACTGAAGTATATTATAATAAAACTTCTAACGGGTGTTTTCACTTTTTTTGTAAATGTAATAATATCAAAAAATCCCTGTTGGCTCGGCCTACTGGCACAGGTAGATTTCGAAGTTAAGTACTAATTTCACCAACAAAAACTAAATCAAGATTAGAGATAAACATAGTTTAACATTTTTATCTTGCTGCTTTTGACGAGTTTTTTTTTTTTTTTTTTTTTTTTTTTTTTTTTTTTTTTTTTTTTTTTGACTGTAAGAAATGGTCCAATCAAAAACTTGTCAATATAAAAGTTGTAGATAATATTAAGAAAATTCATAATAATTTAAGTGGATTTCATATCTTGTGAATTGATGCAGTTATGAATTTTTTTCTTCTGAAAACCCTATTTTTTTCGTCCCTTGAAGTCATTTTTAATGATATCAAACATCTGTCATACATAAATTTTTGGCCCTTTTCCTAGAAGTAATAATAACTTTAAATTCATTAGGTATGTATCATAATTAAGAAGTTATGGGTTTTTTTCTGATTTTATGCAAACCTTCTTCATTTCCATCCCCTTTGACCGATTTTGTCCATTAATGAACTTGACCGAGATTTTCTGCACTTTGATTTTATGTATCAGTTTGGAAGAGATTTGTGCAGAATTTTGGAAGTTATGTTCATAAAAAATTGATATATATATGTAGAGAGAGAGCGATAGATATACATATATAAAGTTTTGAACTGGGAGGTGGTTTTGGGTTTTAGTGGTCATGATCGGCGTGGATCTTCAAAAGTTTTTCAGAAATTCTAACATAGGAGAGAATGCAATAGGTAATGCTTCTTTCGAAATCCACCTAAGAAGGTGGTAGAAGTTTCCATTATACATGCCAGCAGTGTGCAAAATATGGAGCACTTCATGTTCCGTATTTTGAGCTGTGGTTACCAGTTTATATGGTATCATCGATTGCTTGAGCACCCTGTTTTTCCAGAACTTTCATGATGTTATAACATTTCACACAATTTCATTGCAATGTTTTTATTTTTCTCAAAATTTTTACCATGAGCCCAAGTTCAGTTAGGATGAAAAACACCCCATATTCAGGACTAAATAAGTTGCTTGTGACCCCATGTTCTATGGCAATTTTTCATCCTCTTGATGCCTACTTTCATCCCTCTGAATTTGTCAGCTGAATTCGGCGACAGCCTGCATTTACTAAGAATTATTGCTAATGTATTTATATTTCTTAAAAAGTTAATTAATCTTAAAATTATAACTACAGTAGACTCCCTCAAATCCGCAATCTTAAAATCCACAAATGCCTAAAATTCACACATCATCACAGATGTAAACAACGAAACTTTCAGTTCAGAAGTAAGGAGCAGTATTACAGAATTTTTTAGTTTTCTATCATTCTGTATACATTTTAGCATGTAATTCTCAATAATATGACTGAACTCATAATTTTTCATGAAGCAAGTATACATTTATTTCTGAAAAAATTCAAGATATTGCTGATATCACTGGTAATCGCATTTTTTTTTTTACCAAATATATTTATGTATTAAACTAGCTTCTTTGATTATTAAGACTGGCTAAACCTAATATAAAACTTCCTTACTTTATGATTTTAATGTGAATTAATAGAGTACCTTTATGAGGAAAGTTTCATTGAATAGTTCAAGGAACATGTCTTATCTTTATTATGCATATTTAATTATTCATTATTAATTATTTACTTGATCTTTACTTTTAATAATTTAATGATTAAAAAAATTATCTTACTTCTTATCATTTTAGTTTGTTACTTTACTTAATTATTTTAATATTCATCTATAATATAAACAATGACTAGAAATTCACAAAATTCTAAAATCCTCACAACCTCTGGTCCCAAGCTGTGTGGATTTAAGGGAGTCTACTGCATTAAGCTGAAGTCATATATATTTATATATATACATACATATATATGTTAAAAAGAATATAAACCTTACTATTCCAAAAGTTCTAATTTACAATATATGATTTTTATAGATAACATAAAGGTGTGATTACATTCAACATCACATTTAGAATACCAATTAATATCCTTACTTTTATAATAAATTTTTGTAAATAAAGTAACTTGCTGATATTCTGTATGAATATTCATGATTTTTATGCATATGGAATTTTATGATTAGATTATGCCTCAGTAGGATTTTAAAGTAAAGTAACATTCCTTACTGATATTTATCTTCTGATAAGTGATAGTTATACTATCATATTTCAAAATTTCTTTAATTATATTTTAATGTCAAAACTAAACTTTAAATAGCTTTCTCCCAGATTATGGTTTCTGTTTGGTAGAAGATAGAACAATATATTTTTTTTTTTTTTTTAAGAATTTAAACTATTAGGGGATATTCAATATGAGCAGATTATCAATTTCATGCATAAATCCCAATCTCTTTGTACCTGAACAGAAATAGTTATTTACAGCCAGATATATGGAAAGTCAGTTCCCAATCTAAAATTCCATTTAATAGTTTTATAATCTGTATCTCTCCATGCAGCATCTGTAACACAAACTATTTCAATCATATGTGAAGTGTATCATGAACAAATTCATGATAAGGACCAAATTATTTATTAATAATTTTAGTGTAAGAAAATGTCACTTTTCTTGCAATCTCTTACTTTAAAGTTTTACAAAAGTTTCTTACTGTAGACTTTTTAAATTGAACAACAGATAATCAGACAAATTCTAATCATGGATACATTTACAGGATAGAGGCAATGATGTATTGAGAATATCTATGTATCAGTATGTTGTAAATGTAATTCAGCTGACTTTGAGCTTCCACAAATGTTATATTAGAAGAATATTACAATTAAAATATTAAATCTTTGTAAAAATCACCATTAAAACAAAACAATGCATAGGATGCATTTCAAGCTTGAAAGTTAACAGCCCATCATCAGCTGCTGTAAGCATGTGTCCATAAGGGGACAAGCAGTGCTGTAGCTGGATGGGAACGCTGTTCCTAGAAATATTTGGTTTGTTACTGTAAAGTAAAAAAAAATAATAATATATCGTGCATGAGCACAATTTTTTTTCCAAGTGAAATGATAATTATGCTAATTTTAAGAAGATGCGTTTCACTTATATTCATAAGCTGTATAGGAGCTCCCTTAAAATGTTTTTGTCCTGAACTATATGTGAAACCTTGGTAGTGATCAGGAAGAAAATTAGCAGACGAGGCAGCTTGTCGTAAATCGGAGTGCGCAGAAAATACTTCTCACCATCGTTCTTTTTGAAACTTTAAGCACAATGTGCCAGTAAGTAATATATGGATTTATTCCTGTTATTTCAATTTATTTTGATTCATAATAGAAAATGTTACCATGAGATTGATTAAAAATTGCTTTTAGATGGATGCTATACAAATAAAATACTATAAAAACTAGAATATAATTATTATAACTGTTAATTGAAAAAAGTCAGCTTTTAGGTAAATGTTTTAAACTGAATTTTGGCTTAGAAGAAATATGGTAGCATCAGCATCTGCTCTATGAAAAAGTGTGTTCCCACAAATATTTTTTTTCCAACTACAGCACTGGGGACAAGGTCACAAACAAATGAACAGAATGGGAAAGGAGGAGAGATTACAAAGAGTGTGACAGGTGGTGCTAGCAGTAAGGTAAAAACCAATCACAGGGCATGCAGAATTGGAAAGTGTTGTCACAACAATAGAAAACATTTACAAAAGAGAAAAGGAAATAAACAAAATTAAAATAAATGAAGAAGCATATACAAAAATAATTAATAATAATAATAATAAAAGTAAGAGAGAGAAACAAAAGAGTTTTTTTTAGCAATAAAAAATGAAAAGAGTGAAAGAATTACAAAAGTAATTTCCAAGCTGAAGAGAGAAAAGAAGATGATGAAAGATCATTGACAAGTTTATCAGAATTTTTGAAAATTTTTACAAAGCTTTATTTGAGTTATTATCAGTTTTCAGTGCTCTTTCTACTAGAAGAATATTAGTCTGAACTTAATTTAATGAAAATAAAATAATAAATGTTTTTAAACTCTTTTTAGCATTAACAAGGAAGAATGTAGAAAATTTTAATCATATTGTGAAAATTTAATATAAGTACTTTGAAATTGACACTTTAGTGGGAAAAAAATTAAATATGTCTTATAGTATCCCTTCCCCATAAAAGAAAAAAAAATCCACAAAACACACTCTGTTGTATGGAAATATATACATCGATTTAAAGAAATGCTTTATGAAAAGATGTCCTCTCCTTTGTCCCATATCTAGGACTGGATGTATCCCTGGTTTCATGTCAGGTGCCAAAGATATCACAAGTGGTAACTTTACTTATGTTTTATGTTTGAGCAATAATATGTACACATGACAAAAAACACTTTTGTAAAAATTTTGATTGTGACTGTTATCATTATAATTTGTTTCATATCTGTTACAATTATATTACCATTATTGTAGTTTTACGCAACTTGTTGTATTATTTATAGTTTTTAATCCCTTTTTATAAATTATATCTGGATAATTAGTGTTTTATTATACTTAAGGGGATTCAATATCTTAAATACATATTAGGGTGTCCCAAAAAAATCAACTTTTAAAATTCTGAACTCTCACCCGCTAAAAATGTTCTTTCTGTGAATATAAAAAACCTTGAATTGTTTCAGAATTTAAAAAAAAAAATATTTAGAGGTCCCCCAAGATCATTGAACTTACATAAAAAAGGCCAAAATAATGTGAAATGCGGCATTTTTTTATTAGCTACATTAAAAACCATTAATGTTCAAATGACATTTTTTTCATTTATGAAAGCTTCTTAAGATATTGTTTCAAACAAATTTTGTATAAATTATGTTTTTGCTTTGGTAGGAAGAGATATAATATATTACTGAAATCAAGAAAAATGAGATTTTGCAGACACTTCTACCTTCTGTTATAATTATGCACAAAAAGTGAACTTAGGTAAACAATTACCTTACAATTGGTAAGGGAATTGGGTATTGAAAATTTGTTTTGGGTATTGATTTGGTAATTGGAAATCCCATCTCCCGGTCCTGGGATGTTTTAAAGTTATCACATACTTATTTACACATTCACACATTTTTTATCAACTACATTTCAAAACGATTTTGGCGATTGCTCTTTATCAACTACATTTCAAAACGATTTTGGCGATTGCTCTTTACAAAATTTCTTTCTGGGCATCCCTCTCTCCATGACTTGTAACAAAAGCTGTTCTTGCTCTTCATTCTTTGTTGAATAACTAAAGTCATGTAGGAATACAACAGCTTGTTCAGCAACATCATTTACACAAGGCAAGTTTTTTGCAAATATTGCAGCTTTTTTATAGGATGGCGTTTTGGGCCAATCGTTGACTGGTACACTGAGGAAACAATCTTCAATTTTAGCCGTTTCAAAGAAACTATTAGAAATACATAAATCATCCAATTTGAGAGAAAGTATTTCTAACAGATGTTAATTAGAACTCCTTTCTTTCTTCGTGTTCAAAATTATCTTTGATTTTTGCTTATCAGACAGATGATCTGAAAACAAGCTAAGTGTTGCAGTTCTCCACTCACATACCATGAATGACGTAACATCATTTTTAATCCAATATTGCTTATGTGTTTGACATCATAGGAGCATCAACAGCAGATTGGCAAGTAAACCAAGACTGCAAATATACACACACAAGAAACCATTTAAATTGTTGTATACCTTGAAACTCTTGAGCAGTTAATACCATTGTGCTTTCATTCCCATTAAACAATATCTTCATTTTCAAGGAATAAATTGCCATCCAGCGGGCTCGATGAAGAGCACCTGGTTTTCGAATTCTAAATTTAATGTCTAATGTAATCATTAATGATGCAAGATTTAAAATTTCTTTGTAATCATCCCAAAGTAGTTTTGTAGCAGTTTTTACCTGATCAGAACAGAAGTAAAAGTTTTTAAACTGTCTGATGCTGTTATGATAGGTACTGGTTGCTTTTTTTGGTTCATGGTGGTTGAGCTTAGACCAGTTTTCTCGGAATCGCTTAAATAAAAAGATTTCAGACCCAGTAGATTGTCCAAAACACACACTAAATGCATCAGAAATTAGAACCTCAAACATGTCATGCCGACATGCTATCCACAAAAGGTTTCTGCATATTTTTTTGCTCAAGAATTGTACATGCTCCTTTGAATCTTCCACTATTTGTATGGGTTGTATCGAAACACATGCCAATTACTTTAGATTCACATTTCCACGATTTTAAGAGCTCGAAAACAGCATCAGCTGCTTCTTTACCAGTTCCAGACAATAACTTAGAAATTCCAAGAAGCTTAGTACATTTATCTTGGAAAGAAAAAACTAGTACCGCTAAATGATCTCTACTTCCTATGCTTTTTGATGACAAATTGGCTAACAGTTTTCCTCCTCAATGAACAACTTACTTTGATGTTTGATACTGTGTTTTTAATTGTTGAACAGTTTCATGGTGAAGATATTGACGTTCCCGATGAACAGTATTTTTTTAAAGCACTATGGATTTTTACAAATGGACCAGATGTCATGGTAGAGGAAGAGCAACTTTCTTTGTTCATTATAGATGCTATTATCATTGTGGATCTTTTATGGTGGTTTTAGTTCAATGTAAAACACCAGCAATCTTGGAGTAATAATGGATCTGCGACTGCAGAGCTTAGATTTATTTCGTTTGGGCTTTGTATTATCATCTAAATGTATTTTTACTACAACTTCTTTCTCAAAGGTTTCTTGAGAAGATTTATTGGCTTCATCGATATCCAAAACCGAAGACTTATAAATAATCAATGAAACTTTCCTTTAACACCTGCTGGAGAATATTTAATATTAGAAACATTGTTGTTCATGATATTAATTTAATGAAATCCATTAATAAAGATTGAAGAGCATTAGAAGAGTAATGATCAGAAAAATGAAATATGGTCATCGGATAGTAATTTTATAAGTTTTATAAAAGAATTTAATAAAAATATATCATCAAATTAAATTATTGCTAAACATGATAAAGTGTCCTTAAACAAATTTTAGGATAAAAAAATTTGTAAGAGAAGCGTGGTAGAATTCTGCAATCCTGTATATTAAATAGAAATTAAAATTTTTCATAAATTCCCTATTTTCTATTAGCTTGGGGGACCCCTAAACGTTTGTGAAATGACTTGAATTTTTTTGTAATGTCATATTATGAGAGAAAGAACATTTTTAAAAGGTGAGACTTGGCATTTTCAAACTTTTTATTTTTTTGGCCTCTCCTGGGACACCCTAATTTAATTGACATGTATAGATTTTACTATATGCTTTAAAAAAATATGTTAATAATAAATGAAACTGAACATAATTGTTTAATGTGAAAAAATGAATTTTGAATTATTTTTTTAGAAAATTTTGTAATATTTATACATAAATAAAAAACTACTTATGTTATGACTGTGAAGACTATCATTATGTTTTTTAAAATCCTTTTTATAATTACATTGTCATTATTGTAGTGTAGAATAACCTGTCCTATTTTTCATAGCTTCCAATCTATTCTTATAAATCATCCAAAATTATTGTTCTACTTTACTGAAGAAAACTCAGTACCTTAAAAAATGAACTTAGAATAATATTTTTAGTAATTATTAAATATTATAAGCAAATAATACAATTTTACAAAGAATAAAATTTTAAAAAAGAATTATTTCTCCTATATTTAAGAGCAGGTTTCATACATCTCCATCTCACACAGGATCTAGAAACCTGAAGGAAAACATTTTTCAGAAAATCACAGGGACAAGTTCCGCTTTCTCTTCTGAAAAAAGGATGTATTTTTACAGTTAAATATCAGTCATGGCCATTTGCTATGTTTTGTTGTTGATTGTTATGGGAAAATTATTGATTCTTGAAAATAACTCATTGAAAACTAAGAGAAAAATTTTCCCTGAAAATAAGTATGAACCCCGAAAAGTAAATTTTTTACTATTTTCTAAATGCCATTTCAATGTTATTTTTTAAGTTTTGTTGCTTGATTTTTTTTTTTTTTTTTTTTTTGTGTGTGTGTGTGTGTGTGTGTTGTTAGTAATTACATCAGCAACAAATTTAAGAATTATATTTTCTGTAAAAATAATTTTAACAAATGTGGAAAAAAAGAAAAAAAAAAAGATTTTAATACTACTTGAATCTCTTACATTTGGTTTAATGATCAAAGTATGAAATTTTTAAAACAATTTCATAACCCTGTGACAACAGCTTAGTATTTTAAAGAAAATAATAATTAAAAAAAAAACTTTATCTTGGATAATTTGATAAATATGTTTAAGGGTTCAGTGGCCATGGAAAAGAGTAAAAGATAACCAAAAATGCAATGTTTTGTTTTTGTGTTGTTAATTTCTTGAAATTAAAAAGAAATATATTAAATTAAAATTAATTTATTTATTAATTTGAATTAAAATATATTGTCTTATATTTAGAAGAAAGTATGTTTTCAAACTTCTTAAATGTAAATAATGACGATAACATATTATAATGTATTTCAAATATATTTTCTTCAATTTAAATTTTCTGCAGTCTAATACACATTTAAATTATTACATGTGTTTTAAATTTTGTTCAAAATTCTTATTCTGTCTAACGAATTATCTCGATGCCTACTATAATAATTCTATGCATTCATTTTCGGATGTTGGTTTATTAAGGCCTCACATTAATAATAAGTATATTAACTTGTGAATTTTTAATGAAAATTCAGTTTTGTGCCAGTTATTTATCTATAATAATACAGATAGATATTTGTGTGGTCTGTATACACAACTACAAGATTTAGTAGAAAGGTATATGTCTGAAGTTACGCACTTTAAAATTAGTTTTAAAATTTTTGATGAAAATGCATTTAATTTAATTTTTTATGCAGTTTTTAGCATTTTTTCATGTTTTGGGGATGATTTTTCCACATTAGTAGAAGGAATCTGGTTTCAATCTTTAATCCCAGTGTAGTAAATTTTGTCCTCTTTTCAATAAAGTCTATTCGTGATTTGTACAGTAAGTTTTGAAATTTTTTATGCAATCTTTTGGGCATTTTCATGTTCTGCAGTGATTTTTTGACATTCTTAAAAGGAATTTGGTTTATCACTTTTAGCCTAATATAATAATATACCATAAATAAATAATAATAATAATACACCAGTGGCTGAGAGGTTCTGTTCTCAAAGCTGGTAGACAGGAGGTGCTGGGTTCGAACCCAATTGTGCCCGTCGGTTTAATCTTTTGGAGTTTTTCATGGTTTTCTTCGAACCTTGTGTAAATACAGGTTAGGATCCCTTAGAAAGGTCCCCACGGAGTGCCCCTCTCCCTCGGGCCTATATCCCTAGTGTAGATCATAATAAACCATCGGCCAGATCATAATAAATGGCCATCATAAACAAAACCAACAACACTGAATCTATAATATATCTTGTCATCAGAAATTTTTGAATTTTTAGCATTTTTTCACATTTATAAAAGAATTTCAATTACAAGGTTTTAGCTCACTATAGTAAATTTTTCTCCCTGTGATTTTTGAATTTTAAGCAGTTTTTTGTGTTTTGCGGAAATTTTTTCATATCAGTACAAGGCATGTAGTTTCAATCTTTTATTACGCCAATTATTTATTATAACAATCTGTTATTGTTTCAATATTTTTGTTCATTAATTGTTTTCTGAGCTCAACGTAGTAAATGTTATCTTATTTTTAATAAAGTTTATTTGTATTCATACTGTAGGTTTTGTATTTTTTAGAGTTTTTTGGGGTTTGGCGGCGATTTTTTATCATCACAAAAGTATTCTACTTTGTCTTTTAGCCCAATGTAGTAAATTTCATTCTTTGCAATTTTTAAAATTTTTCCTGATTTTTTTTTAATGGGGATTTTAGCATTTTTTTTCACTTTCTGCGGGAATTTTATAACAATTGTTAAGAAATTGATATAACTTTCTTGCAAATTTTGTAACTGGTATGATTAAACCCAAGTTAGAAAAATAAGTTCCTACAACAATGTGAACGACGCTGCTGAAAATTGAATTTGATTCAAAGCCAGAGAGGGCAGTATCAAAGGCAATGGGCCCCCCCAAACATGAGTTCATTTAATTTGAGATTAGTTCGGGAGAAACTCGCCTACAAAACAGGTGAAGATCTGCTACTTTATTATATTTTTTCTAATTAATCTCTGTTTGATTTTAAAATTATGCACAGTTTTTTAATAATGTTCTTTAAGTGATAAAATGAAGAAAATATTTTGCAAATTAGAGTGCAAGGAGTATTTGAAAAAAATAATTAATAACTTCAGTTTTTTAAACAAATGCGAGTGTTTTTTGTGAAAATTGCCTTAACCCTTTAAGATCTATCTTAACTGGAAATGTAAAATATCAGCACACTACAAAACCTGCTTAACTCATAATAACTTGTCATAAACTGAACATAAATATTTATTCTAATAAGGCCAATTTTTTAATGTGACAGCAGAAATATAGGTTTTGAAAATGTAAAAAAATTGAAGTAACAGGTCAAGATTTGTGTCAATGCAGTAGCCTGAAATACACCAGGAAATATATTTATATACCTCCTGAAATAAAACAATTTTTGTATAGGAAACAGGACCACAAAAATATCTATAGAAAATCAGTAAAGCATGTCCTTCAAAAAACAGGTCTCACTCCTGTCTAAATCAGGATTTTCATTCATTACTTTAACATTGATGAAGATAACAAAATTTGCAACAGACTTACCTTTATTTGTGTCAAATGTAACAATTTCATTAGTTGTGATAAAAAATAGCCACTGTCTACATCCTAGTCGCTCCATATAAAACCCCAATAGCTCAATGGCTAAAACATTCTAGTTCTGCACTACAGTTTGTACGGCTATTAAGAATTCACCAGAACATTGATAACTTCAATGAGTGAATTTAGCCATGTATTAAATACAAAATTTTATCAGTAACAATTTATTCATCCTAACAAGGCTAATAAAAGCATTTCCTTTAAAAACAGTAAAAACTAATAACAAGACTTAAACACATGCAATTAGCATAATACAAAAAAATTCAACAACATTAATATTCTCTAAATGAGATATGCTAAGTATGGTTAACTTTGAAGTATAGACATATCACAATAATCCAATCACAGTAAAGATGGAGGCCAGATGATGGGCTGAGCAGTATAAACAAAGTGGCCATTTAAACCATACTTGTATAAGTCGAGATTTCGGTGATATATACAGCAATATTGTGTATGCTATCTTGGCACTAATCAACAGATATTTGATACAAACCCCTCATCTTTTTGCTTCTGTTTGGGAACAACGGATTTCGAGCTTATTCTATTGACCAGAATTTTCAAGCTATGATTTTGAGACTTTCACAAAAGTTGCTCTGTATACTTAGCTAATACATTATGCACATTATATTTTGATTGCATTCGCGCATGCGCAGTGAAACATTTTTTAGTAAGCCTGCTCATTTTTCATCCACTTTTTATTATTTTTTAATTCTGATTGCAGAGTATTGTGTACAATGTTGTTTGTCATATTTCTGAAAAGAACTTTTTTATACTAAGAACTCTGCAAATTATAAGCAAAAAACTTGGAGAAATTTGGGACTGTTTTTATAAAAACATTAATTTCTGTATGAGTATACATGCTATCCTCATAAAAATAAACACAGTATATTACAATAAGCCTCTTATTAATAATATCGAGTTTGAACGCTTTTGCTACATCAGTTTTTACGGGGTTATCCAAAAGAGATTCGTTCTTTTTCAATTTGTTGACGGTCCCCTATGAGGTTTCAGGAAAAATTCTTCACGAAAATATATGACCTATTATACTATACTGTTTATACACCTGCAGTTTCAGGTTAATTCCTCCTACATATTTAACAAAACGTCTAAAATCGCAAGTGACTGGTCACCTTTGGCCATATAGTGTAGTATATCCGATATTTATTTTTTAAATATTATACTAGATATTTTCATATATTTTATATTTACTTTCAAAATATCATTCTATATGGTATCTTTTATATTTTCAGTTAAAACAAGTATAAATGATTTTTACAACTTTTATTGACTGAGTCGTTTTGTAGCTAAAGAACTTTTTCCTCAGTCAGTGACATTTTATAGTATCCCCACCCCCCTCTGAAATTTTTAAAATAAGTTTTATGTTTAAAGATGAATTTTTAATTGTAAAGCCAATAATAATGTGCGACAATACCAACTTAAAGCAGCCATTGAAAGATAAAGTAAACGTTTATTTATAGCTCTATTAGAAATACTTTTTTCTAGTTTTGGTTTAGCTCAGTTTAAACTTCGCAAAAGGTTAGGGAATAAAAAAAAAAGCATATCGATGTACTTTTATGTTCAAATTTTAAATGAATAAAATTATTTTGTATTTATAATTTTGCTGAATAAAACATAAAATTTTAACGATACTTGATACTGAATCCTATATTTTACTTTTCGACGAGTGTAAGAAGCAAATTGTTTCTGCTTTAAATTAGTCAATCTTCAGTTTTATTCATTGTAAGAGTTTCGGAAATATAATGACATTTGCGAACCCTGGACCTTATTTTCAATATTCTACTGCAGTATTTGGGCTATTAATTAGAAAAATCTAGAGTAACATCACTCGACTTTTCGAATAATTTATAGTATATTTTGCATTCGGATACCAGGTAATCGAAAAGTAACTGGAAAAATATATAACGCAACATGTGCAATGCATTCTACTAAAGTAATTCAGTTATACAGCTAAACTTTGGTAATCAGATTTAAAGTCAATGTTGGCGTTGAACACGAGCAGTCCTGGTAGCAATTAGTTTCAAGCTTATGAGAATTGCAATCCTTTTTTTCCACCAAAAAGATGATTTTAGTATATTTGTTCTTTCCTTTTTCAATACAGGAATCATATCTTGAATTACAGTCAATTAGTGTAAAAATTTTAACATGTATTGTTTAATATCACTCGGTACAATTACTCATTACTTAATATAACAGGGTTCGTACGGGTGCTTGAATTTCCCTACTAAGAAATTCTTCGGTACCAGTATTTACTTATGGAAAATCTCTCCTGAAATAAGGCGACATTTCGTCCGTTTAAACTAGATTTATTTTTCTATACAAAAATTCTGATATTGGGCCTTGAAAATAACGGTACCCGTACGAACCCTGTATGATTATTAAAATACCGTGTTTACCATCGGAAAGTAGACGTCATATGACGACGATGCGTGTTTTTAAAACTTGTCTTCGTAAATCTTAAGTATCTTTAAGAAGATGATTAAATTTCGAAGTTTATAGGATTTTATAAATACTTGAAATGTAAGGAGACAATTTTTTGAAAAGCACATCGTCGGAATTCGGCGTCTACTTTTTGATGGTGAAAACCGTATTTTAATAATTAGGTGATGAATAATCGCGATTTTCCGTTGTCCCATACGTTAACTTGGGATTTCGCTATCCCGGAGTTTCAGTGAAGCGGCCTATTATCCAGCTGTTTGTTATGCAAATTATTATAAATCGGAGGTGAAAATATATATAACTAGCAAAAGCCACGCCTTGTTTGGATTCGCGAAGCATTATTTAATAAGATAAATATTTAAAAGTAACATTATTTTTTTTATTATTTTTGCATCTTTATTAAGAAAAAACTTTATTTTGTGTTTTGGCGCATTTTAATTTTAGAAATGTAAATTCAGCCAAATAACTAAGAATTTCCTCGGAATTTTTTATTTATGATATAACGAATTTAAGAGTTAATTTTATTTGTTTACAATTCTTTTGTTGCCACTTTACAAAAGAAAAAAAAAATCATAATGTAATTCTTTTAAAATGCGTAAGTATCGTCTGCGTAAAGGATTTGACATAATAAGAATAAATTGTGTATTGGAATTTTTAACACCGAAAAATACTTTATGTAAATAATTGAATTTTGACCAATTTTATTTCATTAAAAATAGGCTATAATTTTCATTAAAAAAAAGGTATTTTAAGAATTTTATACAAGAAATCGCGAAACTATTTAATTAATCATGATTCTATCTGTAATGACTAACTCCATGATTTATTTTTTCTTCTGAAAATATACGTGTTTCCTTTTTTATTTGCAAAAATGCGTCTGTAATGGAAAAACATGTAAAATAAATAAAATAATAATTTTTTTTAAGGTTATTCAGTAAAAAAATAATATTGTGCAAATCTGCAAACTATAATTTATTTTTATGTTTAATTTCAAGTCAAAATACTGAAGTGTACGACAAAATGTAATTTGTGTAGCTTAGTAGAGGATTTGCTTCGCTCATCCTAATTACGTTTTTGTCTTACAGAAATGCAACAGTTGACATTTGAATAATTATGAAAATATAAATAAATGTATTTTACACAATTTTAGCTGTATTTAGCGAATTTTTAACCAGTTACGACACAGTGCTGCTGCCGTCTATTGACCAAAGTAGATAGTCAAGGACTGTTTATAAGTTTTTTAATAAACTTATTCTAAAAAACCCATACACCTCCCTCTCCCCTCCCAAAAAAGTAAATAAAATAAATACATTTTTAATCCACTAATCAATACAAAATGAGAGGTAAAATATAATAAAAAGAAAATTAAGGATGTATTTAATCCATTACTATAGTGTAACCAAAATATTAAAAGATTTAATTTTGAACTATTTCAAAATATATAAAACAAAACGTAATGAAGTACATCATAAATTATTCTGGTGTTTATTCCTAAATAAACGAGGTTTCATGCGTATAAATTAATCTCACTTGTATATAAATTAATTTCGATCACACAACAGATAAATAAAAGAGAAAAAAAAAATGTTTGTATTTCCCCTAACTTTTATTAGTTTCCACTGTTAAAATATTTTTTTCATTGAACGATATTCAAATCCCGTTTTATGTTCGCATTAAATAATTATGAGTGAGTACTTTACCGCCTTTTCCACTTTTCATTATTTCTATTATTGCAAGTTCACTTCTGCCTTCTGCGTATTTAGCTTACTATAATGTCAGTAGATGGCAGCACCAGAGGAGTAAATATCACTGAAAATAAATTGTTTCTATGGTTCTAAAAATAAAAATAGATATAATTTTCAATATTTGTGCATGCTAAATGCCCACATACCTTGAAAGCCACGTCCGCTAAGATATATTATAATCGCACATCCGCCATCTTGGATTTTGTCTTGCGTGAAAACTCCTTTTTCGCAAAGTAGTAAATGTCGCCAATGGTTAAATATTGATGATAGATTAATAAAATATTGAAAAAACAGTTACGACAAAAAGTGGAATATAATAATTATAACTATTAATTAAAAAACAGTTTTAAATTCACGGCAAGAAAAAAATCTAAGATAGCGGATGCGGGATTAAAATACATCTGTTCCGCTACGTCTTATAACACAGTTCTAAAGTCATAAACATAAATTAAAATTCAGTTAGAAATAAAATCTACCAGTCCATTGTACAGCTCATATTCAAAATATTAGAATAATTACTGTTTTTTCACAAAATGGAAATATCGTTTGGTAATTTAACTTCTTTTAATGTAAATATGCAAACGATATTTTTATTAAGAATTTATTGTTGATTAAACTTATTTATTATCTTAAAATTTATATCATTTCTGAAAAGATTAATTGAAAAAAAAATCATTTTGAAAAATCGATAGAATATTTCGCATTAATTCTCTTTTAATTATCACCAATTCATAACTGGTGGCATCATTGCTTAAATTCAGACGATTTTATTTAAAATCGGTGTTCTTTTTACAGTTTGTTTGCATTTTCGTCTTAAAACGGGTCATGTGGGTGATATTCCTGAATCTATTAAACTTCGTATAGTTGATTTGTATCGGCACGGTAAAAATCAATGTTATATAGGGAATTATTTACATTGTTCGCAATCAAGCGTTAATAAAATACTAACACAATATTCAAATAAACGGTCATGTGCGAGTATTAATCGCGCACAGAGGGTTCCGTACAGTAATATATGAATTAGTAAGTGTATTATTAAAAAAGTACCGTTGCTAAAAAAATAATAAGACTTTGTAAAAACTATACAACGTAGGGTTGGGTATAGCTGTATAGTATACAGGGTGCAAAGGAAAGTCCCTTTAACCTAAAAATACTTGCGAACGGAGAGAGCTACAGCTATACAAGTGAGGTAACGGTACAGTAAAGCGACTACACCCGACCTAATGCAAACGATAGCAGCACCCGTGGCGAAATTTGGAAGATAGCCATTGCAAATCGAAAACGAAAAGAGGTAGAAAATATTTTCCAATTTGAAAGTTTTAGAGCATAAATTAATTAGTACGAAACGACATTTGGTTCACACGGATAAGATAAATCGTCGCCTGCATACCCAAAAATGTTCAAAATCGATGAGCGACGATTCTACTTTGCCTATTCACATTCCGGAAATGTAGCAGTGCACAATTGCAGATTGTGACGTTGTATTGTGCTGTAATGTCTGCAAAGATTTAGTTTCCAATGCATTTAAAATTTTAGAATAACCCTTTCAGGCCAGAAGAATTCTGTTCGTTAACTGATGAAATAATTGACTGACACCAGAATATTCAAACGAATTTCTCAGAAAACAAAACCCCGCTAATTTGCACTTTCATTAGAAAAGCAAAATTTTATTAAAATATTCTTGGTGCCATTTGACAGTTTTGGAATTAAAATTAGGTGGCTAGACCGTCTAGTCACCGCCCTTGAAAGGGTTAAATCTATGTCGTCGTATCGAAGAGTCTTGCAATAGACGTCCCATGCTGAGAAATGTGCATGCAGAATTACTCTTACGAACACAAACGTGTATCGTGAGCAATGGCGAACTTTTCGAACATACTGAATATTAACTTTTTATCACTGTGAGACAGTTTGTCTTTTTTTGTGTGTGTGTGATGTTATCAAAATGTATTGAGATAAGTACGAATTTATAGCATAAATTGTGCGTATTTCTTTATACTTCTGACTATTCCATTCAAACATTTACAGAAAATGGAGTGCATCGATTTCGGACATTTTTGGTTAAAAGGCGAAGATTTATCTTATCCATGTAAACCAAACGTCGTATTCTATTAATTAATTGATGCTCTAAAACTTTCTAACTGGAAATTTTGCTCTATCTCTTTTCGTTTTCGAATTGCAGTGGCTATCTTCCAAATTTCGCCAGTAGGTGGCGCTGCTGTAGTTTTCATTAAATCGGGCATAGTGGCTTTACTATACCGTTCCCTCACTTGCATATCTGTAGCTCTCTCTGTTCACAACTATTTTCAGGCTACTTCAGTCAAATGAAAAGACCCGTTCGCTAATGCTAATCCTATGGAAGAAATTTATAACGATATCTCGGTTGCATTTCAATATTTTTAAATGATTTTTTTTGCATTGGATAGCTGAGATTGATCTGTATGCAGGCCGTTTTTTAGTTTTTCGATTTTGATTACAGGTTTTTTTTATGAGCATGCTTTCAGTTTCGAAACCGGTTCCGAAAATGAAAGCGTCCTCATTAAAAATATCTGTAAACAAAATCAAAAAAAATAAAAAACGGTCTTTGTACAGATCGATCTCAGCTATCCAATGCAAAAAAAATCATTTAAAAATATTGAAATGCAACCGAGATATTGCTATAAATTTCTTGCATAGGATTAGCATTAGCGAAAGGGTCTTTTCACTTGACTGAAGTAGCCTCTTAAAGGGAATTTCCTTTGCCCTCTGTATACTAGAAAAGTATAAATGGATATACCATGAAAGTTCACAGATATATAGAACCTAAATAATAGCAAATATAGCTATTATGTATAATTGCCATTCCATATAGGCTTTTAATTTACCTTTAAAGACATAGTAGGTGTATTGAGAGAGCCACTCAATGGAAACTAATCGCGAATCCCATAGTATTTATGTGATTAATTCTCATTAAATTAGTCTGTTTTTAACAATTTGACATTTATTGCTTTTATACTGCTACTGGGCGTTGCATTACATAAATGTAACCTTAATATTTGTTATCTAGGCTTTAAAAGCCGATGGAGTATTGAGTACGCCGTCCCTGTCATTATGTATGTCCAAACCGTCCGTGTCTTTAAAGGTTAATATCTCGGCTAATTACCGACGGTTTTTCCCGAAATTCATGATCAACAATGCTTTTATATTTCTGCTACGATAGGTACTTCAAGTTCTGCTCAACACTTATGCTGAAGCCCGTAAATCGAAATTTGAGTGTAACGGAAATATGCAATTGTCTCAAAAACTATGTGACCTAGGGTAATCGCTATAATTTTCCTGCAAGGTTTAAATTAATGTCTACTACCTCTAATTTTTTCAGAATTTTAGTTTCAATAGATTCGGAATTAGATGGGCGGGGGGGGGGACATATTTTTGCACTACATTTTCCACCATAACTTTGAAAATATAATACCTAAAATTAAATGAAATATATTTTTGATTCAGCGTTACGAAAACTTTCACACGATACACCATACGATATACAAAGAAAAGTTTTTTTTTCATGTAACTTAATTAGCCCCTCTACATTTTTTTTAAAAATATATTTATGAATATTTATTAATCTGTAAATATGTGGGTCAATAGTCTTTATTACTTCCCCCAATTTGAACTTTCCACGTTGCATAGTTTGCGAGTAAAAGGGTTGTGACAGACAGACAGACACAGGAGTAATCTTATAATGGTTCCGTTTTTACTTTTTAAGTACGGAACCCTAAAAATGGAAAATTTCAGAATAATCGCCAAAATGGCGGCCGAAAACCAAACGCATCTGCTAGAGCTGACAGGAAACTGAAGCGTATAGTTAAGAAAAACCGTTTTAAAAGTGTACAATTCTTGCACCGAAAATGGAAAGAAGAAGGAGTTGAAGTTTCTACATCGAGAACATTAAGACGTCTCCATAAACTTAAGTTTGAATCTCGTGTACCGAAAACAAAATTTCTCATGGCTGCAAAACAAAAACTTATAAGATTCAATTGGTGTAAATCAAGACGTTTATGGAGCGAAGAAGATTGGAAAAATATATTATTTAGTGATGAAAGTATGTTTTGTATCTATACAACATAATTTCATCACTAACTAATATGTTTTTCCAATCTTCTTCGCTCCATAAACGTCTTGATTTCCACCAATTCAATCTTATACGCTTTTGTTTTGCAGTCATGAGATGTTTTGTTTTCGGTACACGAGATTCAAACTTAAATTTATGGAGACGTCTTAATGTTCTCGATGTAGAAACTTCAATTCTTTCTTCTTTCCTTTTTCGGTGCAAGAATAGAACACTTTTAAAACGGTTTTTCTTAACTATACGCTTCAGTTTCCTGTCATCTCTAGCAGATGTTTTTCGTTTTCTGTCGCCATTTCGGAGATTATTTTGAAATTTTCCATTTTTTAAATATTGTGTTAGTATTTTATTAACGCTTGATTTCGAACAGTGTAAAAAATTCGCTATATAACAATGATTTTTACCGTGCCAACACAAATCAGCCATCCTAAGTTTAATAGATTCAGGAATATCACTCACACGAACCCATTTTAAGACGAAAAAGCAAACAAACTGCAAAGAAAATATTGATTTTAAATAAAATTGTCTTAATTTAATCCATGATGCCACCAGTTATGAATTGGTGATAATTAAAGGAGAATTAATGTGAAATATTCTAATATTTTGAACCACTTGAATAAATATTCTAATATTTTGACTTTTCAAAATAAATTTTTTTCAATTAATCTTTTCAAAAATGATATTAATTTTAAGATAATAAATAAGCTTAATCAACAATAAGTTCTTAATAAAAATATCGTTTGCATATTTGCATAAAAAGACATTAAATTTGCCAAATGATATTTTCAGTTTGTAAAAAAAAAGTCATTATTCTAATATTTTGAATATGAGCTGTATGGCGCATTAGGCTGATGTTCTTGGACTTAGTTCTTTTAATTAATTTAAAATATCCATAAGATGAAAATGTGTGTTATTTATTAATTTATATCTTGCCGCGATAATAACAGAAACGAGGCCGACACTGTGAAGGATTTCAAAACTTTGCATATGATTGATTGTCAGAGTCAAAATCACCTGGATTGTGATAGCTTTATTAGATAATAATAAAATACAATAGAATTTAATAAATTTCAGCATGGAATGTACGAGAGCTCAAAATATTTGCGTCACCGATAATCATTGTATTTTTGCTTTATTTATTTATTTAATTTGAAACTATCATCAAAGACACGAATCATACACGAATAACAAGAAACCATAAAACAAAATAAAGTGTTTCTTTTATTAATTTATACCTTCCAGCACTTTAAAGAAATGATTACTAAATGTAAAAAATACATTAAAAGAAATTCAATCCGTCGACTTTTCTTTTTTCGTTTCACAACTTTTCTTTTCTCTTTACACAACTTTGCACTCTTGCAAGCACTGGAATTTTTACAGCTAAACAGCTCAGCTGTCCGATGAGGGGAAGGGGGGTTTCAGTTTTTAACTTTGAACTTTATAATTTACGATAAAATCCTTACGTGATGGTTAAAAATGAAATTCATTTTCCGATTCAGCGGTGAAAAATACATAAAAATCAATTATCAATAAGGAAAAAAACATGACACAACCCAAGTTTTGCTGATGTAGCCTAATAACATTTAAAAATGTGTATCATTTTGTAAAGAATTGAGACTGTTGCTTTCCATTATTTTATTTAACAAAAATTCTGTTATTTTTTTCTCTTATATGTTTAGTACAAATTGCATGTTTTGCATTAATGTGCCATAATGATTATAGATTTCAAATTTATTCCAATGTTAATTTCGCACTCTCAACTATTTTTTTTAATACATCTGACGATTTTTTATATCTCTGCTAATTTGTGAATGACCCCTATTTCGCAGCAAAAAATATGCCCCATTCTTAAACAGCTATCACTCGGTGAGTTTTAATCATAGAATAATGGGATATATATATATATATATATTTGTCATACTTGTTAGTGTAATAGGAAAATTTTACTAAATATAACATGTAGGACAGCGGGACCGTATAAAAATTTAAACTTCGTAATTTTTTAAGAAAGGTTTTTATTGGTCAAAATCGCTTTTAAACTACTTCCATACCTCATTTAAAACATTTTTGTAATTGGAACTATATGTCTATGACTAACGGTTTAGGAATTAGCCATTGGACATCGTTGAGAGGGGACACCCTGTATGTTATTGTATTATGAATTGAGACACACTGTCTTGATAAAACTTATGTACTATATTGGCATAATTATTCAATATCTTCCTCTATTTCTTTTTTCTTCTCCCCCCCCCCCCCCTCCTCCCCATTGCAAAAAAATCATTTCCAGAGTTTTATTTATTTTGCAATGTAATGTATAATTTAATATATTATATTCAAAAACACTATAATTATACATATGTACATATTTCCAAAAGTATTAATTTTGAAAAGCCTATAGGCACAACGGTTGGGAGAGGGGGGGGGGGGGGGTGAGCTCTCACTCATCCGTAACAGGATTATTACACCGGTTATAGTAAGTAATGTTAGAGAGTGAAAAATTGTTTCACACAAAAATAAAACTACGTTTTACACTTTTAATGAAATCTACTATCAATCTGCTGGTTCCCTAAGTCTAAATAGATCGTGTATGGAATTATGCATAGTAGTTTACAATAAAACGAGCTTAAAATGAATAATTAAATGAAAAAAACAGCTGCCATATTCGCCCGGAGTCCGCCGTCTGGTTTCTTTGTTTGTCATTTATAACCACTTTATGCTTAATTTTTGGAAAATTTAGAGATTAAACATAAACAACAACAACAACAAAAATTTAAGCAGAAAATCAGCACTCCAAACATTATTTGTAAAAAAGAAAAACAAAATTATGGAAGGGGGAGGGGAAATTCGTAATTAGCAAATGGTAAATACATAAATTTTAAAACAGTAGACAGTAGAGTAAAGCAAATATTCATTTTAAAATATATATATTCTGAAATTACTGCCAAAAAAGAATCTCAGATTAAACATTTTAAAAAATATCAACAAAAATAAATAAATAAATCCAAATGAAGAAATCGGCCAAAAAAAAAAAAAAAAAAAAAAAAAAAAAAAAATGGTCGCCATCTCCGGGCGAATACGGCAGGGTAGCTAAAAATTCCATGGCTAAAAATAAATAAACATTAATAAGCAGCTGTTGTGCATGTGTGGTAAAATTTTGCAATAATAATGAAGATTATTTATCGATGTTAACTGCATATAAGGAAAGAACGACTGCCTGAGTATTTAAAAATGAATGCAAATTAATTTTAACGTCTTCCATATAATGTGTTTTCAGCCCAGAGATAATTAACAATGATTCGTGCAGTGGTGCCATCTCTTGAAAACAGATTGCTTTCTCGTTTTTGGACGTAGCCTGGGAACCACGTAGACCGGTGGTTCCCAACGTTATTTTGGCCAAGCCCCACTTAAAAGGCTACTTCAGTCAAACAAAAAGACGCGTTCGCTACTGCTAATTCTATGGAAAAAATTTATAAAGATATTTCGGTCACATTTCAATATTTTTCAATGATTTTTTTTGTATTGGAGAATTGAGATCGATCTGTATGCGGACCGTTTTTTACTTTTTCGATTTTGATTGCAGATTTTTTTATAAGGATGCTTTTACTTTCGAAACTGGTTTCGAAAATGAAAGTTAAAAATACCTGTAAACAAAATCGAGGAAGTAAACAACGGTCTTTGTACCGATAGATCTCAACTAGTCAATGCAAAAGAAATGTTTTAAAAATATTTAAATTCAAATGAGATATCTTTATAAATGTCTTCCCTAGGATTAGCATTAGCGAACGGATCTTTTCGTTTGACAGAAGTAGCCTCTTAAGCATCTCTAAAATCACGATGCCCCTCTGAAACATATGATCCTTGTGATTTAAAAAGGTGAAAACTTATTCATACTGAGAATGCCTTAAATGGGCATCAGTCCCTTCGCCATGCAAGTCCCGTAGCTTCTAATTTCAGGCACCACTTTTTCCGAATAGAAATTTTGCTTTATTTAATCACTGAAAATCTATAAAAAACAGTTGTGTGCAATTGAAGGATTTTGTTCACCCTATAAGACCAGTGTTGAGTTCAGAGGGTGGCCCGAGGGACCCCCCCCCCCCCAGAAGATTTGATATTTTGTGTTTTTAATGGTAAATAAATGCAATCCCCCAGAAATTCTATAATGTCCCCCCAGTACCACCGCAATCCCTCCCGGAGAAAACTGTCTGCATTTAACGCTGTATAAGACACGTATACGTCGCCGCTAATCGCAAAGTGCTGTCAACGACAAGTCACTTCAACTTTTTTTAGCTTATTAAACTTTAAACAATTTGACATAAATATGTTTTTGAAATAACTCTATACATTCGACGAAGCGGTATTTTCATATTTAGATGAGTTTTGTTGTTCTTAGTCAACTCACCTCGGTATGAAATTGTTATATGGTCTCCAGTTTTATTTTCACAAAATTTCTGGAACTGATTCTTACATTTGGCACTAAATTTGATAGCATTAAGGAATTTTATGATTAATTCCAATATCCTATTAGGGTCAGGTGAAATACGTTTGGATACTAAAATTTTTCTTTGAATAATACAGTACACAAGAAGCATTTCTGGATCATCTTCTTTATTAATTTTAAGGAGTTATTTTCCTTTTCCATCATAACACATTTCGCTGTTACCAGGTTTTCCGTTCCTCAATATCACCAACCGTCTTCGGGTACGAGAAGACTAATGGGCTAGGTCACATGTTCGAGAAGTTTCAGTTAGTGGGTCATTTTTGGGTCACTGTAGGTCAAGCTAATTTTATCTATAAAACGGTTCAATCGATTTTGACTACATTTTGTATCCGAGAAATTTCAATTAGTGGGTCATTTTTGGGTCTCTGCGGGTCAAGCTAATTTTATCTAAAAACGGCTGAAACGATTTTCTCTAAACTCTATAATCTACCGTTTTGGATTACGAGAAGACCATTGGGCTAAATCACATGTTCGAAAAATTCGATGGGTCACTGTGGGTGAAGCTAATTTTGTATAGAAAACGGAACCAAAGATTTTGACTAAATTTTGTATTCTGCCGTTTTCGTGCTCGAGAAGACCGTTGGGCTAGGTCGCATGTTCAAGAAAATTCGATTAGTGGGCCATATTGGGTCACAATGGATTAGGGTCAAGTTAATTGTATCTAAAAAACGGCTCAAAACATTTTGACAAAATTTTGTATTATACCGTTTCCGCGCATAAGACCATTGTGCTAGGTCGCATGCTCAAGAAAATTCAATCAATGGGTCATTGTGGGTCTGGATCAGGATCAAGTTAACAGTACCTAAAAAAACGGCTCAAACGATTTTGACAAAACTTTGTATTGTACCGTTTCTGGGCACAAAAAACAACAACAACAAAAAAAAAAAAACATTTGGCCAGGTCACATGCTCAAGAAAATTCTATTACTGGGTCATTTTGGGTCTAATGGGTGAGGGTCAAGCTAACTGTAACTCAAAAAGGTTCAAACGGTTTTGAATTTTTTTTTTTATTATACCGTTTCTCAGTACGTGAAGAACATTGGAATAATTCACATGTTCGATAAATTTCGATTAGAGGGTCATTTTTGAATCAACGTGGGTCAAGCTAATTTTATCTAGAAAATGACTAACGATTTTTACTAAATTTTATATTCCATTATTATTTTACATTCCATTATTATTATTCAAAGTTTTCAGCCTCGAGAAGAGCATTGGGCTAGGTCGCACGTTCGAACAAATTCGATTAGTGGGTCATTTTGGGTCACTATGGCTCAGGGTCAAACTAATTGTATCTAAAACAGCAAGGATGATTCAGTGAGAATAATATATCGAGATAAACACAAAAAGTAATTTTGACCGAGCTTAGCTCGGTCATTCCTGCTAGTCATTTCTTAAATACAACTACAACGAATATTTAAGTTACCTGTATAAGTCTTCGTACAGTAAAATATAAGCAATTTTAATAGATTAAATGCATAATTAATACTAAATAAACCTAATTAAATTCTTAAAAGTAAAACAAATACATATTCTATACCTATTGCTTGGATCTATGCTTTCTTGATGTTTTCTTTAAAAAAGAAATACATTCTTCGAAATTTTATTATTCCTCTTGGTCAAAATAATGAATTCTGCTTTCTATGTTTTAAAAATACATGCAACACTTCATATCTGCGCAGGTCTCGAAATGTACCGGAGCGAGCCGGAACGATAATCGGGTTCGTGAAATTACAACGACTATTGTTCCGGTTCATGAAATTAACCAAAAACTGAAAAATATAATATAGTAATTCCGGGATTTATGCCGCACATTTTTTTGAATTTGTGTATAAAGCCCCATGGTGGACATAAAATTAAAAAAAAAATCATGCTGTGCTATTTAATGTTAAATATACAACGCGTGTACTGCGACAAAAAATTTCAAAACAAATAATTAATTTTTTTTTAAATTTTTTTCTAAAGCATCACACTGCGGCGCGTCACCCGTATATTCAGGCTGAGACGCCGCACTTGTGCGGTAGCTATGCCGCGCTTGTAATAAGAACAGAATGAAATTATAAATAAAAATATTCAAAAAAATATTCATATCTAGACTATAATTAACGATGTAATAAGAAAATGAAACTAAATGAGTACAATGAAACGTATTAGTAGATTCAAATTAATAATTGTTTGCCTACTTTCACTATTAAAATTATCGACCTATTTTTTTACATTAAATTTTAAATGTTATTTCAGGAACAACGTAACATCAATGTAATAGAGAGGGAAAAGAAAAAAAAGTAAAATTGTGTTTACATAATTTAATATTTAACCCTTTCTGGACAGGTGGCTTTTACACAAATTTTATTCGGTTGGCACCACTTTTTTAAAAAAGTTAGCTTTACTTAAATAATCATGAAAATGCTCTAATTAAAGAAAGCAAATATTACTTTTCTCTTTTCTGGTGACAGAAACAAATTTTGCATTCTCTTTATGAAGGTGCTTATATGTACCAATGGTACTGAATGGGTTGAGAGAATTATTTTTTCGACTACAATCTGCAGAAAAAGTATCGAAAAAGTACAGTCTTTATGTAACTACATTTGACACATGATGCAACGAAGCCAATTACACTTCCTCCTTTTTGGAGTTGTTTTCTAAACATTCCTTACAAAGAACGTCTGCGTTACGCGTAATCAAAATTTTCATTATTACCATCTTGACGTGCATCTTTCTTGCCCTTCGGGTCATTCCATGTCAGTTCAGGCAGGCATGTAACCCACCATCACAGATTTTGATGAAACTGCGTGTGTTTGTTCCTTTTATTAAGATATGATTCCCAGTATTTTTTTTTTTACTCCTTGGTCAAATAGTTTCTCAGAAAAAAATTGTCAAAATTTTGAAAACTGCCATCAGTTGGCATTCTTGACTGCTCGATTTTTAAATGTAGCATGACATAAATATGATCATATTTCAATATCTATTCCACAAATCATCTTCAAATAATTTATGCAAAATATATAGGGTACGTATTTTATGAAAAAAAATACTGTTACGCTTATATAACATTTTAAGTGTGTCTAAAAAAATGTTTAATCTTTGAAGTCGTGATTTTTTTATGAAAAATAATGCATTACCTAAAATAGCATTATTAACAAAAGGCGGTATTTTTATTAAATTTATTTTTTGTGGGGAATATACTTAAAGGTGTCCTTCACCTGATTCTGAAATAAAAGTAGTGGGATTTTGGGTGTTTTTAGTAGTATTTCATATTTAAAAATATTTTGAGGCGTATTTCAAATCAAATCAAGCAGAGTCATTCCATGTCAGTTCGCCTAAGATATTTAATTCACTGTCACAAATTTCAATGAAACTGGGTATGTTTATAGCTCATTTTAAGACAGGATCAAGGAAATTAAAGGTGATTACAAGTAAAATATTTTTTAAGATAAAAAAAAATATCTAAATTTTGAAATTTTTTTTTAAATGTTTTTAATAGCAGATCTATATTCAAAGACTGCATAAAAAAAAAGTCATTTCAATATAAAATCACTAAATAAGTTTCAAATAATGCATATGTGACAAATAATGTAGGCAGATTATTATTTATTGTTGTTTGTCATGTTTAAAGGCTAAGAGTGTGTTTAATCTTGTGAATTCTTAAAATCAAGAATTTTGTGAAAAATAATGTGTTAATCAAAAATTTATTATTAACCGAAGGCAGGCTGTTATTACTTTTTTTAATTGTACGTAAAAATATCTTTTCAATAGTTATAAAATAAAAATAGTGAAAATATGAGCAATTTTAACAAAATTTTCATAAAATGTGAATATTTAATGATAAATATTGAAGCTTTTCATGCTAAGATGTACTAAAATGACTACGATATCGTGTATTTCTACTCTTGCTTAAATATAATACATACAATAATAAAATAACAAATATTATTTACAGCAATAAAAATTAAATAGTACTAGTTCCTTTACCAACACTACATTGCTCAACAGCCGACTTAAAATCAACAGCCCGCACTCTTATTGAAAAATACTTTCAACTGTTCAAATAATAAATAAACTGCATTTAAAAATTTTAATATCAACTTATTATCTTAAGACGATAATAATAACTAAACAACATGATGAATTTATAAATCAGCTTTTAATTGAAAAGTCATGAAATGGTCCCTTTAAATATTGTTGTTCATCGAGTCAATCAAAACAAATTATATAAAAAAAATAGTGAGCCTAATATGCTGACTGCAATGACACTTCTAACAAAACTAATTAATTCATTACCATCTGAAATCAAACCCGAAAGATCAAAAGAAAAAAATCATCTGTAGTGTGAATATGACATACTCAGTGGTTGTTGAGGTATGTCTTTGTGACATTTTCACCTGTACTTCAATAAAATATAAACATGTAAGCTTTTTTCATTCATCCAAATTAAGTAAAACAATTATAAAATTTTGTTGTCATTACACCAGATGTTAAATTTTTCGTTACATACTATTAGATAAGTTCTTTACTTTTAGACATTATTGACATAATATCATAAAATTTGCTATATGTATTTTCTGTAAGTGTATAAACAATATATATATGCTTTATTAAACATAAATGAATAATTTTTAAATAATTTGTTTGAGAACAGGGATATATATACACACATATATATGTTGAAAATCCATCTTTCAGCAATATTGTGATGAAATAAATCAAATTACCGTAATTTCCGGTGTATAGCCCGCGGATCATACAATCGTGTTTCGACCCAGAAATTTTTAAAAATAAAATGTAACTTTTTAGATCACAGTAAATATTGGTCTTCAAATACTGAATAAAATTTCTGGGTCCAAACTGAATTGTTTGATCTGCGGGCTATACACCCGAAATTACGGTACATATCATTAGAAACTGAATAAAGTTACAAAAGTGCAACTCATTAAGTTTTAAATATTTTTTTAGATATAGTTATTTGAAAGATATAAATATAATGGATTATGCATTTTTTGCATATATTTAAAGCACAATACGTCAAAATTTTCTTCAACAGAGTGAAATTTGTTTTGTTTTTTTCAATATTAGCAGCTCAATGCTAAATTTTCAATATTAACAGCCAAATATGAGTTTAAAGATTAGGACTGTCATTTTGAAAATTTCTATTGGGCGGTGAGGAGCTAGTGATCTTTCTCTTTTTTGGAAAGGGATAATTGCTCTTCGCCCTAGAAGTTTTACTAAAAAACAATATTGTTTATTTTTTCCTTAAGAAACGAACATAAAAGATAATTTGAAAAATAAAATAAATGTATAAATAAAAATATTTCCAGGGATGATACATTGGATAGGTTTTACATTTGAAAATATTGATAATTTTAAATATGATTTAAATACTACTAAAACCAACCAAAATCCCACTATTTTTATTTCAGATTCAGTTATAATGTAGTATTATGTACAATTTAAAATTAAAAAATTAGTCATAGAAACTCCGCCTCTGATTGATAAAGATTTTTTAATAATTTCATTATTTTTTGTAAAATATTTTTGATTTCAAAGATTATACAATTTTTTAGACACATTTAAATATTTTTTTACATTACAGCAATATTTTTTTTCATAATCTACATACTTTATTTACCTTGCTTAAATTATTCGAAGAATATTTCTTTATTAGTTATTGAAATATGATTTTATATATAAAATGAGGCCTTTGAAAATTGAACAATCATTAATGGCAACTCGTGGCATTTTTCCAAAACTTTGATAATTTTTTCTCATGTGTTCACTATTTTTATTTTATAACCATTTAAAAGATATTTTTACGTACAATTAAAAAAAAGCAATAACACCCTGCCTTCGGTTAATAATAAATTTTTGATTAACACATTATTTTTGACAAAATTCTTGATTTTAAAAATTCATAAGATAAAAGACACTCTTAGTGTTTAAACATGATAAAAAACAAGAAATAATAATCAGCCTACATTATTTGTCACATATACATTATTTGAAACCTATTTAGTGATTTTATATTGAAATGACTTTTTTTTTTTTTTTTTTTTTTTTATGTAGTCTTTGAATATCGAACTGTCATTAAAAAAATTTAAAACAATTTTTCAAAATTTTGATATTTTTTATCTTAAAAAATATTTTACTTAGGATCAAGAAAATTAAAGGTGATTACGTCTTAAAATAAGCTATAAACAAACCCAATTTCATTGAAATTTGTGACAGTGATTAAATGGCTTAGGGGAACTGACATGGAATGACTGTGCTTGATTTGATATGAAATGCACCTCAAAATATTTTTAAATAGGAAATACTACCAAAAACACCCAAAATCCCACTATTTTTATTTCAGAATCAGGTAAAGGACACCTTTAAGTATATCTCCCATAAAAAATAAATTTAATAAAAGTACCGCCTTTTGTTGATAATGCTTTTTTTGTTAATGCATTATTTTTCATAAAAAATTCACGACTTCAAAGTTTAAATATTTTTTTAGACACACTTAAAATGTTATAAGCGTAACAATATATTTTTTTCATAAGCTGCGTACCCTAAATATTGTGCATAAATTATTTGAAGATGATTTGTAGAGTAGATATTGAAATATGATTATATATATGACATGCTACATTTGAAAACCGAGCTATCAAGAATGCCAACTGACGACAGTTTTTCAAAATTTTGACAATTTTTTTCTCAGAAACTATTTCACCAAGGAGCAAAAAAAATTACTGGTGATCATATCTTAATAGTAAGAACAAACACACGCAGTTTCATTAAAATCTGTGATGGTGGGTTACATATTGATATTTTACTGCCTGATTTGACGTGGAATGCCCCCTTCTTACTTTTTATTTTTCCATTTTAGGTAGATTTCGTATGAAATACTACCTATTGGGATCGTTCCTATGTTGGAATTTCTGAAAAAGTTTTGCAGATCTACACCGATCATGACCCCTAGAACCCAAAACCACCCTCAGTAAAAAACTTTATCTATCTATCTATCTATCTATCTATATCACTTTCTTCTGGACACGATAACTTTCGTAATTCTGCACCAATCTCTTCCAAACTGATATACATAAAATCAAAGGGCATAAAATCTCGGTCAAGTTCGTTAATGGGCAAAATCGGACCAAGGGGATGGAAATAGAGAGGGGGTTTGTGAAAACCGAAAACTAACTTCTTAATTTTTGTACATATCAAATCAGTTTAAAGTTTTTATTACTTCTAAAAATAGGGCCAAAATTTTATGTATCACAGATTTTTGATAAAGTTAAAAATGGGCTCAAGGGGAGCAAAAAATAGGGTTTTCGGGAGAAAAAAATTTCATAACTTCGTCAATTCTGAAGATATCAATTCCAATTAATTTTATTATAAATCTCCTTAATATTATCTACAAGTTTTATATTTACAAGTTTTTGATAGGACCAATTCGTACCGGAAAAAAACCCTGAAAACAAAAAAGGGGGGTTGAAGAAGAAAAATTTTCATAACTCCGTCAATTCACAAGATATAAAATCTCCATGAATTTATCATATATCTTCTTAATATTGTCTTCAACATTTATATAGACAAGTTTTTGATAGGACCAATTCTTACAGCAAAAACAAATTAAAAATACATATCGGTTGAAGTAAAAAATCATCTTATTAAGGGTGCATTCAAATCCAAACTGTCTATTTTCTTACTCATTTTTAAATTCATTTTTGCTCTCAAACGCATTCAATTGCTAGATTCTCTTATTCAGAAACTATATTATGTACAGTAATGATCGATGTTTTGATAGAGGCATAATACATTTCAAAAAATGATGTCAAAGTGGGCATTTTGAACAGAATTTCCCGAAGCGATTGTGTTAGAAACGAAAAATATTGCCCTACTGAGAAAATAATTGTTTATTAATCAAGTTTTAATTAATTGAACGAAAAATAAAAACACAGGTCGCTTATAAATCTTTTCAAAAATCACGTCAGCATGTTTCATATTTTTTTTTTTATTAAAAATGAATCTGAAAATGTGCCAGAAAATTCCGAGTTGTTGAGTATAGAAACATATGTTTTTAATATCGCCTTAACATGATTCTGATAAAACCAGCTATTTTATAAAAAGGAAATAAAAACTTGTCAAAAGCAGACAGATAAAACTGTTAAAGTGGATTTATATCTAATAATGATTTAGTTTTTGTTGGTGAAATTAGTATACTTAACTTCGAAATCTACCTCTGCCTGTAGGCCGGGCCGGCAGGGATTTTTTTCTTCTTTGGTTTTCGCAAACTTGATAACATGCCTGACATGATTAGTCTGTGCAAAAAAAGGAAAAGAAACTGTGGCATGTATACCGGAATCGCAGTGCGGCATGTATCCCATTTTGCATGGTGAAGACGTCGGCCATCACAGTTACCTACCATCGCTAATAGTAGGAGAGCTGTTGAACATTTTTGAGTAGGTATTTGAGGCACCCTGAAATTTTGTGCAGCACTTCTTTTGTAATGCCTGAATACAAAATCGAATGTCTGGCTGAAGAATCGTGGCCCAAAACCTGTGCCAGACACGTATCAAGTGCCATTTTTTGACACTACCCAAAGAAAGTATTTGAGGCACGCTGAGATTGAAACAGAATAATATTTATACTTAGAAAAAAATATTTTGAAAATGACAGACACTTTAGTCGGCCCAAAAACTGTGCCAGACACGTGTCAAGTGCCATTTTTTGACTACCCAAAAAAGGTATTTGAGGCACGCTGAGATTGAGGCACAATAATATTTATGCTTAGAAAAAAATATTTTGAAAATGACAGACACTTTAGTCGGCACAAAAACTGTGCCACACACGTGTCAAGTGCCATTTTTTGTCTGGCACAGGTTTTGGGCCACGATCCTTCAGTCAGACATTCGATTTTGTATTCAGGCATTGTAGCATAGATTGAAGACCGGGTTCTAAATGCTAAAAAAAACTCCAACTATAACTTTACTGGAAATTACTCTTTATTTAAAAAGGTCCTTTAAAAGGTGGTTCAGTTAGCGACCAAATGGGAGAGAGAGACCCCCATAATACATGGGACGCAGAAGCGCCTTTTCTTTTTAGACAACTTTACATCTCGAAAGCTGAAACAGAAGTGAAGTTTGGCAAGAAGTCTAGAAATCTTGGCGTTGCACAGAATCGCCAATTTACAAATTTTTGGTGACTGCGCGAAAGTGAACAAAGGCTTTTGGCGATAAACATTACCACAAAAATGTGGTGACACAACCGGACGGGTGAGGCCGAGATTGCAAGCAAGCGCTTTTAATACGATGAGAAATGCATCAGAAAAGCGAAACTTGTTTATACAACAGATTTTACAAAGCAGACCGCCGCCTGAGAAAAATGCTGGAAATCACATGCATCTGGCTTTTAGCTCGACCACAAAACACGATAAATACATGCTTCCCATAAGATCTGTTCATTTTTATTTTTATTTTTGTTGTTAAAATAATTTCAACGGTCAAATGTTAGCAGAGATAAAAATTGTTTCTGACTGCGGCGGGCGAAAATCCGATGAAATTAATGAAGGCCTTGAAACCAGCAGCTGCGATTCTAATTTTTATTTATTTCTTTGCACTGGAAGCGGTAACAGACAGATAAGGAAAAGGGAAAAAAGAAATGAATCTTTGCGGCTGGAAATAAAGATGTTTTTTTAGAAAGAAGAAAGAAAACACTTTAATAAAATGCTGGATGGTTTTGAGAAATAAATTTAATCACCTATTTCAGTATAGGAAAGAGGGGGGGGGGATAATGTGACCTAAAAGTAAGAAAGTTATGTTTTAAATTAATTTTGAATAAAAATGATAGCTATGGGACAGAAACGCTGTCACATAACTGTCTAACACAGTGAAATGGTTTTTTTTTTTTTTAATGAACTTTTTTTTTTTAAAGAATTCTTCACAATACAAAATGCAGCAAGAGAAAAAAAAAATTTATCTTGTAAAGAGGGTTTTTTTTATATCTATATAAAAAAAGAAGTGTGTTCAATGAAATGAATTGCAGTTGTCTAAGGTTTCTCGTTGCTCATTTATATATCTCTTAACGGTAGGACATCTATGTGAGAAAGCTGTATGGAAAACGTTAAATTTTGTGTTGTTTACCTCATTACATCTAATGCAATTAATGCATTTTGGGCTGTTTGAAAAATGAGGATCTTTATGTGATAAGGCACATACAGGACACCTAATTTTATCTGTGCATGATTTTGCCTGATAAAGAAGATTTTGACATGTAAAACATCTTTTTACCGAAACGTATCTTTTTACAGGGTAACCAGTAGACTGAATTTTGATTTCGCCCTGAATAATTAACCTTTTAGCTATCTTTGGGGGCATTAGAAATATCCAATTAAATAACTCAACATATTTCATCTTATATTTTTGTTGAAATTGAATAGAAGGTGTGGATATACCAGTTAAGTCAGAAATTGCCAAAAGAATATCAGGAATATTAAAATTTTCTGGCAACTGACAAATTATAACTGAAATTGGCTTCAAATCAGGCTTAAAAGGGGACGAAAAGTTACTATTTATAGGAGAAGTGGTAACATCTTGTTGTGGGCATTTCAAATCAGAAATAATATTTGACTTATGCTGCAAGGAATTTTCAGTCAGACTGGAGAATTCACAATTATCTATTTGTGTTGTTTCAATCCGCTTAGGTGATAGTATTTCGCCGTATGCCTCGGATGTGCTTTGATTTTGATAAGACGTCTCATTAATTTCAACTTTATGTTTCTCTTTCACTGTGAGTGCGTGCAATCTTTCCAAAATTTTTGTATTAACAATTTGTAAACATTTGTTCTTATTCTACAATCTAACATAATCATCTTTTATAACCTGAAAAAAATTACCCAAAATTTGAAATTCCCATAAAAATTTCTTATGCATAGAAGATATATTTTCAACTAAAGTGTCATTGTTT
Source organism: Maratus speciosus (assembly GCA_963932465.1). Lineage (NCBI taxonomy): Eukaryota > Metazoa > Arthropoda > Arachnida > Araneae > Salticidae > Maratus > Maratus speciosus. The sequence goes on along the minus strand of OZ010796.1, from coordinate 456,574,372 downwards.
TTACTACCAATTTGTTCCTGTAGTATAAGGAATTCTGTGTTTACCTTTTCCGCAAATCTGTTAAGTGCTTCCTCAAACATGTACGGCAGAGAACATTTTAATTCAGCCATAGATACTTCTAATTCTGGATGGCTATCGGCCTGTGACATTTTTCAGAAGTGTTGGAAAAAGTAGCCAAAGAAGAATTAAAAAATATAAAAGATGGCACAATAATTTAAAATTTAGTTACTGTATTAGAGTAAAACAGCAAGAAAAAGTAAAAAATCAAAACAAATATTTTCTCTCCCTTTTTTTTTTTTTTTTTTTTTTTTTTTTTTTTTGAATGAGCAGATTAAAAGAGAAGAAAAAAAAATTGGAAGTTCTCAAAAAAGATTTCTGTCTATTTTAAAAGTATGCAGTATCTGAAATATTCATACAGTAAGAAAAATTTATACACCCTCAGATATTATATAGAAAACAGCACAAAATCACTGCAACATCTTCCAATAATGTGCATGCAGAAATAATATTCACTTGTAAATGCTGAGTACAAGCAAAAAAAAATCAATAAATAACTATCAAATAATAGCCAAGAAAATTTTATAAGGCCCCTTTGGAAACGAGGACACTAAATGTCAATATGCCTAGCCTATCACAAACACATTTTAACTAAATGACATTTTATTTTCTGAATGGAAAATAATGACTCACCTAAATATCAATATAAAATAAATATGCACTGCAATACTGAATTAAAAAAAACTTACCTTTCAAAATAAAGCAAGAAAAGAGAAGACAAAAAAATTATAAGTGCCGAATAAAATCATTTAAAATATACATCTTCAATTTCGTAAACTTCTCTGTTCATGCTAACAAATATACTGAATAGTAAGAAGTCATCATTTTATATATCATGGAAGACGGTAGTATTTCGAGTGACGCAGCCTTAAGCCTAAAATCGTATCGTATCGTATCGTATCGTTAAAATCGTATCGTATCGTATCGTATCATAGAATTCGTAGATGGCGGAACTCATATATACAGCTAACTCGACATCAAAGAAAACGCGAAAAGCCGCCTTTTAATAACTCAGCAGATATATGTCTTATTGTTCTGAATTTTCTAGAACAGTCTTATATCTGCAGTCTAATCGTATACTGAAATTTTTGCATTTCTACGTGCAGTATATTTTGAGATCTAAATAGCCATTTTTAAAGTGAAACGTTGGTATAATATCGAGGAAGTTCCTAATTTGAAAATCTCGAAAACGGTTCTAACGATTATTTTTAAATTGATACATAATATAACTGTGATTAAGGCGAGGTGAATAACACTTTTCTTTTTTCTGGGAAAACTCTCGTTCGTTAAATAATTCGATTTTTTTTTCTCTCGAAAATGACACGGGCGATTTTTTAAAAATCAAATAAATATGTTTCAGATGAACCAAATAACAATTTACTTGTTTCCAGCAAGACTCTTGTTCGTTTTATAATGCACATGAAAAATCGGACTATATTTCTTCGCCATTCTATGGAAATTTCACCGAAAATGCATGACACTGTATTCATACACATGCTTTCTTTTTAACCACTTTTGGGGAGAAAAATTTTGTCTTCCCACTGGCTGAGTGGCTAAGGGCCATCGTTTACTGACCTTAAGATAGGCAGTTCGATACTCGCTGTACGTGTTTTCACATGTGAATGTTTTTTTTTTTTTTAAGTCTGCTAGTTGACCATTATTCTCAGTTCCTTTGTAATTTTTGTAATTGCTATTAAGTTAAATAAAATTACAATTATAATGACGCCAATTTGATGATGATTATTTCTTGGCAATTTTTCAACAATAAAAATATTACCATAAATTTTATAAATATATTTAATTTCAATCACTTTACAAAAAACATACATTAATAATTATTATTTGAATATAAATCACACGATCAGAAACGTAAAAAATAATTCATTTCAGCTCTTCTTTTTATAATATCATTTTTTATTATTATGACGGTCAATCAATATATAATCACTGACATCCATAATATTATTATTATTATAATTATTATTTTCCTTGCATAAAAGCTATTGTGATGTAATAATTCTTTTATAATAAATAATATAGTTGAAATGTTTTATTTATAAATATCAATGAAGTTTGATAACACCGAGACAATTCTTTTTATTTAACTTTGCAATATTTACAGTTTACATAATAAGCATATCAGAATTCTGGTGTCGCCATCTTTTGACGCAATTGCGTAGTATTATAGAGAAATGTTTGATAAAAACGTTGAATTAGACAGTTTTTAAATCGAAGAATTATTTTAAGAGATATTTAATGTTAAATCTGGATAAAATTGTCTCATTAAAAAAGTCTCATAGGAAAAAAAAATATACATGGGAATTTAATCATTTTCATTCAATTTAATCATTCAATAGAAACTCGAAGTTTGCAGAGTGCATTTATTATTCTTAACTTGCCTAATTTTTTGACGGTTTATTTCAATTTTAAATTAAAATTTTCCGAATTTCCAGCGATATTTTTTACATATTTTAGAAAAGGTTATTTTAAATTGTTGCCAAATGTTAAAACAGCGCAAAGAATAATATATCCTTTAAATTAAAAATTTATTCACACGTGACTATTATAAACAGAAAAAAATCCTTTTAAATTAGAATTAAATGATAACGTGTTAAAAGCAGGAAAATATTAAACATTACGTCATAAAAATTGTTTTTACACATGCTTACTTAAAATGAAAGAAAATTATAAAATAATCAATTATTTTCAAATTAGAATTAAATGATTACGCATTAAAAGAAGGAAAACATTGAAAATTACGTCATAAAAATTATATTTACACGTGAATATTAAAAGAAAAAGAAAATTTTTAAATAATAAATTCATTGATATGTGTTAAAAGTCGTAAATGGAGGAAATTACGTCATATTGGCCAAAGTGGCCAAAACAGTTTACAAAACACATTGCAAAACATATTGCAAAACAGTGTAAATTAAAAAATATATTTATATGAGAGATTTATTTCAAATTTCGAGATGATATTTTTAACTATAGTTGCTAATTTTAAGGTAGCGCAAATAATAATATTATCTTTCTAATAATAAAAATATTTTCAGTTGAATGTTACAAAGAGAAAGGAAAGTTTGGTGAAAATTATGTCAGATTTAAAACGTTACATTTAAAATCTCTTATTTAAAATCATTTTCTTATAGCGTTGTTAAAAAATACCATAAAGCAAAGACTCTGTTGACTTAGTTCCTTTTATATTTGGTAATTTTCAAATGTTTAACTAATCTTATTTAATCAAGCAGGGAAACAGCAACTAACAGCAGCTGATTCGGCCTTGAAATCCCTCAGTAAAAGGAAAACCCGTTTACAGTAAGATCGCCATTGATTTTTTAATTATACAGTGCAGCCTCGATTATCCGAGCTAATTGGGACTGTTAGTACATCGGATATCGGAAATCTCGGTTAATAGAAACTGTGTGTAAAAACTCGCCGTGCTTGCGAATTTAACATCTCTTTAAAAAAATATATATACAACGTTTTTTAAATAATAAAAATAAATATATGTAAAGTTCTGTTTCACAGCTTAACAAATTTAAAAAGAAAATCAACTGCCAGTAGTAAATTTTAAAATGCAAATTGAAAAATTTACGAAAGTTCACACAGCCACTGGAAACAAAGCATTGTTCGCTGTTGACTTCTCAGGGTCCAATGTTTCTTTGGAGTTGAGTGCTTTTGGGGGCAGAAGGGCCTGTATAGCACGGACAGTAAGCTAAAGAGTGTGGTTATTTTTAAGGCTCATTCAAAAGGGGAAAAAAATCAGACTTTGTTATCGGCTCGGTTAACAGAAACCTCGATTAATCGAAGCTCGGTTAATCTAGGTTCTACTATAATTCAATCTTCCGTAATCTTTTTAAAGCAGATCAAATTAATGGACTTTAGCATAAAGTCACATAGTTGATAACTGCTATGCTTGTTGGCCACCTTTTTTTCATAAAGTTTGCTTCGCCTTATTCAATTAATGAGATATCTCCGATAAAATAAGTCACATTTTCCCGTTCTAAAATACGGGTATCCAAAAATCGTAGCATGTAACTGACGCTACAAGTACTCATGGAACTAGACTATTTTAAGTCTGATTTTTATTATAGACTATATAAAATTATTAAAAATATATATTATGATAGGAACTAGCGGGCTTCGTCCGCTATTTACGTTACGGATATAAAAATCATGTTTTTTTTAGGGAAAAAGAAATAAAAACCTATTTGACGATAGGTTTATAAAGACACATTTTGTATTTGTTATATTTCCGGGGATGAGGAGGGGGAGGGGGCTATTTTGATTAAATATCGCAATTAGTCTACATGGCAGATATAATTATGATAGACACTAGCGGGCTTCGCCCCTCTATGGCGCCTTATGGGTCCAGCTTCCATAACTCAGAAACTACCTTTCGGACATCAATGCAACAGATTCCAAACGTTATAATTAACTTAATAATCACCCTATATAGCATTAAAGTAAATTTATGAGTACTGCATACTATTTTTTTATCGTAATTTCTGAAGAGAAAAAATTATTTCGGTTCCATTCTTAGGTACTGGTCTGCAAAATTTTGAAAAAGGGGGGAAGGAGGGGACATGAGACTGCTGTTTGTCAAACAACACAACGGGCTCTGGCTTATTCAACTTGGTTTTTGATGACTTCAATTGGAAGGTGGTTTGTTTAAAAGAGTGCGTTCCCTGCCCCATGAAAATTGGAACTATTGGTGCTACATCTATGTAAGGATTTAATAATTATAAATTAACATTTTGGATTTATTAATTTAAGGATAAAGTGTTTTTAAAGGAATATCAAATGAAACCCTCTGTGCGATCTGCGATTGTACTTACCCAGTTGTTTTTATATACAAACTGCTATAAGGAAAATTGTAATAAAATAATAAAAATTAAATCGGCATTAAATTCCATAAGTATCTTTTTTTTAATCATTTTATCACTAACCTAAAAAAAGTAATGATATCAATGCAAAAACCCTTGACGGGTTAAAAGTTTCTGACGCAGCACTTTATCTTATGCTCTAAGAATTTTAAATATGGAACTTAAAAATACTGATATCAAATTTTAAGTGACGTTATGCTATTTCTTAAAAAATATATTTGTATTTATTTCACCATTTTATTTTTGTTTTATTTATAATCGCATGTGCAAAAGTTATGTTCAACATGAAAAGCTGCATAAAATTTTATTCGCTGTTGCTTTATCATTTACATCTCTCATAAATTCAAAATATGTGTTTTAAAAGATATGATATAAAATTTAAGTGACGCCTTGATGTGACTTTAAAAGGTTTGTTTTTTAAAATTCAATTTAAATTATTTTTGACTTGGTTAAAATATTTTTTTACATCTACACAATACTTTTAATTTTCCAATTCACTGTTAAATATATCACTTTCATTGAATCTATACTATGCATTGAAATGTATTTATTTCAATAAATTGATTTATCTTTTGTGTCACGCTATTCAAAATTGTGAGTAAGATTTATGTAAATGGTTTCTTTGCGTCATTGTGTCCAAACTACATGAAATGTATGAAAAAGGATAGTTTGACGCAAATAAACCATTTACATAAATCTTACTCACAATTTTGAATAGCGTGACACAAAAGATAAATCAATTTATTGAAATAAATACATTTCAATGCATAGTATAGATTCAATGAAAGTGATATATTTAACAGTGAATTGGAAAATTAAAAGTATTGTGTAGATGTAAAAAAAATATTTTAACCAAGTCAAAAATAATTTAAATTGAATTTTAAAAAACAAACCTTTTACAGTCACATCAAGGCGTCACTTAAATTTTATATCATATCTTTTAAAACACATATTTTGAATTTATGAGAGATGTAAATGATAAAGCAACAGCGAATAAAATTTTATGCAGCTTTTCATGTTGAACATAACTTTTGCACATGTGATTATAAATAAAACAAAAATAAAATGGTGAAATAAATACAAATATATTTTTTAAGAAATAGCATAACGTCACTCAAAATTTGATATCAGTATTTTTAAGTTCCATATTTAAAATTCTTAGAGCATAAGATAAAGTGCTGCGTCAGAAACTTTTAACCCGTCAAGGGTTTTTGCATTGATATATATATATATATATATATATTTTTTTTTTTACCCAAACAGCATGAAAAGGAAATTGATAAATCATAACGCATACCTACAGATAAAAATAAAGCAAAATAATAATAACTAATTTACTGTATTTACTACAATTAAAGTTTAAAAGAAACACTTGAATTTTCCGTGTTCATGCTTTTGCAGTGAAAACTAGACACTTTTATTATTTAATTTCTATTCTATCAGGTGTACCACTTTTACTATTGCGAACATATTGGCACTGATTGTTTTATAAGCTGAGATGGCAGAAACCAGCAACAAACAAAAATCAATCTGATGCAAATTTGATGATGAAAACTGATGCAAATCTTTTTTTTTTTTTTTAATCTCATTTATGCACAAGAAGCGAATAGTTATTCTGTTGATAACTGAAGCACAGATTAAAAGAAAATTGTTCACATAATTTGAAATATTTTGGAAGCACTAATTCTGTTAAGATGCACTTTCTTTTCCTTTACAAAAAAAAATTTACACCTGATTAGAGCGTTTATCTGACATCTGTCAACACATATTTTTTTTATTAATTTTCACTTGAAGACGACACATACTTGAAGTAACACACGTAAATCATCGACGCAACACTTGGAAAAAAAAAAAAAACTTTTTTGAAGACACTTTCCTAAAAAAATTGTAGCATAAGATTTTACGTACACCTTTGCCGCAATGCACGCGAACTTTTTTACTTTTTCACATTCCACACGATAAATCTCCAGGCACCGTTAAATGCACACGCACATATATGATAACACACTAGGTCACAATATTCTGTCGAAAGGGGAAAGCAAAACGTCGACACACACACACACACAAGGCGAGCCGCTGAAGTCACGTTTTTTTTCTACGATTAGTGACGATACAAGATCAATTCGCCGACTAATTCCGATCATCTGGGGGAGGTGATGGTGAGCAGGAACGAAGAAACAACCGCACCAACATCAGAGGGGGGGGGAGGCATACAGGCGAAACAAGAGTGGCTCGAAGATGTCCAGCTGGTGAGCGAAGAAACACTAGAACCATCACTGTCCGTCGGAGAAAATCGCATCCATTCATCGAGCGCAGGATGTTATGAGTGCAGGATATCACGGCACACCAGGAAGGCACACTGTCCGGCATGGTTGAAAAAATCCAGTCCAAGAATTTGAAGAAAATTTCTGCAAGCGTACTTGAATGGGATACTTGAATGATTTTAAGGGGGGGGGGTGAATTTATCTCTCTAACGTGCATTTTTTTTTTTTAACTAAGTTGGAGAAAAATGTAGGCGATGCGCCAAAATATGTAGCATAGATTGAAGACCGGGTTCTAAATGCTAACAGGCATACAGGCGAAACAAGAGTGGCTCGAAGATGCCCAGCTGGTGAGCGAAGAAACACTAGAACCATCACTGTCCGTCGGAGAAAATCGCATCCATTCATCGAGCGCAGGATGTTACGAGTGCAGGATATCACGGCACACCAGGAAGGCACACTGTCCGGCATGGTTGAAAATATCCAGTCCAAGAATTTGAAGAAAATTTCTGCAAGCGTACTTGAAGGGCGCCAGCCATCAGTCCTCAGCAGCTTGAATGATTTTAAGGGGGGGGGGGTGAATTTATCTCTCTAACGTGCATTTTTTTTTTTTAACTAAGTTGGAGAAAAATGTAGGCGATGCGCCAAAATATGTAGCATAGATTGAAGACCGGGTTCTAAATGCTAACAGGCATACAGGCGAAACAAGAGTGGCTCGAAGATGCCCAGCTGGTGAGCGAAGAAACACTAGAACCATCACTGTCCGTCGGAGAAAATCGCATCCATTCATCGAGCGCAGGATGTTATGAGTGCAGGATATCACGGCACACCAGGAAGGCACACTGTCCGGCATGGTTGAAAATATCCAGTCCAAGAATTTGAAGAAAATTTCTGCAAGCGTACTTGAATGGGATACTTGAATGATTTTAAGGGGGGGGGGGGGGTGAATTTATCTCTCTAACGTGCATTTTTTTTTTAAACTAAGTTGGAGAAAAATGTAGGCGATGCGCCAAAATATGTAGCATAGATTGAAGACCGGGTTCTAAATGCTAACAGGCATACAGGCGAAACAAGAGTGGCTCGAAGATGCCCAGCTGGTGAGCGAAGAAACACTAGAACCATCACTGTCCGTCGGAGAAAATCGCATCCATTCATCGAGTGCAGGATGTTATGAGTGCAGGATATCACGGCACACCAGGAAGGCACACTGTCCGGCATGGTTGAAAATATCCAGTCCAAGAATTTGAAGAAAATTTCTGCAAGCGTACTTGAATGGGATACTTGAATGATTTTAAGGGGGGGGGGGGGTGAATTTCTCTCTCTAACGTGCATTTTTTTTTTAACTAAGTTGGAGAAAAATGTAGGTGATGCGCCAAAATATATAGCATAGATTGAAGACCAGGTTCTAAATGCTAAAAAAAACTCCAACTATAATTTTACTGGAAATTAATCTTTATTTAAAAAGGTCCTTTAAAAGGTGGTTCAGTTAGCGACCAAATGGGAGAGAGAGACCCCCATAATACATGGGACGCCGAAGCGCCTTTTCTTTTTAGACAACTTTACATCTCGAAAGCTGAAACAGAAGTGAAGTTTTGCAAGAAGTCTAGAAATCTTGGCGTTGCACAGAATTGATGTCATTAAATTAACGACAAGGATTTAAATTAGCAGAGTTTAAAGTAATACACAATGAAAGCAAAAGCTAAATGTCCCATTTGGGTTTTAAATAGTTATGAAAAAGATAAGAGATGTATGGTGGCGAAATGAAAACAAATTAAGTTTAAAAACAAACTAAACGTTTATTAAATAAAATATAAACAATATGATTAAATATATTTCCAACAGTAAACAAATCTTTAAATTCTATTAAGTAGGACATTCTGCTATCAAATTATACATATCTAGAAAAACATATTTAACAATAAAAGGAAAACTGACTTCATGACACATAACGAAATAAACGATATAATCGCTTGAGTGACTGTCCCTCCCCAAACATTCCATGTTTAGATATATCCGTGAACTGCCGACAAACTAAATTATCATGATTCATATATATAAATATCAATGCTGAATAACACCAGGAAAACATTTCTTTAAAGAAGAAATTGCATTACTGAAGAATATCACAAAGCACTTAAAGTTGATGCATTAAACCATCCATAAATGAATTCACTCTGAGCTTCACTTTAACGATCGCCATTCGTGACTCACAGCTTGGCATTTACTTGTTGACGAGAAAAACAGAGTCCATACATTAAAACCGGAGTCGAAGTTGAAAACTATCGAACTTCCATTAGTAACCTCATAAATGGCTGACACAAGTTAAAGCAAGAGCAAGTAAAGTAATAATTCATTAAAAACCAACAGAACTTCTAAATGAACGTCCTCAGCCATCGAAACTCCAGAGAGATAAAACACTGTTAGAAAGAGGAGGTGAAGAGAAAAGAAAATGGATCTGTATTTATATCAGACGGGTGTTCAAATAAGATCTCATTACGCAATTCAAGGAGCAGCAGCAGACGAAACCATGACGAAAGATCGCACAGCCGATGTGCCGTAGACTCAAACGGACGAGGCCATCTGGCGGCGGATGTGGAACTATTATCGTGGCGGTCATTCGAATGAAATGCGTGCTCTTGAATGCATGAAAGCTGACAGCTGGAAAACGGATTGAAAAACGAAAGTACGCCCGGGAAAGAAAGTAAATAAACTAAAGAACTTTATAAACAGGACAACAGAAATGGATAAAAGGTAAGTAAAGAAATGATTGACTTTATATTATTAATAAAAGATATTTAAAGTGTGTTAAAAGATATTCAAATAAAGAAATATATGAAATGTAGAGGAGATATCTCTGGACAGTGTCAAAATAGGAATAAGGTGTTTTATACTTGTCAAGAATCGCCAATTTACAAAATTTTGGTGACTGCGCGAAAGTGAACAAAGGCTTTTGGCGATAAACATTACCGCAAAAATGTGGTGACACAACCGGACGGGTGAGGCCGAGATTGCAAGCAAGCGCTTCTAATACGATGAGAAATGCATCAGAAAAGCGAAACTTGTTTATACAACAGATTTTACAAAGCAGACCGCCGCCTGAGAAAAATGCTGGAAATCACAGGCATCTGGCTTTTAGCTCGACCACAAAACACGATAAATACATGCTTCCCATAAGATCTGGTCATTTTTATTTTTGTTGTTAAAATAATTTCAACGGTCAAATGTTAACAGAGATAAAAATTGTTTCTGACTGCGGCGGGCGAAAATCCGATGAAATTAATGAAGGCCTTGAAACCAGCAGCTGCGATTCTAATTTTTATTTATTTCTTTGCACTGGAAGCGGTAACAGACAGATAAGGAAAAGGGAAAAAAGAAATGAATCTTTGCGGCTAGAAATAAAGATTTTTTTTAGAAAGAAGAAAGAAAACACTTTAATAAAAAGCTGGATGGTTTTGAGAAATGAATTTAATCACCTATTTCAGTATAGGAAAGAGGGGGGGGGGATAATGTGACCTAAAAGTAAGAAAGTTATGTTTTAAATTAATTTTGAATAAAAATGATAGCTATGGGACAGAAACGCTGTCACAGGCATTACAAAAGAAGTGTTGCACAAATTTTCAGGGTGCCTCAAATACCTTCCCTAAAATGTTTAACAGCTCTTGGACTATAAGGGGAATAGCGTAACCATACACACAGTTCGCTATACAAACGCTACACTTAGTTTTGACTTCGAAATCATGCATGCATTTAGTAATTAGTGTATGAAAATTATTTAAACATAACGTGTTTAAAAGTTTGTACAGACCCAGAATATTACAATATTCCCTATATGAAAACCCTAAAATGATCCAGTTTTTCAGCATAGGAACTGCAATGTGTTTTACAGAATCGACCAAGAAATAGTCAGAGTCCACTAATCCGTCGGGGACATTAAAGCAAACGTTATATCATGATCAATCTTGGAGGCTCGACAGTCTTTGACAGGCACAGGACCACCATGAGAGACTTTGATCTCCCGACATAGTGAAACTAGAAAAGTACTTTCGCTTTAAAAGGCATTTCCTTCAGGTGTGCAGCGCAAGAGTAGGGCGGGTCATATGTGAACCCCAGCTGACCACTCAGGTGAGAAAAGTATGGATTTTGGTCAAAGTCCTGTACACAGAGTGCCAGGAAAAATAATCTATAATAAAGAAGATGAGACAATAATTAAAAGCATTAGTTACAGATCACTCCAGACTTGAGAGAGCATAGATCGGTTGGACCGATGCTTTGCCTGAGACGAGGTCGTCTTGATCCCAGGGAAGGAGCAGAGCTTCGTCGGCGCACGAGCCTTGCGGCCCAGCGAGTTAAGAGACGGCGAAAGTTTAGCGAGACGAGACTTTGCCGGTGTAAGGGTGACTTACTCTTTGACAGAACGATTTGGCGAATAGATTACTTTTGATCTTAGAGACATTTAACTCTGTGAACTTTTCATCTTCTACAATTTGGACTTGTAACTTATAGCTGCCACATCGTGACTGTTTATTTTCACCAGTGCTCAACTATAATTATTATTGTTGTGTTTGTGATGTCTAGTAGCTTTAATCTAGAAATTATCTGTTTAATTTTGTTTTAATAAATATAACTTAATATTTTCTACATCTGAGTCATACTAAACTTCACACCTTCAAAGTATATTCACCGCTCTCGCTACCACACTTTGGGGACTCGGCACAAGTTTGGACAGGGAAATCATGCACTTACGTCAAAATAAGGATTGTACTCCTACAAGTAAACATCGAAATGGGATTCACGCTATACATTGGCTAAAATAATCTCATTGCGCACCTATAGTGTGCATTTGACGACCATCTATCGATAATTACAAGAAATACAAGGAGTGCGGCATCTATCCCGGATGCGGCGACTCTCCCGGAGTTACCCTATATTGTAACATTTGTTATAACATTCACCAATTATAAATGGACATATAATGATGTATAAATAATTAATTTTAAGCTTTAACCCCTTGAAGAGCACCGGTATATTATATATACCACTTAATTTTAATTCCCAAATGCCACATTTGCACCGGAATTTAGTAACTAAATTTTCCTTAATATAATGTACGCGAAGACAAGCTTTTACTTAGTTTCATATAAATTTATTCATAAATACCGGTGTCATTCAATTATTTAAACATTTTATCATTGGAAGTGCTTTGCCCCTGAAAGGGTTAAACAAACGAAATCATCATTTCAGTCTCCGTCCTCAGGTACGAATATCCAATATTAAATGTGTGCTGTAAAAATTTCTATAAATTTTATTAACTTTTGATATTATATATTTATACCTATATATATACAGTATGGGAAAATATAATTCTCATTTATTAATATAGATTGTATAGTAAAATATCGTAGTAAATATATTTGTTCCTGAGGTTGACCATCATCTTAGTCCCCCTAAACACGCATTTAGGTTAATAGATACTAGGTGGCGCTGGCAGAATTATTTCCATTGCAACAGCAACTAAAGTTCAACTAGCCACCATGGATGAAGGTAAGTTGTTCTTCTCTTTCTTTCATATTTAGAAATATTTAGTTTTTGTTCTGAATAGGATGAGTATTTTTTGTAGCATCCTTCATGTCTCCATATTTAACTTTTTATTTATATATATATATAAAAAGATTATTGCAACTTTATTTACGTAACATACAAATGTCACATGGCATATTTAATATTTGACATGTGTGCAAAATGATACAACAAAATGGCAGATCAGCTGTTAAGACAAAAACATCACGCCAGTCCCCATCATATCAGTCCCAATTATTAGACACTGATTTTGAAGTTAACAGACACTTTCTTCCATAAAAGTTTATCCTACGCATAAAATATACACCCTTGATCTCAAAACATTACAGCATTTAAATGACAAAACATGTATCATAGTATATAATTGTATGTGGTATCTGGTACATTAACTTTAAAAATAAAAATCTTGGAATGAAATTGTCCGATTTTCAGATATTGACCCATATAACTGCCACAGCGAAATCTGCCGATAGAAAATAAAAGTATAAAATAGATCCCCATTTTTCTGCTCAAAGAATAAAAATCCAAAGCAGGTAATTGCGATGACAGGACATACGAGTACAAGTAAACTATTTTCAATCTAGATAAAAAAAAAAAAAAAAAATAATAATAGACAATATACATCAGCTGGGAGTCTAAGTGAAGCATAATAAATTGTATTATGTGAAGCTTAAATATGTCAATGGAATTATTTCCATTGCAACAGTAACTAAAGTTCAACTAACCACCATGGATGAAGATAAGTTGTTCTTCTCTTTGTTTCATATTTAGATATATTTAGTTTTTGTTCTGAATAGGGATGAGTATTAGGTAGATTTCGTAAGAAATACTACCTATTGCAGTCGTTACCATGGTGCGACTTTTGAAAAATTCCTTCATAACTTTTCATTATAGGACCCCAGGAACCCAAAACCACCCCACCTAAAAAGTTTATATATATATATATATATATATATATATATATGTATGTATGTATGTACTAAATTTTGTCCGCACGATAAAAGTCGCAATTATGCACGGATCGTCTTCAAACTCGCCAACAACTTTGAGATGGCTAATATCTCGGCGGGGATTGAAAATGGGTAAAATCGGACCAAGGGAATGGAAATGGGGAGGGTTCAAAAATTTGAATACCATCTTAACATGATTCCGATAAAATCAGCTCTTACACAGCAATGACATAAAAAAATAAATATTTTTCGTTACTGCAGTTGCCAACAATTAAAAGCAATAAAATTCTCACCACAACAATTGCTTTTCTTTTGCGAGAATTTCACGTGATAAATTAAATAAAATAAATAGTTTGACGAATTGAAAACAAATTGAATATTACGTCATAAGTTTCCTAGAGCAAGATTTCCGCATGAAAACTCAAAATGAAATAAACAGTTTGACGAATTAAAAAACAACAACAAAATATTGCGTCATATTGGAAATAAATGGACCTCAGCAGGTGAATATGTAACGTCATGTGAGTTTGAAGAAACGTATTAAAACATGATAAAAACCGACTATGGAAATATTAACTTATTTATCACTTTGAGGTTCTCTGAATTTGCTTTAGCTATTTTTTAAACCTATTCCATATGGATGCGTGTGTGTATTCGTGTACATTAGAATTTTCACAAAACGTTTAGCTCCCTAGAGCTCATTCTTAGTGGGGAACTGGGTTTATCTCTAATCTTGATTTAAATTTTGTTAGTTAATTTAGTACTTAACTTCGAAATCTACCTCCGCCTGTAGGCCCGAGCCGGCAGGGATTTTTTTTTTATAGCATCATCCATGTCCCCATATTTAACTTTTTATTTATAAAAAAATCTTATTGCAACTTTATTTATGAAACATATACAAATGTTATACGGCATATTTAATAATTTCCATTTGTGCAAAACTTTTCAACAAAATGGCTGTGCAGCTTTTAAGACGAAAACATCACCTCCGTCCCAATTATTAGACACTGGATTATTATGTTAACAGACACTTTCTTCCATAAAAGTTTATCCTACGCATAAAATATACATCCTTGATCTCAAAACATTACAGCATTTAAATGACAAAACATGTATCATAATGTATAATTGTATGTGGTAGTTGGTACATTTATTTTTAAAAATAAAAATTTTGGAATGAAATTGTCCGGTTTTCAGATATTGACCCATATAAGCTGGAACAAATGCTGGGCGATTTCTAGTAATTTAAGTACAAATGGATTTATCTTGCGTAATCGTCTGCACGCGATAGGCATATATTTTTAAAAAAATCATGCCTGAAATTTATTTTAAAAACAATAAAAAATTAGTAAATAGCGATACAGTTTTCCTACAAATTGCGATATAGTTTTCAAACAAATTTCATTTGAAAAATTTTTTCCCTATTCGACAGTGTAACAATCTAAAATGTGCGATGTTCAGAAGTTTAAAAAATTGCAGTAAATGTTAAATTTAATGGTTTGGTGCTGCCACAGTCAAAATGATGTCAGCGTTACGCACGGACACGTTTGTCCTTTATAATACAGAAGAACCTAAATTTGAATGATCTCGAATGATTTCGAATCTGAATGATTTCGAATTATTCAAATGATTATTAATTGAATTATTCTTTGAAATATAAATACTCAATTTTATATGTCATTTTTAGAGCTTTATTACCAAAATTGAGGAAATTTATGAATTCTTAAAATAAAAATTCCTTTTTAAAAGAACGTTCAAAGTGAACGGGATCAATGTAAGTTGAGTGCATAACAAAGTATATAAAAACTCCCTAATACACCTCCAATTTTCTCTCTCTACTCATATTCTAATTTTTGAACACTGCTTCTAAGTTTATGTTTTTGTTCGTTTTATCTTTACCAAGAAAATTGGATCGATCATTTTTGATGTGTCATGGAAAATCTTCAAAACAGATTAATTGACGTCATCGTATTAGATAGCAGTGTTTCGACAAAACATATTTATAATATCCAAAAGTTCATAGGTGTTTTTGAATCTTTCTTTATATTTGTATAAAATTGGTTCTTGTGTTTCTGATAAATTTGAAGAATATTTTTTTAAAAATTATGCTTAAATCAGTGTTTTATAACGGTTTTTGTTAAATGGAAACTATAAAATGTCGGTCATCGCATATCAATTGATTTTAATTAAAAATACATTCCAGTTTTAAGAAAGTGTAAAAGTTCAGTACTACTAATTTTACAGTGCTTTAAAAATTAATGGCTATTCTGTTATCTAGAATCATAATAACATTATATAAATAATGAGGAACCCATGGGAAAATAAAAAACATTTTGTAACAGTATCATAGCTTTGCATTTTAAAAAGGGAAAACAATATCGGAGCAATCTTAAATAAAATTTTAAAAACTCATGTTATTGCTCAAAATTCAAACAAGGGTTGTTGAATTTAATGTATTATTTTGTTGTTAAATAGTAGAAAGTTTTCAATGTTTAATTAAAGGTTTGATCTTTTTGAAAACTGTAATATATCATACGATAATTGTGCTTTAAGAATTATTAACAACAGGGGCGCGCCGACCTATTGTGCAAAGTGTGCGGCGCACACAGGCGCCAGGATAATAAAGGCGCCAAGCAATTCAAGCGAGGAAGAAATATTTAAAAATACATATTTTTAAATTTTAGTAAAATTAATTATTCTTGAAATTTTAATTATATTTTATGGATTTACACCTCAAATAAATTACTTACAATTTATTAAAAGTTATTATTCTTTAAATTAAATGTGATAAATTAATCAATTTCAATCCAGAACGTAAAAATTTAATTTGAAACATTTCGGACAAACGGATTAATCATTCTTAATCGAGCTCCACGCGATAGAGATAAATTTAAAAATTAACCTCTCGACCCGCAATCACCCTTTTAAAAAAATTGGTATTTTAATTGGATCATTTTTAAAATCATTTTAACTCAAAACATGAAGTCACGATTGTCAGGCAAAATCATTGCATGTGAACAGTCGCGCTCCAGATTCTAATCTCAGTACCAAAGAGTAAAAATTGCTGTAATTTGTGTTTTTTGACGCATTTGTGTTAAAAAGTTTAGTTTTATCTAAGAAAATCATCGTTTTCTTTTAAATATGATGTCATTTTCACTTACGTAAGCATTTCACCTAGTGTCTGAAACTTAGTACGCATACAGAAGGGAAAAAAATATGGAAACTTTATGAGGAAAATGCGTGTTTTCAAAAGCAGTAACGTAATTTTCCGTTCAAAGTATTATATCCCTAATGCCATTTTGCACCATCAAATCTTATACAACAATTTTTATCAACAATTTCGAATTTTTATCAGATAATCACATGAATAAAGGTAAATAAACCTCATTATTTCTCTCTTCTCTGCAATAATGAAAGCTATCTCATTACCACCATTTTGAAGAAGTTTCATATAATACTTTTGAAATTAAAATATAATAATGGGTTATAAAAAAAAAAGAGCTAGTGCGAGCACATCTACAAATGAACAGCTTCCAGTTAAAAATTTATTAGTAAATTTGGTTCAGCAGAAAGCTCAGGGCAGATGACTAAAAACATTCTTGTATTTTAAATATATAGATTATATAAAATTATGAAAAATTAAATTATGCAAATTATGCTATTTTGATAAAATTACAGTATCATGTCTATAAAATTTTATTAGTAGAGAGAATTTTGAACAAAAACTTGGGGAGCCTGATATTATTTTAAACCTCGAATTATTGCCAAGATATTCTTTGATTGCTTGTCTAACTCGGCGAAGCGAGCATCCAAGAGAGAATCATCCAGTTCTGTAATATAAATCGCTATTTTTCAGACAAAGAGCAAGCACACTGTACGTTACTGCTTTTCCATAAAGTCACTCTAAATGTTTGTAAAACATTGCGTTTTATAAGTGTGTGATTTGGATTACGTTATTTTTAAAAATAATGCATTTTCCCATCCGAAAAATTTCAAAGCAGCTGGGGTGAAAATGACGAACTTCTACAAAACATATTTCAGTTTTAATAATTAAAATATACGCTTTTTTTATAAAATGACGTCAATTGCATACGCTAAAGCATCCCACTTTTACGATCCCGTCTTAAACAACATTTATAGAACGGTATGCAAATGACACTATTATCGCGGAATAATACACAAACCCAGCAGAAAGCAATGACGCCATTTAAGAAGGTCGGCAATACAATCTCGGGTATCTAATGATTTATATGACTTCATTTTTTATTTATTTATTTATTTATTTATTTATTTTTTATAATAGCTCCATGTGTTATCATTTATATTTGTTTCAAAATTCGGAAAATGTAATTACACACGGATTAATAAAATTGGATTCTTTCAGGTCACACAAATATTCTTTAAAATACATTTTTGTAAAGAGAAAGTATTGTATCGCTTGTAAAGTTAAATTCCAATAAAATAAAAATAATTTAATTGATAAATAAAAAAACAAATAAAGCTAAAACTCACCGAGTTTTATAACATACGATATTCTTGGCATAGCATGTATTTTAATTTCTTTTTTTTTTTTTCAGTTTTTATGAGCAAATGGTAACAAAAAGATACAGCAATCTACTATTTTCATTTTTTTCCCCTTTACTTTCATCAGAAATGGAGTACTTCAGTTGCCACAATTACAAAATTGGTGCTAAAAACTATAAAAAAAGTTAATATCTTAAAAGTAAATTGAGATACAGCTTTCAAACAAATTGCATTTAAAAAGAGCATTTTTTTCCTTATACGACGGTGTAAAAATTTAAAATATGCGATGTTTAGAAGTTTAAAAATTTGCAGTAGAGAAAATTACAAAACCAAAATTTCATTTCAAATTTCAAAGTGTTGTCATTCGCAAAATGACGTATGTGTTACGCACAGATATGTTTGTTCTTTATAATATAGATAGCATAGCTGCCAAACTTTACGCTTTTTTGCTACCACTAAAATTTAGAGAAGATTTTCACCTTCTTTAATCGTGCGATTTCGACCATTAAATAAAGCAATATTCACAAGAAAATTTTAGTGGTAGGAAGAAAGCGTAAAGATTGGCAGCCATGAGATAGATAGATATACTGATAAATATATATATATTTCTTCTTTTCTGTTTCTCGATGGACTATTTTAACTAATCATTTAGCTGTAAATCTGCTTAAAGCCATTTTCTGAAATCTGAAACATGGTTGTCGATTTTTTTTTAATTCACAAGGTAAATTATTTTATTTTTCAGATTTTGTACCCTTATGTATTTTTTCTTTTACATATTCGTTTTATAATTTCTATATATATATATATATATTATACCTTTATTTATTAGCCTCCGGTACGGTATGCTATTTCTTTCTCCCAGCTTATTTTGTGTCCAAAAAATAACGTTACCTTACAGAAGCTAGCTGTAAAACAAAGCATTACGATTAAATACTCTTTAGCAATTTTTTAAACTTCTAAGCATCGCACATTTTCGATTTTTATACCGTCGTATTGGGAAAAAATGTTCTTTTCAATGCATTTTGTTTGAAAACTGTATCTTCATTTATTTTTGAAATATTAATTTTGTTTTGTAGTTTTTGGAGCCATTTGCTTAATATTGGCAACGGCAGTACTCCATTTCTGTAGAAAGTAAAGGAAATATAGTTTTAAAATAGTAATTATATATTTTTGTTGCCATTTTCTCGTAACAACCGAAAGAAAATGTAATTAAAATAAGTGCTATTTTGAAAAAAATTATAAACGAATGATTTCTGTTAAAACAATGGAGCTATTATATACTATATTTAATTGTAAGTATCTATGAATCATTAGATAGCAAGGGGTTTTTTTTTCGGTTTTCGTGAATGACGGAATCTTTTTGCTGCATTTGTGCATTATTTCGTGATAGTAATGTGCTATGCATGCTTTACTGTAGATGTTTAAGAGTAGATCGTAAATGTGGAATTCTTAAGCGTCATTTTACATAAAATAAAACGCGTGTTTTCAGTCTAAAAATTGAAATATGTTTTGTACTGCAGTAGAGTTCCGCTTAACCGAGTTATTAACCCGACCCGAACCTGCAAATTCCATTTTAAGTCAACCCGCAACCCGACCCGAACCCGAAAAAATAAATTTCGGCAACCCGCAGCCAGACCCGAACCCGCAAAAATAATTTCAGGCAATCCGCAACCCGACCCGAACCCGAAGTATATCAACCCGCACCCGACCGAACCCGCAATATTTCAACCCGCAACCCGACCCGAACCCGCGATTTAAGGAAAGCAAATCATGTTTTAATACCGTTATGAAAAATTATCTACGTATCTCTAATAGAGGTCTGCACCGGTCGCGGCCGGTACCGGGCCGCGGTGGGTCGGCAAAATTTCAAACTGGCCAGGCCGCTTTATTAGGACAGTTTTTTCAACGGGCCGGGCTGATAAACAAAATAAACGGTCGGGGCCGGAAAAAAAAAATGAACGGCCCTGCCAGGCCGGGTCGATAGATACAATTAAGCCGGTCTACCGGCCCGATATAAATATTTAGACGAAGCCGATAAAATTATAAACGGGCCTTGCCGGGCTAGGGCCAAACTTTTAAGTTTTACACGGGACGGGACGGCGAGGGCCGTTTCCGGGCCTGGTAATTCCGGCCCGTGCAGACCTCTAATTCTCTAATATCATTTTTATGTTTTACAGAGAAGAATGAACAAATCTATATTCTTTAATATTCAACTATAGTGAAACCTTTGACCCGATCCGATGCAGGACTCTAAATGGTATAAAACAAAAAATCTAATCTTTAAATATGCTTTAAAATTAGTTGCGGTTTCAAAAGTTCCATTTATAACAGTACACCTTGTTTTACACAAGTGGTCATCTGCCTTCAGCTTATCAGCAGTTATTATTTTGAAAATTTTCCCGTCTAACATACTGCATCGCGTATCACCACAATTAAATTATTCACTTGATAGACAGGAAGGACCATTTAGCATTTTGCTGCGTATTGTATTTTTAAAATACGATAAAAATATAATGCAGTTTGTTATTTCGAAGACTGGTGAAAGGATGACTAAATACAAAACAGACAGGGATACATTTTGCTTTTGTGAAACTTTGATCTGCGGTTTATAAAGGCTTTTAATGGGAAAAAATATTTTCCACATTCTTTTAAAAAAGCGGGTCAACCCGAACCCGACCCGCAAGAGTAAAAAAGCCAACCCGAAACCGACCCGAACCCGAAACAATGAAAGCCAACCCGACCCGAACCCGACCCGCACCAAAATTTTTTTAAGTCAACCCGACCCGACCCGACCCGCAACTGGAAAATATAGCTCCAACCCGACCCGACTCGAACCGCGGGTCGGGTCGGTTTCGGCTAAAAGCGGGTAACACGACCCGCTGCAGGACTCTAACTGGTGGCTTCTATTATTATGAAACAGCCATTATAAATGAAGTGTTAGGTGAAGATGAAAGTTCAGCCGTAAAAAAAAAAAAAAAAAAAAAAATATGGCCATCCCCCCCCCCCCCCATTCTGACCAGAAAATAAGTGTTCTAACTTTTTACGGCTGCTCTTTCATCTTCACCTAACACTTCATTTATAATGGCTGTTTCATAATAATAGAAACCATCAGTCCATCAGAAGAAAATGAAGTAATGGAAATGCCGGGGGCGACACTAAATTCTGCAAAAGCAGAATTCCTGTTCTCTAGTTTATATATATTTTAAAATTATACTATATTTTGTAAGATTTCATTTGTGATCGCATGTAAGTTTTTATGAAACGATAGTTTTTCAGAGAGCGATATAGGGCGCAAGCTGAAGTTTTGCACACAGGCGCCTAACAACTCAGGCGCGCCCCTGATTAACAAAAATAACTTTTTATGAGGCAGTAAACCTAACATTAAAAAATATAAGTACAATTAATAACTTTATTGTATGATTTTCATTTCAATCATTTGTTTTATTTATGCTTGAAAATATTTTCAGTTTGAAATCAAATATTTAAAATTTTCATGTTAAGATGTGTTGTTTAAACTAAAGTGCATAAAAGAGGGCAACTCGGTTAATAATTTCCTCGATTAACCGTTACTCACAAAACACGTGAAAATATTAAAAGTTTAAAAAATACATATGCATGTAAAAATAATTATTGTAATTAACATCTGTAATATTTTATTTATAAATTAATTTCATATTTTTAATATAAAAAGGGTTATACAAATAATCTCAGTTGCTCGCGGCAGAGTTTCATACAAAAGTATCCGCTGACAGTAAAAAGCTGCCAATAATTCAAGCAATCTTCAGTGCCTCTGATTATGATGACCAATTGGCAAAAGATATGTTAGTGGGAATCGTAGAGGAGAGGGGGAAATTAGCAGAACAGGAGAGATCAGATAGATTAAAGCACGAAGAACAGGAAAGATCAGATAGATTAAAGCACAAAGAACAGAAAGTATCAGATAGATTAAAGCGCGAGAGCAGGAAAGATTAAATAAATTAGCAGAGAGAGAGAGTGGCAGTTTAAAGAACAAGAGAGAGAGAGAAAGATAGACAATTAGTGTTAGAGAAGACGAGAATAGAATGCAGTATAGATACTAGCTCTTTAGCTTCCACTGTGTCTATAACGGCAGAAAGCAAAGTTAAAAAAGTGAGTTTAAAGGACTTAATCCCAAAATTTGCCCCTAAATCGATTAATATTACCCTTTTTTTTTTTTTTTTAGAGTCAGGACTTTGAGGAATCGAAATATGTATCTCAACTTATACATTTGTTACCTTTAGATGTACCTGAGATAATCGTAAAAGAACTGTTAGAGAAAAAGGGATGATTATCAGCATATCAAAAGTGTTTTGTTGAAAATGTTTAGATTAGGAGCAGGGACCCTTAAAAAAAAAAAAAAAAAAAAAAAAAAAAAAAAAAAAAAAAAGAGAGAACTATCAAAGAAATGCAGGTGCACTGTGGTCTGAACTTGTTTATGAGTTGAGAGGGTATTTAGAGTACTGGTTAGAAACTATATTAAATGATTTTTCATCGCTCAAAAAAAATTATGCTCACAGAGCAAGTGAAACGTGTAGTTCCTTTTGAAATTAAGGATAAATTCTTAGATGAATGCGATAAGATTAAGAAAGCGTCCTATTTAGCAGAAAAATGTGATAAATATGAAATGTGAGAGGAATGTTAGGAAAATGGATAACAAAATCTGGAATAATAAACCATATTTTAGGGATAGGAACGGGCAGGATAGTGCTAGAAGTAAAGGTGAGCAGGCAGTTAAGTCAGGAGGGGCTGGTAAAAGAGGTCTTGTGAATAGAAATTATGGAAATAAGGAGAAATTTGATAGAAAAAAGGCCTATTATCTGTTACCATTATAATCGTGCAGGGCTCATCAGATCGGACTGTCGAGAGTTAAAACGTAAAAGTTCTGAAGATATAGTTAATCACCTAGGTGTAGATGTGAGTTTAAGACGGTGCTTTACACCGTGTTTCAAAAAGGCAGAAATTAATGGTGCAGAATTAAATTATTTACGGGATGTTGAAAAAAACTGAGGGGGAGAAAACGTGAATTATTTGTATGCCATTGGCAAAAAAGAAACTGACCCAGTTTATAATATTTTTCCTTCATAACAGTTGAGAGAAATAAAGTTTTGCTTACCTATGATTATATTCAGGCAAAGCGACATTCACTGCTTCATTTCTTTCTGAAGCTTGCTGTACTATAAAATCTATTATGTAATATTTATTCGGTAGAAAAAAGGAGGATAGAAGCACAAGCAATTGTAGAGATGATATTCCGACCAACAGATGTTTCTTAGCTCTATATTATTTTATTCAGATCTTCCTTGGTTAATATATATTAAAATAATTAGTAAAATAATAAATACAAATTACAAAAACAAGGATGGTGCTCTATTTAAGCAGTATTTTGTAAATATTGTAGTTGGCATTGCATCTGAAGAGAAGACGCTTTCAGAATAATGCAAAAGAAATTTAAGACCGCATGAGGTCTGGCTTGAACAAGTGTCAGCCGTGAAGTGATAGAATTTTGGGACAGTCAAGTGTATTCGCAAAGTTTAATTACTGAAACATAGCAAAGTTGCAGACTCATCAGAAATTCTCTTATAAGTTCAAAAGAAAATTCAGTCCACAGAGAATTGTCCAACTCAGCTTTGTTTGGTTAGAACGAACTGAGTTTTGGTGCTGCCCTCTATTGGGGTTTGATGATACTACTCTTCTTATTTTTGGTATTCGGGCTCGTTCCGCTGGAAAGTACTTGAGTAATATGTCACATTATTATATAGTTCACATGAAAACACAATATAAATAGTTGCACACCTCACTAGCATAACTCACAAGCATATTTCACATGTATAAAATAGAGGAAAGGTTTATTCACAAAATATTGATTGGAGATGCAAGGATTCCAACACCCCTACTTTTGTTATAAACCGACGATGATGATGGTTGTAGCTCTTTCCTCAAAGCTTCGAACTGAGTCTTAAGAAGGGGCTTCGTGAGAATGTCAGCAAGAATTTGTTTCGAAGGTCAATAGATGATCTTGATCACACCGATTTCGCTTAAATGTTTTATATGATGAAACTTTGCATCTATGTGTTTCGTCCTTGTCTGTGCCTTTTCATTTTTCGTTAAATTTATAGCGGATATGTTATCTTCATAAACAGCTATCGGTAGCTGTTGGGGCAATTCAAGATAGCTCAGTATGTTTAACAACCACTTAATCTCTTGCGTGGCTGGAGATGTACTCCGCCTCCGTGGAAGATAGAGCAACGCTGGTCTGTTTTCTAGAAAGTAATGCTAAAATATTGTTGCCTAATTTGAATAGGTTACCGCTTGTGGATTTTCGATCCGTCCTATCATTTCGCCCAGTCCGCGTCACTATACGCTGTCAATACTGGGGGTTTAGATTTATCTATAACGAACTTCAAGTCTCTGGTAGTTATCAAATATCTAATAAGCTTCTCGATGGCTTCCCAGTCAGCTTCTCAGGGTGACTCGTTCCTCCTTCCCAATATATTCACTGTTGATGCTATGTCAGGTCTTGTTAATGTCGCAATGTATAGAAGCCCCCCTACTGCCTGTCTGTATCTCGTATTATTATCCATTAATTTTCCTTCTGGATCCAAGTTAAAATAGTTAGTATTCATAGGTGTGTACGTGGGTTTACTATAAGTTAGATTAAATTTTGCCGCGATCTCTATTATTTTGTGCTCCTGGTCGAGTTCCAAATTACGGTTTTCTATTTTTTTTATGTTTATTCCTAAATATTGTGTAACATTTCCTAAGTTTTTAATTTCGTACTCTTTGGATAATTTCGCGTATATTTCGTGTATGCCATCTTTATCCCCCGCTACTAGAATATCGTCGACATAGACTATTATATATGCAATTTTTCCATTTTGAATTCGTTTATACAGACATTGGTCTGATTCGCATTCTTCGAATTTTAAGTTTCCTTGGGATTTACTGATTTTTAAATTTCAGGCCCTAGCGCCTTGATTAAGGCCGTAAATCACGTTGCTAAGACTACACACCTTTCCTTCTCCCCCTTTCTTTATATATCCTTCAGGTTAGGACATATAAACCTCTTCCTCGAGATCGTCATGTAGGAAGGTGGTTTTGACGTCGAGGTGCGTTATGTTTTAACTTTTGTAAACTGCTGCATTTAAAAATGCTCTTAAGATGGTATGTGCTACGACGGGCGCGTACGTCTCGTTGTAATCACATCCATATTTTTGGGAGAATCTTTTGGCTACCAATCCCGCCCTATGACTCTCTCTTGTCCCATTAGCACCTCTTTTAGCTTTAAATGTCCGTTTGCTTCCTATCACGCGCATTCCGGGTATTGATTTGATCAATATCCATGTTTTGTTTTGATTTAGGGATTTTATTTCTTCGTTTGTCGCTTCTAGCCATTTATTTTTGATTTCCGTGTCGTTGATATTTTGTAAGTCTGTCCAGGTTTCAGGTTCCTGAATTTGGCATAGATTTACGCTTATTTCAAAACGATTTGGAGGTACACCTCTGTTGTATCTTTCCGACTTTCTAGGTTCGGGAGTATTTTGCGCTGGGGTTTCCATTTGATCTTCGTCGTCATCTCTTAAATCAATTTTAATACTTTCCACGGGTGTTTGTGCTTCATTTTGATTTTCTTAATATCCTTAGTTTCCTCATCTTTAATTCCATCTTCAATAAATTTTACACTCCTAGAAATCATTATGTTATTGTTCCCCGTATGAATTCGGTACCCTTTACTCCTAAAGTCATAGCCTAACATGACCCTTTCGACCGCTTTATCTTCAAATTTAGTTCTTTTAGGCTTATCAATGTAGGCAAATGCCTTACATCTAAATGTTTTAATGTTAGAGAGGTTCGGCTTCCTATTATTCCATAGCTCATACGGCGTTGGATTATTTTCATTCGCTGTTGTCGGTAATCAGATGATTAGATACGACCGCTGTCATGACCGATTTTCCCCAGAAATGTTTAGGTAGTTTTCCATCCAATAGCATAGTTCGTGCCATTTCTACTATTTCTACCTTAAGGAGACGCCGTTTTGGGGGCTGCAATAACCCTTTAAGACCGGATTGCTTTTTGAGTTTTTTTGAAAACAAAGATATAACTGAAATTTGTAACTGATAATTCACTATCTGTTGACAAAATTCATATAATATAGTTTCTGTTAACCAGCACAATCATTGGATTCCGGCATTTATGGAATAGATAACGCAGGAAGGTAGAATTTTAGTTAATGCCTAACCCGCACGATCGTGCGAGTCCGGTCTTAAAGGGATAGGGGACACTTAACAGGCGCTCGATTCCGTTTTCGGTCAAGTAGTTCTCGTAATTTACACCAAAATATTCTTTGGCATTATCCGACTTGATTGACTTTATTAGTTTACCAAATTTATTTTTTGTTAGGGCTACGAACTCTTTTAATTTCATGACAGCTTCCGACTTATGTGCAATTAGGTACGTCATTGTGAATCTACTATAATCGCCTGTAAATGTTATAATATACCGCTTTCCCTCCTAGCGTTTCCGATTCCATAGGCCTACAAATATCTGAATGCACAAGAGAACAGATTTCTTTGCTTCTATTTGTAGTCGATTCGGGGGTAGGGTGAAATTGAGAGTTTCCCCTCAATACACTTGGTGCAATGCGTGACGTGTTTACAATTGTTGATCACTATTCCTTCGGCTAATTTGTGGTTAACTAAATATTTAATTGCGTCGAAATTTTTATGCCCGAGTCTTCGGTGCCATTATAGATATACAGTTTGTATTATTACAAGGTGTTTGTGTACTTAAGGTATAACCGTTTTCGTCTTTGGGATTTATCTCGTAGAGTTTGTTATTTAATTTTGAAGTTAAGGTGGTGTTATTATCTTTAACAAATGAGCACGTTTCCTTATCGAATATCACTTTTATGTTGTTATCGGTGGCCTTTTTCACTGACAGAAGATTACGTTGTAATTCTGGGCAGTACAGTACGTCTTTAAGTGTTATACTGTTTTTCAGACCCGTGTTTAGTGTTACGTCACCTAAACCTTGAGAGTTTAACTTCTGCCCGTTAGCAATAGTTATATTACCGAAATTCCCTGGTGTAAATGTAGTGAAGTTCTCTTTTGTGGATGTTACGTGTCTAGTGCAGCCTGAATCGATTATATATGTGTTAGGGTTTCTTGTTCGCATTTGATTAACGTGTGTGATTCATTTTCAAAATTGACTACTGAGAAGGGAGGAACATCCGAGTCATTTTTCTCGCCATTTTTATTTATCTTGCTGTTAAAACAGAAATTTGACGAGTGATCTTTGCCATATTCATTGCTCTTATGGTTCCCTGTGTTGTTTTTGAAGCTAACGTTGTTATTGTAGTTTTTATTTTTGTTACAGTTATTTTTCTTATAGCTTTTCTTCGCCTTATTTTGTAGTTTAAAGCAGTCGGACTTATAATGTCCTTCGCGCGAGTAAAAAGAGCAGAATTTCTTCGTCTTGTTATATTTGTTTACTGCTTTGTAAGCAGGATCTTTAGAATGTGAGTTGGAGTATTTGCTTTCAGACCTGTGTGTGAACGCGTCTATTAATTTATTTTTCACCAATTCAAGCTTCAACTCACTTTCATCTCTCGCCTCTAACGCGGTAATCAAAGACGCGTAAGATTGAGGCAGAAAACATAGCATAATTGCTACGATGTGTGACTCATTTATCTCTTCGCCTCTAGCGGGGAGTTTATCTTTAATAACAAAAATACTGTTAATATGCAAGTTCATGTCGCCGCCCTCTGACAGTTTTTGGGAGCATAATTTTCCAAGCAGAAATAGTTTGGAGGACAAGTTCGCGCGCTGATGTATGGACTTTAACTTGTCCCAAATTTCCTTTGGGGTTTTAAGGTTTTTGACGGGAATAATTTGGTTGTCATCTATGCAGAGGTTGATAATAGCTTTGGCTTTCACGCTACTTTTCAGATAACCCTGGTCGGGTGTGGCAGGTGGCTCTTCGAGAACGTATTTGAATAATTCATCTTTTGTGAAAAGATTTTCTATTTTAAATGCCCAGTTAGAAGAGTTCGAATTATTTAATTTTTCAATTTGCGCTAGGTCCTTTGACACAGCCATTGGTAAAATTAGTAATTTGTATTCACTAATAATATACATATATAGTGTGTATTATGGTACTCGGTTTCGGAAGTTTTTGTAACTTTTCTTATATTCTTATTTATATGACCAACAAAATATTCAAGTACTAATTTATAGTATCATAATGCTATACAATTTTTTTTATATTGTCAATTTTCTGTTCAAAAAATTCACTTATAATGTAATTCTGTCACATAAATATTATATATATATATATGCACATCATTTTCATAAACATCATAAATATATATCTTTCATTATTTCATATTTTCATTTTAATATGCGCATTATCTATTTCTCATTTGTCAGAATACTACTGGGTTATAAATTTATATCTCACGTCTTACTCAGTTTCAGTCAGTCTCATAATCTATTGAAAAAAACTGAGGGGAGAAAACGTGAATTATTTGTATGCCGTTAGCAAAAAAGAAACTGACCCAGTTTATAATATTTTTCATTCATAACAGTTGAGAGAAATAAAGTTTTGCTTACCTGTGATTATATTTAGGCAAAGCGGCATTCGCTGCTTCAATTCTTTCTGAAGCTTGCTGTGCTATAAAATCTATTATGTAATATTTATTCGATAGAAAAAAGGAGGATAGAAGCACAAGCAATGGTAGCGATGATATTCTGACCAACAGACGTTTCTCAGCTATATATTCTTTTATTAAGATCTTTCAAGGTTAATATATATTAAAACAATTAGTAAAATAATAAATGTAAATTACAAAAACAAGGATGGTGCTCTATTTAAGCAGTTAATATATATTGTAGTTGGTATTGCATCTGAAGCGAAGACGCTTTCAGAACAATGCAAAAGAAATTTAAGACCGCATAAGGTCTGGCTTGAACAAGTGTCAGCCGTGAAGTGATAGAATTTTGGGGCAGTCAAGTGCATTCGAAAAGTTTAATTACGGAAACAAGGCAAAGTTGCAGACTCATCAGAAATTCTCTTATAAGTTCAAAAGAAAATTCAGTCCACAGAGAATTGTCCAACTCAGCTCTGTTTGGTGATGCGATCTATTATGGGTAGAACGAACTGTGTTTTGGTGCTGCTCTCTATTGGGGTTTGATGATACTACTCTTCGTATTTTTGGTATTCGGGCTCGTTCCGCTGGAAAGTACTTGAGTAATATAAGTCAAATTATTATATAGTTCACATGAAACACAATATAAATAGTTGCACACCTCATTAGCATATCTCACAAGCATATTTCACAAGCATATAAAATTGAGGAAAGGTTTATTCACAAAATATTTATTGAAGATGCGAGGATTCCAACACGGGATACAGGTGCTGGAATTGATCTTTGCGACCGTAGTTGGATTGATAATGAGAATTTAATTGGAAAAGTTTCGTGGAACCCCTGGATAATGAGTATGAATATTTACCATTGACGAGAGTTACAATTAAGGTAAACTTTGGAACGGTAGTTACTAAAGCAGCTGTGGAACCCATTGAGCTAGAACAAGGATATTATTTGTTAAGAAACAAAACGACTGAGCTCATTGACGGATTAAAAGGTAATCCTGTACTGGTGAATGCTGTAATATCGCGCAGTCAGAAGCGGGAACACGAGAAAGAAATGCCTGTGCTTCAAGTTGAGAGTGAATTTGGATCGGAGGATGGAGAACATGATGAGATGGAGTTTAGTAAGGATGAGGATGAGGAAGAGGAAGGAGTAGTTCATAGATTAACATACAAGATGGGACATTTACGGCAAAATCTGTAATGGCAACAGTACTAGCGTCACTACCGACAATGGGGAAGAATTAACAAGCCTCCGAAATTTACCTGTGTTGATGAAATATGTTTATGCTCTATGTTATGAATATCAATCTATTCTTTCTTATACGAATTAGAGGCAGACGATATTGTATTTATGTTTGATTTATTTAGCTGTTTTTTTTATCGTATTTGTTCGTTCTCCTTTAACTTACAAAATGATAATTATAATAATAATATAAAAGAAAAAACCCAGAAAATTCTGTTGAAAACGTTAATATGTAAGTTAATGATAAAATTGTAAGAATTTAAATTCGGGTATTGTGTTAATTTATTCACGTCGAATAGAATTTTATTAAGTGTAATATCAGTATCTCTATGTTTTCCTTTTCTTTTTTTTTACTTTTAGATTTATGTAATTCTAAAAATTTGTAAAAAGGAATTTTTCCCTATCTGTAATTTTATTATTTCTTATATGTTAATATCATAAATATTATTGAACTGATTGTACGTTATTTACATTAAAAACAATCTTTTTATTTTACGAGGGTGAATCAAATATTAACCGGAATTTCTAGCGGAAGGATTGAAGGTCATCGCAAGGGCGCCCAAACCTCTGCGCATGGTAGGTGGGGATGTCATATGACTATTTATGCGCCGAATATGTGCTATCCTCTCCGTTCCTTAGTCGGCATCAGGATGAATAAGGAAGATGTGCACCCCAACGTTGCGCAAGGAATTATCGTTAATTTTCTTACAAATGAAAGCGTAAGACCGGCTGAAATCTTACGAAGACTTCAAGCACAGTTTGGGGAGACATGCCTGCAGAAATCCCAAGTGTGTGACTGGCACAGAAAGTTTGTGGAACGATGAACAGAAGTTGAAAACATCCCCTCACGCCCCCCCCCCCCTCAAACAAGTTTGACTGAGGAAAACATTAGCACCATTCGGGACATTCCCGATGTTGCTGCCTACAACTGTCAGCGGTTGGATGAAACAAAACGTGCATATCTGCGAAAAAGGCGTGAATTTCCGATCAGAGAAGTGATTTTGCTTCAGGACAGTGCCCGTCCCCATACAGCCATCCTGAATCACGAAAAGTTGGAGGAAATGCACTGATCGTCACACACCCTCCCTATAGTTCCCCTGTGATTATCACATGTTTGGGCCTTTGAAAGAAGCATTAGTAGGTGAACGATTTGGCAATGACACTGCTGTTGAAGCCTTCTTGCGCAATTGGCTGGAGACACACCCCTCTTCTTTCTATAATGACGGCATCAAAAAACTTCCGACCCGTTGAGAAAAATGTGTTTTGAAATCAGGAGATTATATAGAAAAATAATATGTAACTTTTTGTTTTGTATCTTGTACCAATAAATTAAAAAACAAAGATTCCGGTTTATATTTGATTCACCCTCGTATCTGTGAGAAAGTGACAATGCGTGAATTTTAAAAGATTATTGTAACAATTGTTTAATACGTTAAACTTCATTAATTAATAAAATATCAGCTATAAAAATGTTCCTATAAAATGGGGATAATTATGAATTTTTCTGGGACTTGTAGAGTGCAATATTTCGTATATATATTTTTTTATATTACATCATTGCTTTTGATATAAAGCATTCAAGAATTTTTTACCTTGTTTTTCAAAATCGTTCACTCATCATGTAAAAAAAAACATATATACGTACATGAACATAGAATAGATATTAGATATATAAAATAGGATATCTATTCTATGTTCATGTATCGGTGTAATATTCTACTGAAAACGTAAACATGCAACATTAAAAAAAGAAAGATCACAATAAGGTAGACGTTCAACAACAAAAATATTACAAGGATGGGACCCCATTGGGACGTCACTAAAGGCACTGCGATCGCAATCGCATTACCATTACGCTCTATGGAAGTGTCCGATCTTGTATGTTAATCTATGGCGATAGTTATACCGGAAAAGTTGGAGACAGGATCGGGTTTGGTTAAGGTATCCCCGGAGAAATTTAAAGAAGAGCAGATAAATTGCCCTTCTCTTAAGCAGTTGTGGGAAACGTCTAGTTAACCTAATGAAGAAGAATTTTGCCTTAGAGGTGGTAAGCTTGTGCGAGTGTCACAGCCAATGAACGGTGATGAGAAAGTGCAGTTATGTGTGCCAGAAATTTATCGTAGAGAACTGTTAGCATTGTGTCATGAGCAGGTGTCAGGATATTTAGTTACGAGTAATTCAAAGGATAGAAACCTTAGATGTTACTTTTGGCCAAACTAATATCATGATATTGAGAATTATGTTAAAACTTTACGCCCTTTAAAGTTGGTACCTATAATTTCGGAATGCTTTTCCAAAATAAATGTGGATGTTATGGATGTCAAAACTCAAAAGTATATTGAATTTACAATGAAAGTCTGATGTCGATATTTTCAAAATCCAAACAGAGACAATATTCTTAATGTCATTGGTTTTGATTTCAGTCATACTAGACTGGAGAAGCATGTTGAATCAACAACTTTAGTTCGACAAGTTGATTGGGTAGATTTGTGCTGGCTTCGTCGTTTAAAAGAAGATCAGACTAAACGGATAAATTCCTTAGATGGAGTAAAATACTCTAAAGTTCAAAAGTATTGTTTAATGAGGATTAAAGGTTTATATACAAATTTTCATATTGAGTTTGGTGGTACTTCTGTCTGGTATCTTATCTGACTTTCGTTGGAAGAAGTTAGTTAAAGAGCGCAAGCATTATACAGAAGGATGCTTGTCAAATTAAGAAAGTGAAGGACGCCGAATGTTTTCTTTTAAAGAAAAGTTATATTGTGATCGTTTTGAATGGTGCTTTGTTGATGAAATGAAAAGGAGATTTCAACTTAAAATATTTGCGAAAGCATAGTTTTGTGAAACCTGTTTTATTGAAAGACAAAGATGGCCTGGGAATGAGAATGCCAAGTGCTAATTTTATTATTAATGAAATCCGAAAGATTGCTGGTAGTCGTAGAGTTCTGGGTGGTCTAGAATTGTTTGCCTTGCCATACATTGATGGTATTGCGGTATTTTCACTTACATGTGAGAGTCACATGAAGGAAATCGCTGAGGTTCTGAAGCGTTTGTTAGAGGCTTGCTTAACAGTGAAACCTACAATCTGCAAGTTTGCACAGGATAGTGTGAGGTTTTTGGGTCATGAGGTAGGTTCGAGAAAGAGGTCCCCCAGTGTCGTGAAAGGGCCATTCCATGAAAAGCGGACAAAATGTCCTGCACGTGACACTTACATAAATACCTATATCTATTATTATAAGTTGTTAGAATATAAACTATATATTAAAACCCTAGATTGTTATATTAGCATAGCTGTTTTAATTTGAGGATACAATAGCATTGTCAAAACAGCAATAATATGTAGAAAAACTGTCTCACACTTGATACGAAATGGTACTTTAATAGGTTTAAAAATCTCCACATTTTTGCCCTTTACCTCTGCCCGTTTTTAATAGTTTTAAAAATCTTCACATTTGAACCCTAGGGCCTAGACCTAAGTTATCTGCCCGTTTTCAGGGCCATTCCATGGAAAACGTAAAAAATGTCCTGAGCGTGACACTTACATAAATACATATATGTATTAAATTATAAGTTGTTAAAATATAAACTCTATATTAAAAATACCAA
This sequence comes from Maratus speciosus, assembly GCA_963932465.1. Taxonomy (NCBI): domain Eukaryota; kingdom Metazoa; phylum Arthropoda; class Arachnida; order Araneae; family Salticidae; genus Maratus; species Maratus speciosus. The sequence continues at coordinate 456,540,600 of OZ010796.1, read as the reverse complement.
AAAATCCTAGATTTTCATTAATTCGAGGATATAATAGCATTGTTAAAAAAGCAATAATATGTAGAAAATGTTTCCCATACGTGACATGGAATGGCCCAAAGTGTATTGTAACCAAACCTATTCAGGATTTCCCAACGCCCTCGATTAAGACTCAAATAAGTCATTTCTGGGAATGATGGGCTATTATTCTCGTTATATAGAGGATTATGCAGTAATTGCGGCCGCTTTAACTAATGTTTTGAAAGAGAAGGTAAAGAAAGAAAGTATACAGTGGAGTGAGGATTGTGAAAAGGCTTTCCTGGAATTAAAAGGGAAGTTGAGCCAGAGTCCTGTTTTGTATGCCCCTGATTATAGCCATTGTGCAGACCGACACAAGTTCGAGATGGGAAAGAACGTCCCATTTTGTACTTAAGTAAGAAGTTTTCTAGGGCATAGCATAACTGCAGCACTATTGAACGCGATTTAGCGGCGATTGTGTACCACATTAGCTGGATACAGTGATCGCATTCCTGGAGCGGCGTTACAAGGAAGGAACGGAGGATGGGGTTTTTTGGCTTTTTTTTTGTTGTTGTTAACGCCCATCGGTTAAACCTTTCGAGATTAAAAAAAAAATGTATGACTTATTCTTAAATTTCGTACTTTTACGTTTTAAACGTCGCAGTCACTTTGAAAAAATATTAATATTAACCCTTTCAAACATTTTTGTAAAAGGATCGATTTCGTGGTTGTCTCCTTCTACCTTACGCCAACGCTCCCATCGGGTTCAATGTCAGAGATACCGATTAAAAAACACCCTCTTAAAGTTGAGACCTTCTTCTCTTTGACGATGCTATTAGTTTTTAAAAATACGATATTTAACATTTTCAAAAAAATTCACGCTTGCAGGTCACTTCGCGCCTCCCGGTGACACACTTTTTACTACGCTAAAAGTAACTAAACGTCAGTATTTAGACACAATTTTTTTACACCTTCTTGACACACCGGATTTACATCACCTATAAAAATTTCGAAGCGTTCAGACGAGTTAGAAGATTTTTTTAAAATAAAATCTGCGAATTTTTCGATCGGAACACGAAAATTCGGGCTGTTTTGGCGTGGCTTCGTTCGATTTCGACTCATGTTTTTACGATTATATAAGTGCATATTTTTTCACAAAATGCTTGCGCAGGTTTGGAAGCAGTTATATTTATAACCGATAAAAATTTCAGTGAGTTCGGACGATAAGAACTATTTATTTTACGTTAAGGGGCTACTTCAGTCAAGCGAAAAGACCCGCTCGCTAATACTAATCATATGGAAGAAACTTTTTAAGACATTTCGTTTGCATTTCAATATTTTTTAAAGATTTTTTTACCATTAGATAGCTGAGGTCGATGACTGTTTTGCTTTGGATAGCTGAGATAGATCTCTACATCGGCCGCTTTTTACTTTTTCGATTTTGTTTGCAGATTTTTTTTTTTTTTTTTTTTACGAGGATGCTTTGACTTTCGAAACCGGTTCCGAAAGTAAAAGTGTCCTAATTAAAAATACCTGAAAACCAAAAATAAAAAAACGGTCGATGTATAAAAATCTATCTCAGTTATCCAATGAAAAAAAAAACATTTAAAAAAACTAAAATGCAAACAAGATATCTTAAAAAACTTTTTCCATCGGACTAACATTAGCGAACGGGTGTTTTCGCCTGATGAAGTAGTCTCTTAAATGACCTGCAACGAAAAATACAAGGTGTACCTTCTTGTCGCTGACAAATAGTTAATTCCTAAACCGTCATATTTGGCGGTATTGTTTTAGCTGCAAAATTGTTTCACATTTTTCACCATAAGAAAATCCATTTACATCAAAATAGTTACTTTGTAAAAAAATTACGAAATTAAACTTTTAAATATTTAATACGTGATTTATCACAATGCTAAGCGTAGAACCAACAGAGGGGAAAATGTCCAAGCCGGGAATCGAACCCGGAACCCTTGAAATAACGCTCCAACATTTAAGCTAGGAGGACGATACCCAGCTTAGCATCTCTCACTTATATATTATGCTAGTGAGGTACTTAAAGTTTTAATACGTCCCTGGGTCCTATAACTTATATTTAAAACAATTTGCTTCATGCTTTAACAAAAAAGCAGTAAAATTTTCGTTCTTCCGCCAAAACTTACCGAGATATAATATTTTCAATTACATATATTTTTCTTTATTTTAAAAAAGGAAAATCAAGATAGCTTTCTTGAATATCCCCAATACAAGAAGGCGCTGCTTATTATTATTATTTTATTTAGACTTTTAAGGCTTTTAATTGAAACTTCTTGTCAGAATTGAAAGTGTAAGTATCTAAATCTCAGAAATTAAATCGGCAATCACTATAACGAGAGGGTGGGGGCGGGGGCGGGGGGGGGGGACTCCTTAGTTCGTTTCCAAAGATTTTCGTTTAAAAATCTAAAAATTATACAAATTCGGGTTTCGTTTGTAAAACCAGGTTCGTTTCGAAAGTTTTTCTTTTAAAAATACAAAATGAATAAACCCGGGCTTCCCTGGTTACAGAATGTAGGTGGAAACCATCATACTTTTTCAGTCACATATATGTCTTAATTTAAGACGCCTCTATGTGCAGTGTAGGGGGTTACGCAGTGTGAGCACCGCCCTTGAAAAGGTTAAACCCCACTCAACCAACCAACCGTACCGTTATGTTATGTAAGCGTTACAAAAGATTCCGTTACAATGCGTTAATTTGGCGTTATAGTACCAATTAGGGAAATTTATGAGTTTCTAACGTAATAAATCGACATAGATTTATAAATTAATGATTTTCTGATTTTTTTCTTTAGATGTGCTTATAAGACCTTCTTTCATGCCGAATTTCAAAGTTCTAGAAGAACTGGAAGTACCCTATAGGACCTAAAACCGTGAAATTTGGCACGAAGGACTGCCTTACACCACATGTAAAAGATAAAACCCGGAAATCATTAATTTATAATTCTATGTGGATTTATTACGCAGTTTTCCATAATCGGGATTCCCAAAGCGAGACCTTAAGGGTTCTGTTTTTTAGAAGGGTTCTGTTTTTTAGGTGCGCTCGTTATTATATAAATACGTAGCACCTATAGTCGGCGTCTGATCCGCGTCCGTCTGTCTGTCTGTCCGCATATAACAGCGTAAAAACCACCCAACCGAAAGGTTTGAAATTTGATATATAGAATCGTTGCAGAATTTTGTCGAGTCATTTCGAACTTTATGAAAATCGAATCAAAACTTAAAAGATATTAATGAAAGTTTTCTTCATTCTATCAATCCTATTATACGTAATTAATTCAATGATATCTAATAGGTAATTATTCTAGGCTGCCACGGAGATTACGTCATATGTAAAATGTAGTCATATTATTTCCGAATTATAGTCGTTGAGCCAGAAGCCAAAATTAGTGCTTTTGGTTTCATCTCTGAGTAATATGTACCTTTTCACAATGGTCCAAGGTGTTCATTTTATGATGATACTATGAAATTTGTGGTAGCTTATAGACACCATATTGAAAAGATGGGCTCCATCTATCACACATAGATGCGTATGATTATTTTCCCAATCTATAATAATAAGAAAAGAAGTTTGTGTGTGAGTCAGTGTGTCGACGGAACTCTGAAGAAACCACTGCACGTAAAGCTACAAAATTTGAAGAAAAGGTACGTCTATATATGAAGTTTTGCACCTCGAAGCCCGATTTTCAATATTTTGATTAGATTTTTTTTATTTAATTTTTTATGCGATTTTTAGTACTTTTTTAAGTTTCGAGGCGATTTTTCCATATAAGTGAAAAGAATATGGTTTCTTTCTTTTAACCCAATATAGTAAATTTTGTTCTCTTTTCAAAAAAGTTTATTCGGAATTCGTGCAGCGATTTTTGCATTTTTTGCGAATTTTTTATGCAATTATTGAACAGCATTTAATGCATTTCCATACCTATAAGGAGGTTACCGTAGAGAGACACAGTTCTGTCGCCAAATGCCGCCAAGTTTTTCGCCAACTTGGCGGTATATCGCCAAAGTGACGCCAATTTGGCGCTATCTCTAATATTTCGCCAAATTCTCATAGACTTCCACTGTAAAACAATACGGTTTACTTGCTTATAGAAAATCAACAAATTGATATATTTTAATGCAACAAAAACTAATATCACTTAAGGGATTGTATTAATTATATTTAAGGGAGTCCAAGTAAATTAATTACGAATAAAAGTAACATGATCTAATGCTTAGCATGATTTCCAAAACATATATTTTAAGAGAGCCCACAGGTCAAAGGAATTAGATTTGAACCTTTTATCCAATTATAGCAAATTTTGACTTTCGTGATTTTGAACTTTTTGTGATTTTCAATGCGATTTTTACGTTTCTTCGCGATTTGCTGCAATTTTTTGACATTCCAATTTTGACCTAAAGTACATTCTGCCCTCATTTCAATAAAGTTTATTCGGATTTCGTATAGCAATTTCCGAATTTTTCGGGAATTTTGTATGTGATTTTCAGTGTATTTTAGCGATTTGCTACGATTTTTCCACATCACTGAAAGGAATCAATTTGCAATCTTCGAACACAATATATAATTTTTTTTTTCTCTTTTCAAAATTTGAGAAGCGATTTAAAATTTTTTCGCGATATCTTATTGTGATTTTCAGAGCTTTTTCGTAATTCCTGCTGTTTTTTGACGTACCCGGGCAACGCCGGGCAAGTTCGCTAGTTATTGTTAGATAAAAAATGAGACTGAAGGTAAATAACAATATTCACATTCAATCACAAAATAAAGATAAGGTAAAGCTCCTTACCTTTTAATTGTAGATCGTCCACTTCGAAGCAGGTAAGTTTCTTCAACATATCCAATGAGAAAAAGGTTGGTTAAATTCAAGATAAAACTGAAATATTTTGCGATGTTTCACCTATAAGAACTTGTGAATTTATTTTATTAAAAGATTGTGTATCCTTTTGATGTGATAAATACTTCAGGAACATTGTGAAGATTCTGGTTTTAAACTATAATTTTATATATCTTAAAATACAAAATTGGAGCATACATTTTTGCTCCTTTCTTATTACATTGCAGAAACACACTGATAAAAAATATAACTTAAAAAAAAAAAGATTATTGATAAATGATTAAAATAACAAATAAAAAAATCTTGATTATTAATATGAATAAAATACTTAAAGTCATAAATTATGTAAATAGTTCTTATATAAGTCATAATAGCAGTCATTTAATTTGAATGTTTATTTGTTCCTTATCCACATATCTCACAAACAGGAAGTAATCTTGTAAAGTAATAAACAAATCTTTATTTATGATATCTAAAGTGTTTTTGAATGACAGGAAAAAACAGTTTATCTTGATTAAAGATGAGTTTATATAATTTTGAAAGAGATTAGTTTGTCTAACGTGATTGATAATGTTTATCCAATTCTGAAAGAGATTAGATTTTCTAACATGCCCCCTTAATCTCTTCAGATTGATGAGGCAGACAAGTTCATTGAATTTCTGGGATTCACTAATTCATGTTTGGGGACTGGTTTAGTTAGTGCATCAGCAATCATATATTTCGATGGACAGTACTTTAATTCAATTATTCCATCTTCTTTGAGTTGTTTTATAGCATGAAAACGAATATCTATATGTTTACTTCTTTTTGAAAACTTCTCACTTTCAATCATTTTAATACAACTCTGGTTGTCTTCATATAAACAGATAGGTTTTGTTTGTGCTAAGTCTAAATCTTCCAGGAGTTTCAATAAATAAATTATTTCTTGCCCTGCACTTGCGGCTGAGACATATTCAGCCTCTGCTGATGAAAGGGCGATGCATGACTGTTTTTTTCTAGTCCATTGAATTGGATTATTTCCTAAGGCAAAAAGGTTGCCACTGGTTGATTTTCTTGTACAAGTATCACCTGCCCAGTCGGCATCCGCAAAAGCCTTTAAAATCGGTTCAGATTTCGCGTCAATCCGCAAGTTGTTTAGTACAGTTTAAATACCTTATTATTTTTTTAGCTGCCATCCAGTCCTTTTGACGCAGGGATTCATTTCTTCTACTTAATATATTAACTGCAGCAGAAATGTCAGGTCTAATGACAGATGCGATATAAAGCAATGAACCTATCGCCTGTCTGTATTTAATATTATTCGGCAGTAAATTGTCATCATCTTCTAATCTATTAAAATTAGGTTCCATAGGAGTACCGACTGGTTTAGCTTCCTCTAAATTAAACTTTTTTACTAGTTCTTCTATTTTACCGCTTTGATTTAATTCGTAACCTTCTGCTGTTTTCTCTATTTTGATTCCTAAATAATAACTTAGTTCTCCTAGATTTTTTTAATTCATATTCTTGCTTAAGTTTTCTATTATCTCTTTAATTTCGTCATCTTTTCCTGCTATCAAAATGTCATCCACATAAACAATAATATACGTTTTGCTTTCTCCTTCATTTCGAATATATAAACATGTGTCTGAATTAGACTGTTTAAAATTTAAATCATTCAACGATTTTGTTATCTTCGTGTGCTATGCCCTGGCTGTTTGTTTCAACCCGTAAATGGATTTATTTAAGCGGCATACTTTGTTTTCCTGATTTGGAATAATATAGCCTTCTGGCTGAGTTATGTAAATTTCCTCATCTATGTTACCGTATAGGAAAGCAGTCTTGATATCAACGTGATTAATTTTTAATTTGTGGTAAGCTGCTGCTGCTATAAAAGATCTGAGTGTTGTATATGAAACAACAGGGGCAAAAATTTCTTCGTAATCTACGCCATATTTTTGATAATATCCCTTTGCCACTAATCTCGCTTTGTATTTCTGTATTCTTCCTTGATCATCATATTTGGTTTTAAAGATCCACCTGGATCCAATTATTTTTTTACCTTGTGGGGGATCTACAAGTGTCCACGTTTTGTTTTTATTAAGAGAATTTATCTCTTCTTGTGTCGCATTTAACCATTCCTTTTTTTCTTCTGGGTTTTCAATATTCATTATGTCATGAAAATTTTCTGGTTATTTTATATGTTCATGTGTTGTCATGTAAACGAATCTGTCTGGAGGGATTCCTTTAATTGATCTATCTGACCGCCTTGGTTCTGGTGTTAATTGTTTTGACTCACTTGGTGTGTCTTCAGTGTTTGCCACTTCAATTTCTACTAAGTTTTTGTTCTGTGATTTGTCATTTTCATCGGATTGTTTTTCTCTCAAATTTAACTGTGTTTCTACCTTTTCGTGTGTATTTTTGTTTTCTAGAAATTTCACAGTTCTTGCGATTATTATTTCTTTACCACTTGTGTAGATGCGGTAACCTTTGGAGTAATTGTCGTAACCGACAAAAATGCCTTCAACTGCCTTATCATCTAATTTTTGTCGTTTATTTTTGTTATTATATGCAAAGGCTTTACAGCCGAATACTCTAATGTAATGCAAGTTTGGTGAACGTTCATTCCAAAGCTCATACGGGGACTTTTCATTAGCTTTTGTTGGCAAGCGGTTTTGCAGGTGATTCGCCGTACAGATAGCTTCACCCCAGAATTTTTGAGGCAAGTTTGCTTCGCTAAGCAAAGCTCTCGTCATTTCAATTAAAGTTCTATTTTTACGTTCAGCTACGCCATTTTGGCTCGGAGAGTACGGAACAGTGTGTTGGTGCTTTATGCCGTTTTTTATGAGATAATTATCCACTAAATCATTGTTAAATTCCCCTCCATTGTCTGTTCCTATATTTTTCGGCTTTTCGCCAAATTTATTACTAACTAAGGCAACAAATTCCTTAAGTTTTTCATAAACTTCTGATTTCTTTGATAATAAATACAGAATTGTGAATCTGGAATAATCATCTACAAATGTTAAGAAGTATGTTTTTCCGCCTATGGTCCCTGTCTGGAAAGGCCACATACATCAGAGTGTATCAACGCTAATCGTTTAGTGGCTCTATAATCTGCTAATTTGGGGTAAGGTGCATCTGTTAGATTTGTTTTGATACAAGTTTCACAAGTTGTGTTATGTTTACAATTATTAATTTGTATTCCTTTCGCTAGGTGTTTTTCTTCGATTTGTTTTATAGATGCAAAATTTTTATGGCCGAATCTTCTGTGCCATAATTCTATGCAATTAATATTGTTGCAGTTGCAAGTTTTATTTACATAGTTTACTTTTGCGCTTTCATTTGCTAATATAATTTCATGTAAGTTATTGTTCTTTACCGCTTCTAGGCGGGTTATTCCGTTATACGTTAACTTACATTTATCATTTTTGAATAAAATCTCGCATCCATTTTCTGTAGCTTTACTAACGGAAAATAGGTTCGATTCAATATCTGGAACAAATAGAACATCTTTTAATGTTATGTTGTGTATTTCACCGTTTGAAGTTAAAGTTTTTATTAATGTATTTCCTGATCCATAAGAAACTAATTTGTTTCCGTTTACAATTACAACATTAGTTGTTTCATTTGATTTAATTTCTGTAAATAAATGTTGATCATTTGTTATGTGGCTGGAACTGCCACTGTCAACTATCCACGCTTTGTTATTGCGCGGTTTTATAATAAATGCACAATGTTTATTACTTTGTTGACTTTCAAGTTCATTGCAATCGGCATTTTTATCCGAATTTGATGCACGATCATTTCTTACCGTTTTATCATCCTTTTGGAAAACAAGCGAAGAATTAAAATTTCTTTTGTAGATTTTTTTTATAGTTCGTATTATGTGAAGTATTGTTTTGTTTATTTTTATAGTTGTTATTATGCCAGCAATCTTTAGTGTTATGGTTTTTTAATTTACAATTTGAACAGTATTTTTGTTCCTTCTTGTATCCCGCATTATTGAATTTGTAACTTCCCACCAAAATTTGCCCCGGCAACCACCCCCCCCCCTCAAATTTTGGTAAAAAGCCCCCAAAAAAGGTTTTTATTAAAAAAATCTATTTTTTTATTGTTTTAGGGGAAAAGTGTCTAGAAATTCAGAAAGTAGACAAAATTTGCAACAAATTAGATATATGGCATTATGACTTAGGATGAAGGGGAAGATGAAGGGGAGATCTGCCTCGGAACATGCGCGCGGTGCTGCTTGGACTCAGTTGCGCAATCCACTTAACCACTCACACGTTTACATTCGCCCTCCCATCTCCCCTCCGAACTTTCCTTATAAGGTTTACTTTAAGTTTTTTTGGGTCGCTGAATCCGAATTTTTAACTTCCCCCCCTCAAATAGCTGTTTTTAACTTAAATTTCTTATTGTTTTAGGGGAAAAGCATTACGGAATTCAGAAACTAGATAAAATTTGCAACAAATAGGATATATGACATTATGACGTAGGATAAACTGGGAGAGAGGAAGCTGCCTCGGAACATTCCCCGCGCGCTTTTCTCAAAAACCAATTTTTTTCAAAAAATCAATTTTTTGGGAGGTTGCCTGGTGAAATTTTGGTGGGAAGTTACAAATTCGGATTCAGCGACCCAAAAAACATAAAGTGAGTCGAAATCCAGAACTAGTATTAATTTTTCCAGGTAAAATCCCCTATTGTCTGGACTTCATAACTTAGTGCACTTAGAGCTGCAGTGCATGTTCAGAGGCAGCCCTCCCCTCCCCCGTTCATCCTACGTCATAATGTCATGTATCCTATTTGTTGCAAATTTTGTCTAGTTTCTGAATTTCGTAATGCTTTTCCCCTAAAACAATAAGAAATTTAAGTTAAAAACAACTATTTGAGGGGGGGGGGAATTTTGGGGGAAGTTAAAAATTCGGATTCAGCGACCCAAAAAAACTTAAAGTAAACCTTATAGAGAAAGTTCGGAGGGGAGATGGGAGGGCGAATGTAAACGTGTGAGTGGTTAAGTGGAATTGCGCAACTTATTTCACGCAGCACCGCGCGCATGTTCCGAAGCAGATCCCCCCTTCCCCTTCATCCTAAGTCATAATGCCATATATCTAATTTGTTGCAAATTTTCTCTACTTTCTGAATGTCTAGATACTTTTTCCCTAAAACAATAAAAAATTGATTTTTTTAATAAAAACCTTTTTTGGGAGCATTTTACCAAAATTTGGGGGAGTTGCCGAGGGAAATTTTGGTGGGAAGTTAAAAATTAGGATTCAGCGACCCAAAAAACATATAGTAAGACTTTTTCCAGAACTACCATGAATTTTGCTAGGTAGAGCCCCTGTACGGTCTCTATTGCCTGGACTATATATAATCGTAATAAATTTTGTATTCATGCATTTTTGCGTAAGAGAGCAACAGCTATTGCGCCAAGATCTGAAAATTTATAAAACTACTAATTGTAGTACGAACGAACTTCATTTGCCACGTTTGACGTACAATTTCCGACTTGTTACTTTTGAGATACAGAACTAATAAATAAATAAATAAATAAATAAATAAAGGAGCAACAATAAAAAGGCAATTCATGTTAATTCTCTTAAGTGAAGTCCAATGAAAGGTAGCAGGTTGATAGGCTGAGCTGTCTCTTCCGGTCTTATATTCCTAACCCTCTGCGTCGTTTTAAGTGCCAGTATTATGGCCAAAGTATAACTACGTGTCGTGATTCCGTTATCTGCGCACGTTTATCAGAAGTCGGTCCCGACAGTAAATGAAAGTGATAGTTTCACTTTCAGAACCGGTTCCAAAAGTGAAAGTATCCGCATATAAAAGAACTGTATAACCAAAATCGAAAAAGTAGAAACGCACAACATTAAATAGAGATCTCAGGTACCTTATGCAAAAAAATTCATTTAAAATATTAAAATACTAGCGAGAAATCTGTAAAGGTTTCTCCCATAGGCTTAACATTAGAGTTCGAGGATCTTCGCATGACTAGTGTGGAATCTGAAGTAACATATTTTCTGTGACATTTTCAGTAGAAAACATTGAGAAGGTTTTTTACGGTGAGATGTCGTGTAAAATGGAAAAGAAATCACTTATATAGGATATCAGACTAATTTGAATAATACACGGTGTTCCATAAATGAGGATTAATAATATCTTGAGGTTGTCGAAAATTTTGGACGTTGTCACCGAAATAAAGTAAACAAAATTGCTAGCTTGTGTAGTAATGTCCTTTTAATGAAGATTGCATTCCGCAAAGTGATGATTACCTTAAATATGTTTCAATCTTAATAAAATTTCAATATAATGTGAAACTGAATTCTACGAATATAATGAACAGTTCAAAAGAATTCAAATATATATTTCATTTTATGGGTTAAAATGTCTGAAAATGCATTTTAATTTTTGTCGTGTGTTTTTACATTGAAATGAGTTTTACTATAGTAGATGGTATTGTGGTTACGCTTGTTCAGCTAGTCACATTTCCGTTGCGAAAGATTCAAAAGTCCTCTCTAGGTCATGGTGTGTTGCTGAAGTATTTAAATAAACACAGACAAGTTAAAACTTAAACAATAAAAACATTATTATTAAAACAGAAAAATATGTTTAAGGATCAGCACTTCATGAACGAATGTCAGACAACTCTGCGTGAGCGGCAGCAACAGACTGGCCGTCAGTTACAGTTACAGGTAAGGAGCCAACTCCTTTTTATGTTGAGTTGAGTTGAGTTGTAGAAAACAAATGAAATAAAATAAAAGTTAATGTATAAAATTAAAACAGTTCAGGTTGTAGTATTAAAACAGTTCAGGTTGTATTTAACCCGCTACAGTATGACTACAATATATGAAAAATCATGTGCAAGGCAACACAAAAGAAGATCTAAAACTATTAACATGTATATATACAACAAAAACAACAGCCGCACAAACCCAAGTATTACACATCATCGTTATGTTATGAAGACGCAAACTATTATAGAGAAAACAAAAACCGTGAAACGGAACCAATTCGGATTAACAAAACACAGGGCAAGTCAGGAAAAGGTAGCGACGCAGCTTTTTTAGTCCAGAAACCAGGAAAACAAACCTGGATAATCGACTCAGGTTCATCGACACACATTCTAAACAGTAAAGATGCACTGAAAAGACACTGAAAAGACGACAGTCATCATTGCCAATGCCAAAACCCTGAATTCACATGGAACAGGTGAAACGACATTTAAAACAAAAACATCCGATGGAGGGGTAAATACAATTACATTAAAAGAGGTATTATACGTACCAGAATTAGAATCGAACCTCATATCGGTAAGCAAAGCAACACAGAATTGCTATAAATTAATTTTCGATAAAGAAAAATTCACGTTATCCCGAAACGGGAATATTTATCTTGAAGCAAGAATGAAAAATAATTTATATCAAGTCGAATTATTATAAAGCGCTGAAATTAATAAAGTAAACATTACATATCAAAGTACAAATAAAAATTGCATAGAAGTTTGGCACAGACGGCTTGGCCATCGTAACTATAATGCGATAAAAGAATTAATAAATAAAAACTTAGCAGAAGGTATAAAAATAAATAACTGTAATAATAATGCATTGTGCGAAATATGCATCCAAACTAAAATAAATGATGCCCCATATCCGAAATCAACAAACAGACCCAAAACAGGCAAAGTGCTTGATCTGATACACACGGACGTGTGCACATCTATCGCTACACCGACTATCGGCGGAAAAACAATGTTCGTCACTTTTATAGACGACTATTCAAGGTTCACAGTGATTTACTTGCTTTCGCATAAAAATGAAGTTCACGATAAGTTAAAAGATTATGTAGCCGTGGTGAAAACCTAATTCGACAGATTCCTTAAAGCTATTAGATCCGATAACGGAGGGGAATATTTGAAACAAACGGAAGAATACCTAAGGGCAAGAGGTATCCAATACCAGTTTACGGTACCATTTTGTCCGAGCCAAAACGGCGTAGTGGAAAGAAAGAATAGGTCATTATTAGATATGACCAGGAGTCTACTCTCCGAAGCAGGCTTACCTCAAAAATTCTGGGGAGAAGCCATAAATACCGCCAATCACCTGCAGAATAGACTACCAATCAAAATACAAACAAAACACCTTTCGAAATCTGGTTCAACCGAAAACCCACCTTACACTACCTGCGAACATTCGGCTGTAAAGCATATGCATATATACAGAAACACCAGCGAAACAAATTAGATGATAGAGCGTAGGAAGAAATACTTGTGGGGTATGACAACAAATCAAAAGGTTGCCGTATATTTACAAAAGAAAACAAAATAGTACTAGCGAGAACAGTTAAATTTATAGAAAATAGTGTAAACAACTTAAAAGAAAGCGAAGAGGTAGAAAACTCATACAATGACAACAACTACATTCAAACAGAGTTAAGTAACTCGGACGAAGAACCAACCGCGTCCAAACAACCCGACGTAGAACCGAAAAGATCTCAGAGATCAAATAGAGGAGTACCACCCGACAGATACGTCTGTCACATAAAAACAAATGACACATTCGAACCAACCGACTTTAATGACATAACATACATGAACAACCCAAAAGAAAAAAGAAAATTGGCTGAAAGCCGCTCAACAAGAAATCAACTCATTAAAGAAAAATAAAACTTGGGACTTAGTGGATCCCCCACCAAATAAGAAAATTATTGGTTGCAAGTGGATTTTTAAGAGAAAGTTAGATAATTTAGGAAATGTACAAAAATACAAGGCCCGCTTAGTAGCGAAAGGATACAATCGGAAGTACGGCGAAGATTATGATGAAACCTTCGCACCCGTAGTTTCACACACAACAATCCGCACATTTTTAGCCTCGGCGGCATATAAAAATCTTACCGCTCAACACATTGACATCGACACTGCATTTCTTCACGGCGAAATAGAAGAAGAAATTTTCATGAAACAACCAGAGGATTTTATAGATAAAAAATTGTGAAAACAAACTGTGTAAACTGAATAAAACTATCTACGGCTTAAAGCAGGCAGCTAGAGCCTGGTACAAATAGATCGCAGAATCATTAAAAAACATGAATTTTGTGCAAAGCACTGCTGACTCATGTTTGTTTACTAGAAAAGAAAAGGAAAATTTCACTTATATCATCGTTTACGTTGACGCTATTTTAATCGCGAGTAAAAGTGAAATAATTAAAGATGTAATAAAATATTTGCAAAATGAGTACGGGGTAAAAGACTTAGGCGAAATAAGTCAGTACCTAGGAACAAACATAATCAAAACCAATGATGATTACAAATTAACCAAAAGTCAAAAATAGAAGATTTGGTTAGAAAGTTAAATTTAACAGACGCAAGACCTATTGGTATACCGATGGAAGTAGGTTTCTATAAATTAGAAGAAGCGACAATTTACTTCCGAACAATACGAAGTTTAGTCAAGCGATCGGTTCGCTTTTGTATATCGCCACAGTCACTCGACCCGACATTATGGCACCAGTAAATATGAGACAGCGAATTTCTCCTACCGAGAATGGAGTGTTTTGGCTTAATACGCCACTTAAAACTCCAACAAGATTTTTAAAATTACTAAAGAATTGTTGATTTCTTTAGTTATACATATGCAAATTTAACTCTAACTCTCTATTAAAAGTTCTAAAAGATATAACAAAATGAACATACACTTTGGAAAAATAAATACACACACACACATTAAAAAGGATAGCAATACATTTTATTTTATTATTTTAAACAATTCGTTTTGAATTGTTTCTACATGAATGTTAGATAAAAAGTTTTCACTAATACAATCCACCCCGTTTAAAAATGAGGAAAAAATAAATCTAAATCTATAAGTGTTAATAACATTTCTCCTAGTTTTTCAAATTTTTGTCGATTATTTAATATATAACAGGAATGAAGGGTTTGAGGTTTCTGATTAAAAACACATTCATCACATTCAAAAATGCAGTTTAGTATAGTCAATATATTATTCTCAATACATGTTATAAGTTTAGACTGCAACATGAGTTCATTTACTGTAGATATATGACCAATGATACATTTTTGCCTAATTAAGCTTGGTATATGGTTTGCATATATATGCTGAAGAAGTTCCTTATTCAAATCATGGACTTTTTCTTTTAATTTCACTAATTGATACTCGTTTAAGTCAATGTGAGAATAATTCTTTAAGTTTTTAATTCGCATGATAGAATTATTAAAATTTAACACTAATATCATGTTATTAGAAACAAATGAGGAACTTTTATATCTCAAATTAAATGAAAAAAATTTCTTGCAAAATTCGTACCAGCTGTTAACATGCATAATAATTCCATTTTTCGTTAGAATTTCTTCACTAGTAAGCCCCCTGCGCTTAAACGCTCGAATATGAATATGAAATTGTCTATTATGCAATTTTAAAATTAAAAAGATACAGTCACTGAGTTCTTCTTGAAATACAATAGGATGACTGGATTTGGTAGTTTTAGACTGTGGAATGACATTCGTAGGTGGGGTGGTGCTTTGTAATTCATCACTTGTTTTAGAAAGGTTGCTTGGTTGGTAGTCAGAAACCTCTCGGCTCATAGTAGGTTCTTGAAAGGATTCGTCTTGAGAAATTAAGTTACTCGCTGGGGTCGAGGTTAAAGCAGATTCATAATTCATTTCTTTGAAAAACTAGTTGAATGTGCCAATCCCAAAACTTTCTTCTATCTCATGTCAATATTTCATTATAATTAGTTTTATTAGTATTTTTATTAGAATTAAGCATAACTTCATACACTTTTCGATGGTACAATATTGAAAATTGCACAAAAATCGCTATTACACCGCCCCCTTCCAGCAGAAATTTTCCAAATTCAGGGAGGACCTTTTTGCCATGGCCAAAAACATACACAAAAATTTGGTTCAATTCTATGCATAACTTCATACACTTTTCGATGGTACAATATTCAAAATGCACAAAAATCGCTATTACAGCGCTCCCTACCGGCGGATTTTTTCCAAATTAATGGAGAACCTGCTTGCTATAGCCAAAAACTTAAAAAAAAATGGTTCAATTCTATGCATAACTTCATACAATTTTTGATGGCACAATGGCGACACACGGACATACGGACACACGGACACACACACTGACAGACAGACATTTTTTATAAACATGTTTTTTGTGATCTCTGACCCCTAAAACGTGTAAATCCGTCGAAAACCGGAAGTCGAAAAAAATTTCGATTACAATACTTTCTTCTATTGAAGATAGAAGAAAGTAATATATTCAAATAGTCCTTGACAGAAACTGACTCTTGGCATGAATTCTCAAAAGATGTTGTATCACCACCAAAGGTAGGGATAAAAAAATTCATATCGATTTCAGATTTCACATTCCGTGAGTAATCAGTAGTGGGCAAATCACGTGATATTGTCACATAGTCAGTGTTCAATAAATTAGGAACTTCCAATCTTCGTATACTTAATTCACTTGCGGAAGTGGGTTTATTAGGTTCTTCTAAACGTTGATACTTTGAAGAAGAAGCCACTTTGTCGAAAGATCTTTTTAACATATTTACTACAGAACCCATATTCAAAAAAGTCCTTCCGACCAGTGCCGGGAGGAAGAGGTAGCTTTCATATTCCTTATTTTTAAAAAGCAAGCTTATATTATTCAAACACACGAAGCTCAATTTAGTGGAAACCGATTATAGGAGATTCAATCCTAATCTTTATCAATATTAAATCATTATGAATGAGAATTTCGCGAAATTAGTCAGCTTTATCCAAGCTGGTTTTTATTTAAAGTAACTTATATTTGCACTGCAAATAGAGGCGTCTTAAATTAAGACACATATGTGACTGAAAAAGTTATTCAGACACTTAAGTGTCTAAATTTGAAATTTCAGACATCACAGGTGTCTAAATTTTAGACACATAAGTGTCTTACTATGATCATGGCATAAATGAACTGATAAACATGTCTGAAAAATGGCGATATGTCTGAAATTAAGACATTTAGAAATTTAGACACTTAAGTGTCTAAATGCGATACAATTGTATCATATGTGTGATGACTGTATGTATAACTGTATTGCAATATGTATGCCAGCACCACCAGAAAATTGTTTTCGAATGGATAACAGATGTTTAAAATATTTTTATCCATTAATTTTGGTATTTTATATTTAAAAAAAAGAAAAAGTAATTTGTTTAGATTATGGGACGTCTGGAAAATTGAAATAGTTAGCTTACTAAAGTTTTGGGACTTAGTTATTTTTGGCGCAATAAATAAATCAGTAATTGCTTTTCATGAAAAATATTTATTTTCAAAAATTACTCGCAATCATGGACGTACGCACGTATGTCCGAGGAAGAGCCACACCCTCCCGTTAAATACTAAGAGATGTACCGGTGGAAAGAAATTCAGGGAGGGACAAGATTTTGGAATAGTTGGGTCTGGGGTCAACAGCGTAATCCGCTTTTCTAAAATGCAGAACATAAACATGAAATAGGCAAACTAAGAATATTTTGACAGAACTCCTCGGGCAAGAAATGTTTAAAGATACAAACATAAAAATAAATATAAAAATTAATCGTTCAAAAATAAGTTTCAAACGACATTTTTGAAAATAAAACTTTTTTTTTTCTCAATGGACTCTTCCTTCCCCCCCCCCCCCCCCGACACACACACACCGTTTTGAGATAAATTTGAAATATATCAATATTAAAAGAAGAAAAGAATTAAAATTGTCTTCTACGAAGTGTTCAAAGGAAGGTGGATTTCTCTGAAGTCAAATTTTTAGTAACATTTTCCTTAACGTAAAATTATTCTATAGCCATTTATAAGAAAAGAAATATCATATATTTTTAATTATCAGACGTAAAGAAAGCATAATTGATTAAATTTCACTATACTGGGAGCAAAGCCCTTGAATATACTGGGAGGGAGAATGTATCCACCAGGGGGCACTGTAGTTGCGCATGCGTTTTAGATGTATTTCGTTGGAACGTACGTTGTAGTAACTGAAAGTTCGTTTTATGTACGCGTATTTATTTTTTTGCGAAATTTCAAGTTCTGTGATTTTAAGTCGTATTCACTTAGTTTATTTATGTATTGAATATATACATCTGACTTACGTGCTTGACACCCAATGACTCTTATAAGCTGTCGTCGATATAATTCGGGATAGAGACAACACTTGAAGATTACCTCCGGGAACTCTACAAAGTGTGTGGCAAGGTGTGTGTGGTGTGGAACGTACTTAGTGTTAATTTGTATCGAGATTTAGTGTTATTGTACTTCGTCTTTATAAAAGCTGGTAAAAAAGAACTTTTGTCTGGCGGAGTATATTCTGAGGATGAAGCATTTCATTCTCTGAGTATGCTTAGTCGGATGTATTAACGTCTTCTTATAACGATGTATAACGTCCCTTCTAAAAAGATGCAAGTCTTTGCTCCTCACTGTAATAGTTTTTAAAATTTCAAATCGAGGAATTTATCTTTGCAACAGGATTAAAGTAAGTGTCACAATTTTTCTTTTTAGTACTAAATTTAGTGTTCTTTTTTTATGATTTTCTAAATAGCACTGATCAAAATCTTGCATAAAATGGTATTAGTTTTTAATCTGTTTGCAAAAAGCCCGCTAATTCTAGAAGTATATATTTTTTAACTTATGACGTTGCCTTTTATTACAAATTATATATTTTAAATTCTCATATGTTTCCCCTAATTTAAAGTAATAATATCACATTTTAAGTTAAATGCATTCTCTTGTTTTCCATGGGAGTTCTTAGTTTCAATTCTTATCTGTTTCAATTCTAATTCTTATCTATCACTAAACGACCACAATGATATAAAGAAAAAAAAAAAAAGCTTTGAAAGATTTCCTAATTCTTTCTTACTTCCTACATAGGGATTACAATCCCGTATCCTGGGATTCCGGGATTCCGCTCTATTTTTAATCCCGAAAATCCCGGGATTTTCGGAGTTTTTTTTTTTTTTTTTTTAACAGAACAATATTCAACTGAAATTTAAAAAAAATATATTTATAGACTTTTGCTTTTGGAATAAAAATCAATTTTTATAAATTTATGTATATATGTATCATTGAAAAAGAATGTATATCTCGAGTATTTTTTACATATATTTATAAGCGATTAAACATTTTAACGTGTAAATCTGTTGACCTGCTAACAGGCGTCACAGCGATGAGTCAGGAAAAACAAAATCATTTCTTTATTTCGAATTAGCTGCGTGTAGAAAGATCTATTCCATGAGTCATTTTGAGATTAACGTTTACTGATAAGCGTTTGTTTCTTTTCGTGCTTTTAAATTTATTTTTCTTTGAAGATATCTAATGAAAAGGATTTTCTATCGTAGAATTGTAATCTTTAATTACATGGTTATGAGAATAATGTAAAATTTAATTTGTCATAATAATTACTTTTTAATATTGTAAATATTTAGTCATTCAAAAACTTTTTTAACAGGAAATAAAAGGAAGTATGTAGAAGATAAAACATAAACTTATACGAAAAATACAAAAATGACAGATGTTAAGATATATATTTAAGACAAAAGAAGTTTGGAGACTATAAGTTATTTTTTCTTCGTGTTATTAATATAGAATATTTATTTATTTTTATTGATAGTTGAATAGCCTTTGTGATTACCCTCTGATCTACATAAAAACTTGCCCATGTGGAAATATAATTTTTTTTTAAATCTAATTTTTAAATGATAAGGATTTTAATTTTTTTTTTTTTTTCTGGGAGGGGGTCGGGATTTCTTTGAAATTTTCGTAAAGCTGATATCTTAAATCTTGCACTGATTATAATTAAAGTTTTGAAGTTTTATAGTAGGACAAGATTAAAAACCCAATATATATTTAACAAAATACAGAAGTAATTTTTTTCTCAATGTTATTAAAGTAGAATATTTATTTTTTTATTAATAGTTAAATAGCTGTTGTGATTATCATCTGATGCATATGTAAAAGTGCCTATGTGGCAATATAATTTTTAAAAAATCTAATTTTAAAATTATGAATTTTCATTTTTTTCTTGGGAGGGGGGGGAATTTACTTGCAATTTTCTTACATCTGATATTTTAAATGTTTTTCGACATTCAACCGCCGAGTATATTAAATATTTTGAACTTTTAGAGTGGGAAAAGATTATAAAATATATATGCATATATTTATCCGTGTACCTTAATAGAGACACTGCGGGGCAGCTGAATTTGCCCGATAATCGAAGATGTCTGCTTTTGTGAGGTAAAAAAATATACAAATATCTATGCCTTGCGGATTAAAAAAGTATTCGCTAAATAGAGGTGTCCGCTATTCGGGAATGTCTATTAACATCCACAACAGATACTCCCGAATACCGGACATCTCAATTTAGATAAAAATAATGCAGGGTTGCATTTTTTTCAAAAGAACTTCTTGATTAAAGCATGGGCATACCGGGCAGTGCCCCCCCCCCCCCCCCCTACGATTTTAGTGCCACCAAATTTGATGTGCAATATTTGTAGAGCTTATATTTTAAATCTGTTTCGAAATTGTACTGATTATAATCAATATTTTGACCTTTCAAAGTAAAATAAGATAAAAAAAATCTTAATATTTAAATAAATATTTTTTGTTTTAATTTTGTTCTACTCCTGAAGTTCAAAATATTGATTATAATAAATACAATGTGGTAAAAGATTTAAATTATCATCTTAACGAAAATTGCTTACCAAAATTAGGAGCACAGAAGAAAATCAGGCTGTATGGGGGTGGAGGGGGCAGGACCACAGCCAAATATTTTTTCAGGATTCGACGTGGTCAAACATGGCTACGTATGATGCTTACAAAAAATGGGTGCGATTCAGACGTTTGAAGTGTCTGAAATTCAGACGCAAAAAGTGTCTAAAAAAATTCAGACATTTTAAAATGTCTGAAAATTGAACACTCCGTTTCAGACACTTAAGTGTCTGAATTTCAGACATTTTAATTTGCAGTGTGGCTGCCAAATTCGGCGATTTCTTGAAGTTTCTGCCATTTTAAGACAACATGGTGAATGAGGCTAACGAGTGAACTTGGTCGAGACCTGAGTAATTTTTGTGCACATGCTCACTCACATCGGAATCGGTTGATATATACAAGTTCTGTCGCAGGCAAAAAATCAGATTTTTCAAAATGTCACCCACATTAGAAATTCAAACTCCTATATCTGAGCCATTTTCTAAGATAAAGACAAAACAAAAAATGCTCCGGAATCCTTATATCATGGTCAAATACTTAGGAAAGAAACCTTTTCCAATTTCTTATTCTTTTGCACCTCACTTTAAATATAATTTTTTATTTAATTTAATGGCCTCCATTTTGAAACAAGATGGCTGATGAAGCTGGACAGCGAACGTGGTCGAGACATTACGATATACTATCCACATGCCTTCTT
The DNA here is from genome assembly GCA_963932465.1 of Maratus speciosus. NCBI lineage: Eukaryota > Metazoa > Arthropoda > Arachnida > Araneae > Salticidae > Maratus > Maratus speciosus. The sequence continues at coordinate 456,519,319 of OZ010796.1, read as the reverse complement.
ACATCGAAATAGGTTAATAAATACGCGTGTTATCACGTGACAAATATCAGATCGTTTCAAAATGTCAGCCATGCTAGAAATTCAAAGTGCTATAATTCAACCATTTTTTAAGATGTATACGAAACAAAAACTGCTCCGGAATCTTTGTATCAAGGTCAAACACATAAAAAAAATCTTTTTCATTTTTCAATTTTTTGATAACTCATTTTAAAGTTAAAATTTAATTTTTTTTAAAAATGGCAGCCTTTTTGAAACAAGATGGCGAATGAAGCTGACCAACGAACTCGGTCGAGACATTGGTATGTACTATGTACACACCAAGTTACATCCAAATCGGTTCATAAATACGCCTGTTATCGCGTGACAAAAATCAGGTTGTTTCAAAACGTCAGTCACAATAGAAATTCAAAATCCTATAACTCAGCCATTTTTTTAGATATAGAAGAAACAAAAACTGTTCCGGAATCTTTGTATTAAGGTCAAACACATAAGAAAAAAATATTTTCCAATTTTCATTTTTTTGATACCACAAAATTATCCACCATCAAAATTATTTGATGAATCTTTATTTATTTAATTCCAGTTTTCTATTTGGAACTTATTTAATTTCATCTCTGAAAAAAAATTCCGGTATGAATTGTATTAAACCAGGGTTAAATTAACCCACATATTACGGAGGATTAGTGGTAACTTGGCACCTATGTATATATATATATATATATATTATAGCATATAGATATATGCTATATATTATCAATGTTCTAACATTATTTAAACTCTTAGTTTAGTTTAAATAATTTAGCTAATAGAACATATTGTATGCTTTTAAATTTTATTAACAATAGTTTTAAATACTTTGTGTGATTTATATTAGGTTTATAATTCTCTATATATAAGGATTTGTTTGGTTTTGCTGTTTAAACAGTTATTTACATTCACAAGCTTGCAAATTTTTATCTTGCGATAGATGTTTAATATAATTATTAATAGATGGCAGCACTAAAATTGTATCTTTCAGATTGCCTTAATTTTTAATTTTTCTAGCTCCATTTCAGTTATAATTTATACACCAGGGTGTATTTTTAGCTAAATTTTGACGATATTGTTAAACTGTTATCTATTAATTTAATAGTGCATTTTAAATAATGTAATTAATATCTATTTATTTTATATTAGATTAAATTTGTTTTACAAGGTCTTTCAAATTTTATTTCAAAATGTATTAACTGCATCCTTTGGTATCATTTACTGTGATTTCTTAACTGTTTTATTCACCTTAATCTTTTTGATATACTGGAAGACATGTGCACATGGTTTTTTGTAAAATACTGAAATATTAATCGGTATGGTGTTTATTATTTATATTTTATATCCTATAAATATTTAAATACGTTTTATTGTTTCTTCCATTTCATATTATTTGTTTCTATTCTGCTTTCATTTTTAATCAATTCACTTGATTTTAGTGGTTGTTCTATAATTCTCTATGTAAAAGGATTTGTTTGGTTTTGCTGTTTAAACAGTTATTTACATTCAAAAGCTTGCAAATTTTTATCTTGCGATAGATGTTTAATATAATTATTAATAGATGGCAGCACTAAAATTGTATCTTTCAGTTTGCTCTATTTTTTAATTTTTCTAGCTCCATTTCAGTTATAATTTATACACCAGGGTGTATTTTTAGCTAAATTTTGACGATATTGTTAAACTGCTATCTATTAATTTAATAGTGCATTTTAAATAATGTAATTAATATCTATTTATTTTATATTAGATTAAATTTGTTTTACAAGGTATTTCAAATTTTATTTCAAAATGTATTAACTGCATCCTTTGGTATCATTTACTGTGATTTCTTAACTGTTTTATTCACCTTAATCTTTTTGATATACTGGAAGACATGTGCACATGGATTTTTGTAAAATACTGAAATATTAATCGGTATGGTGTTTATTATTTCTATTTTATATCCTATAAATATTTAAATACGTTTTATTGATTCTTCCATTTCATATTATTTGTTTCTATTCTGCTTTCATTTTTAATCAATTCACTTGATTTTAGTGGTTGTTCGGGCACAGGGGAAAATTAATTTTAGCTTTAGCTTATTTTTCCCACAGAAAACAACCATTTTGCTTATATCATTGAATTCTGTGCCCTCGTTAACGTAATTCAATGTATAAGCTTTTCAATTTTTGTCGGTGTCCACTTTTTTCTTTTTTCTTCCATAATACTTCTTATAATATTTTTTTTAATACTTACAGCTTTAATTCATAATAATTGACGATGGCAGGTTATGTTTAATTAATGGTAATATATATGGATATATATATATATATATATATCAACTTTTGAACGGAGGGTGGTTTCTGGGTCTGGGGGTCATGATCGATGAAAATATACCAAAATTTTTTGAAATCGCTTTCCTCCGAACGGCTGCAATAGGTAGCTTTTTGTAATGAAAGCTACCTAAAATAAAGGCAGCATTAGATGAAGTTAGAAAAAAATCAAATGGTAACTGAATACTCAAAAAACAGCACATCGCCTAATATATGCTAAAAATCAGCGTCGGTTACAATTAAACACTTAAAAATTTATTAATGTCATTAATTTTAGTTTAAGTCTAAAATATATATATATATAGAAACAGTTTATATAAGTGGTGAATGATATTTTACGTCAACGGCTTTATCCTTTTTTGAAGAATAGTATGGCAACACAAGGTAACAATTTTTATATAAGTGGTGTATGATATTTAATGTTAATCGTTTTAGTTTTATTCTTTTTTTGAAGAATTCAATGGCAACACAAGGTAGCAGTTTTTAAAAAAGTGGTGAATTATAAATTATGTTAATAGTTCTATTGCTTTTTGAAGAATTTTATCCGTCAACAATTGGTAACAAACGATAATATTATTATTAATAAGCGAATAACAGTTGTTTATACAAATGATGAGTGATATATTAAACTTTAAAACTAATTATAATAAATTAGAAATATTAAAAAATAACTAATTCAATGGATAACTTCAAATTTTCCATATGAAACTAATAAAAGATAGATAACTTCATTTGGTAAGAAATCGAAAAAAAAATTTTTTTTAAGTAAAGTCGTTACGACTTCATGAGTCATTAAAAATCACAAGTAGTTCTAAAAAAAAATAAAAAGACAAAAGCTTTTTCATTTACACATTATTTATTCGTCATTTTCCATAGTTACAATAATGAAAACATGAGTATACATAATTCAAAACGGTATAAAAATTTCAAATCATGTTATATTTTGACGGTAGATAGTTCTAAATTCAATATTTTATCTAATGTCTAATTAAAACCACGTTTCGCGGCCTTCTCGTAGGAATTAATAATTTTTGCAAAGGCATCCTCACCATGCTGAGATAAGTTTTGATTCGTCAATTCAAGTACAGTTTTTGAAAGGAAATAGGAAGTGGCAGTCTGTAAGTCACCTTCCTGTGTTACTCGATATACAACAGTACACTTGCATACCATTTCATTGATCTTTTAACTTGAATCTGATAGTTTAATTCGTTTAAAACGTCCGATTGAATACTATTAAAAAATGTGTTAAAGTATGTAGCATTCTCCTTCTTAGAGTTGATTAGAGTTTTAGTAAATATGTTTAACGCATTTTGCCTTTTAAAATGCTTAACCTTCTCAAAAAGCGTATTTTTTAACGATGATGAATTATCAATTTTGGATCTAACTCTGTGTGAAGTTTTCAAATGATATAAAAGATCGGACTTGCGATTCAATATTTCACTACACTGTGTACATTTATCCTTTTGGAGGACTTGTGGATCTTCATTTGTTTTAATAAGTCATACTTTCTGGAGAACGCTTCTCAGCATGAATCACATTTATGTTGCGGAGGTATCTTCAAATGAGATAATTTATGACGATTCAAAATAGCCTTTCTAGAGAATGCCTTTCGGTAGATGTCACATACAAAAGGTCTTCTGAATGAATCATGAAATGTTGTTTTAAATTGCCTTTTCGTAAAAAAGATTTGCTGCAAATTGTACACATAAGGCGGGTTCTGTTTCTTCAGTTCTGATGAGGGGGATTCTTACTTCATTATCTGAAACGGGTTCTACTTTAGGTCGAATTGTTAATCCCATGTCTTGATCAAAAAGATATTGATGAATCTTGATGAAAAAGATTGACTATTCAAACTTGATATATCATCGCTTAACCCATTCCCTGCCATGATCCCCATTTGGGGGATCACGTTTGGGGGATCATTTGTTATGTTGCTGCCTAGAATTTCTAACTTAGTAGGCTTTTAAACTAAAGTAGTGTACCGCTAATGTACTACATTAACAGTAGACTACGATGCAAGTACAAAACTTAAAAAAAAAAAACAAAAAGTTAGAAATTCCAGGCATAACAAATACGTGTGATCCCCAAATGGGGATCATGGCAGGGAATGGGAAAGCAGAATGTCCATCTTGAAAACTAGCCATATTATCCTAAGTGAAAAAACGTCTTCACAGACTCAAAGAAAAGCAAACACTAATGAAAAAACTCTCGTTTCATTCAATTTTATATAATCATAGGGGGCGCATGTTACTAATTATAATGATGGTGCAAATCGTGTAATATGATTGGTGCAAAATTTCAGAAAAACACGTGATATAGAAAAAGTGTGTATGTGTATAAAGTTCACGGGAAGCGGATCAAACCAAAGGTACTTATGTAATGTTTAAAAAATATATGATTAATCACGTTAAGAGTTTGAATTCGTCATTCTAAGGTTTTACAAATTAATTTTATTACTTCAATTAAATAAATGTTAAACCAATGGTTAAACTCACACTAAATTTCATTAAACTTTACAAAAGAATGAGTTGAAATGAAGCAGTAGTTTTAAAATTCTTTAGAACTAATGTAGAATCATCAAATAATCACCTATCCCGATAGGGAACTATGAGCTGATTTAACTTGTAATAATTGATAAATAAAAAATCTGACATATATTTCATACTTTCTTTTGCTGGTATTTAACTAATGTTAGCATACTTCGCAAAGGACTTATTTAAAAAACAAGCAAAATGGTTTGCAATCAAAAATCTATAAAAACAAAAAGAAAGATATTTCTTCGATGCCTACATTACTTTAGAAAAATATGTGGGATAGCAATTGAATAATATGGTTAAATTACAGCGATATGTTGAAAAATAATTAATATAGTTAATTTAATTGTATTAATTAAAAAAATGCTCTTTCTCAAATTTAAAATCTGTAAACAAGTGAAATAATCTCTTCAAAGATCAATGGTTATTATTATTTACATATTAGCTAGTTTCTGTTGAAAGAGGTGATTATACTTATCGAATGTTTGTGAAAGATAATGAATAACTGTTGATAAGGTGGTTTAGGAAGTGTATTTTAAATTTCAGACGATTAAATGAATATGATATGGAATATTAAGTGAATGATGTGGTTCAAAAGAAAAAGTACATTTCTAAATTTAGGTAACAGTATTAATGTTCTTAAATTTTAATCATTTGCTATCCCTTTAATCGATCTAAAAAATCAGTTGCTTACTAAAGAAATATCGAAAATTAATTATAATCAGTTCTTCTATTTCAATGTGATACTTAAATCGCATTAACTTCCCTAGTATAAGAAATGGGGAGAGGTAGATATTTTTAAAAAAAGATAGTGTTCACAAGTATGTAAGTAAATGTTGGGGGGCGATCTGATCAGTGGATAGCTTATCAGTTACAAAAAATGAAATTTGAATCGTAGTTTGCAGGTTCGAAACCAAGGCTTGGTAAAATGATCGTACTCTCAAACGCAGAATCAATAAAATCAGTTTAACTAATAACAAAAATCGTATACATTAAAGGAATAGTCAGAGTGTAGTAGCAGTTAAAATAGGTACTGTTGTCACATCTTAAGAAACCGACCTCTCTTTGCATATAAATGAGGGAGTACATTCTTTTTTATTTGAAACCTCTAAAATCTAAACGCATAGACATAGTTTCTTGACTCGATTAGTTAAGTCTTTAACATATCATCGAACCAAGGGACTATTTTGCAGGTTCAAACCTCACTCAAAACTAGTGGAAAATAAACGGTCAAGTGCGAGCATTACTCGCGCACAGAGGGTTCCGTAGAATAAATATATGAATTTGTAATTGTATTATTAAAAAAAAAAAAAAAAAAAAAAAAAAAAAAAAAAAAAAAAAAAGCAATTTAACAAATTACAACGACCATTTGGAAAATTATTTTTTCAAAGACAAAAATTTAAGACATAAAAAATCGCACCGAGTTGATCCTACATTACGTACGCCATGAATTAAACATTAATAGTGTTATTACACGTAAAAATTCCAAGCGACAGATATCGACTGCGACTCGTACGTATTATCCACCTGAAACTTACGGATTATCCAAGCATTTCATTGGCTGTTCGGGAAAAGGCTTTTCCATCGTCAGATTTCCAAGAAATCTGACGACGCATTTTAAATGAAATTTCATTCTTAAACTTCTAAACATCCGACAATATTACTTTTTACATCTTCGGATAGAGAAAAAAAATGTACTTTTAAATGCAATTTGTTTGAAAGCTGTATCTCAATTCGTTTCTGAGTTATTCTTTTTTTTTTTTTTTTGTAGTTTTTATTACTTTTTTTGTCATAGTGGCAGCAGAAGGTATCCATCGTTGTTGAATGTAAAGGTAAATACAGATTACCGTATAGACCAATCAGAACACGAATAAAATGCGGATTAAACCAATAAAACCCTTCAGATATGCTTTTGATTTCCTACCCTGACAGAGAACAATAACCATTTTTCCAAATGGTTAAAAAAAAAAAAAAAAAAAAAAAAAAAAAGAATACTAAGACTTTGTAAAAAACTATACAACGTAGGGTTGGGTATAACTGTATATATTAGAAAAGTGTAAATGGGTATACCATGAAAGTTCAAAGAGATATGGAACCTAAATAATATCAAATATAGCTATTCGTATTACTCTTCTTTTATCCTAATCTGTTTATGATGAACTTAATTTGGTACTGACAATAAAAGCAATGCATAGTTAAACTTCATTTGGCATTTCATGAAACTAAATTCAGCGTAGTAATAAAATTTATTTCTACAGTGTAGCTAAAACAAAACCTTTGTTCAAAGTTTAAATTTGGCATTGTGCTAAGCGCGCTTCGAATTGAGGTCTCAAAGTTGCAACGCCGCCTTGATCGGTGCCACGTTTTTCCAGATAGCTGTTTAATTAGCTTTTAAAGTCACTCGTGGAGTATTGAGAGAACCAATCAATGCAAACTATCGCGAATCCCACAGTATTTATGCGATTTATTTTAATTAAATCTTTCGAGGGCGATGCCCTTAAAAAACGGACACCTAATTTTAATTCCAAAACAGACAAACGGCTCTAAGAATATTTAATTAAAATTTTCCTTTTATCATGTACGTGAAAATAAGCAAGTTCGCATTTTCTAATAAATTCGTTTATAAATTCTGGTGTCAGTCCATTATTTCATAAGTTTATGAATAGAATTACTCCGTGCCGGAAAGGATTAAGTCGTCGCAAGACTCTTAAAGCTTCAAAATTTAAGAAATTTTATTTTTTTTTTTTAGATGTTAAACTCCTATCTTTTCTGAATATTTTGATATAATTGTTTCCTTGAAATTCCCATTGGAACAGAAGTTTTGGCTTTTAGAATTATACCCGCTCAATAGCTGAAGCGGCGTTCCGAGACTTTAAAGTCATTATTTTCCAAACGGCGTTTTTGGGGCATAACGCGCAGGATACCTCAAAAACTTATGAATATTTTTTCATGAAATTTTCAAAGCATATATTTCATGTTAGTCTGTATAAACTGAACCTAAAATTTCCTTTTTATTGTTCAAAAAAATATTTTTTTAGGTGATTTTACTGTTGAAATTTTCAAAATTTTGTATTAGTTAAATGCAACATTGCATTGAAAATATAAAAATTCTTTAAATACAAATTTATTTAAGTTCAGGGAAATTATTACAATGTGAAGTATAAGTAAGCCCCAAAATTTTCATTCTAGTTGCAATATTTAATTTGTAATCCTGCGCGTAAACTGTTATGCCAATTTTTTGTTCGACAATTGTCTAACAGTTTCGAGCCCCCTATAAATACTAATTCTGTATCTTGCAATTTTTTATCCCAATTAAAATTGTGTTTTAAAATCATATACATTTTAAGACATTAAATGTTGAAAATGGTCTTTTTTTCATTTTTTCCATTTTTTAAAGTCCCGAGACCCCTTAAATTAGTATGTTTTTAACAATTTGACGTTTATTGCTTTTATACTGCTACTGGACATTACATTACACATATATATCATTAAAATTTCTAAACTAGGCATAGAGTACGCCGCCCCTGTCCTTGTGTACACTGTTAAAAATTTGCAGCATTCTGGCAGGTCATTTGACCGTTTTTTTCCGAAAACGGTTACACAACCGTAATTTTAACACTAATCTGACCATATTATTGGCCATTTTATGGTCAGAATATAGTTAAATTATGGTTATGAAACCGTTTTTTCAAAAAACGGTCGAATGACCTGCCAGAATGCTGCAAAAATTTTAACAGTGTATGTCCAAACTGACCGTACATTTAAGGGTTAATATCTCGGCTAATTACCGATAATTTTTTTCGAAAATCATTATCAACAATGCTTTTATTCTTCTGCAACGATAGGTATATTCAGAGATGCTCAACAAGTTTTCTGAATGCCCGTAAATCGAAATTTGTGTATAACAGAAAAATGCTAATTACTAAAAAACTATGTGACCTAGGGTAATCGCTATAATTTTCTGGCAAGGTTTACATTAACGTCTACTACCTCTATTTTTTTCATAATTTTAGTTTCAGTAGATTCGGAATTAGAGGGGGGGGGGGTAACATATTTTTGCGCTACATTTTCAACAATATCTTTGAAAATATAATACCTAAAATTAAAATGAATGTATTTTTGAGTTCAGCGTTACAAAAGCTTTCACAGGATTCCCCACATGATATACAAAGAAAAGATTTTTTTTAAAGTAGCATAATTAGCCCCTCTACTTTTTTACTAAATATATTTATGAATGTTTATTAATCTTAAAATATGTGGGTCAATGGTCTTTATTACTTCCCCGAATTTGAACTTTCCACGTTCCATAGTTTACGAGTAAAATGGCTGTGACAGACAGACAGACACACAGACACAGGAGTGATCTTATAATGGTTCCGTTTTTACTTTTTAAGTACGGAACCCTAAAAATAAAATACTGTCTTCAAAAATACATTAAAACGATATCCTACAGATGGCAGCATCAAAACTTTTCTTCTGAATAGGTAAAAAATTTTCATCTTCATTCAAATTCTAAGACAATTCGACCCCCCCCCCCCTAAAAATTAACCCCCCCCCCCCTAAAAAATTTAGGCTCCTCAAACTCCCTTTCGAAAATACCTAAATCTCTATGTTAAAGTATCAGTTTATTGTCTAATTTCCATTCCGACTCTAAGTCAATTAGAAAAAAATAGTTAAGCCTTCCTAAAAATAATTCCTCCTAAATATAAACCCCTCTAAAAATTTAGCCCCTTCATACTTCCTCTCTAAAAGACCTAACTCACTATGTTATAGTATGATATTTCCATTCTAACACTCCGAATCAAAGTAACCGGCACTCTACATTCGAATAAAAAATTAAGCCCTTCCTCAAAAAAAATTAGCCCCTCTTACCCCCTCCCACTACAGGATGATCAGATAAAAAATATCCTTTCCAATCAAATAAATCTCTCTCAAACCTCATCGTAGTATAGTATGATCCCTATCAGTGGCGTGGCGTCCGGCCATCGCTGGATGCGGCAATGACCAAGCAATATTTTAAAACTCTTAATAAGCATTTAAAACTCTACGATCCAGTTTTAGCAGAACATTTGGAGTTCATGTATAAGTGAAGGTAAGATTTAAAGTTTCTTTTTTGAACATTCAACCATTGAATTTTAGAGTTAATAATTTTTCACCACAAACTTAAATAATTGCGATGACCACCGAAAATTTTCACGCCACGCCACTGATCCCTATCCCACCTCCACCTCCACTTCCACTTAACCAATCGAACCCCCTTTTCCCCACTACTCAGTCTTCGTCTGTCTATACAACATGCAACTGACTGTGCGAGAGGCATTCTTCTAAATCGTGTTCAGGGCCTCACAACGAATTACAAAAATAAATTAGTAAAGATGATTTTTAGCGTCTAATCAAGGTGAAATTTCAAGTAAGTTTTTATAAAGGTAAATTATGCCAGCTGCCAAATTTCTATTAAAATGTAATATTTTTTTAGGAAATAATAGGTGCTCTATTCCAATTTTTTTAATCATTGTGTGAGAAAGAAAGAGAAGCGAAATATATTACTGGAACATATCACTCTGCCAAAAACATATCACGGGAACACGATGTAATACAATAAGTTTGGTGGCGATGCATACATCACAGTTTTAATTAATTAAAAAAAAATCTAATTAAAAATTTAAAACATCGGGCTTTGAAGTGCATAAAGTAGGGTCTAGGGCTACCTTTGGGTCCAAATTAATAGCTCTAGGGGCAGTCATTTCTCCACAACACAGTCCAATGCACTCGTGCCATGTACATATATAAATATGCTTATATGCATACATTAGGTAGATTTCGTATGAAATACTACCTATTGGGATCGTTCCTATGTTGGAATTTCTGAAAACATTTTGCAGATCTACACCGATCATGACCCCTAGAACCCAAAACCACCCTCAGTAAAAAACTTTATCTATCTATCTATCTATCTATCTATCTATCTATCTATCTATCTATCGATCTATCTATCTATATATATCACTTTCTTCTGGACACGATAACTTTCGTAATTCTGCACCAATCTCTTCCAAACTGATACATAAAATCAATGGGCATAAAATCTCGGTCAAGTTCGTTAATGGGCAAAATCGGACCAAGAGGAGGGAAATAGGGAGGGGTTTTGTGAAAACAGAAAACCCCCCATAACTTCTTAATTTTTGTACACATCAAATCAGTTTAAAGTTTTTATTACTTCTAAAAATAGGGCCAAAAATTTATGTATCACAGATTTTTGATAAAGTAAAAAATGGGCTCAAGGGGCGCAAAAAATAGGGTTTTTGGGAGAAAAAAATTCATAACTTCGTCAATTCTCAAGATATCAAATTCAATTAATTTTATTATAAATCTCCTTAACATTATCTAAAACTTTTATATTCACAAATTTTTGATAGGAGCAATTCGTACTGCAAAAAAAATTAAAAACGAAAACAAAAAGGGCGTTTGAAGAAGAAAAAAACCCATAATTTCGCCAATTCTCAAGATATCAAATCCAATTAGTTTTATCATGAATCTCCTTAACATTATCTACAACTTTTATATTCACAAGCTTTTGATAGGACCAATTCGTACCGCAAAAAAAATTAAAAACGAAAACAAAAAGGTGGTTTGAAGAAGAAAAAAATCCATAACTCCGTCAATTCAAAAGATATAAAATCCCCATGAATTTATCATATATCTTCTTAATATTGTCTACAACATCTATATAGACAAGTTTTGGATAGGACCAATTCTTAGAGCAAAAACAAATTAAAAATACATACCGGTTGAAGTAAAAAATGATCTTAGTAAGGGTGTTTTCAAATCCAAGCTGCTTATTTTCTGACTCATTTTACAATTCATTTTTGCTCTCAAAGGTTTCCAATTGGTACGTTTTCTTACTCAGAAACTATATAATGTGCCGTAATGGTCGATTTTCTGATAGGGGCAGAATATATTTTTTTAAATGCTGTTAAAAAGGGCATTTTGAACCGAATTTACCGAAGCGGATTGTGTTGGAAAAATCATTGTATTAAGGATGCGCTTAAATCCAAACTGCTTATTTTCTGACTGGTTTTTAAATTCATTTTTGCTCTCAAACGCATTTAATTGGTAGATTCGCTTATTCAGAAACTATATAATGTACCGTAATAATCGATTTTTAGATAGAGGCAGAATATATTTCAAAAAATGATGTCAAAGTGGGCATTTTGAACGGAATTTCCCGAAGCGATTGTGTTAGAAACGAAAAATATTGTCCTTCTGAGAAAATAATTGTTTATATATCAAGTTTTAATTAATTGAACAAAAAATAAAAACACAGGTCGCTTATAAATCTCTTCAAAAATCACATCAGCAAGTTTCCTATTTTTTTTTAAATTAAAAATGAATCTGGAATTATGCCAGAAAATTTCGAGTTGTTGAGCATGGAAAAGTATTTTTTTGAATACCGCCCTAACATGATTCTGATAAAACCAGCTATTATATGAAAATGAAATAAAAACTCGTCAAGAGCGGCCAGATAAAATTGTTAAAGTGGATTTATCTATAATCATGATTTAGTTTTTGTTTGTGAAATTAGTATATTTGACTTCGAAATCTACCTCTACCTGTAGGCCGGGCCGGCAGGGATTTTTTTTATTGTGTATTCCAACAAACCTTAAAAATATTAATTTTTGCCTCGAAACGATTTATTTAACCCCTTGAGGGGCACCGGTATATATTATATACCACCTACGATTAATGAAGTTTTACACCAGAAAAAATTTATTAAATTTTACTTTCCTAACTTTGGTGGAAAAAAGCTTTAAAATTGCTTTTACTTATTTTGAAATAGAATTTTTCAAAGATTCCGGTGTGAGTTCAACATTACAGGAACACAATCACTTGCCCCTCAAGGGGTTCACTCAAAAAACTTACACGAAATGTGTACATAATTTTCAAGGAATTGTAAAACATTATTTAAAAGGTTTAAAAATAGTTTGCGCTCCGTGTGGAAATAATTTCATGCCCCATGAGCCTGTGTGCGTGCCTTCTACGAGTCTGATTGTGAAATGAATAATAATATATGAACAGAGAATCATAACATAAAATTAACAGGAGAACACACAGATAATTTTTTTTCTGTGACTTTCTTCTTCTGTGTTCTAGTTGATACTCAACATAAAATTCTGATTAATAGTGGTATAAACTGAATGTTAGGTATATAAACTGAAGCCAGGTGTATAAATTATTTGTGCATACAAATTATCACCCCCAAAATAACAGCCGAAGTACATTTTTTTCTAAAAAATATGAAAAATAAAGGTTTAAGTTTTAAAAGTAATAAAGTAGTAAGTTTTATTGTAATTATTACATTAGTTCTAATCAAAATCATAAAATTTACTATTCAATTTTAGTGGTAATAAAAAAGCGTAAAAATTGGCCGTTACGTTTTCAATATACCTACACTTTACATAAATATTTGCTTTATAAAAATCACAATAGTTTACGGGTTTCTATAAAATGAAATTTTTAACAGAACAATATTAGCATATCTTTTTATTCTTTTAAAGAAAAGAAATATAGAAAGACATAAAAACAGTGTTCTGAAGTATATGTAAGAATTCAATAACCCAGACATTCTGAATAAAAGCAAGAAATTCCCATATTGCAAACTGAAGCACAAATTTTCCTACAAAATTCAAAACAATTCTTGAAAATATTACAAAAATATTTTTCCCGTTCTCAGATATTAATGTATACAAATCTTCCAACTATTCCCATACAAAAATTGCAACATTGCATCAAAATAGTTTTCCTGAAACAAGACACATATATGCTCTTTTTATCAAATCGTAAATACCAGCATTACAAAAGTGTTCTATAAATTGATTATTCGTAGTAAGTTCAATATCAAGTAGCAATGCAAAAAAGTGGGAAAGTTATGCGGAAAAACACACCCCTCTACCGTTTAAGTCATGCTACTGAAGCCTCCTCTCAGGGCGTTTTTATGGAGCATCTGACACACCTATTTTATTCATTCATAGTTTTCAGGAGAAAAACTGGATGCAAAAGTGGGAGAAATATCTTGAAGAAAGTTTGTAGGATTAGCTAGTTTCTTTCAGATGTTGCCTAAACTAATATTTCTTTCCAGAAAGACTCGAAATTACAAAGAGCCAGGTTTTTCGCTTCGCCGACCTTGCATACTTCCATTCATTACGCAAAGTATCCCCGGTATTTTTCATTTCAAGTGAGCGCGTGTGCTCCTACATCCCCTGTATTCTTCTGCTACCCCTCCACGTGATGCAAATTGCTGCTGGTGCCCCCACGCTTACTCTCCCTGTCTCTCGGGCAATATATTAAAAAACTTGGAAGAAATACTGATTTTTTTTGCAATAAATGCGCTTTTATTGCGGAAAAAGTGGACGGAAAAGGGTAAAAATGTGGATTTATGGATTAAGGTAGAAGTAATGTAGCGAAGCTGGAATGCTCCATTTAAGAGAGCAGCGTATTAGACAGCATTCCAGCGACAATAAGCGAACGCCGGCTTTCCAATTAAGCTCTCATCAGCGAACGCGCCAGCTCTTGGTATTTAATAAATCCCCATTCGACAGTGCAAATTAGAGCAAGTATCTGATAATTAAGCGCCGCCGGAGCGTCGCTAGAAGCGCCTGATTAGTGTTCTAATCCGCGCCTGACGAGATTTAAAGAGACGCCAACGCTGGACCCAGATTACAAAATGGAGGAATGGCGGGTGGGAGCTCTCGTTAAAAGAATCGCGGGCCCCCAACGCCTGTTTGCCAATTTATTTCACCCGGTTTGGCTCTCGCACCAGGATTTTGCTCCAGCTAATGACATCGTTATTCAACTTTTTCTGCTTCTGCAGGTCCGCCGCGGAGACAAGGCACCTCGTTTAACGCTCTCCTTAGTCAAATTCGAGAGACTTCTTTACTCATGAATTCTGCCAGCCATGTCAAATGCCCCCTCCAAACTAGCAAATGACACTTTGACAGAAAAGAGTTTCATTTAAAGGATTTACAGAGCACACGCACCATTTGAAAGAACTTTTCGGACTTAGTTCTCTTTCGAAACACGGAGCAATTAGGCTTGCAAAAGACACAGCTCCATTTTTTTCTTCTTACTGTGTTTTCAAACAGTTAATTCAACTATTCGTAAAATTTTAATTGATTCATCATTACTTTATTTTCTTAATTATTATCTTAATATTTAATTATTGAATAAACGAGTGTTGCAGGATCTAATTAGATTAATCACATGTATATTTTTTAATTCTTAGATGCACCTTGTTTGTAGATTTAGTTTTTAAATAAGAGAAACAATGCGTAATTCAATAGCAATGTCGGATGACTTCGAGAAATACTTCTCTTGCGGAAATAAAGGCGAACTGGTATTATTAGTATACAGCTATAGCTTTATATTATTTGGAATTAGAAATCTGACAAACAAGAAAGATGTTTTTCTACCAATTTCTATATTTTAATATTTAAATAAAACGAACATGTAAATTTAAATTTCCATTTATAAACATTTTATTATTATTTATATTAACTAACATACTAGATGCGAGAGTTTTTTTAGATAATTTTCGATAAAAGCATTCTCATTTCAAGAAATCAATCTACAGCGGAAGTTTCTTATGTACCAGGCAAAATAAAATGAAATCACTCGTCGTGAGAAGCCAGCCGTACACTGTAAAAAAAAAAAAAAAAATCCGTTAAAATACGGAAATTGTATCGGCAATCGAGACGCCAGTACTATTTCGTATTTTAACGGAAAATTTCCCCCGTAAATTCCAGAAAAACGGGAAATTTTCTGGAATTTACGGGAAAAAAATTTCCGTTAAAATACGGAAATAGTACTGTCGTCTCGATTGCCAGTACAGTTATCGTATTTTAGCATAATTTTTTTTACAGTGTAGGATCTTTTCCGTAGGAGCCATAGGAACTTGTCTCCAAGAGGAGAATTGTTTATTGATAAAAATAATTGTACACATGTTATGAAATTAGATATGAAATTACAAAATCAGTGCAAGGTTAGTTTTCATGATTCTACTTCAGTGTCACAACGTCAAAAAAAATAAAAATAAAAAAATAAATAAAAAATGAAAAAGGAAAGAGAGAGATATATTCGCACCGATAAAAACACCTGAACCATTTACTTAGTACAAAACTAAACTATGCATCAAGTCAAACTGAGAAAACTAGACTTTTAAAAAATCCTACCAAATAAAAGAAAGATTAACAAATTACTAACAAGTAATCTTTCAACACTACTAGTAAACTTTTGCATAAAACTGTCAAAATTCACCTGAAATATAGCTCAAAATTTACTAACTTCATGAATAATTATAATTTCGGGAGTTATTAGACCATCGAACTGAAAGACTAAAGATACTAAGTAATAGACTTTCAAAGAAATATGCCATAAGAAGTAGTAGGAGACGTATGTGTACGAAGGTGCCAACAAAACAACTTTGTAGCAAGATTGAGTACGAAAGATGCCAAGAAAAAAAACCTTCTAAATTATTTTATCAAATACCACAATAGCTTTTACTTTTGGAATTAAAATAAATTTATTTTAACCGTATTATGTTTAGAATGATCAGTTTAAAAAAAAATTATATGTTGTGTATATATAGTGAAACATGAAATCTGTACCAAGCGATGGAGATTTATTCAAACGGATCAATTTGCGGTCTTTCTGATACAAGTTTTAATGTTTCCTAATTAAAAAAAAATCTTTTACACTAAAAATTACTAAATATTCTACTAAAAATTGTGCCAAATAAAAGAAAGATTAAAAATTAAAGCGATGAAGATTTATTGAAACGGATTCAATTTGCAGTCTTTATGGTACAATTTTTAATGTTTCTTAATTTAGATTTATAATCAGATGGAGCCAAAACACCTGAACTGTTTTATTTCACCCTTTCATGACCACCAGTGATAGGGATTTTGATCGAGGTGTTTTTAACATGTCCAACCGCATTACTGAACTTGTGGTGCTCTCTTACATACGAGGAGTTCGAACTCAGCAACCCTTTGATTACCAGGCGAGTAGTGTTTTTGCGCCAAGAGTGCGAAGGTAAAGATATCACAATGTTATATCAGTGAATCTTTAATCGCAACACCAATCAAAGAGCTGAAACCTTTGTTCGAAAAATGACTGTGGTTCGAAATGCCTTGGCACACGGCATTTTTCGGTCAACAGTTCAACATGCCGAATATTCGTGTTGCGTTTAAAAATTTCACTCACATGGACATTTATGATATTATCTTCAGGAACAAGAATCTGTGGTCTCACAAATAACTGACTTATATTAGATGCATTCATTGCAACTAATGGAGGGGGGTTGGGGTTGCTTGTGTTTGATCCTACATACGGGTGTTCATAAAACTGTCTTAACAAAATAAGAGAGTTTACAGTACTCATCAAGACAAATAATTTTTTGTATCGAAACCATTGTGCCAAAAATACAAACTGTCTCATTTCAAACCAAAACTTGGTTTTTCGTTGACAGCAGTAATTATAGATATTTGAGTACAACACTTTACCTACATAGAATGATT